>ML685766.1:12841717-12899351 GCA_007922175.1 Pelusios castaneus
ATGCGATAAATAAATCTGTTAGTCTTTAAAAGTGCCACAGGACTCTGCAAGGCAAAGTAAAGGCTGGTATATCCTAGAGGAGAGTGCTGAAGTAGCTAGAAGGCTGGTAGTGTTTAGAAGCTGACACCCAGCTAAACCCAGTCAAGAAGACTCCCTCATGGAGACAGCAGGAAACAAGGTGATTGTCACAAGGACATGACCTCGATTCTCACTGATCACCTTTGCATACACATCTCTCTTGTAAATTCCACCTAAAAAGCACCTGATAGTCAATAAATAAGGAACTGTTTGATTTAACTGGATACTCATGAACATAGCCACAGTCATTGAGTGAAATCATTTTCATGGCACTCAGAGTAAATCGGGGGTGGGGTAATATGCACCCATTGAAAATGGGGTAAATTTTCATAAGACTGCTTTTCATTTTTAGGGTGCAATTTAAAAATGTGACTGCTTTATTAGATGACAGAGGCCAAGCCTCAATCTGGCTGAAAATATTTCTGTCTCAGCATACTGAGTTACAGGAATGCCAAAAAGATCTCTATGTATAGTTCAACAAAAAAGTTGTTTTGGCGTTGTGCTGATATCTGATCCATAAGAATAAATTTTTAGTTTGTAAAAATAGTCTGTTTTGGTTAAGGTTGATAGAAACTCCAAATTGATAACTGGAAGTACATTAATATGACTTTATAATAAGAATGTGCAGTTCTATTATGAGAAATGTATACTGATGTCCATAGTATATAGACACAAATTAAGCTCTAATGATTTCCTAATAAAGTAATTTGTTCATTGATCACTGGGGGGATACAAGGAAGAAACTGCTAATGGCAAGCCCAAAGTAATTATTTTTCAACATCTAATTACACCTATGAAACTGATCTGGATGACATTTGCTGAGTTAAATAAGATACAGAATGTCTCACCGAGGCTCCCATTTGTCATTAAAAGCAAGTTTCTGGCCTTTGACAACAAAGCAGGCAGAGCACCTCGTGAAAGGTTATTTAATATAATTATGAGGATGTGATGTTTACTAACTGCACAGTGTGCTTTCTTTAGATTGAATCAAACAGTTGGAGAAGTCTGCGATATTAGTTCCAATATTAATTTTGTGATCTCAGATCAAACTAGTCCAGTTTTCTATAAATGTTTATCCTTCTTACTCCTTTTCATTTGGGCTTAATAATAGGAAAGATGCAAAATCACAGAGAATCAGAAAATTACAATAATAATGGGTGCTCAGGCTTCATACAGTTTAAATAGAAATGTGCACTTGACTTACTTCACTTTGCTGGCACTTGGAATGAAGCATGCTGGAAAATTCAAACATAAAGGGACATTAGGATTTTCATAGTGCTGCAGTGAACCATCTATGGCAAACAGTTTATTCAGTTAATTTTGCCCTACAGACTGATTTTTATAAATTTGCCTACGCAAAATAATTCAACCAGTTTTAAGAGAAGACTGTTTAAGGACTGCATTTACCACATGCTTTTGCTACTTGTTTTTGTTGCTACATAATTGCTCACCTTCTTCACATGGCATTGATTCTGCTCTCTGACTGGATAAGTGTACTAATAATAAAAAAAGGAAGACTGTAATGAAGTCCCTAATACTTTGAAGAAGAGCAGGTTAATAACTGAAGTTAGAAGGAGGCATCAGGAATAGAGGATTTTTAGGACATTTTAAAGGTGGCCTGCAAAGGATTTTAATAAACTAAGCAGGAGCTCAGACATAATCATACACTGAGCTGCAGTGAAGACATACTCTTTAGGACTTCATTTGTTCCAGGGCTCACTTCTCCTTCTCTCCAGCCAGTCCATGGGTGGAGAAGCAAGCCTGGAGATCTTCAAATAAGGGAGTGTATCTGGTCCACTTCCACAGATACAGAATCCTGCAGGGGGCACTATCAGCTGGTGTCACTCATGCTGATCTTTCTAAGATAGATGCTGTGCCTGGTGCTGAAGAGGATTAGGAATTTCTTTCACCTGTGATTGTTTATCTCTTTGGTGAGTCTGGGCAGGGAGAGTGGATGGAGTTGAAGTGCCCACTTTGAAATGGGGGTTTTGGTACCTTGGCACATCTGCCTTTCACAGTTTGCAGAGGGCTTGTCCCCTACAAGCTCTCTAAAGAGGGTTCATGTAGGTAATGAGTGGGGTTTTTTTCTGGCCCCCTATTACTCTTCCAATGTACCCTGCCTCTTTCCATGCACTGTCTTTCTGCACCAGTGCCTACCCTTCACTCCCAAACTCCACAATAAAATTCCAAGATAACTATTACATTAATTCCATATCCAGCTGGAATTTAATGAACTTCATCCCAAATTCTTGCTATGAGTTTAAAATACATTTTCCCCCAAATATTCATATAAACAAAATTTGGTTTGAGGGAATATGGTCATGGTGAGTTAGAAATTTAGTTTTTAATTTGCTGAAATGTTCCAAATAACATTTCTCATTATTCGCCTCCTTTGATTCAGCATAATAAATATGCTCTGCAAAGGTGGGAGACAATATGTATGCCTGTTATTAAAGGGAAAAGCTTTTCCTGTTCCATGTATATTTCAGATAGAGTATTGCTTAGGACAGTTTCACCCCGTGAAACATATTACCCTGTGTTTCTATTAAGGATGGTATCAAAATGCCTTATCTGCTGTGTAAGTAGCAGCCACATAAATTAAAGATGCCCAGAGGCAGTTTACGTTGACACCTAACAGTTTTGAAAAATGACCTAATTTTGATTGCAGTCAATGTAACTACCTTTTTTGTGTGATTCTTTTTTATTCTCCTCATTCTCCAGCCTCTATTTTTGGCATCTGAAAACACTTACCAACCAGCATTTATTTTATAAAGATTTTAAGGAAAAGCCAGTATTTATTAGATGTGTACCTGTTTTCAGCGGGGAAAAAAAATTGAATTAAAAGAAAACTGAAAATAAATAGAAATTCCACTTAACCCTCCTGTGGGGTTTTTTTGTTTTGTTTTGTTTTGTTTTTTAAATAACGAAGCTGTGAATCAGTCTTCAGGAAAAAAAATGAAGGATTATTTTTTAAATAGGGCTTTCCTTAATGTTGAAATATCTCAGCAGCCACAATAACTATTCCTTCTCTTTTTCCAATGTCACCCCAGTGAAGCATCTGTTTAGAAGAAATGGTTTGAACGTGTATCTGTATGCATTATTCACAGGGGCACATGTGCTATTAAACTATCTCTTAAAAGAAGTCAAATCGCCTTCTAAATGCACAGGACAAGGTTTTGATACGTACCTGCCTGACCCCAGGAGCAGACCGTAGAATGACGTTATGACTCAGTCACAGCTCCTCCCCTTGGAGTCTGATAAGGTAGTGATTTACTTCATCTCTTTTCACGGAGTAGTTCATTCTCCTTTGTGCATCTAGCCAGTAACTCAGTCAAATAAGCAACTGGGCCAAGCTAGTGGTCCCCTCCCCCCGCACACGCGCGCGCGCGCACACACACACACACACACACACACACACACACACATTACCCCATCTCTGCATGCCTCCTCCTCATCCACTTGCTTACAGCAGGCACAGTCAAGCTAGGATCCCCACCTGAGCTGCTCATAACAGCTGAGCAGAGGAGTAAGAGAAGTGGCCTTACTCCTCTCATGACCAATTAAGGGCTACCCTCACCTAACACACACTGAATAGAAAAGCATGAACGTTTATAAAGATAATACATATCTGTAATATGAATTTCATAATTATCAGCACCCAGCTGGCTTTAACTTCTCTGTGGCCCAGTTTCCCTGTCTATAAAACAGGGATGCTACTGACTCACTGGACCTTTCACGGATTTAGCTTTACAATGTATGTAAAGTGCTCCAAAGTCCTCAGATGGAATGTGCTCTTGAGCATAAAGTATTATTAGCGCACTAATAAAACATGCATTGTATGCCAGCCTAACAGCCAAGTCATATAACTTTCACATGGCTAAAAAGCATCCGAGTTTGACTCCTGATTCTGGTCTTTCCATTATAGGAGGGGAGAGTGTTAGAAAGGGGCCAGTCTCAAGTGGAAGGAAATGTGTCCTGCTGCCATCTTCATGTCCTTTAGTCTACAAGATGATTGTAGAATCAGTTTTGTGAAAGGCCCCTATCTGAAGGAGTATGTTGCTTGCAAAATATTATCTGACAGAAGGATTGATTATCTAGCAATTTACATCAGCAGAGGATCTGGCCCAGAGAGCCACAGTCCCTCCACTGGTATTGCACAATTTGACCCACAATGTTTATTATTTATGAGTTCATAATGTAATAATAGCATTCTTCCTAGGAAACATTATAGTTAACCAGGATCCAATGCAATTTGGAATTCATCAGCATCACACTGTTTAGAGCTTTTTAGTAAATCAAAAGTGTACACACTGGTGTTGAAAAGCATTGCGTGTGTCAATTCATTAGTCAATGGAGTGAAAAAAATCAACCGATCAGTCTTGAAGATATATGAAGTCTGCCTCTTAATGATGTTCGCTTGTAGGCAGATTGTGATGGAACCTTCGTGGCCTGATGACTGTGTTTAATATGTGTAATCCATACCCCAATAAATCTGCAACTGGCAACAGAGCGAGGCACTTTGTTCCATTTGCGGAAAGAAGCACACAATGTATTGTGGGCTGCATTAACATTTAACAATGTTTTGCCTGAAAATAGGGAAGTTCTTTATTGGATCCAAATTAAAAAGTAATAATTGCCCAATAAAAACAATCAGTGAGAATAAATGCTGCTTTTCAAGCCAGGAGATCCCATTATTGTTGCAGTCACGTCAGTGTCTGAAGAAATAGGATGCTCCATGGACTATACCACCACATTAATCACTCTAGGATTTGTCTCTGGGGAGAGCTATACCAGCAGAGAATAGTGTGGTTGGGGGCTGACTCACAGCCTACAATGCCATGCTATCAGTCACCCTTTAAAAGAAAAAGAAGCTGGAGAACACTGTGGCTTTCAAACTTACAAACAAATACTTGGGTCATGATTCAGATTAAAAAAAGAGGGATTTAAAAGAACAGATCTTGCACAGATTAGATATTCAGAATGGTACTTATTTATCTGCTGTTGTGCACAACAACAAACTATGCACAATGTTAAGGACCAAAGCCTCAGCTGATGTAAACTGGCTCCACTTACCTCACTGTTCAGATTGAGCTGAGGATGTGGTCCTATGCAGCTAGTGCTATAGGTTCTTATATTTTTTGTAAATGATCTGTGCAAATACATAAAGAACCCTGTTCCAATCATTTCAGATGATGTTTTGTTAACAATCAGCTAGAATACCATAGCAATCTGCACAGATGACTCAAACTGACTCCGTAGCCAGTCTGTCCAGTCACAATGAAACTAATCAGAAACTGTAGTTGTGGTCTCATATGCACATTCAGGAGTCAGACTGGGTGAAAGGAGGAAGTGTTGATGTTCTACTTGAATTCCATCCATAATCCCAGAGAACTAGATGTTTCAAGTAAACAGTGAAAAAGTTAAAATAGTAGAAATGTACATTGTCGCTGCCATGGGGCCTCAGCATTAATACCTGTCAGAGATTTTACATTTTATAGGAAATACGTAAATTGTCTGTAATCTTGGCAATATAGCATGCCGGTGGTTCACATTTGGAAGTATGGAGGTGAGTTGTTTTGTTTTACCACATCCATAAGAACTCAGAATAATTTTTAAATAAAAATTTACAGACTACAGAGAGCAATGAGGCCACATATTTGCTTGATGCACTACCAAAGATTAGTTTAATCTCTCCTCTGGATATAATTTGATACACATATACATTTGGGGGGAACTTACAACGGATGCCTAGGTCAACTTCTAGGGGCTAGGGGGACCTAGGGTGGGTCCATGGGGCAGGGGCCACCCCTTGCCCACTGCCAGGGGGCTCAGCCTTTGCCCCAT
The DNA here is from genome assembly GCA_007922175.1 of Pelusios castaneus. NCBI lineage: Eukaryota > Metazoa > Chordata > Testudines > Pelomedusidae > Pelusios > Pelusios castaneus. Next base: position 12,847,640 of record ML685766.1, read on the forward strand.
TGTACATAGATACAATGGGGCAAAGGGGGACAGGGACCCTGGCAGGGAGGGCATTAGTGTAGTCCTGGGGTAGCCCTAGTCGACTTAGGGCTACCCCACGTCTACACTGGCTTAAGTTGACTCTAGGGAGTCAATTTAAGCCTTAAGTCGAATTTAAGGGAGGTTTAATAAAGTCGACTTAATTTACAAGTGTAGATGCAGCCATAGAGGCCATGGCACAAGGGGGGGTAAGATGAACTGTATGGAGTACCTGAAATAAAGGGGAATGGGGAGCTTGTGTGGTGGAATGAAGTGCTGCAAGGAGCTGCTGGTGTGTGCATTGCACTCAGCCTCCCCAAACTCTGAAATGTTGAACCCTCTTAATTATTTATTTACAGAGTGCTGAACATTTCCTTTGCACTAGGAAACACCAGAGAGAGAGAGAGAATGTCCCCACAAACACAATGCTGGCTGGCTGTTGCTGAGGGGTCTCACAGAAGAAATGAGTTGCAGCAAAAGATATAATAGCAGAGCCCGATCACTTTGTAGTGGTCAACTTAATAAGGTCGACCTTAAGCGTTAGGTCGACCTTCAGAGATGGTGTTATTACGTCAACTTAAGGAAGTGCTAAAGTCAACTTAATAAGTGCCCAATGTGGACGTAGCAGTCTGTAGATCGACTTAACCTTCCTTAAGTCGACCTAATGCTCCAGTGTGGACGTACCCAAAGAGCTTGAGTTTGATCTGGAAGATAAATGGAAGCAAAAACAGGTACTCGGAAAAGTGAGTAACAGGGAGAAGATGTCAATGGTGTCTGTTTAGAATAAACTGCAGCAAGATGTGGAGGAGATTGAAGTAGTCCGAGTGAGATGGCCAAAGGGACTTTGCAGATTTAGAGGAAGAATAGACAGGATTTTGCTGGGGAAAGAAAGAAGTCAAAAGCAACACCCACTTACTGAAGCTGTGTGAGGGGCAGGACTGTGAAGTGCCTGATTTAAGGTGAAAAGGGAAGTGGAAAAGGGTAGGCTCCTCTCGTCTGAGATCCCATACAAGCAAGGTTGGATGCTGTTAACACCTCTGTGAGGTTTATTTATATTACAGCCACCAAACCATCACAATCCTGTGCAAGTTCCAGGTGGGCAGCCATGTTAGTTTATTTCAGCAAAACAAATGAGGAGTCACAAAGTGCCATAGGAATCCTTGTTTGCTTTACAGTCTTGTGCAGTAATTCTCTTGACAGTTTACCCTAGTCTTTAGCCATTTCTCCAAAGAGGGGGAGAGATCTGCTCACCCAGAGATTTTTCCTCCTCTGTATTCTCCTAACTCTCTGTAAAGTGATGAATCCTGTGCTTGGCTCCAGCCAATCCACAAGCCAGGAACTAGGCTTGTGACTCCCAGACCAGATGTGTTTGCTTGATAGGAGGTTAGCAGCTCAGTCTGCTGAACATCAGTCTAGAGTTTGGCAATGGACTCTCCAAGGTTTAACCTGCTCCAACCGCACGCTCGCCTCACTCCAGCCCCATCATGGACTCCTGATTTTGGCTCTGACCACTCGGCGTGACCATCTCCATCACAGTTTCTGATACTTTCCTTCTGCATTTCCCCCCCCAGTGTTTTCAGCTACCCGCTCAGCTAATGGGATAATTGGCTTCTTAGCTCTTCAGCCTTGACCCCTTCAGTCTGATTAGGTAATTAAGTACTCTACTCCTTAATTGGTTAGTTAATTAATATTTATATGATCAGAGTGTTGGGTCAGCTACTGATTCTCAGCACTGTTGTGCGGTGGAAGGAAAGGAAGCAAGAAGCTGCTGGTGTGTGCATTGCGCTCCGCCTACATGAGTTATGACAACTTATATCACAAGAAGGATTAGTGCCATATGATTGGAGGGATGGGGTCATGTTGAATCTGAAATGAAGTTGGGACATTCAGGAGCAGGTGTCCTTAAGGCAGTTCAAGATTTAAGTCTAAACAGAGGAAGATACTGCACGTTGGAAATGGAGAGAGGTGTGCAAATTATCAGGGTAAAGATCGTATTTGACAAGCATAAATAGATGAAGTTATCCACTGATAGAATACAGAAGGAAAATAAGAGACGATTATGCTAGAGATATGCTGACAGAAAAGTGAAAGCAAAGCCACTAAAAGTGAAATCTTGGCTCTGTTGAAGTCAATGACAAAAGTCCAACTGATTTTAATGGGGCCAGAATTCCACCATACAGGAGTAGCTAGAGGCAAGAGGTGAATCTGGAGATCTCAGAGAAATGAAAGTCCAGGGAGAGAATGCTGAAGAGGAGGAAGCAGTTGGAGAACTGAAAATGAGACTAGAGATGCGGATATGAGTTATCTTTGAACACTGCAGGAACAGCAGTTGGATGGTGTGACAGAAGCTTAAAGCAGATTATAGAGGATCCAAGAAAGGGTTTGGAGAGTTACTTATTTTAAAGACAAAACAAAAAGCATGTTTGAAGACTGCCAGAAAATTGCTAGGTAAGAAAGAGTGATCGATACTGAATAAAAGAAAGGCAAGGGATGTCAAGGAGAGAGAGGACTCAGCAGAAAATAGGGTTAAGGAAACAAGCTGGCTAGTGCAAGAAGGCTAATAGATGTCTGAATGAGAGACTGGGGTGAAGCTGGCAAATATGGAAAATATCTGTGGATGTGGGCAGAGGGTCGGAGTAAAAAGAGATAAGTGCTTTCTGGATAGCATCAATTTTCTCTCTGGAGAAACTGACCAGAACCTGGGCAGAGGCTAGAAGGAAGTAAAATGGTTTAAAGCTAGATATAAGTAGAGCTCTGTAACAGGAACTCTAGTTCTGGGATGCCATGGTGCTATGGGGATGGGCACATTAGAAATACCTATAGTAGAATGAATTGGGGAACAGTACTAATGCTATTTTAATTGCATGCAGCAGAACTGTATGAGAAGATGATGAATTTGTAGTGAGGGAAGGTGCGTTGTCCTCTGTTTTACTTCAGGGGGAGTGCCAGAGAAGCATAAGGATTGGTGAGACGTGGGATGTATCTCCACTGCAATTAGACACCGGTGACTGGCCCATGCCAGTTGACTTAGGCTCATGGGGCTTGGGCTAAGGGGCTATTTAATTATAGTGTAGATGTCTGGGCTCAGGCTGGAGCCTAGGTTCTAGGACTCTGCAAGATGGAAGAAGCCCATAGCTCAGACTGCAGCCCAAGCTAGAAGATCTACACCGTAGTTAAACAACTCCACAGCCCAAGCCCCGTGGCTATGTCTACACTTGAAATTTAGGTTGTCTTTAGCTAACTCGACTTAACTAAGTCGACTTTAAGTCAACTTAGTGAGTCCACACCTAAATTTTAAGTCGACTTTGGGGGGAACTTACAAAGTCGACCTAGAGTGTCCACACTGTATGCCTAGGTCGACTTCTAGGAGTTAGGGGGACCTACGGCAGGGCAGAGGGGGCACCCCTTGCCCAGTGCCAGGGGGCTCAGCCTTTGCCCCATTGTACATAGGTACAATGGGTCAAAGGGGGACAGGGACCCTGGCAGGACATATGTGCAGGGTGGGCAGGGCAGAGCCCTGCCCTGTGTGGGGGCATGACAGGCTCCCCGTGTCCGTCCCCGCCCCACCCCCCCGGCAGGGAGGGCAATGGTGCAGTCCTGGAGTAGCCCTAAGTCGATTTAGGGCTACCCCAGGTCTACACTGGCCTAATTTGACTTTAAAAAGTCGAATTAAGCCTAAAGTCAAATTAAATCCAGATTTAATAAAGTCAACTTAATTTTCATTGTCGACTTTATTTTCCTTAAGTCGACTTAAGCAAGCTGTAGTGTAGACGCAAGGTAAATTAAGTCGACTTAAGCAAGCTTAAGTCGACTTAATTTACAAGTTTAGTTGCACCCCGTGAGCCCCAATCAGCTGGCAACAGCTGAGTGTGGGTGTCTAATTGCAGTGTAGAGAAACCAAGAAAGGGAGCAAAAGAGGAGGGCTTGAAGATGGCCAGACCAATGTGCAGGAGACAGTGGAGTTGTAAGTGAAGATAATGAAATAAGTTATGGAGGGGGTCTGCTCAGTGAAGGAAGGAGGGAGCTCAAACTGGAAAGGAAATCAGAGATATTGATTGTCACAAAGAGATTGGATAGAGAAAAGAAATTGTTAATCAGAAATAGGATCTTTGGAGATTGGGAGATCAGAATGGTACATGGAGAACGTGAGGTTCAGGAAGAAATTAGCTGGTGGTCAAATCAAATAGTAAGGGAGCACCGGCAACTTTAATGATTCATTATCTGTGGCTCTGAATGGAGAAATTACCCTTCATTTAAAAAAGAAAATCTGGACTAAGTCAAGCCTCTATTAACACTGAAAACAACCACTCAACAAAATCCAAGATACTGAGCTAGGCAAAACTGCATCTTGGTGAAGACTGATGAAGCAGCAGTGAGTAAGGGTAGGTGCCTAGGAATGCAAAACTCCAAAGTACTGAATTGTCCTTTTTCCCAGCTCAAGACAGGTAACTTACTTCAGTGGGATGTGAGAACAAAAAGATGGTTGTCTAGAAAGGCTTACCAAGCTTAGGTTTCCCAGTAGAAGCATTGCCTAATGCTATGGATGGCATGGGAAGGTCTAATTCAAATATAAACTGTGTGGACTGAGGTTGTTCCCTGATTGCAAATACAGGAGCTAGGGGAATGTTTGGTAAGCTATGGAGCATGGGATTTTTCTGTACCTTGAAGTCTTTAAACCATGATTTGAGGGCTCCAATAATTGAGTCATGGGTTAGGTGTCTATTGCAGGAGTAGGTGGGTGAGGTTCTGTGGCCTGTGTTGTGCGGGAGATCACACTAGATCATATTGGTCTCTTCTGAGCTTAAAGTCTATGAACAGACAGTGGAGAAGTAATCATGATTAGGCTGCTGAGAGGAAGCAGAATGACAAATCTCTTTTAGCATACAACTGACTGAAAAAAGCAGGCTTGGAAATCGTGAGCAAGGAAACTGATGATGTCTGTTTCTCCTGTGTTTGGGGAAACATGAATTGTGTGCATTCGTTGTAAATAAACAGGATTCAGTCAGAAACTATACCTGATATCTATTGCCCATTTCCCCAAATGGAAATAACTCTACAAGACCCCCAGTGTTTGTTAACCACTCTGGTCAAAGGGACAATGGTAGGTTCAAAAGTAGTTTTCACAATTAACGCTCTGTGTTTGTTATATAAACCATGTGCCATTGTTTCTGTTGTATGATTAAATGACTTATGTTACTAACCAATCCAAAATGAACTGTGATTGTTGAAAATAAATATACAATTCAAAATTTCCACTGTATTTGTTGATTACATAAGCTAGCTACAGCAGAAATCACAGAGTAGGAGCAGGCTACTCCTGCGCACAAAGAAATTTATGACTAATTTCAACTAACTAAATGCTTTAAAAAATGTCATGATCTGTAGGTGAAGAAATAAGGTAAAATCCTGGCCTCATTGATTTCAGTGACAAAAGTCTGATTTTAATAGAGTTGTGAGTTCAGCCATAGGGCTGAAATTAACCAAATAATGTATTAGTAGCCAATTACGTGCTTTCATGTAGTTAGAAACTACATTGTTTAACTTCTCCTTAAACAAATGACAACCATCAATGCGTGTTGCAATGGGGACTCATGCAGTGTACTCGTATAGGGAGAACAGTAAATATTTGGCAGTAACAGTCCTCTGCTGATTATGCTGCTGTGATGACTGAATGTTTGGAAATTTTTAGAACAAACTTAAGTCAATGGGAGGGAGGAGAGATTCTTATTTAGAAACTTTGCAATTGGGGTTGAATTAAAATGTCCTCTTCACTGAATTAGGCTAATATCTTTTGTTCCTGTAAGATATAATGACAACAGTGTTGCTGGATGTATGATGCATCAGGCCGTGAGGAGCCGTTAAGTCTGCAAGACGAGTAAATAAACTGTAGTCTGAAATATGTACACATGGGTGTTACAAGTTGCATTAGATTTTCAAATGTGTTGCATTGTTAGCTATATCAGTACATGACAGTCTGAAAGAGTCATTAGTGAGACTCACTAAATTAGAAAGAGGAAAAAAGAAACTGTTAGTATTTGGAAACTGCAGCATATTCTCTTTGATTAGATAGCCGAGTTACTTCCATGGGAAAAAAAAAATAAGGATTAAAAAAGCATTCCATACAGAAGGCAAAATAAATTTACAGAGAAATTAGTTGACTACACTATTTTATTATTATAAACAATAAATTATAATGAAGATTTACAGAAATAAATATAGTAAAAAATCTTAAATCAATCAAACTCCACCATAACATTTCTATGGATAGAATTTCATATTTGAATAATAAGAGCATAGGAAGAGGAATATACTATTGACCTTCTTGACCAGAATGGTGACTATGATAGTAAAATGCTCAGAGAGATTAAAAAGGCTACAAAAATAGAAAACTTAGTAATAATGGGGGATTTCAATACCATATTGCCACCTCAAAATGTGATGTAGAGAGGAAATTTCTAGACATCATTAATGCCTTCTTTTTGGATCAGCTAGTTATGGAACCCACAAGGGGAGAGGCAATTCTTGATTTAGTCTTAAATGGCACACAGAATCTGAGCCAAGAGTTGGTTATAGCTGAGCCACGTTGTAATAGTGACCATAACGTAATTACATTTAATATCCTTGGATACATCTACACTGGCAAGTTAGGTCGACTTAAGGAGGCTTAAGTCGACCTAAACAAAGCCACATTCACACTGGGCTTTCATTAAGTCGACTTAAGCCCTTCCTTCAGTCGACTTAAGAGCTTAAGTCGACTTAACACCTCCACTGAGGTCGACTTAAGCCTTAAGTCGACTTCTTAAGTCGAGTTAAAGCCCGTATGGACAGGGATTCGTGCTAAATCGACCTTATTAAGTCAACATAAAGCCGTTCAGTTGACTTAACAAGGTCGACTTTAGGTCGACTTTAAGTCGACTAAAGTCAACCTTGTTAAGTCGACTTAAAGTCGACTTAACTTTGCCATTGTGGACATAGCCCTTGTGGTGGGCGGGGAGGGGGAAATACCAAAGAAACACACCCTGGTAGTATTTAACAGTAGACAATAGAAATACACAAAAATGAGGAGGCTAATTTAACCAAAATTAAAAGGTACAGTCACAAGAGTAGAATGTCTGCAACCTGTGTAGAAACTTCTAAAAAAACCACCAAAATAGAGGCTCAAACTAAGTATACCCCAACTAAAATTAAAAAAGTAAGAGGAGCCAAAAAATGCCACGTGGCTAGACAGAATAAAAAAGGCAGTTAGAGATTTTAAAAAGTAAAATCCCTACTGAGGTAAAGAGACATGAGCATAAACTCTGGCGAGTCAAATGGAAAAGCATAATTAGGCAGGCCAAAAAAAAAGTGAAAGACACAAAAACTAACAGCAAAACTGTTTTTAAGTACATCAGACACAGGACGCCTGCCTAACAAACAGTGGGACCACTGGACAATTGAGGTGCTAAAGGAGTACTGAAGGAAGACCATGGCATTGCAGAGAAGCTAAATGAATGATCTGTACCAATCTCCACTGCAGAGGATGTGGGAGGAGATTAAGGTGTCAATAGAGGAGGGTTTGCAACAGTCTGATAAATTAAACAATAATATATCAGGACTAATTGGTATTCACCAGAGAGTTCTGAAGGAACTCAAATATGAATTGAAGAACTGCTAACTGTGGTATATAAACTATCATCTATATCGGTCTCTGTATCATATGACTGGAAGATAGCTAAAGTAATACCATTTTTTTTAAAAAAGGCTCCAGAGGAGATCCTGACAATTACAGGCTGCTATATCTAACTTCAATACCAGACTAATTGGTTGAAACTGCAGCAAAGAACAGAATTATCAGACACATACATGAACATAATATGTTGGGGAAGAATCAACATGGCTTTTGTAAATGGAAGTAGTGCTTCACCAATCTGTTAAAATTATTTGGAGGGGTCAACAAATATGTGCACAGGGGTGATCCAGTGGAAATATTTGGACTCTCAGAAATCCTTTGGCAAGAGCTTTGAAGCAAACTAAGCAGTCACAGGATAAGAGGGAAGATATTTACATGGCTCAGTAACTGGTTAAAAGATAAGAAACAAAGGGTAGGAATAAATGTTCAGTTTTCACAGTGGAGATAAGTAAATAATGGAGTCCCGCAGGGATCAGTCCTGGGACCAGTACTGTTCAATATACCCATAAATAAAGCTGGAAAAGGGGTAAACAATGAAGAGGCAAAATTTATAGATGCTGCAGAATTATTCAAGATACTTAAGTCCAAAGCAGATTGTGAAGTATTACAAAGATATCTCTCAAAACTGAGTGACTGCACAAGAAAATGGCTGATGAAAGTCAATGCCTGTTGAAAAACATAATCCCAATTATAGACACAAAATAATCTTAATTAGCTGTTACCACTCACAAAAAAGACTTGCAGTCATCATAGATTGTTCCCTGAAAACATCTGCTCAATATGCAACTGTAGTCAAAAAAGCTAACTATGTTTGGAATCATTAGGAAAGGCATGGTTCAGAAGACAAAAAATATCATAATATATAAATCCATGGTATGTTCACATCTTGAATACTGTGTGTAGTTCTCAAATAGACAGAGCGAGAGTAAGTGACTTAGTTTTAGTTTTAATTTAGTTAGAAAAAGTACAGAAAAGGTCATAAAAATGATTAGGGGTATGGAATAGCAGTCAGATGAGAGATTAAAAAGACAAGGACTTTTCCATTTAGAAATGAGGGGCGTTATGACAGAGGTCTATAAAATCATGACTGGTGTGGAGACAGTGAATAAGGAAGTGTTATTTACTCCTTCACATAACATAAGAACTAGTGGTTGCTCAATAAAATTAATAGGCAACTGGTTTAAAACAAATAAAAGGAAATACTTCACACAAGGCAAGGTCAACCTGTGGAACTCATTGTCAGGAAATATTGTGAAAGCAAAAAGTATAACTGGGTTAAAAAAAGAATTAAATAAGTTTATGGAAGATCGGTCCATCAACAGCTATTAGCAAGATGTTCAGGGATGCAATGTCATGCTCTGGTGTCTCTAAACCTACCAGAAGTTGGGAATGGATGACAGAGAATGGATCACTCATTAATGGCCTGCTCTGTTCATTCCTTCTGAAGCATCTGGCACTAGTCACCGTCAGAAGACAGAATCCTGGGCAAGATAGTCCATTGGTATGATACAGTTTGGCCATTCTTATGTACTTATATGTATGTAGTATTAATTTACCAATATATATATTACTATATTTAAGAAACATTTCATTTGGTTGATTTCTATATGAAATTTAGTATGCAATCCCCATTTTCATTCATAATGCAAGAATAAAGAGAATCTGAACACCATCTAAATGAAGGATTTATTACCTGACACTTGGATAGCTTAATTTTAGATGTCATCATTCATGCCTGGCCCAAATATGATAGTGTAGGCTCTGTTCTTTCACTTTCACTGGTGATCTGATACAGCCTAAAGCCCCAAACCTACAACTTCATGAGACCGGGCTGACTGCTGGGACTATGAAGCTCCTGAAATGGAGCCAGGATTTGTTGATCTTTAAGGCACAGTGTTGAGCTCATTAGGTTACTTGGGCTTCGGCCTGTGGAGGAGCCTGGGGCTTTGTTCTTTATTCCTAGAGATACATGCCGCTGAAATTCTCAGTCTGGTTAATAACTGAATGTAGTGGATTTATATATATGCTCCCAGCGGCAGTGTGGTGGGTACAGTTTTGGCAAACTAAAACAAAATACATTTTTAAAATATCAAGCGATAGTGACTTCTCCTCCTTCTCTCAAATTGATTGCTGAGTTTATCCAGAACCCCGCCACCCACTGATTTACAAGAGGATGGAGCAGTGACTCACTCAGTTCCTCCTTCTTCCAGCTAAGTTAGCTGGTGTGGGACTCAAGGAGACAGACATAAGTGTAACCAAAAGAAAGCTGATCATTATATTTTTTTTCTTTGAAGTGGTGGCCATGTTCAGAATATTAGAGAGACGAAGTGGGTGAGGTAATAAACTTTGGCTGATGCACCCCCTGCCCTCCCCAAAAGGAAAGAGGGCGCAAGGAGCCTCAGTACATCCACCACATAGATGCTAGTCTCACCAGACTGTGCCTTCTCTTGAAAGCTAATTTGTGGCATGCCAAAGGCAGTTCCATAATAGTTGGATTGGGTATGTGACCAGAGCTCTGCACTCTAACCACTTCATACTTACCAGCCTCAGACAGCAGGCCTTGAAGAGAGGTATACTCTATTCCTTTAAAAATTGTATAAGGATTTCTTCACTGTGTGCTCATCCAGTGCTCCAGAAGACATTTTGGCTGCATTTGCCATGCACAGCCAGAATGCATCACGCCACTTCATTGCTACAGTCTAGACACCTACCTACCACTGTAAAAAGGAAAAAGGCCAATACCGAAATTGAGCCTATATCATAACATACGAGAGATTTTATAAATCGAAACAGAAATAAGCATTGAAATGTCATAGATTTCACTCTTGTTTATTACTTTCTTGTCTCATACATTGTACAGTGCAAATTCTCCTTAAGGTGTTCTCCAGAATCCTGGTAAGTGTGTATGCCCAGGTCCATGCACAATCAGACAGTTTGTTTCCTGAAAGAAATGTGCTTAGGAGGTGTGTCTTAGTCTTTTGCTTCATTTTGTACATAGTTACAAGATTGTTTTCAGGAAATGGCATTTCCTTTTTTTTACCCTCATGTGATTTAGCTTGGACTGATGAGAATGAAAAAAACCACAGAAAAATGTGTGTGCATATAGATGTAGATATGTATTTTGTTTTAACAGCTTGCCTTCCCCCACCCACCATATACTAAAAAACCCCATCCTCCCCTTTCTTGTAAGTGTAACAGTAGCTCACTCTGAATGGCTTAATTTATTGAACCTCTAATCAGAAGGTAAAACAACGAACCTAAGAATCTGGTAGTACTGATAATCACAGTAGAGAAAGATGAGAGTATACTAGTGACACCTGGTGTTCACAATGAAGGATGTGAAACGTAGTCAAGTGAAAATGTGGTTTTGTATTTAAGCTATATTTTAGTAACTAACATTAGATGTGCTGTTAATAAAGTTCTTGTTTCAATTGTAATAAATGTCCATTTTGTATATGACATTAAGATGTGGTCTCAGGGAAAGGTTACTGAAACATAATGGAAGAAAGGAAAATATGCATTTTGATATTAAGAAGCACAGAGTATTATGGCCAGTGACGACACCTCACAGCCTTAGATAGAACTACAGAAGTCTAGAAAAGGCAGTGATGTCATTGGCTCACTATTTGGCTTCAACATGTCTGCCACCTCTGTGACAAAGTTACAGAACAAATGAAAACTCCAATGGCACACAGCAATTGAACAGTTTCTGCCATTACAAGAACACAGATAATACAATTTTTTCACATTTTATTGTAGGCTATTGAATAAGGGCAACAGAATAAGATACTAGTCAACATAAGTAAGGGAAAGAGAATCTGGTCTCATTATTTCAAGAAACTGGTCTCTCAGGAAGAGCAAATTTTAGGGTGATATGAACATGCAAGAATTAATCTAACTCGTTCAGTTATATAACAGATTATTACAACATGAGGAGTTCTGCTTAAAATCTAGTGATTACAGTATGCCCTGCCATGTTGAACTTTATTTTTACTTTCCTTATTTTTATTTAGAGCATACACTTTTCTCTCTTTGCCCAGTGGAATTTTGCAGAGCAATTTAACTTGCAATAGTTTGAGCTTCGGTCAATGACCGGATGGCTATGCAGACATTATTGTGGTATAAATTTCTATTTACTACATTATTGACAGTGGTGTGGGTGCACAGTTTAAAGAGAAGGAGCAATAGAGCCTGACTTGTTACAAAAAGAGAGGGTAAATGCTTTGGAAAACAGCTGTTGAAGTAAGTAGAATTTAGCCTATACAGCAAGCAAGTAAAATTCTCAGTGTGCAGAGGAGCACAAGCCAATCTAATGTTGACTGACATGCTTCACAAACCCAAGGAAAAGGAAGAGATCATACCAAGAATATTTGATACCATACAATAACAAAGCTACACGAGTTTCTGAATGTATTGTTCCTAGCAGCAAAGCTAGTTGACAACTAAACAATTTTTGGATCTTTTAAATATTCTGTTTTTAATTCTAGCTTTTCAAGATAGAGAGCTAAAAAAATACATAACTTAGTGTAAAAGGGTGAATGGGTTCATACTATGCCTGCAAAGCTAGTTCACAAGTGACAAACTAAACCTTTTTGGAAGTAACTCAAAAATAAGAATAATATAAAAATATTGTCAAAGTCTGGAATGGAATAATCTGCTTTAAAAAAGCATACTGTGCAAATATGTGTTTAAAAAAAATAAGGGATTTGTTTTCCATGAAATTTATGTGTAGGAAGGAGAGGAAAGGTAGCAATGAAACTTTTTCATATGGGAAAGTTACTATATAAATAAACTGACAAACTCACAGACTGGTGCATTATAGAGGATCCAGAGGAAAGTTTAAGAATTTACTTAAATCCTAGGGACTTGAATACATCTATACTTGAAGAGATTACTTATAGACTTATAGACGCAAAGCACTTTTGAACTAGAGGCAAATTGTAGATTTGGTATCTTAGATGAACCTAATCTTGTATATGGTGCTTATGAAAATCCCATATAGTCATTAGAGATTTCTCAGACAACCTTTTGGAATAAGTTCAGCACCTGTCGTGTTTCATAAAATAGTGACAGAGCTGTTTGAAGATTAAGAAGTGAGGCTAATAGAGTGGAGGTTATTTGAACAAGAATATGCAACACACCACAGGAAATGACTAAGGAGATTTTAAGAGATCCTGCCAAGAACTGAGAAAAAAATTTGTGATAGAGACATATCTTTGAACATTTTGTAACAGGAATCTTGTGTTAAAATGTACTCTTTAGAAAACGCAGTTATACACAGGTGGCATTGTGCTATAGAGTGCTGGTGAAAAACAGCATGACCACTAATTGAGACCAGCTGAAGACAGGACAAGACAACCAAACTAGAGAATGGTATCTGCAAAATATACAACCCAAAAATTCACTCATAACATGTATGCTTCTAGGAACCAAGGCAAGGATGACTGTAGAAACTGAAAAATAAGTGAATGCCACTGAAAATAAGCCCTGGTCTGGGCTAAAAATGACATATTTGCTCTTTCTGAAATGGATGTCAGCAGTGGGTGCAGCTGAATTGGCTCCAGACCAGCTGGTAGCGTAGCCAGAACCTAGCTGGGCTCATAAAGGCTTTTCAAAAATGCTTTTATCATCAGTGTCTCAATTTTCCCATCTTGAGCAGAAGGCTCAAAATATTCAGTTTACTCACAGCAGCATGTGAGAATAAAACACTCTGAGAGACTTGACTGGGAGTTGTCATATGTATGAAGCCCAATTTATTATTATTTATTTCTAACATGTATTCTAGGCAAAGCAAAGAGAAAGGAAAGGGAAACACTGTAGAAGGATTGTACTCAGCAGCCACTGAAGGTAAAGTAATAAGAATGTATTCCATTGAGTAACTGATGTTGTGGTTTATAAACACGTGTGCTTGTCAGTAAGAGATTCCAGGTCATGGCCTCTACTCTGGAACATGCACCGCCACCATGTATGGACCCCCTTTCTATCTAGAAGGGATGGCTCAGCTGCCTTTCTTAGCACTACCTGTCTCCCATGACCCTGCCTCACCTTCTCCATGTTTCAGGCTCAGTTCTGAGATGGTGTAGACCATGATGAAAGGAGGCAGACAATGGCGAATTCACATGGTCTGCCTTCCCCACCCTAAGCCCCTGAATTTACCTGGAATTGGAACAGTTGATATAGCTTAAGACTCATTGCATTTCCTGCATGACTATACTCCTAGCCATGTGGGAGTAGCAGCTTTCAGGGAATCCATAGTAGCATGGATTTTCTGGAGACTGAGGGGTGGGGAGATCTACTGGAGGCTGGATGATCGAAATAGCTGAAGGGTGAGCCTGGCTGCTATTTCCATATGAAGCAAATCCCATTCACTACACCTACACCACATCCTCCAAATGGACAGTTTGGAGGAAGGCTTACCTACCAAAGAATTTTTCCTAAAAACTCCATTTCCTCCTCTTTTCACACAGGAAATGAATAATTTGTCCCATTATTGTTATGCTAGGAAATGGCTATTAGGTGTGGGGTTCATTGTGAAAGTGTAGTGCTCCTATTAAATGTGGATATGAGGTGACATATAGTAAGGAGGTAAGAGTCTTATAACTGAGAAATAGGCAGTCTTGCACTCACCCCTGACTCAAGTGTTCTGTGTCCCTGGATGCCCATGATTTTTATATTATAAATGTTGACCAAGCTGTTAAATGATGAACAACACCACCCAAAATCAGATCATTTTCCACAGGTGGATGCTCATCAGATGTTGGAAAAGATCATAAAAAATCTGCCATGTGCTTCTATAGAATTCATTTGATTCAGCTATTCCTCTTACTCTATCTTGTAATGTTGGTATCTCTAATCAGATCATTAGAACATCTGCAGAAATGTACAAGAGTTCTGTAACATTCAAATGTCCTTATATAATCATAGGTCTGTTATATATCTCAAGAGTTTTTGTTAAACTAGCAGTGATACCTGTTGAATTCTAAATTGCAAGTGTTTTATACATAAATATTTGCTTTACTCTGCAATCTCTCAGTCATATAGAGAGATTCTCATTATGGAGAAGAGTACCACAATCTGAATCAGTCTCCTTTTAATCCACCTACAATGGAGCTGATTATTATTTCTCCTCCTTAATGTGATGTAGGGACATAAGAAGAGCAATTAAATTAACCTGATAGACTCTTATTTCCTTCACAATGTAGCATTCGATAAGTCTACTAAATTTGGAGACACCCTTCATTTTGTCTGCAATGTGTGTACCATTTTGATAATATCCTATTGGCCAGATTCCCGATGCATTACAGCCCCTTTGCACTGCTCAGGCAACATCAAGAGGCTGTAGTTTGGCCATAAATTTCTAGTGGCGAATTTCCCTGGCATAGGGAACCCAGTGCCACTGAGGGGTCTGTGCCTCTGCCTCCCTCTGCTTTTGGGGAAAGCACTACTGAGAGGAGACAAATGGGCATGTTGAGGGTGTAGTGAAAGAGAATAAAGTGGCACCAATCCTCCATTCACATAGGGCCTGTTACAGTCATTCTGTCAGTGAAACATTTTAGAGCTGCCTATAGCAGCTCTAAGTAGTGTTGGGAATAGGGCTGGCCTCCAGAATCAAGACCTGTAAGAGTAGTTTTCTGGGTTAAGAGTGAAGCTTGGGTTTTTAAGATCTTGGTGGAGATCCTCCCCTCACTCTAGTCCCTGTGTGTTTGATAAAGGGCCCTAAAACCTCTGATTCCAACAGGGTGAGTGATCACCTCATACAGGTCCAGCAGAAGACAGCCATAAGGCTGCCTCCCAAGAACCCAATCACAAGACTCAGCATAAGGGGCATGCTGGGATGAAACTGAGGACGGGAGGGGCACGTTGGGTATGGAACTGCGGCATATTGCTTGCCATATAATTCTGCCTACTATGACCCAGAAGGCAACTCCCAGAGGCCACCCTAATTTAAATGGGTCCTTAGGGCAGCTCAAGATCAGGAGAATGCAGTGGTGGCTTAAAACCACCTTAGCTCCTGCTGTCCCTAGGCTATGACTTCTATGCTCTTCTTCTGAGAAGTATTTCACCAAATCTCAGCATAGTTATCATAATTTACAGTTTATTAGGGGAGGATAATGCCCAAGAAATTTTGCACATAGGTATAATGGCTTAAGTAAATACACATTTCCCTCACAGGCAAGTCCTATGAGCACTCATATTTACCTTAGCAGGGACCATTCTATATACAGTTTGACTTACTCCTTATGTCTACTACAATATAAATGTTAAAATTCGATCACATATGGCAAATCATTTCTGTAAAGTCCTTCACTATAAGTTTATCCTGATACAGAGCTAAAGAGCTAACTCCTTTGAAATTTGTTACAAGCTCCCTCCTCCTCTTGCCTCTGTCCAAAACAGGCTTATATAAGGAAAGCGGTATGCAACTAAGCATTGTAAGCAATTGGCTGGTTTCCCTTATTGTATATACAGATTTTTATCAGGGTGATTTCTCCAGTATCAGGGGAAAGTATTTTAAAAGTGATTCATATTTATATTACAAAAAGTTGATCATTGTGAAATACCTGAGCTTGGATTATTTCGTGGATATTCATGCAACCAAGAGAGGGTAGGCCCTTGGAGATGAAGATTCCTCACACATGACTGTCATGGGTACAGCCGGGACAGCACCTTCTTCTCTCCAATCCTCACTAAAGGTAGCATTTTTCATGTAACGTTAATTTTAAATGGTATTGATGTTTAAGAGCTAACAAAGGAAAATAATAGAGCCAATTAACGAAAGCAAAGGTCCTGTTATTGTCTTCTGTTCAGCAACATAGAAGCTCTGGCTTCTGGCTTAACACAGTGAAAGCCAGGAGGAAGAAAAAGACAGTCAAGATGCCAAAGTGGACCATAGGGTTGATTGGGGCGGGTGAGCCAGAGTGCTCAGGCTAAATAGTTTCCATGTCACCCAACTGCAGGCTTTTGGGCTTGAAGCCCCTCTTTGTTCATAGAATGACAGTTCTCATGGTTAGTTACAGCAGTAAGGAACTATTGTTTTCCCTTACTGCCATAAAAAAAAAGGCCCAGATTTGACCTTAAATGGTCATCTGGCTGACTTTTGTGAAGGCTTTTGACTTTTGAAAAAATGATAAAAGCAAGGAATAATACAAAAATTCTATTGGATATGTGTATAAAATCAAACGTGATCTATCATATGTAGATTGTTTGAAGAATCAGATTTGGTATATTCTTTTTGTTCGTATATTTATGTTGTAGCTTCTGTCTATTCTTAAAAGTTAAGACAAATAATTTTTTAATAAATTTTTAATGGAGGCATTTTGGTGATACAGGGTAAAAATATATTTTTAAAAGGTGTTTTTAATCTTGATAGTGTGCTTAATTAGTTGACTGGCTGTTTCTATGACAGAAAAGCAAATGTATTGATTAATGATTAATAACAAGATCATAAAACTTCAGGGAGAATTCCTCACAAGTTTGTCTCTGTTATCTCTGATAACAGCAGAGATAATGTGCTCAGTGCTGTACATGACACTGAGATGAGTCGTCCATACCTCAAAAAGCTTACCTTCTAAAACACATGCATTTATCACTTCTAAGGTAGGTCAAATGTGGATTTGAATGACATAAGTGCCTTTTTAACTGCAAAATTATATTTATTCATGTCATAGCTGACTGTAAGGGCCTACTAAATAACAGTACTTCTAAGTAGAAGTAGCTTCCCCTGATTTATCATCTTACTTTTCAGTTACCATTACCTTTAACAAATCAGAAAGCCATTTGAGGAAGAGAATTTAGAATCTAACTTCTCTGCTTTTGAGTTCACTGAAAAATGTATGTGGAAAAAGCTTGAAACTTTGCTGGAAGCCATCAGAGGTCACTGTCAGTAAGATGATCTGCCACAGGTAGAAGTGCAGATAATACCTGAAGTATTCAAAGTAGTTCATCTGCTGTGAAAGTTGATAGTGTGTAACCAAGGTACACTTTAGTCCAGCCTTACAATGCAGGCAGAAATCAGAAGCAAAACTTTAATAACCACTAAGAATAGAAATAGAAATAGAATCATAAATATCAAAGGAAGCCTGATAATTTTGCTACCTGTCCCAGAAGTTTGCTGTTAAGCATTTGAGTTTTTCAAGGATTTAAATTGGCATAGAAGAAAAATATGTTCTTAGGTCTGAATCCTGACACTTTTTAAATCAGTAAATGTTTTGCTAGATTTCACTGGGATCAGGATTTGGCCCCTGTCCCATTGCTTTAAATGAAATTAACCAAGGCAGCTCTTATTAAGGAATTGAATATGAATAATAATGACTTCGTTTTGGCTATTTGGAATATAGGTTCTGAAAAGGACTTCTACATACTCCAAGTTTTATTGAAAGATTATTTGAGCTTCCACAGAATTGCATCGACAGGCTGTATAATTTTAAAATTTACCGAACCTACCTTAGAAGCTAGCACTAAGATGAACTAGAACCTGATTTTGTGTCATGCTGATGACACTGATAGCCAAGTAAATGTCCATGGTTGGCATAACTGTTTTCCTTGTACCGATACCGTAACTTGTCTAGACAATCACCCATCCGATGTCAAGGTATTGGAGGCAGATTTCAGAGGGCATTTGCTCATCACTTCTGAAAATCTGGTCTCTTTAAAAAGTGCCTCAAGATAAGCTTCCAAAAATGGAGGCAAGCAAAATTACTATTTACTTTTGTAAATTTAGGTCAGTGGTTCCCAACCCATACCTGGGGGCCAAAAGTAGTCCACAGAGGATTTCAAAGTGGCCCGTGACTCACCTCCTGGCTGCAGAAGGGAGCCACTGCCTAAGAATCCAAGCGGAGCATGTTTCCATGGGGCTAAAAACTAGTACAGGCTCCTTGCTGTAGCCAGTGGGCTCAGAGATCAGAACTCCCCTCACCTGGCTCCAGCAAAGAGCAAAGCACATTGCCTAGGTTCACAGGCATTTGTGTCCTTGATGGAGCCAGAGGTAAGGGAGCACTAATCTTCCATCTGCCTAGCTGCAGAAGGGAGCCCCTAGCACTGAAGCACATGGGGCTACAGGATGCATGAAGTTTCCCTGCTGCTGCTAGGGAGGCAGAGATCAGTAATGAGGCAGCCTCCTCTCTGAACTCCTTCCATCCAGATGAAGTGGGGGCCCTGCTGGTGCAGACTGGAGGCCCTTCAGGGTTGTAAAAATTATATCTGTGGCCCTTGAATTGGAAAGGTTGGGAAACACTGATTTAGGCCATTACATACTTTGGCAGCTTTATA
Organism: Pelusios castaneus; assembly: GCA_007922175.1. NCBI lineage: Eukaryota > Metazoa > Chordata > Testudines > Pelomedusidae > Pelusios > Pelusios castaneus. The sequence goes on from ML685766.1 coordinate 12,866,595, forward strand.
AAACTTGAGCTTCTTTCTTTAGTAAGTGGAGAGAAAAAAGCCTTGAGTAATTTTTTTTTCAATGAGATAATCTGTAGTGGGAACCAACACTTTATTTCATTCATTAGATTTAAAAATTTCCAGATAGTATCAAGAAGAGAGTTGATGTAGTTAAAAACCATCAGTTATTTTAAGTATAAATCAGGTAAATTTCACTTCTACCGTTGGTATGGAGGTGATAACTTTTATGTGCTGGTGCTGGAACTTCTTCAGTGATGCACTGTGCTGGCAGACAAGATGATACTGTGTAACCAAGATGCATGGCATTATCAAGCATTTCCATTATACAAGGCAGAGTAGAGAACCAACGTTGTGTACCATCTGTGCTAATGCAGATAAATGTATTATAAATAATTCATTGAATTTTATAATTTTATATCAAATTATTTAAATTCTTACTTTGGAATAGTGTATGGATTTCTCCTTCTAAAAATATGGATGCTCTAGGCAAATGAGTTTATTTGTTTATAATTCCATTACGGCAGTTGAGTGTACTATCAAGTGCTATGGCTCAGACCATTAGGACATCCTTTCTCATTGGCAGAAAAGAGCCCTGATTTGTATCAGAATTGTTTCTAGTTTTTAGCACAGTTGGGTTTGGTGCAGACATTTCTGGCAGTTCATGCTGTTCTTACAAAACACCACCCCACCCTTTGGAGCAAAAGACTTGTTAAAATGTGTTTTCATTTACATTTTATATCACAATGTAGTGTGTGTATTATTTTATGTTTATTATAATATTTTAATGGTAAAATTTGTGCTGTGCAGTGGTGTGAGCTTTGCCATCATGGCTGCTGGGCCAGCCAGCAACTGGCGGCTGCAGGTGGAGCAGAGCACAGAGGCACCAGTGTTGGTGCCTCTGATTCACTTGCGGCCGTTCCTACCATGCCCACTGCTGGCCAGCCTCAAAGCCACAGTGCTGAAGTTCACGCTCCTGCTATGAACTGCGGTAGGCAGGCCTCTTGTCCAAATGGGTGGGCCCCGGCAGCTCACCCCTGACTACGCCCCTGAGTTATCCCTGGAGGGTAGCTTTTAGACATTAAAGCAACGTAAAAGGCTCTTAGGCTATGTCTACACTTGTAAAGTTAAGTTGACTCTGTTAAGTCAAGTTTACAAGGTCGACTTTAAGTCAACTTAAAGTCGACCTTGTTAAGTCGACTTAACAGTAGACATAGCCATCCAACTGGCTTTAAGTTGACTTAATAATGTCAACTTAGCGCTATTCCCCATCCACACTGGCTTTAAGTCAACTTAAGAAGTCAACTTAAGGCTTAAGTCAACTTTCAGAGGTAGTGTTATTAAGTCAACTTAAGCTGTTATTAAGTCGACTTAAGGAAGCGCTTAAGTCGACTTAATAAAAGCCCAGTGTGGACACGGCTTTGTGTAGATCGACTTAAGCATCCTTAAGTTGACCTAAGTTGCCAATGTAGACGCACCCTTAGTGAGGGCCAGAATCTGATCCTTTATGTGAACAGTATCTGCCAAAAATTCAGTTCAGAAATAGTTATCTATAATTAAAAAGAACAATCTCTGAAAATATGATTATAAAATTTTTTGTTCCATCAAATCATTCATGATTGGCATGCAACTTAGAGCTCAAGTCTGTAAAGAATGCTTTGTCAAACAACCCGATTGGCATCAGGGGGACTGTTCCTGTGTGTGAAGATTATTTGCACCAGTACAGCTTTTTGGAATTGGATCTGAACACTCTTTATCCACTACATGATGAGCCACAACATCACAGGAATTATTCCACTGGTCCCTTGTGACCACTAGTATGAAAAAAAAATGTTTCTTAAAGGTCAAATTGCAAATATCCATCTTTTGGATGATATGAAACAAAATACTGAGGGAGAAAATATTCAAGTATTAACATCCCCAACTATTCAAGATATTTCTGACTAGTACAATGCATTTCATCTGTGTATTTTAACTATCTGCTAAAATATCTTCCCACCTGTTGAAAAATATGGAGTTGCATACAAAGATTCTGGTTTGAAGCTCAGTCCGATCTAATTTTGCAGGCAAAAAAACAAAAGAACAAGAAGAGATGTCATAGACTCAGTCAGAGGACAATAAGAAATTTTAGTGAGATCTGACACAGCCAATTTTATATGATTTTTCTTTGGGCCATGAACTGAAAATAGAAGACTTGTAGAGTTTGCCTGGAAATTACCTAATCAGAAAGATGAGCAGCATCTTCTTAAATTCTCTGTCTACTATGCTGAGTTCAGCTCTTACACAAGAACCATTTTTCCCACTCAGCTTAGAAATCTTAATGTAGCTTCTGAATTTTGGAGTAATCCTTTCTGTCTTTGAAGTCTTAAGCTATGTGAGGATTTTCCATTGTGCTTGTTTAGAGATGTAGAAAAGTCTAGGGTTGCTTTTTTCTTTTTCTTTGCACAGATAAGAACAGCTGGAGTGTACAATGCCTCTGAGGGTCAAATGCTATTGGAAAGGCATTGTTCTTTTGACCCGTTTTCACCCCCAATTTACTAAACACAAAGAGTTCTTGGTTTTAACTTTGTCCACTATCATTAGCAATGCCTCATGATCTTAATTAATACTATGGAACCTTAGGCTCAATGCCTCACATGTGGGAATTTCTTGTGTGGGTTTGCAGAGCAACATCTGCCAGTGAATAGGTTTTAAAAAAATTAATTAAACAAAGGAGAAGCTCTGAGCTGAATCCGTGGCTAAATGATTAATATCACTTCATGTTCAAGATTTTTTTCCAGGCTAGTTTGTTTAATGATTTTCAGCTATGAATATTACATGTCCTTCTGCAGTTAATTATTTATGCTGATGAAACATGGTACTCACGGTGCCCTTGTAGGATTTTAAATTGAACAGAACACACTTTCTAGTTACTGTTTTCAGAATAGCTTTGACTTATGGAGGTTTCTTTCATTCAGGGTTGTGATTAGAAAGATTGTTAGAACTTTAAAGAATCATTGTTCTTCAAACTGTTAATTTTTCATTGTTTAACCCTCATATTTTTAATCCCACCTGCCAATAAACTCCTTTAAACTGCTGCCTGGAGTTCACTAACAGAAACTGATATAACAACCAAGGGCTATGTCTACACTGGCAAGTTAGTTCGAATTAAGGAAGCTTAATTTGAACTAACTAAAGCCATGGCTACACTAGGCTTTCATTAGTTCGAATTAAGGGCTTCCTTAATTCGAACTAATAAATTGGAATATGCTATTCAAACTAAGGGTTAATTCAAACTAGTTAGTTCGAATTAACCAATGTGGCCATGTTAGTTCGAACTAATTGCTTAGTTCGAACTAACTAGCCCGTTGAACTCAATGCAGTTCGCTAATTCGAACTAAGCAAGTGCCATGAGTGGCACTTGCTTAGTTCGAACTAAATTTTTCTAGTTTGAATTAAGTTAATTAGAACTAACTGAAATTAGTTAGTGTAGTAAGTGTAGACATAGCCAAGGAGTCCTGTGGCACTTTTAAAGACTAACATGTTTATTTATAAATAAATGTTTTATAAATATATAAATTTGTTAGTCTTTAAAAGCCACAGGACTGCTTGTTTGTTTTGCTGACCTAGACTAACACGGATACCCCACTGGAACTGATATAACAATGAGACCTTCACCACTGCTGACCACCAGCTGTTGTGCCAGACCTCCAGCTCTTTGCTTCAAAGAGCAGGATCTGGATAATCCTTTCTTTTCTAGCGAGAAACCCTTTCAGAACAATGGTTAATTAATCAGCACTATTCATATTTCAAAATTATCACAGTGTTTCAGGAACAGTTTGTATCTGCCCCAGACTCTAAGCCATGCTTGAAGTGTACCTAACCATATGTCAACAGAAAAAATACACCTTCTGAAAAGGGTCCTAGTAAGGAAGAGTTCAGGTAGTAGCGATTATATGCTGATTATGCCAGTATTTCTAGGTGGTGATGTTAGCTGCTACAATCCATTTTGGAGTTGTATTCAGTTATCCCATATTTTGACCATTGTGGAATTGTTGGAGGTAATTGAGAGAAACTCTTCCCCAATTTGCAAGCAATGCAAACACAAAAGAACCACGCTCCTCCCTGAAATGAATGGAAACCACCCCAAGAACAAACTTGCTCCAGGACTGAATATGAATTATAGTGATTACTCTGTCTGCTACAAAAGCAGAAGTCTGATTTTTTGGGTAGTTCTGAGTATCTATTTTGAAAGAAAAAAGATCTAATATAGCCACAGTTGTACTTTAGATGGAGTTGTTTAAAAAGAAAAATGTATCTGACGGGGCTGATCAGAAAAAATTCTGACAAATCATTTTCTCAGAATTTTCTGGTTTGGTAAATCTGAAATGTGTACTGAGACATTTTCCATACCTCTACTCATTTTTGTTGCCCTTCTTCTTACCTTTTCCAATTCTAATATATATCTATGTTGAAATGGGGCAACCAGGCAGAGCCAGCCTCCCAGGTCGCTAAGCTGTCCAGAAACTGGCAAGTGAGCTGGCAGTAAACCAGGCAGGTTTCAATACCCTGAAAAAATTTCATTGTAACTTTCGCAAAATGTTCTATGCAATGGAGAAAGGCAATAAGGAGATGTTATTTACTCCTTTACATAATACAACACTAGAGCTAGGGGTCACCCAATGAAATTAATAGGCAACAGGTTTTAAACGAACAAAAGGAAGTGTTTGTTCACACAAACACAGTCAACCTGTGGAACTTCTTGCCAGGGGATGTTATGAAGGCCAAAACTATAACAGAAATAAAAAAAACTCAAGTTCTTGGAGGACAAGTCCATCAATGGCTAGTAGCCAGTGTCCCTAGCCTCTGTTTGTCAGAAGCTGGGAATGCATAACGGGGGATGGATCACTTGATGATTGCCTATTCTGTTCATTCCCTCTTTCGCATCTGGCATTGGACACTGACAGAAGACAGATAGTGGACTAGATGGACCACTGGTTTGATCCACTATGGTGGCCATTCTTATGTCTGCAGATCTAGAGCAGTCTACCAGGTGAACTACCCACAGAGCATTTCAAAATGTTGCGGGGTTGTTCCAAATTAGAATTCAACCATATGTTGAAATATCAAAATCCACTGTGAAACAGAATTACCTTTCTGCCCTAGCTCTCACATATGACGCTTTTGGTGCATAAAAGTAATTTTTTCAGCCAGATATTCTTTGTTCAACAATTTTTCTAGGCAAGGGCTTTGAAGGAAAACAACTTAGAGATAGTGAGTAATGAAAATATTGGACCAGAGATCAAACAAGCTGTAATCAAGCTTCCTATAAAGTGTTATGTTGTGGTTGTCTATTCTCAGTTATAGTATACAGACCATGCTGTTATGTACCTGAAAGTGAAGGCAAACAAACTACGTTCTCCAAGGTCTCTGCAGGTTCTAGTCCTTGGAGGGTCCCCTTAGTCCACACACATTTTTGTTACAGAAGGCTTCTTTACTAGGCCCATCAGAAAGGAAAGCACTGAAATAGCCTAGGCACAATGATTGACAGTTATGATGAAAGAGAAACTGAGGAGTTCCTAAATTGTCCCTTAAAGCAGTGGTTTTCAAACTTTTTTTCCCCTCAGGACCCAGTTGAAAAAAATCATTTATGCCTGCAACCCAACAATTAGATCTTTGAGCAATGCATTACAGTCTCCTGGTGGTGACAGCAGCCAGGGGCAGATTACTGTACAGGCCTATAGGGCCCATGTCCAGGGGCCCCCACCTAGTGGGGGTCCTCCAACCTTTTGTGCCAATGCTGGGGGGAGCAGCAGGGCCGCCCTGGGGTAGACGATAAGCCCCCACCTGGCCCTGGGATGGCTGACCTGTCTCTGGGGGCAGGGCAGTCCAGAGCAGAGGCTGGGGCTGGGCTCAGGGCTCCTGGCCTGCCCCTGGGCCGGCTGCTCCACCCCCAGGGCAGGGTGGGCCAGCATAACTGGTCACTCTGCTCCAGGGGTGGGACAGCTGCTATGCTACACACTCCAGTGCGGCCCTCCAAGGACCGTGGCTCTGGAGAGCTGCACCAGAAGCCACAGCCTGCCCCAGTCATTCCAGCCAGGCCAGGGCCAGCCTCTGGTCCCAGTCTCCCTGCCCACCAGCACTGGTCTGCCTGCAGAGGACCAGGTCCTTAGGCTGGTGGGGGAGCTGAGGCGAGGGTGGGGTCCCAGTCAGGGGCCTACCAGTTGGGAGGCCCAGGGCCCTGGAGGCCCCTAATCCACCACTGGCAGCAGCATGGGGCACCACAACCCAGTACTGGGTTGTGACCTATGGTTTGAAAATCACTGCCTCAGAGGGCAGCCCAATAGAGAAGTACAAGGGTAATATTAGCATATGGTGATTCTCAGACCTAGTAATGCTGGTGGTCCTCTAGTTCATCCTGCTCTTGGAAGAGCAGTTCAATAGAGGAGGTATAGGGGGAAGCAGCCACTAATAAGCCATGAAGTTCACGCACCTGTTCATTTGTGATACTACCACTCACTTGCATAGTAAAAAAGCAGATTCCTCTTAATTGTATGAGTGGTCTATTTAATAGGAGACTCTGGCCCACCAACTTCAGTTCTGTGTTTTCAAAGTCTCTCAAGCCAGTCTGCAGGGGATGAATGTGTATTTTCCCACCTGCTGCTTTCACTCTAGAAGATCCCATTATCCATGTACACAGCAGTCAGCCTTTCATGGTCTGGCTCTTGTTCCCATGATGTCTATTCAGTGTTATGTAAGTGTAACTTATGTAAGTGTAAAGCTCATGTGATAAATAAATGTGTTAGTCTTTAAAAGGGCCACAGGACTCCTTGTTTCTTTTTGTTGACCTAGACTAACATGGCTACCCCTTTGTAACTTGTCTACTAGTCAGTGTATCTCTCCTGTCCATATCTGGGCCTGCCCCATGTAGTATATTGATCTGTTACAGCTCTCAGTTTCAGATCTTGGCTTGCTTGTTCCACCTGTGGCTTCCCATGCTTTCAGCCCTGACGGGCACCTGGTGTTGCTCAAGGCAGTCACCATTACATAAGCACATAACATCACCAGCTGGTCTGCTCAAAGCTCTTCATACTGAACATTGCTGCTGTTTTATTCAGTATAAAATCACTGGATTTTCTTCACAGTGAAATTCTCTTAATCGAGGGGTGTCAAAGTCATTTACCCTTGGGGGCCATTTCTGCCAGCAGTCTGGCGGGCTGCTCACGCCTCAATACCCCTAGCTCCCAAGCCCCCCACCTCTTGCTCCCCAGGACCCCCAGCAGCATGGCTCCCTGGTGGCCCCCTCCACAGTGCCAGTTGACCTGGAGCCCCTGACCCCACTCCCCAGCATGGGGGGGAAAATGAGGGGCCCCCCCACCCTAGGCCTTGATCCAGCCTCAAGGACTATGCTGGAGGTCTGCTGGCCAGCTGCATGGCTCAGCAGACATGTGCCGCTGCCGGCCTGCTTCGCCCCCTGGAGCTGACCAGCTGACCACGTATGGGGCGCAGCAGAGCAGACCACAGGCCGCAAATGGCCCGGGGGCTGCACATTTGACATCTCTGTCTTAATCAAACCAAGAAACATACCACAAGAGTAGATCCAATTCAGTTAAAAAGTCAAAGGTTAAATTCTTTTTAAGTGCCTATGTCTCAGTTCCACAAGGCACACTAGGCACTTTATTGAAAGTCAGTGGGACTTAGGCTGTGATTGAGGGGAAGAGGTGTAACCCCATACTAGCGCCAAAATAGTTAAGTGGAGCTGATGAGCTCCCTGAGTGTGACTGCTTGCACCTAGAGTGCAGGCCGGGCTCTGTTAAAGATGAGTCTCAATTAGGAGATGAGAGAGGGGGTTGGGTAGGTGTATGGCTACCACAAAGGGAGGAGATGCTGGGATCCTCTTCTGAGTGAAGGACTGTGGCAAGAGACCAGGAGAGAGATGCAAAACCACAGAGCTGGAAAAAGCTTTGCTGGTGAGTGCTGATAAAAGGTTAGAGCTCCAGGAACTGTGCAGGTGAGGAACTGAGAAAAGGGGAAACTTAGGAGGAAAGGAAGTTTAAAATTAAGGGCAGAAATGCTGTAAGTTTGTACTTTTCATTTGAGAATTTTGAGGAATTTCAGGGGAGCCCTGAGAGCCTCAGTCCTGAAGGAAGACTGAATCTACAGGAGCCTGAGAAGAATACAGATACACCAGGGGCCCAGGAATGGGTTGTGGAAAAGCCTGCAGATAGGTTGAAGTTCAGAGAAACCCAGTGAGATAGGAAGAGGTAGGTCTGAACAGACAGATATTTCCTGCTTAATACAGGGTTTCTAAAGGAAAGAGAGAGCCTCGGTTCCCCTACCATGCCATGGGAAAGGAGATGCGAAGCCCCATGATATACAGAGATAAGGAGTTTTGAAAGTCCTGATACCAGAGGGGGCTAAAGACCTGACGTAAGGAAAAGGGACTTTTTATTTTTTGGACTCTGCTACCCTGGAAGGATGGGGATAATAAATGACCTGGCCAGGGCTGAGTCAAGAGAAGAGATGGCCCACTGCAAGCCTGGAGTGGCTATTGCTGGAGGGTGAGAGGCGGAAGCTAGACAAGAAGAACCCTCCTCTCCCCCTCATGCATTGGAAGTACACTGGTTCCACTGCTTCTATGTCTGCATAAGGTGCAGCTACTGGGTATACACCAATGTCATGAGACAATTTCTCAGAAAACCACTACATAATAAGCATAATTATAAATGTAATAATTCAGAGACGTAATACCTCACTGGTTATTGTGCCTTTCATAAAAAGGGTGTCAAAGTGTTCTGGAAACTTGCTGCTTTTTTACCCCAATGAAATTGAGCCTCTTCCGAAGTGAAAGGCGGGAAGAATCTGACAGTCATTTTCTATGTTGGAAGTTAGATCAGATTGTGGGAGGAGAAAGTACAGAATAACTTCTCCACTTGAAGACTTACATGAATTCAAAATATTTCTTTTTAAAGCTGAATGAGAGGCCATCAGACAGATGTGCAATGTTATTAATTTTATACTTTGGGTGTTGAAAAATTGAAAATGCAAAATTTGGGCATGAAAATATTTGAATCGGCAACACTGAGTGCTCAAAACCTTTCTGATAGCTCAAGACTCACTAGTGTTCCTTGAATACAGTTAGATTTGTTTGTTTGGCCTTAAATATGCCCCCACTGAGTGATTTCCTATGAAGCGTCAAGTGGACAAGTGGTCATGTCTTTTTGCAAAAAAAACGAGCCCTGACAGAGATGTCGGGGACAATCTACTTCAACTGATTCTGAATTCAGCTGTTTGTCCCTCAAGCTGTTGGCTGGGCATAGACAGACAAATACAAGATGTTGCTTGAGAAAACTCATAACATATGAGATTTGCCAGTTGCCATAGACCTGTCCTAGCATAATCCCATTTGGAGCCACATCCTGCTACCCTCGTTTATGTGCATTATCCTCTTAAACAGGTAATGTGAGTCAAATTTAGCTCTTGAAGGTATAATTGGAATAAACAGGCCATGTTGAGCTCCTCAAGCATGTGAAGAGTGCTCAGTGAAAACATCAGAGCAAGAAGTCCTTTCTGCTTGTAATAAATAGCCCTGAATCAGTCTTCCCTAATGTTTTCATTCTCTTACTATTGTTATATCTCTGTCCCGTGAGATGCTGGTTCTAAGGAAAGGAAAGGAAAAGGATTTTCTTTGAGTGTTCAGGTTTCAAGTCAAGGTTTACTCCACGGTTGGTCTAACTAGTAAACCAGATTATACAGTCATGAACCATTCCCTCTTACTGTAAGGAAATATACGTATGAATCTATAGTCAGTGGTAAATTACCGTAGTCCATGTGAATCTCTCATATTTTCAAATCTCTCATCTTTTTGTCTTTTTTTGATAGAATGCTAAAGTTGAACAACCAGTATTCATTCTGGCATACCTTTTATCTCAGAAGGGTTCTCAAATCTCTTTGCAACAGTCCACGTTTTACCAGAGAGTGTCTTATACACACCTCTCCTCCCATTCAGCTTGAGGCAAATCACCTCACACACTTACAATTTAAAAATATTTCCCATAGAAATTACAATAACGGCTAACATGGCGAAGTAACAGTAAGCAGCTTTTGACTGTTTTGTTATGCAGTTTAATAGCTGGGAAGGTAAAGGAGGATCAGACAGCACCATGCAGATGCTAGCCAATCACAAATGCTCCCCAGACCATCAATGGTCTATGGGCCACAGTTTGAGAACCTCTGTTTTTAAAATACAGTAATGAAGAAACAAGGTTAGCAAGAAAAAAATATAATACAAAATGAAAGGTCTGATACAGCCAATTGTGACAGGGCAGAGAGCGGACAACCCTTACCTGCCTAGGTCAGCAGCTCGTAGCTGCCAAACTGTAGCACTGGGCAGGCTGCTGCCTTCCCGCATCAACCCAGCCACCAAATAGTGCTTCTGTCAAGCCTGACCCTGGAGCTAGGGCAGTACAGACAACAGCTGCTGCCCTGATTGGGCTGAGTCAGACTCCTAGCCTTCGGAGGAGGTCAGTCGGAGGTCAGTCGGATGGCCTGACCCTGAAAGATAAATAGGCCAAAACAGGAAGCTAAAGAGAGAGGTGTGCTCAAGCAGGGCAGGGCAAGACTGAGAGGCAGCCTGCCTGATGACCAAGAGGGACAGACAAACGGCAAGCCTCTGATCCCCTAGAGTGTGGGGGCAGGAATGGGAATGCTGTGTCTGAAATGTAAATAAAGAGCAGTTCCCTGTCTAAGGTATTTCTCACCCAGTGGCTAGTCCTTGCAATGCTTGTGTAGTTCAGAAAACTGGGAGCAACTTTTCATAAGATAGCCCTGCTGCAAGAGGGTCTTCTCTGTAGTGGATAAACTCTTGTACTTTTTTTCCCCTCTTGTACAGTTACAGGTTATTCTATCTTAGCTCACAGGCCATCTCTCCCTGGTTTATTTGTCTTTGTAAATGTTCAAGTCTCCATCTGGTTCAGACAGTAAACCTAGGTTGCCTCCAAGGATTTTCACTGTTCTCAATACCGATTGAGTTGGTCCTGAAACCTACCTCGCATCAGGTGACAAGTTTCACTTACAGTTCTGAAACCCAATATCCTACATGCTATATAAGTCTAAAATATTTCCTGTTCAACATACACCATGACAATCAGTTAATTCCTAGCTTTCGGGAGAGATCACACATGGCCATCTTTTGAAATATTGAGAAGAAGGTTGAAACTGGGGATAATATATCCACCCAAGTATGTCTTTGTCAGGTGGGAGAAGGGGAGTTTCACCCCATTTTACCAATAGCGAGCTCAGATACAGATGGTCTAAATGACCTGCTTAATGTTACACAGGGCTTGTAGCAGAGTTAGAGCTCCTGAATCTCACATCAGGACCACAACCACAAGACCATCTTTCTCTCTTACAGCTACTTTCTCCTTTTGAAAGTGTATAAAAGATGAAACACAGTGCTTGGTATATGAGGCCTTGCTGAATGTATATTTTGTCTTGTCTCTTAGACAGCAGCAATTAATTTAACATGATGTGCTGTAAAACTGTATTATAGTACACTGTGTAGTCAGGGAGGGAGCTCAAGTTGATACCCCAAAGTAGGGGCTTAGTGAGGAACAAGGGAGAGGTTGTTTCAAACTGAAAAAGAGAGATGACCAGTTGTTTCAAACTGAAAAAGAGAGATTAACATATGCATTTTATAAGTAGGGTGTACAAATCTAAGTTTCCTGGGACTAATTCCAGTAATTACCTCATAAATAAGTTCTTTCTGAACTTGGGAGTATTACAGGCACTCTCTATATTTAATAATGAACATCTCATGGACAAATTCTCCAATGTATTAGGCACAAAAGCTTTTATTTAACATTAATTGTGACTTATGTTCTTTCACACATTTTCACAAGCCAATTCATCATAACCATTGCAAATCAACATCTCCCTTAATGTCAAAGTTGTACCATGTCCTTCTTATAATATCTAGGGTAGCCATAAATATAATGTGCATATTTATTGGTATCATTTTACTATGGTGCTGTAACAAGAGGCAAGGCGCTGCCTGGTCCACAGTGAGCAATTGTTAACTGTAGTTCAACTTCTTCCCTTTGGAAAGGGACTATGATGGTGGCTGATGATAAGAAGATAGATAAGAGATAAGAAAGGATTATGAAGAAATAGGGTCCATGGCCAAGTTCTTATGACAGGACTGTGTAAATTTTTTTCTGTTTATTAAAGGGAGAAACTCCCTAAGAATTGCGTTGCCTAACCTAAATCCTGATGATAGTATTCTCCATGGCTATATCTACACTTACCAAAGTTAGTTCGAATTAGTGAATTCAAACTAACTAATTCTAACTAATTTTAGTTAGTTCGAATTAACTTAATTTGAACTAGCATGGCCCGACTAGAATGCTAGTTCGAACTAAACAAGTGCCATGCGTAGCACTTGCTTAGTCCGAATTAGTCAGTTGCAATAAGCTCCATGTGCCGGTTAATTTGAACTAAGCAGTTAGTTCGAGCTAACATGGCCACATTGACTTAATTCGAACTAGCTAGTTCAAATTAAGGGTTAGTTCGAAGTAAAGCGAGGTTTTACTAATTCAAACTAACTTTTCCTTAATTTGACTTAAGGAACTGTTTAAGTCGAATTAAGGAAACTCAAGTGTAGACATAGAGTAAATTAAGTCGACTTAAGCCTGCTTAAGTTGATTTAATTTACAAGTGTAGACCCACCCCTTGGTGTTAAAGATAATGGTAACAAAATAAAGAGAACATTTGACATTTCCAGTATCTAAAACATTTCTATAAAAGCACATCCTCTCTCTGCTTTGATGTATAACAGTGGGTAGGTATAGGGATGAGTATTCTATAACTGTCGGGGTAGATAAATAGATGGACAATGATTCTTAAAGATTCCAAGGGCTGGCTTGATTTGGAAAAGCATGTAAAAGTTTGGATGTGTTTCCTAATAGAACTCCAAATATATGCTCTTCCAACTTCCAGAAAGGCTGGAAATAATTTCAACAGCATCCTTTCTCATGGGATTTTTTGACTTGTCTGCTTCTAGTCCCAGCTGAGACTGGGAAGTACAGAACTTCATGTAAATGAAAAACTAATGGGGAAAAAAAGTACTTTAAAAAAAAATCTCTGTAAAGCTTTGATTTTTCACATCTCTCAGTGACAAGCAGCAGCAGAAAGCCTTAAAGTTTTGACCAAAGATTTAGGTCTGTATGAAAAACATTCCAAAGATAAAGGCTCCCTCGGAGCCTGACTTCTTGTCTCTTATCTTTCATGTAGTCATCTGCTCTGGTCCAAAAATGAGTGTAAATTGCCCTGTTCTGACGGGGTAGCATTTTACATCTAGTTTTGATATATGTGAATGATGCAAGATGCAGGGCTGTTTCAAATTCCATGTTTCAAATGTTTTACTGAATCAAGAGATAATCCCACTGAAATATCAGGGCAGGGGTATGGATTTTGATTGCCTAGGGTTTTTTGGTGTTTTCTTTTGGGATTTTATTGGCTGGTTGGTTGGTGGTTTTTTGGGGTTGGTTTTTTTTTTGGTGTTTTGTTTTTGAGTCTTGTATGTTGTTCCTTCCTTGACTAAGATATCAGGTAAAGATAGGACTGAGTAAATTCATTATGTAATGATAGGGCCTTTTATTCTCATGGCTGTTGATTTTTAGAAATAAACAAAATGCTCTTTTCAAAAAGCACCAAGCCTTAGACTTTCCTCAAATTGTTTTCAGAAACAAATGCATATAGGTTTTTTGGGCCTTAGCATACTATGTGTGTGTGTGTGTGTGTGTGTGTGTGTGTGTGTGTGTGTGTTTATTTAATATACCAAATAATAACAGATACCTGTTATATTGTGACACTCTGTTTGAAAAGGGAAACAATTTTACAGCTGCTGCCAAGACAGTATCTTATATAGACAGATCTGAATATTTAATTGACTTTCCTCACAAATACTACCTGCTATTGCTGTTATGACTATTTCCAGGTGGTTGTTCAGTTTAGCGCAATATGCAGTTAAATTTAGTTAAGGAATGCACTATCACAAAACTATACTTGTTAAATTTGTATCTATCTTAGTCAAGCACTTTCAACTGATGATTTGAATGCACTTCAGAAATGCAAGGCTTAGTTTTACCTTCAGATTCTTTGATTTTTTTTCATGAAGGTAACGGGAAGAGAGGGTCTCTTGAACACAGATGTCTCCCCAGTTAGAAATGCTCCCCTGAGACTTCTCAACTGTTCCTCATAATGCAGAATATCTTCCATTTTTGCCTCACGTTTATCTCTGTTCTACCCAGACTTGATGATCTCTCATTTTACGATTAAAATTTTATTCACGTCAGCTATGCTGAATCAGAGAACTGAAATTGAAAGGGAAGTCAATATATGTTAAAGAAATGAGTACTGCACCAGTTTAAGCTTACTGAACTGCTGTTATTGTTCCTGTTGTCCCTTCTTCTGTGTCTGTTATACGAAGTAAAAAGGCAAACTCAAACTGTATGGCCTAAATGTTCAAAAGTGATTTGGGTGCCTAATTTTAAGACTCCTTAAAGAAATCTGAATTTCTGAATTTTTCTTTGAAAATTGATTTTAGAGTCAATCCAGCTAGTAAATCCAACTAGTACAGAAATAAAATGTATGAGAGTATATTTGTTGTACGGGTGTCAGCTAGACTGTTCACAAATGCAATTAAAGTGTGTTGAGCATGGCTCATTGTTTTAGTGCTGCCTAATATACTTGGTATAAAAGGCTAAAAGCCATTTCTAGTGCAGCTCCACAGCTGTGTCACCTTTGAAGTACAACAAAAGCTAATTGCATTGGGGTATTTTAGGCTTGGCATGAGTCAACTGAAATCATTAGTCATCAGTAAATGTAGATTTCACCTGGCACACAAATTAACAATCAATCAATCAATCAATCAATCAATCAATCAATCAATCAATCAATCAATCCATTGACAACAGTTGATAAGCAATCCCCCCTGCATCTAGTACCCACAAGGATCCAATGATGCCATAACTTTGAAAAATTCAAATAGATAAAAATTAGGAAAAAGGCTTAAAAATAAAGATTGATATTATCTAAAGTTACATAAAATAATTATTCAAATTCTACTTTCAGGCTTTGTATATGCTTCACTCTCTCTGCCCCCTAAAATTTGCTACCATTGGAGCAATTCTATTGGTAGTAATGAGGATGGAAACGTTAGGATAGCCAAGGCTTTACTGTTGTAAGCCAGTGGGGCTATGTCTACACTTGTAAAGTTAAGTCGACTCTGTTAAGTCAACTTAACAAGGTCGACTTTAAGTCGACCTTGTTAAGTTGACTTAACAGAGTGGCTATACTTTAAGTCAACTTAAGTTTACCTTGTTAAGTCAACTTAACAGTAGACATAGCCGTCCACACTGGCTTTAAGTCGACTTAATAAGGTCGACTTAGTGCTATTCCCCATCCACACTGGCTTTAAGTCGATATAAGAAGTCAATTTAAGGCTTAAGTTGACCTTCAACGGTGGTGTTATGAAGTCAACTTAAGTTGTTATTAAGTTGACTTAAGGAAGCGCTTAAGTCGACTTAATAAAAGCCCACTGTGGATCTGGCTTTGTGCAGGTCGACTTAAGCATTCTTAAGTCGACCTAAGTTGCTAGTGTAGACGCACCCTGTGTGTCTGGTGCCCTGTCTACATTAAAGTTCCACCTACTGTTACCACTGGTGATGTGGCAATAGTGGGGATGTTAAGTGAAAATGGCCCTGTGCAGGGTGGCCCTCACCAGCAGTTCTATCAAGTGGTCAAACCGAGATATGGCAGATGACCTCTCTTCCTGACATCTCCCCTTTCCTTCAGAACTCAGTCCTGAGAGATTGGTCTTTTCTTTTGCTGTTCACCCTCCTGTCCAGGTCCTGCATTCTGGTTCAGCTTTTTCAGGGTGTGCATGCAGATGCACAAAGTCCAATACAGAAAAGTCTTTTGATACCTCCAAGGGCTTTCTCCTTAGCTTCAAGGTCTGGACCCTTGTGTATTCAGAGCTGTCTCCAATCCAGGGCCCAATGGTGGGCAGTTAATTTCTGCACCTTGAGGTGCTGAATAGCTTCCACTTTTAAGCCCTGCCTCCTGATTGTGCAGGCTTTGCAGATGCCACTGGGCAGGGCCATCTGGTCCAAAGGTTCTCCTTAATTCCTTGTTCTCTAAAGTGTGTTTTTTGTGCACCCCATCTGACCTCTTTGTCCGTTCTATATTCTTCTCAATATAATGTATTTGAAACCATTCACTGAAAAATTCAAGAAAATAATTCTTGATCTATAGATAGTATGCAAAGAGCATGGTTGTAAGTATTCAAAATTTCATCAGTGTTGATTAGTTTTTTATTGTCTGTATTGGTCATATGGAACATTTCTCTTTTTTGAATAGGTGACTAACTCTTAGGACTGGATTTCCACTGTATATGTACATATATTCAGTTATATATTTCAGTATGTACTCTTCCTAGTCAAGTTATGGTGCAAAAATTCTTTTTTTTCCCTTTAAAATCCCCTTTACTTCTAAATGTTAAGTTGCATTTTCAGAAATGAGACTGCTCTCTTTTAAGAGAACAAACACTTCAAGTTTTTTTCTAGGACAACCCAAAAGTAAACATCCTATATAGACAGATTCATTTTTATCAGATGATGGATAACAAACTCAGGTCAAAAAGCTGTTTCAGTTCTCATGAGGACAGAATAGTACTTTTACCTGGATTTTTTTTCTTGTAATTCTTTTAGCTAATGGTGAACAGATGACTATTGCAAACTCCACTTGAAACAGATTCAAGACAAGATAACATCTCCATCCATCTTCTTGATGAACCTCAACATTTTATCTTCAGATCGGAGCTGGGTGCAAAATTGAGCATGTCATGCATCTACGCAGCTCTCCATTAAGGAAGTACAACTCAAGGTTACAAAACTTTTAAAGTCAACTTTTAAGCTACCATCTGGAGCCTATTTAATGATTGCTGAGCACATCTGCCACTAGCAGGCATGCCTAAAATTAAGACAACTGAGCCAGTGTGACTTTTTATTTTAAGACACAAACGTAATGCCACAAGAACAACCAGGAGTCTCAAGGTGAGAGGCTTTGCCTATAGTCCTCAGAGACAACTGTGATCCAAATCTCTAGGCCGGAGTGGTAGTCTGTGAAAGGCATTGCCATGTGAAAACTGTTTGATAGTCTTAGCCCAGCTTCTAGTGAACAAAACATGCATATTACAAAATCCCACCATCACAAATGTCAGCACTATTATCAGCCTGATGAGACAGGACAAGGAAGAATGTCAAACTATATAAGGGTTAATGTTCTTCTGTAATATGTGGGAACACAAATAATTGTAAATCCTGAAAGCAGAAATAGAGCATGTGTGATGAAAATGAATGTTACTAGGTATACAACCAATTGTTTTGCCAGGGCATGCAAACTAGCCTTGTCTCCACAAATGGAGAATGTAAGCTATGCAACTGTCTGTTAGAAGATAGCTAAAATTCAATTAAAAGGAGACATTTTATAATTTCATGATTACTGAATTAAACAAGAGGACAGATGCGTTCTGTTTGCTTATTCTATCCAATTGTTGTATGTTGCTACAATGCCATAGTCAGTATTGTGCTCCATGCAGGGAAAGATAATACAATATAGTAAATGTATTTTAATTAAATTATGTTGCATAACACTCAATATTTACATTTGGAGATAAACAATACATACCGTGTATGAAACTGTCAATCCTAAGATTTCTAGCCATAGACTAATGGACATTTTCTTTAGTGACATTGCCAATATATTTTTGTGTCTGGATAACGAGACTGACTTTGAAATATTTCTTTAATTCACTGCACAGGTTGCACAAGTGACCCAAATCCCCTAAGATTTCCATGTTAGACCAGTTCTGAAACTACAGATTTACAATTCATGTGCAAATTTGATACCATTATTTTGGGCTTGTATAGAGATATCAGTTGGCTTTCTCATTACAAAAAGTGATTTTGCTCTCTCTTTACCTCCCTTCCTTCTAATATGTTGTTCCACACTGTTTGAATCAAAAGAACTGCTTTGATTTGCTGAAATAGTCTGACCTGATCCTATGATTTACATTTCCCTTCATTTATTTTTCTTCTCATTCTGTAAGTTCTCCATCTTTAAGCGTGTGAGGAAATTGGATTTCTCCCATGAAAGCTCATGTGATAAATAAATTTGCCAGTAATTAAAAGTGCCACAAGACTCCCTGTTTTTTTTTTTCATGTTAGACCAGTATATTTTCAAGGCCAAAAGGTAATGCCCAATAGACTTCTATTTGAGGAGATTTTAAGGCACACCACATTTCTTATCCTAAAGGATAACACAATTCAATCCAATTCAGAGTGAATAGAATTATATGGCAGTTGCCTTTTGCCTCATATTCTGGAGAAGATTCCTGAAAATCATTGCAAAGTTCTTTTTTAAAAATATGGCTTGCCAAACATGTCCACTCTTGGAAGAATAGTATATAAAGCTATTATCAAAATCATTTTTAGCAGAATAATCAGTGGCAGAGTAATATGAAGTATGTTAGTGTACAAAACTCTCATCAACTGGTGATTTCTGCTGTTTCAAAATTTGGAAATTCATATCTAAAACTTTATGAACAGTTCTTAAATGTGATCTCAATGGGACTTATGATTTTATTTTTGTTTAGCCCTTTTAGCCAACAGTGGAATTTATTACATTCTCTTACTGAAATTGCTCATTATCAGAAGGATCTAAACATTTTCATCTTTCCTTTGCAAAGCTCTTCATCTTGAATATCCCACTAACACCTAAGATTTATAAGCAAACTGGAGACCACACAATGTCTGTGAGAATATCTCCTTGACTGTTCCATACCAACTGAGATTGACAAGTTCCTATGTCATCAGTTGTTAAATGCTTCAAAATTGTTTTTATTTGCTGGAGCAGCATCTCTAGCTTTTTTAACAAGTATCTTGTCCCTTTGAGAATTCATTGAAAGTAAGAAACAAGCTGAAAAAGTAATAAGACAATTATATATAAAGAATACCATTAGAGGTAAAGTAAAAGATTGGCCAAACCCTTAATTTCAGTAAAAGGAACCAAAATTTTGGCATTAAGGTAACACGAGGCTTGTGAGATCAAGCATTTAAAAAAAGTTAGGAAGTTCCAAAAGTAAAAGTTACTTTGGCAACATTAACTCAAGTACATTGCACATCCTGTATATTTTTGGTATACACCAATACCAAAGAATAAATATATTCAGTTTTATATTTAACATGGAGGAAAAGAGGCAGGTTTGAGCAGAAAATTGCATGTCAGTAGTAGTTTTCCTTTAATGGTTTGGAAGCCATCTAGTGATCTTTTTTTTTTCTATTGCAGATGCCACCTAAACCCTATACTCCCCCCCCCCATACACTAAGCAACAGTGTATACATGTATGTTGTACATAGTTAGTAAACAAGGTTATTTGAAACTCAACTATGTCCATGTAATTCCTTCATATTCTTAATGTTGTATGTAGAACAAAGATACATCAGTGCACTTGGTAACTAATTATTCCTTTGTCAACAACCTGCATGAGGAACCTTCTTTGTATATCACTTTTTCAGTTGGTAAATTGGAAATGATAATACTTTGGGTGTCTGTTGTGTCTCTGTCTTTTGTACTTCAAGAGGTTGTGAGATTTATTCACATCCTACCAACTGGCCACTGTGTGCTTCTGAATGATAGCCCATGACAAGGAAAAAAAGTCAGATGGTTTGAATTGAAGCTACATCAGAGGGGACTTTCACCCTTGGACAGACTAATATTTACTAAATGTTTATAAAACAAACATTATTTCACTAACTCTTTTCCATTTTACTGAAGTATTTATATTTTTGTAACAGCAGCTGAGCCTCATATTTTGGTTCTACCTATGCCTACTCTTTTGCAATTGTAATGTGTGTGAAGCCATAAATACAGCATTATAAGGTCTGCAAGAGCAAGTCACATGTTGCCCCCAAATTAGAAAGTGTCATGCTGCCCCAGTCACTTTGCGAGTCTAATCCAAAGTGTACAATTCACATAGTAGTCAAGGGGAGTCTATTAATTGATTTCAGGGGGAGTGTGTTCAGTCCTTAACCCAGCAATAACATTTCTACATAATCTTTTTTCTTTAATTTAAAAGAAATCTTAAATACAAAGAATTTATGACCAAACACTGAATAATCTACCCTACATATATCACCAAATGCCAATCATTCTAATTTAAGGGAGTTGGCCAGGTAGGCACTCATTTTTGTTATAATTCATCGCTGGAGAGTGAGAGAAAATGCTATAAGCCAAAAAAACAAAGACTATAAAAATGAAAAAATAGGCATGATAAACAGGGAGGAAGGTACAGTTTTCATTCCTTGTCACTCTGATCAGGCCAGTACATTGATCTCAGAAAATAAGGAATTCTAAATAATGCATTGTTATTTCTATTGTCAGGTATCTAGGGGGACTCACTTCACACACATAAATGCTTAACTAATGAAGCAAAATCCATCTCGCAAACCAGGAAGCAAGGTTGCTGCATAGTCCTCCATCCTAAAGGCTACAACACCAGACATAGCCCCTCTGTTCTATTTGAGTGTATTTTTGGATCCTGTGTCCCTTTCAGTGGGCTGACTCCAGGCTTCCCTCCAATGTTGCCATCTGTTCCAGTATATATGGAGCTGGCACATGTCCACTGCATAGTTGCTCATCACCCCTCCCTGTGTGAATTTCACCATTTCGGCCAGATCATGGTACAACTGAAATAGCTGGAGTTTGTTACACGTATTTCAATAATGCCAAGATTAGGCAATAAGAGCAATTCGTATTCATAATATACTATAATTTTTCTATGGCTTTCTACAACTTCAGTGATGAAATACCTCTTATAAAATTGAACTACACATTGAAATTGCTATAAATCAGCCACTATTGCCCCAAACTTTTGTTTTATCACTATTAAATGCAAGACTGACAAGTCATACAGGAGTATTTTCTCCAATTATCTAGAATCATAGAATTATAGGCTATGTCTACACTGGCTAGTTAGTTCGAATTAAGGAAGCTTAATTCGAACTAACTAAAACCATGGCTACGCTAGGCTTTAATTAGTTCGAATTAAGGGCTTCCTTAATTCGAACTAATACATTTGAATATGCTATTTGAACTAAGGATTAATTCGAACTAGTTAGTTCAAATTAACCAATGTGGCCATGTTAGTTTGAACTAATTGCTTAGTTCGAACTAACCGGCCCATTGAACTCAATGCAATTTGCTATTTCAAACTAAGCAAGTGCCATCAATGGAACTTGCTTAGTTCAAACTAAATTTTGGTAGTTTGAATTAAGTTAATTCGAACTAACTAAAATTAGTTCGAATTAGTTAGTTCGAATTAACTAATTCAAACTAACTTTAGTAAGTGTAGATAAAGCCATAGAGTTGGAAGGGACCTCATAAGGTCATCTAGTCCAACTTCCTGCTAAAAGCAGGACCACTCCCACTAAATCATTACAGCCAGGGTATTGTCTAACAGGACCTTAAATATCTCCAAAGACGGAGATGCCACCACCTCCCTAGGTAACCCTTTCCAATGCTTCACCATCCTCCTAGTGAGAACATTTTTCCTAATATCCAACCTCAACCGCCCCAGCTGTAATTTGAAACCATTGCTCCTTGTTCTGTTCTTTGTTACTATTGAGAACAGCCTAGCTCCCTCCTCTTTAGAGCACCCTGTCAAGTAGCTGAAGGTTGCTATCAAATCCCCCCTCAATCTTCTCTTCTGCAGACTAAATAAGCCTACTTCCTTCAGTCTCTCCTTGTACATCATGTGCCCCAGCCCCATATCATTTTCATTGCCCTCCGCTGGATTCTTTCTAATTTGTCAACATTCTTTCTGTAGTAGGGAGCCCAAAACTGGACACAGTATTCCCAATGCGGCCTCACCAGTGCTGAATAGAGGAGAATAATCACATCCCTCGATCTGCTGCAACACTCCTACTGATGCAGCCCAATATGCCATTGGCCTTCATGGCAACAAGGGCACACTGGTGACTCACATCCAGCTTCCCATACACCATAACCCTCAGATCCTTTTCTACAGTGCTGCTACTTAACCAATCGGTCCCCAGCCTGTAGCAGTACATGGGATTTTTCCATCCGAATTGCAGGACTTTGCACTTGTCCTTGTTGAACCTCATGAGATTTATTTTGGACCAGTGCTCCAATCTGTCTAGGTCTCCCTCAATCCTGTCCCTCCCCTCCAGCATGTCTACCATTCCCCCCAGCTTAGTGTCATCCACAAACTTACTGAGCGTGCAATCTATCCCATCATCCATATCATTAATGAAGATGTTGAACAGAACTGGCCTCAGGATCGACCCCTGGGGCACTCCACTCATTACTGGTTGCCAACTAGACATTGAGCCATTGATTCCTACCCACTGGGCCCAATGATCTAGACAGTTTTCTATCCACCTTATGGTCCACTCATCCAACCCATATTTCCTTAACTTGCCGATGAGAATGCTGTGGGAAACTGTATCAAAAGCCTTCCTAAGTCGAGGTATATCACGTTGACAGCTATTCCCGCATCCACAAATTCAGTCATATCATTATAGAAATCAATCAGGTTGGTCAGGCACAATTTGCCCTTCGTGAATCCATGCTGACCATTCCTGATCACTCTATTTTCCTCCAAGTGTTTCAGGATGGATTCTTTGAGGATTTGCTCCATGATTTTACCAGGGATTGAGGTGAGGCTGACTGGTCTGTAGTTCCCCGGATCCTCCTTTTTCCCTTTCTTGAAGATAGGTACTATATTTGCCTTTTTCCAATCCTCCAGGATCTCCCCCGTTCACCATGTGTTTTCAAGGATAATGGCCAATGGCTCTGCAATCACATCAGCCAACTCCCTCAGCACTCTCGGATGCAGTTCATCCAGCCCCATAGACTTGTGCACACCCAACTTCTTTAAGTAGTCCCTAACCTGACCTTCCATCACCGAGGGCTGCTCTCCTTCTCTCCATTCTCTGTTACCCAGTGTAGTAACCTGGGAGCTGACCCTCCCTGTGAAGAGTGAAGTAAAAAAAAGCATTGAGTACTTCACTCTATTCTGCAGCATCCACCCCGAGGATATCTGCCCCATTCAGTAAGGGACCTATACCATTCCTGATCCTCTTCTTGTTACTGACATACTTGTAGAACCCCTTTCTCTTATCCTTCACATCCCTTGCTAGCTGCAACTCCAATTGCCCTTTGGCCTTTCTGTTTTTATCCCTGCAGTCCTTAGCAATATTTTTATAAGTCTCCCTAGCCATCTGTCCAGTGGTTAAAGTATAATTTGACGGGCCCCGGAACCCTCCTAATCTCCGGGCCCCCTTCATGCATGTGCGGGCCCCAGCCCAGGTAGGCAACCACTTCTCCGTACCATATGCATCGGTTATCACTTCATAAAAATATTTATAATTTTATACGGCATGTATGTCTATATCAATTATTGTCACAAACTAGCAAACACTGGATAACACAATAAGTATTGTGATCTTTGTATTCCCGATATGCACATTTCACTTCATTAAATGCAATGCAAAACTTGGAACACAAAGGCTATGTCTACACTTGCTAAAATTAGTTCGAATTAGTTAGTTCGAACTAACTAATTCAAACTAATTTTAGTTAGTGCGAATTAGCTTAATTTGAACTAGAAAAAGTTAGTTCAAATTAGCGCTCCCCATTCATTTCAATGGCCAGTTAGTTTGAATTAACATGGCCACATTGGCTAATTCGAACTTGTTAGTTGGAATTAACCCTTTAGTTCGAATACCCTATTCAAACTTCTTAGTTCGAATTAAGGAAGCCCTTAATTCGAACTAACTAAAGCCTAGTGTAGCCATGGCTTTAGTTAGTTCGAATTAAGCCTCCTTAATTCGAACTAACTTGCCAGTGTAGACATAGCCAAAAATTTTAAGTCACTTTCACCAAATTCCAGTGACAGCTCTGTAGTGAAACGTGATGGGTCAAGTGCTTCAACAGCATTGCTTAGATGTTTTTCTGAGTTTGGCAACAATCTAGCATTTACACAGTCCACTAAAGCCTGGTAAAACTGAAATTTAGAAATTTCAATTTGCTTGTCAGCATTCACAGACATGTTTACACACATATACCTTTAAAGGAACCTGCAGCAATCACCTCACAAGCCTCTTGGTAGAATTCTGAATCACACGCTCTGTGAGCTATAAACACCTGAACTTGTCACCTTTTCAACTTAATTGCTGTAGATAATGTTACCTCAGATTTTTGCAACACCAAGGACAGGTCTCCAAGGTCCTCCAGAGCACCAAGCATGAGACCCAAGTTTTTAACAAAAACTGGATTCTCTAGGTTTTTTATCATGCCAGCAAATTTTGCTTTATTTTTCCCTTCTAGTGAGAAATCAGTTAATTTTTTCAAGAAGTGGTTATGGAGCGCTGCATACAGTGTGGCAGCTAGAGGCAACCCAACATACACATCTAATCCTATTAAGCTGGACTTCCAGACCATTCACAGTCAGCCAACTCTCTCAAGCACTTCCGTGACTGACTGTACAGAGCATACATTGAATCCACAAATGATTTAAAGTGATTAACTTCACTGCAGCATTTGATACATCAGCCACGGCCAACAGTGATTTAACAGTGATTAAAACAATGCCAACTTATCAAAAGTGGAAATTGTGTTTTTAATTTTGCAGCAAACACCAGCCTTACTGCCTAACATGACAGAGGCTCCATATTCACCTAAACCAATCCAATTACCTTTGAGAAATTCCTCCATGAACCCATGTGCTGTCAAACACTGAAGCAAAGCTAATACTACGCCATCAGCATCATTGCTGCCTATGTTCAATCAGATCAAGAAAAAATGTAACAGGACCAATATTTGCATCAAAAGTTATGCACAAGTAAATTACAAGACAAGAAAGTTTACTTAAACTTGTACTCTCATCAATTAAAACAGAAATTTGCTGAGAAATGACACTATAACACAAACTATGTTTCATCTTCACAGATATATGGTCTATTGTGTGAGCACAAACAACATTGGTATGCAGAACATGACCCATATCAACACCATTTAACTGCTGTGAAGTAATGAGGTCTGGATGGTGAATGACCACCACCCAAATAAAAGATGTTAAATGCATGCTAACCTAATAACACTATCTACAGGGGTCTCAAATTCAAATCTCTACCAGGGCCACATGAGGACTAGGATACTGGCCCGAGGGCCATGTCACTGAAACCTTTTCATAGGAGGAGTTATTATTAGAACTAGAGACAGCACTGCCTGGGTAGCCTTGTGACATCCTTCTAGGGGCCTGAACAAAACACACATTTACTTTTAGAATTACTTCCATTCAAGATCCAAAGGAGTATCCATGTTAGTCTAGATCAGCCAAACAAAAAAAGAGTCCTGTGGCACTTAAAGACTCACTAATTTAAAAATTAACTACATTTGTTAGTCTTTAAATGTGCCACTGGACTCCTCCCCTCCCCCCAAGATAGCAGTATCATTAGAAAGACAAAGAATAAGCAAATGCACACACTTAAAATTTTGCACTATAAATCAGTAGTTCCCAACCTTTTTGGCTGAGGGACCAAAATATACTTCTAAAACCTTGAAAGGCTACCAGATTATTTAATTAAAAATAAATTAAAATGAATTAAAAATTATTATGCTACCAGATTATTTAATTAAAAATAAATTAAAATGAATTAAAAATTATTATAATTAAAATTAATTGGGTTCAATTTTTAATTAATTGAATTAAAATTAATTTTAATTGAAATTTAATTTTAGAAAGGTTTTTTTAAAATGTTTTAGAAAGGTTTTTTAAAAACGTTTTAGAAAGGTTTTTAATTAAAATTAATTTTTAAAGTTTTGGGGGTTTTTTAAGGAAGAAGAAGAAAAGGAAAGAAAGAAAGGGCTGCTTGCATCCCCAAGCCCGGTGGGGAGGCGAACAGCCATAGCCCAGCTCCCAGCTGCACGCTGGGATCGGGCAGGAGGCGGGGTGGCCCGGGGGGACCCACCACACACCCGTCCCCCTTAGAGACCCCGAAACTGGGTCCTGTCCGACCTGGGCACTAACTTTCTCTGAAACTGAATTGCTAGTTCTCATGCTGAAAAACTACGTACACGGTTGAACAAATCCATTGTAAAGTAACTTCCTTGTTAATAACAGGTTTTCACATAGAGAATTGAAAATTACATCTACTGCACTGAGGTTCCTTCCATTTAAATTTCTGAACAATGTTAATCAATAAATCCTGAAAGATACATGTATATAAAATTAAAGATGTGAAAATCATTAAATCTCTGGTCAGCAATTAATAACGTGTTTCTAACATTGGGCAAAAATCAGATATTAGCTCTCTTGGAACCCCAGGTGATTCATATTTTATTAGGCGGACTCTTCAAGTTATCAAGGAACAGCCACAGAGATAGGTAGATACATTAAACACATTTCTGTCAAATGTTCTACCTATCTGTAAAAGCAACCCCTGAAATTACTCCTGCTGACAGGTATTAGAGAAATGATTTTCTAAGTTTTTTTCAGTTTGCTTTATTTGTTCACGTGAAGCTGATGTGTGTACAGTCAGATCCACAGTTTCCTTTGTACAACTGATCAGTTTTTCATTGTGTTGGTGCAGGACTTTCACACAACAGGAGAGAGAAACATTTTTTTAAAAACTGGAAAACATTACTGTCACACTACAAGAATCACTACAGTTTAGGGGTACTATCTGAAACAAATTTTTAACTCATTTGTTGAAAATGACTCGATTTCAAGTTGACATTATCCTATTAAGCTCTCTCTTGTTCCCGTAGATTTTAAGGCCAGAAGGGACCATCATGATCATCTAGTCTGACCTTCTGCATTTTGCAGGCCATAAAATCTCACCCACATACTTTTTTATAGTAGGCCCATAACTTATGGTGAGTTACTAAAGTCCTCAAATTATGATGCAACCTGTCTGACAGTTGGAGTCAGCAGCAACAAAGCCCAGGTTCAATATCTAGGGATTCCTTTTAACAATACAACACAAAACCAGCTTAGCAACTACACACTGTCCTGTGGGTGCCTCTAGGGGAATTACTTCCCCTCTCACAAGCACAGAGATTGAGTATAGGAAAGAAACTTTTCATAAAAGGGGGATAGTAACCTGGCATTAATTTGGGAAAATGCCACAAGCAGAATTCATAAGCATAAAACCATGAACAAAACACCCATGAGAGAAAACATTGGCTTTTGCCTCAGGTTCTTAAATCCATCAACCAGAAGTTCCTTTGATGTGCCCTGCCCTTCACAGCATAGTTGTCCTTAGTCAGTATAGACCCAGAGTTCACCTCCTACCCTTGGCTATGTCTACACTTGTTAATTTAAGTCGACTTTAACTAAGTCGACTTAACTAAGTTGACTTTAAACGACTTAGTTAAATCGACTTAGTGTGTCTACACTTAAAAATAAAGTCGACTTAAAGGGGAACTTAAAAAGTCGACCTAGAGCGTCCACACTGGATGCCTAGGTTGACTTCTAGGGGCTAGGGGGACCTAGGGTAGGTCCACAGGGGCAGGGGGGGCACCCCTTGCCCAATGCCAGGGGGCTCAGCCTTTGCCCCATTGTACCTAGGTACAATGGGGCAAAGGGGGACAGGGACCCTGGCAGGGGCAGAGTGGGCAAGGCTTTGCCCTGCCCTGTGGGGAGGCATGCCAGGCTCCCCCTGTGCCTCCCCACCCCCAGCAGGGAGAGCATTGGTGTAGCCCTGGGGTAGCCCTAAGTCGACTTAGGGCTACCCCCCATCTACACTGCCTTAAGTCGACTCTTAAGCCAGTGTAGATGTGGGGTAGCCCTAAGTTGACTTAGTCGACTTAGGGCATAGTTCTGTTCTCACCAGGACCACTCAGGTCCCGGCAAGAAGGGACCGCGGGGCTCACTTCCTTCTCCCCAGGACCCGCGCTCCAGCTGGTGCGCAGCGGGGGCGCAGACCCTGGGGAGAAGGAAGCCCCACGCTCCCACGCTCCCTCCTCGCCAGGACCCTGCGGTCCCGACAAGGAGGAAGAGCCGGAGACCCGTGCTTCAGCTGCTGGCTGCTGAGCAGCTGGACCGTGGGCTGGGACCCGCACTCCAGCTGCTCAGCAGCTGGCAGCTGGAGCAGGGATGCTGGCAAGAAGGGACCTGAGTGGTCCCGGCGAGAAGGAAGCCAGCAGCTGGAGCACGGGTCTCTGGCTCTTCCTCCTGGCCCGGACCACTCGGGTTCCAGGGAAGTTCTCCCCGGGACCCGAGTGGTCCAGGCTAGGAGGGTTCCCCTCTGCCCGGGACCTGAGAAGTCCCAAGCACAAGGGAGCCGAGTGGTCTGGGGCAGAAGGGAGCTCGCTCCCTTCTCCCCCAGACCTCTCAGGGGCTTGCTGCCCCGGGGAAAGCCAGCCCCATGTGGGGCTGGCTCTCCCTGGACCGAACAAGTTGACTTAGAGAGTCCAGTATAGACTCTCTAAGTCGAGTTAGTAAGGCCCTCTTTAAGTCGACTTAGGCGTCCAGTGTGGTCTCTCTAAGTCGACTTAATAAGGTCGACTTAAAGTCGACTTATTAAAGTCAACTTTTTAAAGTCGACCTAAATTCCCCAGTGTAGACATAGCCATGATTATTTAACAAAACAAAAGACTTCTAAGGAAGCCTTAATTAGCTCTATTTTTGAACAGTGGGGGGGGGAGGGTGACAGGTTAAGCTATGTCTGGGACTATAAGGCAGAGCCCCACCTCCCAGCTTGGACACCTGTCCCTATTCCTGCTGTCTTTCATGGGATCTGGCATCCAAACCCCTGTTTATCGAGTTCAGTTAATTTGCCAGTGGCAGCCAGTGACCCACTCAGTCTGGACAGATTGAGCAGTTCTGCTACCCTTTGCTCATACAAAAAGGGTAACATTTTCTTACTCCTGCATTCAAGACAAAAGCATTTTGTAATTTGTCAATTACTTTGACAACACAGCTCTGTTTGCTGGATACCTGGGCAAAGTGAATGTGTTCATGTAAATACAGGTTGGTCCTCACTTGGCTTGGGGAGCTCATTCAGACTCTGCTTACAGTGATTCAGAGATTTTAAGGTACAGAGAATCCACCATTTATTCTAATTCAGACCTGCAAATGACCCATCCCTCTCACTGCAAAAGAAGGCAAAAAGCTACCAAGGTCTCTGCCATTCTCACCTAGGGTTAAATTTCTTCCCAACCATAAATATGGTTGTCAGTTAGACACAGAACATGTTGGCAAGACTCAACAGCTAGATACCTGTGAAATAATTTTTCCATAGTAATTTAGAGCCCTCCCCATATAATGTCCCATCACCAGCCATTGGAGATAGCATTTGCAGATGGATCAGAAGCCATTTTAGACAATCTCATCATACCACCTCTCTCTAAACTTATACAGTTCAATATTTAAAGCAAGTCAGGTATTTTTGTTCCCATCACTTACAGGGAACATAGCTCTTGGGCATGATATTTTGGGAGATCTTTCCACCATGAAAGAAATTTTCAGATTATGTGCTGTAACTTGATCATCTTTCATCATGCTCATAAATGAGATGATGCTGTAATATAGGGTTAAGATGAACATTTAAAAGTTGTCAGGGAGGAAAGTAATAGAAAATATGTGCATTGATTAACAACTGATGGAGGGGTGAAATTAATGTTGGCTCAAAAATCTAGTGCATAGCTGTAAAGATCTGAGAAAGTAAATACAAAACTTCAGTGAAATTCACTGAGATATTGGCCACCTCTGAAATATTAAAAAGCAAGTTCTAGAGGGGTTAACTGTGTTAGTCTATTTCAGCAAAACAAACACGTCCTGTGGCACTTTTAATGACTAACAAAGTTATTTATCGCATGACCTTTTGTGGGCACAATCCCACTTAGTCAGATGAATTAAATGGAAAATATGGGATTGTGCCCACAAAAGCTCATGCGATAAATACATTTATTAATTTTTAAAAGTGCCACAGAACACCTTGTTTGTTTTATTAAAACGAGGCGCTAAAAGATTAGATTACTTACCAGGACTGGACATATAACACAGATATTATGCACGCAGCTACAATGGCTGCTTGATGAGGGGAGACAACAGAGTAGCTTGTATCAAAGGATCAGCAACCCCTCAGAAGGTATTCTGGGAAAAAGCAAGTCCTAAAAAAGTGAAACCCTGGATTTGGTAAAATCAAGGCATTCACAACATTTGTATGTAACAGCCTATGGGGATTTAACTGGTAATTCAAAGCCCACTGTAGGCCAGGGCCAGATTAACTGGCCTGGGGGCTACCCTGCCTACCCCCTGTTACAGGGTCCCACCTGCTTCCCCCCCAATTGCGGGGTCTCCTGCCTGCCTCCCCCCCCCCGACCATGGGGCCCCTGTCACTGGAGTGGGGGGTGGCGGGCCTGAGGCCAGAGGGTGCTTCCACCCTGTCCCCGCTCTGGCCAGTCAGCCAGGGGGAAGCACTGGGGGGGCCAAGCTGGCTGTCGTGCGGCGCAGGGCACCCCAATGCAACCACGTGGAAGTGGCAGCGGCAGCGTGGGCAGCCTTGCTGATCCAAGGGCAGAGCAGAGCACAGACCCTGGCTTCTGGCTCAACCTCCTCTCCCCTCCCCCCTCCCCCCTCCCCCCTCCCCCCAGCACTGGCGCTGAGCCGGGCAGGGATAGATCATTGCAGGGTTTTAGGAGCTTAAACCTGGGCCCCCCTTTTTGGCCTGGGTCCAGGGCTTAAACTCCTAAAGCCCCTGTGTTAATCCAGCCCTGCTGTAGGCAAAGGAAAAATTCTCACAAGTGGGATTAAATGGCAGAATAAATGGCCACACTGGGGTACTTCTATTCACTAAAAATTAGAGCATTGGAAAACATGGGAAAATCAGACTATGAAAGCTTATGCTTTTTTAATAAATTTATTAGTCTTTAGAAGTGCCATAGGACTCTTTGGCTATGTCTACACTAGAAAAGTTAAGTTGACTTTGTTAAATCAACTTAATAAGATCGACTTTAAGTCGACTTAAAGTTGACCGTATTAAGTCGACTTAACAAAGTCGACTTAACTTTTTCTAGTGTAGACATAGCCTAAGTCGACCTTATTAAGTTGACTTAATAAGGTCGATTTAGGTGCTAATCCCCATCCACACTGGCTTTAAGTCGATTTAAGGAGTCTATTTAAGGCTTAAGTCGACCTAAAACAAGGTGTTATTAAGTCAATTTAAGCTTTCCTTAAGTCGACTTAAGGAAGTGCTTAAGTCGACTTAATAAAAGCCCAGTGTGGACATGGCTTTTTTTAGGTCAACTTAAGCCTCCTTAAGTCGACCTCAGTTGTCAGTGTAGATGCACCCTTTATTTGCAGTACAAGCAAGCTGTCCCATGGCTCTTTTAGAGACTAACAACTTTATTTTTTGCATGAGCTTTCGAGAGTGAAGTCCCACTTCATCAGATGCTAGAAAATGGAAAATTTACAGTATGGGAGGGAAAGATAAATCCTGTGATTATATTTCACTGCATCAGGTCAGGTTACTTCAGCAAATCAAACAAGTTGTATAGATTCAAACAGTATGGTGTTGCTCTTACATTGCAGCCTGAAACTTCCAAAGCTGGGCCGGGCTGTCTGTGAGGATAATTATTACTTAATTTAGACCTAAATGTGCCTTTGGCCTTTATTGTTCTGTGTCTATTGGTGTCACAAATAGCTTACTCGTGCCTTTTTAGTATGTCTGTGTGAAGGTGCATGGCAGATGATGGTGAAATCTGCAACATCTTCAGACTAAGTGTAACCTTCGGGTGGGCTGAATTCATTTAGTTGCCCTTCTCCAGTGCCCCACAGAAATCAATCCCAACCCCTATGGGGAAAGCAGCTGGAGACCCAGGATCCAGTCTGTACAGGACTCACTGCGAAGCTTGCTCAGAGCTACACTCCCACATTAAAATACTACTACAATAAACATAACAATGAACTTTATTAACTACTAACTAAATGAACCTTATCCTAAGAAAACAAACTACAATTAACCAAGAACAATCCCTTGCATGAAAAATACCCAAGAGTCCCAAAGTCTGTGTGGAGTTCACCCAACTCTCAGCTACAGTCCCTGTTCCAGTGTGGAAGTGTAACCCATATGCCTGAAAAGGCTATCTCTGGGAGACCTGCTGAGGGTGGGTTACTGTTGTTGGGCAGATTAGGTACCCACAACTGGAAACTTCCAGAAGCAGGGAGTGGTAGCAATTTGAGCATACTCCACAATGTACCCTGCTGGTGTGATGTGATGTTGTCAGTCAGATGACTGGAGAGCAGCAGCCTGAGCAGACAGCAGGCAGGAGCTGCCTTGAAAGGAGACCATGTGCTCAGTGTTCTGGAGAGGAGCTGAGCCAGGAGTGAACAAGATGTTTTCTCCATGTAAAGGAGTCATTTGCACCAGACCTTGCAGACATGCATATGGGACTGAGGGCTGGTTGCAGAGGAGAAGAGAAAGCCTGCATGGAATGCTACAGAGGATCCCAGCAAAGAAAGAAGAGGACAGCTATTTCTTGCCACTCAAGCTTGCACACTGGAACAGAGACTGTAGCTGAGAGTTGGGTGAACTCCACACAGACTTTGGGACTCTTGGGTATCTTTCATGCAAGGGATTGTTCTTGGTTAATTGTAGTTTGTTTTCTTAGGATAAGGTTCATTTAGTTAGT
>ML685766.1:12899361-12936704 GCA_007922175.1 Pelusios castaneus
ACTGGAGAAGGGCAATTTAATTAATTTTAGCCCACCTGAAGGTTACAGAAGCTTATGTGGCAAGAAATAGCTGTCCTCTTCTTTCTTTGCTGGGATCCTCTGTAGCATTCCATGCAGGCTTTCTCTTCTCCTCTACAAGCAGCCCTCAGTCCCATATGCATGTCTGCAAGGTCTGTCGCAAATGACTCCTTTACATGGAGAAAACATCTTGTTCACTCCTGGCTCAGCTCCTCTCCAGAACACTGAGCACATGGTCTCCCCTCAAGGCAGCTCCTGCCTGCTGTCTGCACAGGCTGCTGCTCTCCAGTCATCTCACTGACATCACATCACACCAGCAGGGTACACTGTGGAGCATGCTCAAATTGCTACCACTCCTTGCTTCTGGAAGTTTCCAGTTGTGGGTCGCTAATCTGTCCAACAACAGTAACCCACCATCAGCAGGTCTCTCAAAGATAGCCTTTTCAGGCATATGGGTTACATAAGCACAGATTCTAATGAGAGTTTGCGTTGTTGCTCTCACAGACTAAATCTGTTGGGTTTTTTTCAAGAAGGAAAGTGCTGTGAGGGTCAGATCCCTGCCCCTGCTATAAGCTCTGCCACCACACCCTGCAGGTGGAAGGGCAGGGAAAAGTGCTTCTGATGCCTTCCCGGCAGGAAAGGAAGGGAAAGACATAAACAGTGCTCTCAGGGAAGGTAATGTCTCTCCTTGCCTATAGTACCAGTCACCCATGTTAACCCTTCATGTCAGGAACCTAGTAACCACCAGGGAATGTGGTATAATTAATGCAAGTGTTATATACAAGACAAAATTAATATATAAGATGAATTTCACATATATTTTGCATGTTTGGTACTGAACACCTGATCCATCCGCTCCTAAACACAGGCATCTGCTGCAAATAGTAGATCAGAATAATTTCTATGGTCTCATCCACAAGAGAGCGCTATCACTTACAAATGAAACACATTCCAAAGGGGTAGCCGTGTTAGTCTAGTCCAGCAAAATAAACAAGGACTCCTGTGGCACTTTTAAAGACTAACAAATTTATTTATCACATGAACTTTCGTGCGAGAAAATCCAGTTTCATCAGATGCTTGACAGCTTAACACATTGACAGCTGCCTAAGCTCTATGAACCATTCAAAAGGGTGAAAAGTAACTTTCCAGGAACTGTGGATCACTGGGTATACCCCCCAAAAAATCTGTTTGGGGCAAACATAATTTCTCCTGTTCTTTATGAACACAGTTTAATTGTGTACATTTAAAAAAAGAATTATACTGAACAAATTCAACTTCATTTTTTCTGCAAGTTTATTGCAACAGACTGGCAGTGTTTGCCCAAAATGCCCTACCCTGTTAGCAGGATTTTTGTGTTGCAGAGGAATTCTGCAGTTTCATTGAGAGAGATAGCTAGTTACCCACCTGAAAAGAAGGGAAGTGGAAATGGTATTCTAGAGAAGAATGACCTGGAGTTCAGGCTGAACATTTATGAGATAGAAGCAGCCAAGGCTGAGAAGATGGGTTGAGCTGAGTTTAATGTTGTATGAGCATGTTTTTATCTTTGGTAATTTATATGGCGCCTTTACTTTAGTGTGAGTGCCTCAAACTTTTTAATGTAGTTATAGTCAGAACACTCCTATGAGGTAGAGAAGGCCTATTCCCATTTTGCAGGAGGGGGAATTGAAGCACAGAGACACTGAGTGACTTACTCAAGATCACAGAAAAAGTTTGTGCAACAGCTGGGAATTGATGGTTTGAGAGCAGATTGTGAATAGCACTCACTAATAATGATTGTCGGATGTGTCTATTTTGTAGCATATTTGATATTTTATGAAATGGGAAGCCTGAAAATGTGCTTAATGGTTTGTTTGCTTTTAAACCTGATATTTAGAGAATCTCTTCACATCAAAGTCTGAAAGAGCTTATTGAAAACAAAGCTTTACAGTCTTACTGCGCTCACATGAGTAGCAAATGAGATGAAATTGGTGTCAGGAATGTACATAATGCAAAATCTGTGTCAGTGAAAGAGGATAAGAGAAATCAATACAAAATCCTGTTACTTTAATCCACTCTTTGAAGTTTAAATAGGATTTCATCTGTGCTGCTCTTTATAGATGACCTGGAAATCACAACAAAAACCCACAAACAAACAAAATCCAGAATGTATTTGTATTTGTAAAATTGCGGTAGAAAAAGTGTCCAGAAGTGGGAAGTAAGGCCTGAAGCTCATGGCTAACCTGTTTGTTTTATTTCTCATATATAATTCACAAATCCTTGGTGATTTCTATATTAAAATTTTTATAGGCTGTGCATTTTGATTCACTTAAGGAATAATATTTGTGTTAAAAATGCAAATGTATCTAAGAATAAGTGTCAGCATTTGCTCCAATGATTGTAAAGCTTTTCCAAATTGTAGTCCTGAATGTTTTTTTAATAAGGCAGTTAGTAGCACAACTATTTACAACACCAGAAAAAGTAGTATGTAAAAATAATACCTTTCCCTTTACTCTTTAGCTGCTTTTTTTAAAACAATGGATTTATCTTAACATTACAAAGCAACAGAGATGGTTAAGCCTTGATGTGTGCAAGCTTTGGTGAAACTCCCAAACTGATGTTAGCTTTTATAAAACTAATCTGAGGCCATGTACACACAATCACTTTATTGCGCGATAAGGCTCCTTACCGCGCAATAAAGCTTGGAGCGTCCACACAATCATTTTCCCTGTTGCACGGCAACACCCTCTTGCCCCGCAACAGTTAAACCACTCCAATCGAGAGTGGTTAGGCTTACCGCAGAACAGTGCTCGTGTGCACGGATTTTCCGCAATAGACAGCCTCCGGAAATGTCCCAGAGTGCCAATCCAGGCCACTCTGGGACATTGGAGCTGTCAAATATGTCAATTTCACTGCTCTAGCTAGTGTAGACTCTCTAAGTTGACTTAATAAGGTCGACTTTATAAAGTTGACTTAATAAAGTTGACAACTTTCTAAGTGTAGACATAGCCAAGGAAGTCTCTTTGGCTGCATCTACACTGGTAAATTAAGTCGACTTAAGCTTGGCTTAAGTCAACTTAATGTGCCCTGCATCTACACTACACTTTGCTTAAGTCGACTTAAGCAAAATAAAATCGACTTAATGAAAATTATGTCGACTTTATTAAACCACCTTTCTACTCGACCTAAGGCTTAATTCGACTTTTTAAAGTCAAATTAAGCCAGTGTAGCCCTAGGGTAGCCCTAAGTCGACTTAGGGCTACCCCAGGACTACACCAATGCCCTCCCCCAGTGTTGGAATCCTAACACCTATTTTGATTTGCTGTTAGAGCCTGGCCTGATCCTATGTCATACACTCCCCTGCATTTAATTTCCTCCCATTCTGTAACTTTCCCATCTTCAAAGCATCTGACGAAGTGGGATTTTCTCCCACGAAAGCTCATGCGATAAATAAATCTGTTAGTCTTTAAAAGTGCCACAGGACTCTGTTGTCTTTCTACAATAGACTAACACGGCTACACCTTTGGAATTTGACCATAGGAACTATGTCATGTTTGGTATCAATAGAAAGGTAGTAATTTGCTGGGAATGATTATATAGTTTATGTCTAGGAATTCTGTTTCGATTAGAAGTTAAGAATTTGATGTTATATCCATACTTTAACTTGTGTCATTCTGGACAAATGCCTTGGGGTGTGTGTGTGAACAACCATTGTTTCCTTAATGTTAAGGAATCTGCCAGGTGATATGGTCGCAGGGAGTATCCTGATGAGCCATTAAGGACATAAAGAATACAACTATTGTGTCCTTAATGGCTCATCAGTTTACTCCCTGGGACCATATCACCTGGCAGATTCCTTAACATTAAGGAGACAATGATTGTTCACACCCTCCCGTCTAAGGCATTTGTCCAGAATGACACAAGTTAAAGTATGGGTATAACATCAAATTCTTAACTTCTAATCGAAATAGAAGTCCTAGACATAAACTATATACTCATTCCCAGCAAATTATTGCCTTTCTATTGATACCAAACATGACATAGTTCCTATGGATTATAGCATTTATGAGATATCCATAGAAAATAATATAATAAATGATTCCCTAAATCCAGACAGCATCACACACAGGGCTCTGCCTTGCCAGGGTCCCTGCACCCCTTTGTCCCATTGTACACAGGGGGTGCCCTGCCCCCGCCACCGTGGACCTGCCCAAGGTCCCCCTATCCCCACAAAGTCGACCTAGAGCATCCAGTGTGGATGCTCTAGGTCGACTTTGTAAGTTCCCCTTTAAGTCGACTTTAATTTTAAGTGTAGACACACTGTCGACTTAACTAAGTCGACTTTAAGTCGACTTAGTTAAAGTCGACTTAAAAGTGCAAATGTAGACATAGCCTTTGAGTAGTAAACATGTGACTAAAGTTAAGCAGTGATTTCCTGGATAAGGATAGGCTGAGGTACATTCTTAGTGTTTTCATGAACTGGGGAACAGACAGCAGTTTCCTCCCTTTCCTCATGTAGCATTGTGAGGGTGTGATTGGTAAATGTTATGTTTTTCTAAGAATAATTATTTGGGTGGAAAGCTAATGTAAAGATGTGGGTTTGGCTTTTCATTACGAGGATAGAATAGTACTAGATCATTATGCAGTCTGGAGGGGT
Organism: Pelusios castaneus; assembly: GCA_007922175.1. NCBI lineage: Eukaryota > Metazoa > Chordata > Testudines > Pelomedusidae > Pelusios > Pelusios castaneus. The sequence goes on from ML685766.1 coordinate 12,904,013, forward strand.
GGGGGGATTAAATAGTCATGGCTCCTCTGCAAAGAAAATCTAACTTGCTACAATAAATGGGGGCTCAGACAGTTCCAGCACTCCTGATGAATGCAGCTGTTGTGCTAACTCATGGGAAAGGGAGGTGGTGTTTGAGATACCTGGGGCCCAGGCCACAGAGGTTATTTAAGATCAGGGCCTTACACTGAATTCATTAATGGACAGAGAACCATTAAAGCATCAGAGCATAGGGTGATGGTTCTTTAATCACCTCATGCTACTCTAAAAACAAGCAGCAGCATGTATCAGCTGGAGCTGCTTCTTGGCATTCACTTTCAGCTCCTGATATAGCGTGCTATAACAGTTGATCCTACTGGTAGAAAATGCATAGCTAGGTTTTCATTTGACAGGAAGAGACAGACTTGAAAAGGGTACAAAACATTTCTGGCAGCCTGCACTATCTCTAAATGGAGCTAAAGACTGAACGACCCCATAGGTGAACCAGCTTTTCAAAATCTTCTCTTTACAACCAGCATCACCTCTGTCTTGCCCAGACTTAGTTTCAACAAGCTATTCTTCATCCAAGTGCATAGGGCAGTGGGTCTCAACCCTTTGCAGGTTTTGACACATTTGGCAGCATATCACGACCCTACAATACACACTAGCTCACCCACCCCAGGCCAAAGCCAGCCATCTTCCTGGCTCTCTGTAACACACTTACCACTGTGTAGTGACACAATAATGTGTCCTGACACAGTGGTTGAGAACCATTAGCCTAGAGTATCTTGCTGTAGCCTAGGAAAGCTAGGTTGTAACACTCTTTGTGTTTGGTATAAAGGAGACCTGCAGTTCCATATCAATTCATACTTCTGGCACTTAAGTGCCTCTTGTCTCACAATCTCTTTTAGGAATTTTGAATATATCAGGATGTGCATAGGACTGAGCCAATATGGAATGGCATACAACACTCTCTCATGTCTGTCTGAGACAATAGGGTGCTATTCTGTCTGTCCCTATCATATCTCAGGCAAATCAGAAACACATCATGACCAACTCTGTCAGAGTTGTTGCATGGGACTATCATATTTCTGCCACCGTTTGTTGGTTTATGTATTTATTTATTGCGGGGAGCGGGTTCAAAATCCATGCATGCACAGTAAAAAACAAGAGTCCTGTGGCACCTTAAAGACTAACAAATTTCTTTGGGCATAAGCTTTCGTGGGCTCCAACCCACAGTAAATGCACAATGCACAGTATATTATTTCAAAACAGAGACACCAGCAATAGTGAGCTGTCGTCCTTGTCCTCTTCCTTTATAGGTCCAACTCACACTGGCACTACCCACACTAAACCTCCAGCTAGACCAATGAGGCTGCACGTGAGAGGCAAATTCAGTGACAGCCTGAGACTTGCAGGTCTGGTTCTGCTATGGGTTCACAGCTGCCCCATGGAGCTAGGTGCCTGCCCTGGTGTGTGTTTGGGTCTCACACAGGGACTTGCAGTGGATTTAACCAGTGCCATAGGGTGGCTAATGTGCAGGATCCCCCAGCCAAGAGGGGGGCCTTGGAAGCCAAAGCTGGAAACCACCCAGCCTCCAGAAGCTCGGGGGAGGGCCAAGGTTGCCCCTCTCCCATATGTGGGTTTCCCTGTTGACACAGAGCAGCCCTGCTCAGTCACGTGGTGTCATCTGGCCCCTTTCCTGCATGGCAGCTGGTGGAGCTGAGCCAGTCAAATGACCTTGAAGGTTGAGCTGTGCCCCACAGAAAGATGCAAGATGTTGTAGGGAGGTACCACTACTCTCTAGGGGTGCGTCTACACTGGCAAGTTAGGTCGACTTAAGGAGGTTTAAGCACTTTCTTAAGTCGACTTAAGCTTTCCTTAAGTGGACTTAATAACATCTCGGTTTAGGTCGACTTAAGCCTTAAGTTGACTCCTTAAATCGACTTAAAGCCAGTGTGGATGGGGATTAGCACCTAAATTGACCTTATTAAATTGACTTAAAGCATTAAGTAGACTTAATAAGATCAATAAGGGGCTATGTCTACACTAGAAAAGTTAAGTTGACATTGTGAAGTCGATTTAAAGTCAACCTTATTAAGTCAACTTAACGAAGTTGACTTAACTTTTCTAGTGTAGACAGCCTAGGAGAGGAGACTGGGAGTGAATGGTTGGGGCTGCTTATAGAGGGGATGATTAGAGCTGTTCAGAAGGTTAACTGAACTTTGTAATGATGCCAGACTCCCCAATATCAATAATTATGAGTTGTCACTGAGGCCATATACACACTACAGACTTGTCCCGCAATAACTTTTATTGCAGGACAAGGAAAGCACTATAAATATAGCACTTTCTCATGTACACATTGCTCCTTCTTTCGCAAAGGAGCATTCACCGTGTGAATGCTCCTTTGCGAAAGAGGAGCAGTGCATGGTGGGCACCTGTCCCACCATGCACTGCCCACAGCCAGCCCCCTAGCCCAGCTGCAGGGCTTCCGGTGGCAGCGGGGGCTGCGTGCCAGCCCCCACTGTCATCCGAAGCCCCGAGGCTGAGCTGGGGACTGGCCCGAACCAGCGAGGGTTCAAGCCAGCCCCCAGCTCAGCTCCCGGCCTTCGGACCGGAGCTGGCCCCCCAGCTCAGTCCAGGGGTTCGGGTGTCAGCAGACGCTGTGGCGCTTAAGCGCCGTGGCGCCTGCTGACAACCAGAGCCCGGGAGCTGAGCTGGGGGGCCGGCTCCAACTGGAGCCGGCCCCCCAGCTCAGTCCAGGGGTTCGGGTGGTGACAGAAGCTCCGCTGGAGCTTCTGCCGCCACCCAATCTCCGATGTCAATTTCTAGAGCAGTGAAATTGACATATTTGACAGCTCCAATGTCCCAGAGTGGCTCGGTTTGGCACTCTGGGACATTTCCAGAGGCTGTCAACAGCGCAAAAAGCGTCCACACAGGCTGTACCATGGAACAACTGTTCCGTGGTAAGCCTTACCACCCTCATTTAGGTGGTTTACATGTTGCGCGGCAAGAGGGCTGTTGCCGCGCAACAAGAAGCTTTAGTGTGTGGACGCTTTGATTGTTATCGCGCGGTAAGGAGCCTTACCGCGCAATAACTTTGTAGTGTGTACAAGGCCTGACTTTGTCAAGTGCTGCTGACAGACATAGACATGTTAACAAAGTCATTAGTCTACCATTTGTAGCTAAAAGGAGGTGATTCAGTAGAGCAGAGCTTGGCAACCCGAAAGATAAGAAGAGCTATTTTTAAAAATTCCTTCAATAACCAAGTGTTTTGAGAGCTATAGTGGGTGTACCCTCCTGGTGGGGGGAGCTGGGAGCTTGGCCAAGGTGCCAGCTGCTGGTTCCCCTGGTGGTGGGGGTGGAGGGTGGAGCTCAGGGTCCCCCAGTGGTGGGGGTGGGGGTGGAGCCCAGAGTTTCAAGGGACAGTCAAAGAGCTACATGCAGCTCTGGAACCACAGGTTGTAGATCCCTGCACTAGAGCTATTGCTGCTGTATCCTGGGCTGAAATCCAACTATGAGAAGATCTAGGAAACTGACAGAAATCAGGTGTTAATGTTCCCCCTTGGTTTTGCATCCTCAAGGGTGATTCAGTTCTTTGTGTGTATTTTCTAGCTAATGGGAAGCCTGTCCTATGAATTTTAGGTACTTAAAAACAGCCCCCTCAAACTTAGACACTAATACATGTCCTATACATGGCATACATACTTTGATTCTCCACTAGGTTGTACCTTGTGCAGTCACTTACATCAATGCAAAGTGAATGCAGATTTGTACACTAACTTAGCCACATGTAAATGACTATACAAAGGACAAGGCCATTGAGAATCAGGCCCTCTGCTTATAGTTGCATTGGAAATTCTCTCTTCCTGTCTGTGCTTCTTTACATGCTCATGTTTCTTATTCTACCTATGCTCTGTTCTAGTTTTACCCCATTTTTACACTGGAGTTTCCCTCTCTTCTTAGGGTTGCCAATTTTGGTTGGACATATTCCTGAAATAATATATTTGATCACATGACATAATCTTTAATTAAAGATTAATCTTTAACTCCTGTTGATTCCAGGATAATCCTGGAGGTTTGGCAACCCTATCTCTACTACCCATCCTCTCTACCTCCTATCACACCCATAGTGTGTGCAAACCCAATAACATCTTTGAAAATGTTTTTATGATTTCCAGTAAGCATTGTAAACATTCACTACCCAGGATCACTCTGCGTGGATAACTAAATAATATAATCTTTTATTGCATTCAGCCTTCTTCAGAGGAATTTAGAATTTTGTGTCTGACTTCAGGGCAACTGTTGGACTGTCATGCCTTCATATTTCTGTCCTGCATTTATTCCCAATATTTAGGGTGTTTAAGATGGCAGTGGAATCCTAATGTGGAGATTACATATTTAATGGTGCAGTATCTTCAGTCAACAGATTGTGAGTCACTTTATAGGCACTTTATATGCTCACATATCACATTGTCCCTCCATCTATCTATATAGTCATCTTGTCAGCACATGTGGAATCAGCATGGAACTTAACTTACTGTCTAGAGTGCTGCTAACGTGAGAGAATTTGGTATGTCTGGTTATGATGGGGCATAACCCCCTCATCTATAGGGCAAGAGAAAGAATCCCAAGTAATATACACAGAGGGTAGAGAGAGGGGTGATTAACTGATGGCCTTCTAACCAGATGAGGCAGAGTTAGGCCTTATAAGAAGACACTGGAAGCTCAGTGAGGAGAGACTATCGAGGAGACAGGTCTTTCTAGTAGAGAGAAGCCTTGACAGTGTTTATCAGTGGGATAAAAATGGAAGATGAGTGCTACAAGAACAGGTCAGTTTCCCACAGGGGAAACCCTGAAGTAGAATCAACAAGGGAATTGCAGTGAATTTTGAGGAGGCAGAAGGGCTATTAAGTTGAAAATTTGGATTTGGATTTGTTTGTGTTACTCAGAAAAGATTTAGACTTTTATGTGATGTGGCTGGAGGGCCAAGCCATGAAACACCCAAAGGGCAAGTCAGAAAATGCAAGCAGAGAGACCACTGTAGGTCTAAGGAAGAACCCAGGAGGGTGCCAAAGATAAGCACCCTGTGCAGAACTGTGATGGAGACCAAGGGGTGCTGCAAGATGAGGATGTGCTGCTAGGGGTATACAACGAATATGTAATGACTGGAGGGTTTATATAGATTTTACTTCTCTGACTTTAGTAGTTGTATAAAAAGATAATAAAACTCTTCTTTTTTTATCTGCATAATTCCTTACTGCACTCAGCTGTAGCTGAGAAATGAAGATTCCCCATCTATGATGAAGATGATCTGTTAAAAGTGTTCCTTCAATCAAAATGGAAAGGTAAGCATGAAGAATGTTTCTGCTGAGGTTTGCAAGAATGCTTTCATAGTACTTAATCCAAACATTTTAGAAGTTGATTTGTTTAACTCTGTGAGGACACTAACAGACAAGTAAATGAATTGTCTCTGATTCTTTGCAATGGAAACTAAAACGATCCACCATTCCTGAAAAGGACATCACTGGGAGATAAAATGATGATAAGATATTTCTTGGAAAACAAAAACGAACATTTCCTTGTCCTGAAACACCAAATAGAAAATTACAGTGGTGCCCAGATTTTAAAATGAAATTCAAAAGTGTGAGGAAATCAGTCATTATTTTGAGTTTCTTAGGGAAAATGAGTAAGCACTGGTTTTCAATTGAACTTCTATCTAGTTTTGCAAACCAAGACAAAGGGCATTGGGGACCCTAGGATGATTCTGGTTGACCCAAGCTTTCTTTTAAAAGAAAGCCCCCTTCTCCTAGATTAGCAACATATTCCTTAATTAAGAAGTTTTCTGGGGATGAGGTAGTGGTCTTCAAACCTTACTTTTAAGGAGAAAGAGCGAGCACTGCTCATTCTCAATCTTCACAAGCATTTTTTGGAGAGAACCCCCTCCCCTCTGCTAAAACAATGTTCTGGGCATAATTTAGGTCTGTAGCCACAGTCCAGCTGGGATTATTTCTATCTCTATCTCTGTTGCTGAAGACATGGCAGTTGTTGCCATGGGAGGACTCAGAAGGCATTTGAGGCCTCCTTGGGAAACTGAAGCCCGATAGACTAGACTATTTGATAAGAAAGCTTTCAGCTGCTTTAAACATTAAGCTTTAACAGATGAAGAGAACAAACTTCATTTGAATGAATAGTTACCTTTGAATAAGCAGACAGCAGCCATTCTCGCTGAGAGAAGCTTTGATGGTTCCTTCAATATGTGATTTAATGGGTGAATATTTTTAAGGCTGAAATGCTGTCAGGCATTATGGCCCTAAAGCTAGTGCATTGCTTGGTAGAGTCAAATTTTAGACTTTTGACTGAGAGAGGAAGTGTATTTTACATGGTCTATTTTATCATGCAAAATCTCAGGAAAAGGGATTCTTGGGGACAACCAGCAAGCAACAGAACAAACTATCATCACAAGTAGATTTATATTCTATTTAGACTAGCTGAAAACCAAACTCAAGGAATTTTTAAAAAAGGAATAAAACATTTTATTTACTATTTGAGTCTTGAAGCAGACTACACCACCAGAATCACGTTTCCTCCCTTGTGGCTTGTCTATCTTGCATGGGTGTTCCAGTGTACACGCACCAGTGCAGTGTCTACATTGCAAGCTGAATTTTACCCTTCAATGTGCCTTATCCTGCTCAGGTAAATTCCACTGGAAAAGGATCAGATCCTACAGCCATATTTTCCATCATGACTGCTACTTGAGTGAAGGATTTCAAGTTTTCCAAAAATAAGCTTTTTCTTAAAAGTATGAAATATTTGGATTTTTACATATGTGTAGATGGATATGTTAGAGCACTGGCTCTCAATCAGGGGTACATTTACCACTGCATGTATGCAAAGGTCTTCCAGGGGGTACCTCAACTCCTCTAGATATTTGCTTAGTTTTACTATAGGCAGGGGTTAAAGTAAGGGGGAACGCACCGGAACGCAGAGTTCCGAGGCCCCTAAAAATAGAAAAAAACAGTGGAACGCATGTTCTGCCATGCCCTGGCTGCTGGCAGATCCTATGCCCCACCGTTGTTAATCACAATACTTATTGTGTTATGCAGTGTTTGCTAGTTTGTGACAATAATTGCTATAGACATAAACACCATATAAAATTACAAATATTTTTATAGCGTGATAACCGATGCATGTAGTACTGAGAAGTGGTTGCAATTGCCTACCTGGGCTGGGGCCCGCACATGCATGAAGGGGGCCCAGATAATACGGGAAGGGGGCCCAGAGATTAGGAGGGTTCCAGGGCCCATCAAATTATACTTTAACCACTGACTATAGGCTACGTAAAAAGAACTAGTGAAGTCAGTACAAATTAAAATTTCATACAGACCATAACTTGTTTATATAGCACTATATACTGAAATGTAGGTACAATATTTATATTGCAACTGATATATTTTATAGTTATATGGTAAAAATGAGAAAATAAGCAATTTCAGTAATAGCGTGCTGTTGTATTTGTATTTTTATGTTTGATTTTGTAAGCAAGTAGTTTTTAAGAGAGGTGAAACTTGGGGTACTGAAGACAAATCAGACCCCTGTAGTCTGAGAAAGTTGAGAGCCAATGTGTTAGAGAACAGCTGAACCTGTTTTGCAGAAAACTTTGAGAACTGCTCATTTAAAACCTGGGCTATGTGGAGGCTCAGAGAGCAGGAGATCCAATTAAGGCTTGTGGTTTACTACAGAAAGTTACAGATCCTATGACTTTTGAGGTTTTGGTTGGAGTGGGTGAAGCAGAGCTTCCATAGCTGATTTATGAGGTCTGTGCAGTAAACCTGCTATCTTTGTGGAAGCAGTGCTAAGAAGAGGAAGCTATGGCTTTCTTCCCGCACTAGCAGAAAGGTCCACCTTCCTACATTTTTGCTGCCATGGACCTGAGCAATATTCACTCTTTTACAGGACTACAATAAATTTGTACAGAGTTTCCCTTGTGAGGCTTCGTTTGAAAACTCATAATTTGCTAATCATTGTTATCCTGGTAAAATACATGTGGTAATATTGCATGTAAGTTTATAGAATTCCTCTGTATTGTATTACCAGACATGTTCCAAGTTTGGGGGAGAGCACCCACAAACCAGTGCCGCAAAGACAAAAGGTTAGCCAACGTTCCAGCCAAATGTCAGCAAAATCAAATCGACCATCATCTGGTTAAATGACCATTCTTTGGCAGGAAAGACGATGTGGGTGAAAATCTACATCTTGATAAAGAAATAGCTGTGGGTTTCTGTCCGCAAAGACTTCCCATGTCATGAATCTCAGCTGGAGATGATTCTCAAAGAAGAGAAGAGGTGTTCTCAAATTCCTCTCTATCCATAGCATCCACAGCATCTGAAGAACAAAGGAAACAGCTTTGAACCAGGGAAGGGATCCTGAATAAAAAGAATTTGGAAAGTAAGTCTGCTGAAGCATGTGGTGAGAGAGACCTTCATTTTGAATTCACTTAGCTTGTTAAGTTAGGTATTAAGTGTTTTATTTTTATTTTCTGATTTTTATCCCTCATTACTTGTATTCTCTTAAAATCTATCTTTTTTTTGTAATTAATAAACTTGTTTTATCTAAACCAGTGGGCTTGTATTGAAGTGTGAGGGGAAACTACATGTGGGATAACAGAATTTGGCATATCACTTTCTGTTCATAATATGGCAGACTATATATATATGAGTTTGTCCAGGAAAGAGCTGGACAAATACAAGGTATGGGAAAGTTGGAGACTGGAAATTTTCCAGTTATTGTGCTGCAGTGACATATATGAGCGGCTGTCTCGTATAGTGTACACTATACTCGTATAGTGTAACTGGGAATGATTTACATGCTGGAGGCTGTGTGACAGCAGACCAGGAATGGTAAGCTCTCACAGTAAAGCAATATGAAAAACATGCAGGTTGAAGAACTGAGGGGACACAGTTGTTCATCAGCCCAGATTCTACTCTGGGTAATGTCACAATGGCAATAAAGAGTAAATGTGGCAGCATGAAACAGTTTCTGTAACCACACCAGAATTGATATTGGCTCCCTTATTGGCTTTAAAAAATGGGAGATTTGATTGCAGCAGAAAAAAAGGATCCTCCTAGGTGTTTGGTGAGCTAGTAGCCCACATAGGGAATAGCGGTGCTTTTTTTGTGACAGTACGCACTGGTATGGAGTACCGGCACCTTTTTTTCACAGTGATGCAGCCCTGGGTCCTCTGCCGCTGCTGGTGGCCCCAGGTCCCTGGCCAGGGCCAGATTTGGCAGCTCCGAGTTCCCAGCCAGGGCTAGGGTCAGGGTCAGATCCGGCTGAGTACCGGCATCTTTTTTTTTGGTACAAAAAAAGCACTGGTAAACAGAGATTAAAGAAATCCCTTTGGTCAGAGAGGAGCTAGAGGTAGCTATGCTACCATGTTCTGCCATAGTGTCTGCTCACACAACACAAGCCAAGCAGAATCACCATGAGTTACTTATTGTACGTCAAAATCCACAAGGAACGTGCACAACATAAAATTAGTCATGGCTACTGAATATCCCATGATGCTTTTTATATTAAATCAGTGCTCTCTTGAGTCCTGGCTACATTCTATTTTATGTAGTCCTGCTCTCACTAGAAAAATCCTTCTGGAGATTTCAGTTGCACACAGTATTTTATGTTCTGCTGTCCGGAGTTGCTTGGTGATGTTAAACAGTTATGTTTCAGTCCAAAGAAGGCTCTGCTTCATTGGTAACTGAAATGATGCTTTGGTTCCATCTGTAGCTAACTGTACAAACAATAGAAGGATACATTACTGTTAATTTATGAAGGGGTTCATATAATCATAGAAGACTGGGCTTGGAAAGGACCACAGGAGGTCATCTAGTTCAGCACCCTGCTCAAAGCCTTTAGGTTATGCCTATAAGTGAGTGAGAGAGCTGAGGTGTCGGTGAGTAGTTAGAAATTAAATGCTGGGAGTAATTCTGGGAGCAAAGTACTACAGTGAAATGCTTCAAGGGGAAAGAGGTGTAGACTAGTATTTGGAGCACAGGTTTGGGAATTTGGACCTACTGAGTGCTAATTCTGGCTCTAACAATAGTTTGCTTATGTGACTTTAAGGAAATTAAGTCATTTTGTCTCAATTTCCTGGTCTGTCAAATGGTGATCCTACTCCTTGCCTGCATCTCAAGGCTATTTTGAGGACTAGTTCAATAAACTTTGCAAGTGCTTTGAACATGTTCAGTGCTTTATAAATTAATGGAGTTATTTACCGTGGATTATAATCCTGAAGTTTTACACTGAATTCTATTACCATTCTCTGCAGTCTTTAACCAATACTTCCATTCTGTTACTCCTATAACCTGTCCTAACAGCCTACTTCATTACTTGCTGCATTCTTTCTATCTGTGGCAGGGCTCACACACACTGGTTTGGTAGTGTTGGGGAGTCCAGCTGGGTTTGCACAAACAAAATCTATAGGTGTTGGGGAGGCCTTTAAATAAAAAAAAATTATGGATTTTGCAAACTATAAAAACATGTCTTGCTACCCTTATCACATTGATTTACCAGCCTTAGGTGTGGGTTTACAAACTGATCTTCAGGCAGCTCTGGCAGGGAGCCTGACGGAATTGAGTTGGGCTTCACAGGGGAATACAGTTTCCCTGACTGAATTGGCTTGTTGGAAGAGAGCCCTGGGCTGATCACTGTCAGGTCAAGTCTGACCTTCAGTTTAGAGTTTGTAGTGAAAGGTTTATTTTTTAAATGTCACACCAATACAAATGTCTCCCTACACTTTTGTATGCAGTGTAGCTGTAGCCATGTGGATCCACTCCAGATTTAGGGAGACAATGTGGGTGAGATAATTGCTTTGCTGGCAAGGGACACAAACTGGACCTAATGGTCCCTTAGTAAATATGTGCTAACTGCTTGGGCTAAACAATCTGCTCCACTTTTGATTTAGCTAGGAAGGAGCTCCAGAAGAGCTGTGCCTTTGCCTTTCTCGCCCAGGCAAGTTGATCCACTAAAAGACATTACCTCATCCCTCCACCACTTCTCTCCGCACAGTTTAAAAAGAGTACCAGCCTCAAAACCAAACAGATTCTGCTGCAGCCTCTGCAAGCCAGACCAAGTGGCGGTGACTGGAGTGGGATGAGGTAAGAGAAACCGACTTTCAAGTGAGATCACGTAGGCAAGAGCAGGAAAAACGAGACTAGTCAGGAAAGTCACTGCGACTCGAAGGGCTCCTGCTGGTAATTATTTGCTGTGCTCGTCACGTGGGTGAGGAAATAATGATTTTTAACCACTGCGGACTGGCTTTTCAAAGGATTTAACTCGTTTCCTTATAAGCTAGCTCTGGGGCCCTGGCCAGCAGGAGCCCCGTGCAGGAGGGAGCGTGTGTATGTGTTTTGTGAGGGAGCTGGGCGGGATCGGGACTGGAGGCGAGTGTCTCGCACGTGGCGGGGGAAGGCAGCGCAGCTGCAGCCCCGGGAGTGGGCGTGGCCCTGGCTGGCCAGCCAGCTGCGGAGCGGAGCTGCTCTTGACCTGCTGTGCGGGGAGATGCCGCGCGGCAAGCTTTCCCCGGAGCTGGGAAGTTGGTTGCAGCTGGCACCGAAGAGCGCGTGACCTGTTCTCGGGAAGCTGGCTCGGCCTGGTTAAGGTGAGCGCTCTTTGCAGCTGCAGCCGGGCATGGGGAGAGATGACTCCACTTCCAGCTCAGGGGACTTTCTCTGGGTGCAGTTAACCACGCAGTGTGCGCGATTTCTCCCCAGGGTCCCGCCACCAGCGAATTACCCCACTCCCTGCTTTCCGTCGGCGGGAGGCTGCGGAGAAACAAGGCACTAACTCTTGGTTAGGGGTTTGCTCGCCTGTCTCTTTCCCATGGAAAGCATCCATTGGGATGATGTAGTGGGTGGCTTTGCCTGTGATAGCAAACGATTCAGGGGTGAAATGGCCCTGCTCCCATGCTGTTTGCAAGGCTGGAATGAGGGTTTCTTGGTGGGGTTGAAACTAACTTTTTTTCATCTTGTCTGAAAAGTTATTTAGTTCCTCCACATCAGTTTATTTTAAATGTAATGGTGGTGATGCCTTTCATTAGCTGCCCTTGAACTTTAGGTCCTGATGCCAACTCACTTAAGGTCATTTGAAAAAACTCCCACTGACTTCCCTGGTTATATGAGCCCTATAATGACTTAGGGGTTCCTTGGTTTGTCAGGAAATGAAGGAAGATATGTATAGAGCACTTCAGAAACAAGACAACTGAATGAAGTCTGGATATAAATTTACTGGTGCTGCTGTTATTTAATCACACAAGGTATCGTCACATAAGGGGTGTTTGATAATGCTATCGATCACTTGATGACTTCAAGTTAAGTTTTGCTGTTTCCCTTACTGTTTTGTTCCCCAGAACAGTTCAGTGTATGCAAAAGATGTATATCATCATCATACATTGTCATAAATATAACTTTTATTTTATTTTAGGGGTACTCAAGTGGCAACTCAATGATGGAAAAACACTAAAAATCTTTGCAGAGAATAACAGAGGAAAATGGATTGGTTTAGTGTTTTGGGGGGGAGAGAAAGGGAGCAGATTTTTTTTTTTTTTTTTTAAAAAAGGACCTCTGTGTTATGGACCAGTCATGTCACTGGGAAGTTAAAGGGACTCTGTAGCTACTTCATTCTGTGGCAGTGAACTGTGTGAAAAGGTACAAACCTCCTGCTTTTCCACTGGCTAATTATTTTAGCAAATGTTGTGGAACAAAAACCTAGAATTCCAGACATGGCTTTAAAATAAAATATTAAACTGTCACTTTTTTAGGCAGAAGAGTGAATGGGGCAAAAATAAAGTTGTCTTGGCATACTAACAGCACTTCGATTCACTGCAATCGATAAACAGAATCCTATGCTAGAGAGTAGAGGCATTATGAGACGATTTTGCTTTTTGTCTGTCTAGTTATGTACACAAACTATAATCATGCAAATATTTAAACATGTTTTGACTTCTCACATGGTAATCGCACTACATGAAATTAAGCATATGCATAAGAGTTTGCAGGATTGGAGTCTCGTGTAGTTTTAAGCAAACACGTATTCTTATTATTGCTCTACCTTCCGCATTCCCTCCTCCTGTTTGTTACACTTTCTTGTCTTGACATAAATTGAACTGTGAAATCTTTGAGGGAGAGATGAAGCTGTTTTATGATTATTTCCAGCATTTAGCCTAAGTCCCCTGAAACGTGATCGAAGAACGAAGTACTGCTCTCTGTGCAGGTGCTATTTATCACTGCCTGCGCCTCCTTTGCATATAACCTGTGTGGGCGGGTGGGGAAATTCATGAAATGAGACAAATAACTTTCTCTCCTGAAGTGACTTTTTTGTTTGGCTACTGCCTAATTAATGTGAAATAGAAAACTGTAAAATATGAGCCATAGCTATTGAACTTGAAGCAGTAACTAATTCAAGGGATTACTTTATGTAATTATACACGTTACGTGTAGTATTGTGTTGTACAAGAGGCGTGACTGGATGAGGGTTTTATATTCTGTGAATATATAACTCCCTTAGTTTCTTGTTGAAGGATTCAAATTCTTTCTTCCCTCTCCGATACGACCGGCAGCTCTTTTTTATCAATCCGAGAGGTTTTCCGCGAGACCTCTCCGAGCTGCCGGCCTTCTACCAGGACCTCCTCCGGATCTGGAGGCTCGTTTTGGCCTCCAGGTCCCTTGTGCCCACCGAGGGGGAGGACCTCCTCGCGGAGCCCCTGCTACACAACCCCCATCTTAGTGTGCAGGTGGCGGAGGCCCCCTCCGTGAGGCGGAGGCTGGTCCTGGCAGGCGTCACCAAGGTCGGAGACCTCCTGGACTATGCCCGGGGGGACTGGGTGGATCCCCTTGTGCTCGCCGAGCGCATGGGGCTCTCCACCCTTCGAACCCCCCGGCGCCTACTCCAGGAGGTGAAGGCAGCCCTGTCCCCTGCTGCTCGGGATTACCTCGAGCAGGTCCTGCGAGAGGGTGCTCCCCGCCCTCCCCTCAGCCCTGGCCCTCCGGAGCTTTTAATCGGGCCCCGGCCCCGCGAGCCCCCCCCGGCCGCCCCCGCCCCACACCCCGAGCCGGCTGCTAGACCTGCAGCCGGTCCCCTTTCGAACCGCGCCCCGTAAACATCTATACACGCTCGTGCTCCACACCATTCACTTCCTCGCCCTCGTGTCCCGCCCCGACACAAAGTGGCGGGACCTGATTCCATCTGTGGAGGGCGAGGACCCCCGGTGGGCCAGTCTGTATGCCACCTTGACTCCACGGCCCGCCGGGGATATAAGTTGGCGGCTCCTTCACGGAGCCGTGAGCACGGGCGTGTTCCTGGCGCGGTTCACTCCCCGTCCCGACACCTGCCCCTTTTGCGGAATGAGGGAGACCCTGGCGCACGCCTATCTTGAATGCGCCAGGTTGCAGCCCCTTTTCCGGCTCCTCCAGAACCTCTTATTGAGGTTCTGGCTGCACTTTTCCCCACACCTTTTTTTATATGCACCCCCCATCCGTGGCCCCACAAAGTCGCGGGACCTCCTCGCCAACCTCCTCTTGGCCTATGCCAAGGTGGCCATCTACAAAACCAGAGAGAGGAGGTTGGCTGAGGGAGGCTCCTGCGACTGTGGGGCCTACTTCCGGTCCCTTGTCCGCTCACGTCTCTGGGCAGAGTTCCTTTGGGCAGCGTCCACTGGCTCCCTTGACACCTTCCGGGAGCAGTGGGCGCTGTCCGGGGTTCTCTGCTCGGTGTCCCCTTCTGAATCCCTTATTTTGAACCTGTGACCTCGCACCCCTTCCTGTTCTTCCATTTGTTGTCCCCCGTTTTCAGTTGGTGCTGGGCCTAGTGCCTCCTCCCCTTAGGCTGGGGGAGGGGTTTTAGCAGTGGGCGAGCTTGCGCCCGCCCACTTCCCGGCGTCCAAATATGATAACAGGGAAGCCTTCTAACTATCTTCCCCCATTGCTGATGTTGATTTGAAGGCTTCCAGGGTAGTTAAGATGTAAACTAAACAATCTGCTGCTTCCGACACTTTTTTGGGTAATGTGTCAATTAAACTTTGTCTTGGTGAGACAGCATGGTGAGAATTCTTAGGAAGTTTCTCTAACATAGATAGAGCCTCACCATTTAGATCTGAATATTTTCTTTCAAACATATGCCATTTGCCCTTCTACAAATATTATTCAACCTCTTTTTCCCCCACCTTAGATTGCAAATTAGTCATGACTTGTTGGTGGAACTCACCTATCCCACAATCCTTTGACTGCAAAAGGACTGTAGGTTAGATGGAGGTGAAGGCGTGAGCATTGATTAGCTGAGTGTGTTGAGTCTGCCTGGAAATGTTGAATAGGTAGTGTGTGGAAAGATGTCTTGTTTGGATGCGTGGGTTTGTTCTTCCTTTTCTCTCCCTCCCTACCCCCAAACTAAATAATCAGTGGGAAGCTGCACTACTTCATGTTGGTGTGGCACTAGTTTCATCTGTATCAGAGGTTTTCAGTGTTGCTATTTGTGCAGTGTGATTTAATTCCGTATCCTGTTTTGCAGGTCACGGTGTTGACGTGCAGCACTTGCTGCAAACTTTGCAATGTTTGTGGGCTATTGCATCTATCCCATAGTGCTTAGCTAGGTTCTGGGAGCAGGAAAATAGCTATGGTGAATAGTGCGCATGTTCACAATTTTGACTTGTTCTAATGACTGATAAATAGCTCTGTCCAGTAGGCGGAACAACATATATTATGAAGGGCTAGGGCTATGACCTTCTACTTGAAGTTGCTCTGTTAGAGTGTCAGCATCTTCCTCCCATCTGTGTTTATGGAGGTTTGGCGTATATTTGGATGAAGACTGCCACCTTTGAGTGTCTATATTTGAAAAGGTGAGGAGGCATATTTCTTTCTCCTTTTAATTGCTTCAGTAACTTTTTGTTCTTGAACTAATGGCTCTTTAATTTCTCTTGTTTCTAGGATACAGAGATGGAAATAGGCTAGGCCAATGTACAAGAGGACATTCTTCCATGGAGCCTAGCAATTTCTACCCAGTATGATAGTGGAGTCACTAGGAGAGGCATTGTTCTTCAGGGGAGGCTCAGGAAAAATGTGTGTGTTGAGCACTATGGAGAAGTAAAAGTGGCTTCATCTGTGATATGAGAGGGTTGTGGTAGCTCTACTATATATCTTCCAGGTATTAACCACGGGGTGTTTTGTTTGTTTGTTTGTTTGTTTTTTGTTTTGTTTTTTGTTTTCAGGAGTGTTTGAGGCACCGTTGTTGTAATGGGGGGGATCTCTGTGGCAATCACCATCAAGTAAATGTACAACAAAGAGGGCTGTCCTTGTCTTTGTCCCTCTCTCTAACTGTTTCTCAGGAGAATCCTAACGAGAAGGGGCGGAAGGGTGGAGAGAGTTGCTAAACTTCTGTAGTTCACTGTTTTGTTTCTTGTGTTTCTGTGTTGGGCAGTTATGGGGAAGTTTGAAAGTAGACGTTATTCAGTTACATTATGCTCTGGCTATCACCAGTTCCCTGTGGCTTTGCTTGCTGGGGATCAAAAAAGTGGTATGAAAGCTAAATATCTCTGTTACAGACAGAACTGGGAAGTGCCACTTCTCAGAACTGGGAGAAGAGTGATGCTTGTGGGGAAGGGAAAGGGTAAGGCCAAATGAAGCTGGATTAATTAGGAGTTGTGACAGAGGCAGTAGCTACTCATTCCTTCATTTCTGCTGGCTCCTGATGACTAGAGTGTTTTACCAGGTGGTGCTTGTCTTGCACTGGGATATACCTCTGAGAATTAGATCGAAAACATGAGAGGAGGAAAAACAAAATGGCTGTATGTTAATGGGGCTTTCTTCTTATGTCTTAGACTTGACAATGTTACTAAATACTTTTTGCTCTAAAAAGAACTTGAAATCATTAAAAATTGAAGACTCTGGGCACACTATAAAATTTCTAAGCTCTCATTTCAAACTCAGTAACTGAAAACTTGTTTCTGATTACCCTGGAGTTCTGTGCTGAAAACGGATATGACCACTCCTGCTCTACTAGCTTTCTGTACTAGTAGAGAGTGTCTCGGGTCTCTAAGGCCTGCAGTCTTTGGTATGTATCTTATTACAGAATTCCTCCATAACTTTATTGAAGTCAGTGGGCTTGATTATGACCCCCTTGATCTGTTCAGGGAGGAGTTCACCACTACCGTGTGAATGCTGCGCTTGAGTGCTAGCATGGAAATACTAGAAGATAAGGTGCCATTTTGACTCCCCAAAAGCATGCTGGAGCATTCCAGCAGGACTTGAATGCCGTTAGCCACAGTTGACCTGGGCCCCCGCCTGACCAGCAAGAAGGCCTGTCACTGGGGAGGAGCCTGGGGATCAAAGGGCACTCCCACCCCAGCCCCACTCTGACCAATCTGACCCTGGGGGCAGGGATAGGGCCAGCTGGCACACAGTGCAGCCCCCAGGGCCACAGGCTCTGGGATGCTGCCCTGAGAGCCAGCCTTCCCTGCCCCCCCAGGCAGATCAAACAGGGGTTGTCCCACCCAACTTTGCCCCCAGGGACGACCCAGGGGTGGGCAAGGGAGCACAGCAGCTGGCCTCTGGCCCCAGGGCCTCACCCCTCCCATCTCCCTAGCACCAGCAAGGCAGGAGTGCTCCCAGCATTCCAGCTCCGCTGGCGCTGAGCAGGGTGAGGGGGGAGCTGGTTATGGGTTGTAGGGGTTGGAGCCTGGGGCCCGCTCTTTTGCTGGGGCCTGAGGCTAACGCCCTAAATCCCCTGCTATAACCTGGCCCTGCACTTGGATCATCTCTTCTTTGTGCAGAAGGGGGGCTGGAGACTCTCATGACACTATCACACCCATTCCCTTTCCTCATTTATTGGATCTTTCAGAGCCCTCAGCTGTGTACCCGAGGTTTGTGCTCGGAGAGTCAGGTTGGCCTGAGGGAAAAGTGGAGTCTGCTCAGGGATGGGGTGAAATAAGTCTCTCTCAGACTGCATTAAAATTCCCACATAGCCCCCATTCCCAAGATTCTCTGCAGTAATTGAGGTCAAGTAGGAGTCCCCCGATGGTGTGTTTCCACTGGAGCCACAAGGTCAAGGAATTAGGCCTACAGGATGAGGTGGGATTGTGGGTTCCACATAGGTGACTAGTGAGATAAGAATTGGCTTTCTCACGGGGAGGAGTAACCCTTCTGTCTCCTCAACAAGCAATGGTGAAACTAATCTCTGAGCTAATCCTTGCAGGGTTCTTTTTTTTTCTACCCCACCAAACACACACACCCTGTCACAGTGTGTTAGCAGCTTAAAATGTTGGCAGTCAATTTGTGGATGCAGGCGCTTCATTTTAACTACCCCCTCTGATTTTTCATAGATGGATTACATATCACTGAGTTATCTAAACTGCACTAATTATTCAGGCCAGAGAGTTTTAAAATTGTATAATGTAGCTGTAAGACTATTCAACTATATAGTCTGAGCTGTGCTATCTGAAGTGAAACTTGGCCTAAATATATATGCACAATAAAATTTAAAACATGTGTATCAATAAAAAGATAACTGTACTGACCTTAATTGATATTGTTCTTTTTCAGCTGGGTGTATTACTAATGCACGCAGTGACAAATGCTAATTTCGGAAATTCCTCCCACCTCCCCCAGCTTTCTTCAAGAAATATAAAAGTATATGAGAGTGCCTCTTGAGGTTTCCCTGAAGAAAATAATGTGAAATTTGCAAAATCCAAAGCAGAAATTCTCACTTTCTTATTAATGGACTATTTTTAGCCTGGTATCATTAGCGGTAATATTTAGATATCTTCCTACATGTTTGAAACTGTATCACTAAAAGGCTGTCGTGGCAGTGCTAGACACTAGAGGCACACTTCTACCTAAGGGGCCTAATAAAGTGTTTCTTGTAGACCTCAAAGAGTGAATTGATTGCTTAGGGAGGTTTGATTCCAGCAGGTCCCATAGAGGCCGAGTAAAAGGAGCTGGAACGAGAAGCTAGAAAATGTCAAACGTTTGGTTACGGGGAAGCAAAAGTCCCAGTTGGGGCATGTATTCAGGTTTTGTCTTTATTTTAATAAGCAATATAAACATGTCTTGAATAGCCTTATAAAAAAAAAAAAAGCTTTGATTTCCATTGTCTGGTAACAGCAAGAGAAGAATGTCTCAACTGCGGAAGGGAGATCTCAGGGACTGGAACCAGTCCCCGGACCTGTCATTTAGGAACACTGTGCTAGGGAACTTGTTTCTTACCAGTATGCATTCAGACTTATTGGGCATCAAAAAAAAAAAGTTGCTTCTTTTGTTCTAAGTTCTTATCCAAAATTATCAGTGTTATGCAAATAGCACTTCTTTCTGTGGGGGATTGAATTAATTATTTCATTTATAGCTAGAAAGGGATCCAAACTCTTGATTTAAACAGGAATGCTTCTAGCTGTTTATCAAAGCTAATCCTATGGATTTATAAACAGTATGCTTGTTTCAGTGGCTAAAGGTCAGATACAGCGAGTGGCAACAATAAATAGGCTTGTCTTGCGTCTCCCTTTTACCCCAGAGAGAGAAGAAAGGGTTGGGAGGCCCATGGGAAAGGGTTGAATGGTAAGAGCTTCCCAGTGAAGAGAATGGAGAAGTGGGATCTCACTACTGCCACCATTTAAGAAGCAGTTCACACTTCAAAACATGCTGAATGTAAAGGAGGGAGCAATATTCCCTCCTTCCGCCCCGCCAGTTTCTCATACTTCTTCTCAGAGCCAGGCAGCATCCCATATCTATAGCTGGAAGTGGAAATAGAAGGCTTTTTTAATGGCAGATGACAGCTCTGTGTGTTAGGTGACAAGAAAGGAATACTATGGAGTGAAGCCACTGGATTAGCTTCTTTCAGTCTGCACTAGTTATTTCATGACATACTCAGAGTGTAAGTTCAAAACATCTATCACTCTCATGTCTAGGCATCTACATAGGTATAGTACATAAAATAGCAAACACAACATTTAAAACAACAGGTTTGCAAACAGTTTCTCATTGTAATTAACAATGGATTGTATTTTGATGACACTGAATTGAAGGAAAACAATTGTATTTAGCATATGTTCCAATTCTGAACATCATTTTACTCTGTACTAATTTAATCTTTCATCTAGCACAATGGTCCTCAATCTTTTTGGCTTGAGGGCCACGGGCATAATTTTTACAACCCTGAAGGGCCACCAGTCTCCACCAGCAGCACTCCTCCCTTCCCTATCCCCGGTTCAGTCAGACTGAATTAGTTCAGCGAGGAGGCTGCCTCCTCACTGATCTCCCTAGCTGCAGCAGGGAATCTGCACGTGTCCTGTAGCCCTGTGTGCTCCACCTGGGTCGCTAGGCAGTGGCTCTCTTCTTCATCAAGGGGGACAGAAGATCAGTGCTCCCCTCCCTCTCACTCTAGCAAGGACCTCAGCCCTTACGGACCTAGGTGAAGCACTTTGCCATGCTTCCTGATATAGAAAAGGGGAAGGGAACACTGACCTCCCATCCTCTTGGCTGCACCAAGGAGCCTGCACCAGTCTTAGTCCTGCAGAAATGCCCTCCACCTGTGCTCTTAGACAGTGGCTCCTTTCCGTACTCAGCAGGAGGGGAGCCGTGGGCCACAGGTTGAGCACCACTGATCTAGCACTTTTTTGTGTGGCCATAGCTATTGTTTATTGGAAGCTCATGTTAAATTCTAGATGTGTGTTAAGTAAAATCAAAATTTGTATGTTTGAAAGCACTAGGTTATTGAAAGAGAGAAAACAAACCGTTTTGTGTGGAACACATGAAACTCTGCATATCTCTGAAAAGCATATACAGTGCTTTTGTCATTCCAGTATAACTTATTAAATACCCATTACTTTTTTGTTTTTCCACAAATACACACAAGTCAATTTCTAGATCTATTCCTTTACCAGCACTTAATTTAGAACACTTTCTCAGTTGGTTACTCTCATCCTCTGAAAGCTTAAGTTTTCATTTAAGCTTCAGTCTGCTGGAAGTGTCTTCTATCAGCTATTCATTGACAAGGGCTTCAATGTGCTGAATTTAAGAATTTTTATTTGCTCTGCAATCTAAGTACTCTCTATGTTGTACTCCATTGCTTTCAAAATCCAGCACATTCTAATTCACTTTTAGAAGCTTTACTTTTATCTTCTGCCAAAAAAATTGTGCTATACTTTTATAAACTCTTAACATCCAATGGCTTTTGAGTGGTAGGTGACTGGTGCTACATGAATGATTTCCTTCTCCTGTAGTTCTGTGTCATGCAAGAAATAAGGTTTTTTCAGCCAAGACTTGGACCTGATCCTGCTGCCGGTGAAGTCAGTAGCAAGGCTCAGACTTTTAATCCGTTTCCTTTACCCATGTTTTAGTAATGATTGCTCAGTGGCTAGATTCAGAATTCCATCAGTTCTCTTCACTTCAGCTGGGGTTATTTATATGATCTGATATAGGTTCTTCCCAGTTTACAGAAGGCTACATTTAACTTCAGGTAATTACAGGGGGGTGGTGCCCTCCATCATTTCATGTTGGGGGGGGGGGGAGGCAGTATTAGACCTTGCATAGCAGTTAGTGTAAACCCCAGGGGGGGCAGGGGCATTGCCTCAGAAAAGGTTTGGGGCCTGGGGCCCGCCCCCTGCTGCACCGGCCCCAACTCCTGCTCCGATTCGGCCGTGGGTCCCCAGCCGGACCTCAGTGCTGCTGCTGACGTGCCAGCCCCATGTCCCTGGGTGGACTCACGGCTCTGATGCAGGGACTCAGGGCTTGTGTCCTGTGTGCCCAGCGCCAGCGATGCCACTGAGGTGGGGGCTGCAATGGGGGACTGTGGGCAGTGTAGTGCAAGGGTGATTGTCTGTCCCTTACTTTTTGTGGAAGGGGTCTTCACGTGGTCTATAAAAAATCAGATGAGTGGGGCAAGAGGAGGAGCTGCATGGATTTAGTAATCAACACTCTCCACAACTGGTGTGAAGATGATATGACCCTTAGTCTTATAACTTAAACTGAAAATAACAAGTTGTAGGGAGCTGTCTCTCTGCCTCTGGCCCTGTCCTTAGGCTGTGGGATTGATTTCCTCACTGCCCCCTTGGCCTTCCATATTGCCCATTCACAGAGCATGAATACTCTGGCTTTATGTAATGGATTTTTGCCTTCACTCCTGGAAAAAAAAAAATTCTCTCCTGAAATGAATCAAGTGTCAATATTATGGAAAAATTAAGTCTATGGACATAAACTCAAGTGTTGTCAGTCACCCTCGCTTAGTAGCTTATAACAGAGTCCTGTGGCACTTTTAAAGACTAACAGATTTATTTATCGCATGAGCTTTCAAGCGTCTGACGAAGTGGGATTTTCTCCCATGAAAGCTCATGCGATAAATAAATCTGTTAGTCTTTAAAAGTGCCACAGGACTCTGTTATCTTTCTACAATAGACTAACACGGCTACCCCTTTGGAATTTTAGTAGCTTATGTAACCATTATGCTCATGTGTGCTCATGAAGACAAGTCACTTATATCATTAGTTCTTGTGTCCTTTTTTTATTCTAGGTTGCTGCTTCCAGGAAAGGATGTTGAAGATACAGCTATATTGAAAACCAGTGGAAAATGAATCATGCAGCCTTGTGAAAGGAGCTGAAATGCAGCCTTCTGACAGGGTCATGAACCCAAGACATGTCTTTATATCCGTACTGATGTTTGGAGTAGCAGGTCTCCTCTTCTTTATGTACCTGCAGGCATGGATTGAAGAACAACATACAGGTAAAATATCTTACAAACTATATTATCTCCATTGTTTTAAGTTGCTGCATCAAAATAATGATTTGTTAAGAGTGTGTGGTATGGGCTTTTGGGGAAGTCAAATGGGACCGTAACACTTGTACTACAGTACAGTAATCTCTGTAACCATAACCATTAAGGTTCAGAGGGGTAGCCATGTTAGCCTGTTTCAGTGAAATAAACAAGGAGTCCTTTGGCACTTTCAAAGACTAACAAATGTATTTATCACATAAGCTTTCGTGGGCATAATTCCACTTCCTCAGATGCATGAAATGGACACTGCGGTATGTTAGGTGTGTATATATACACATGCAGAGAAGAATGAGCTGTAAGGTTGATTCAAACAGTTCCAGAAGGCTAGTCTGTTTCAGCAAACAAAGAAATTATTTTAATTCAAACAGTGTCAGCGTAGGCCTCTAACAACAGAAGGTGAGAATGTTAAGAGGGAAAAATACCTCTTTTTAGTGAGTTAGCTATTCTAAATCCCTGTTCAGACCCAGTGTGATGGTGTCAAGAATGCATGTGAATTCCAGCTCTGCAGTTTCATGCTGAAGTCTGTTTTTGAAGGTTTTTTTTGCTGAAGTATGGTAACGTTCATGTCTATTACAGAATGTCCAGAGAGACTGAAGTGGTTTTTGAATGTTACCATTCTTGTTGTCTGATTTGTGTCCATTTATTCCTCTATGCATAGACAGTCCTGTTTGGTCAATGTCTATGGCAGAGAGGCATTGTTGCTTAACAAATGCAAGTCATAGCAACAAAAGAAGACCCATGCTACCTCATCTTAATTTGCATATGAATGTCTTTTGTGTGTTTGTGATAGCAAATGGAGTCCAACTTAATATGATTATATATACAGCATTCTGTTTCCTCTTTGGGGGGAAGGGGCGTTTAAATCATTTTAATAGACCATAGGTGAACTTCTTCAGGGCAGCAAAGCTTATTGTGTAGAATAGTAAAGGATTAACTTTGAGAGGATACTGGATTTAACAAGCTTTTTATTTTATAATGCTCTGTGCATTTTGAAACGTCATCTGTGATGCCTATGTTAGTATCTTTTTTCCATTAAAAATACAAAACCTATCAATGTACCATACCACTTTTAAAAAAATTCTTTGGGCTTTGTAATTTAGCTTCTGTTCCTTGTGTAAAATGCTACTTGTACACTGAATCCATTTGAAGAAATACTTTAGGAACACTATTGGTCTTCCTGTCCGTACAGACTTTCATACAAATGCTCAGCATTGAAAAGCAAACTAAATGTTCGGCAGCAATACAAGGTAAGATATAAACAAGTATTGAAATCCCTAGCCTGTCCACTAGCTATGACTGCAGGTTGCGTGTTTAGTATGTGGATATTTGGAGCGTAATCCTAACTTCTTGCAAATATGAGCCGTGAGCTGTTGACTGAAAGCTGATTCTAGTTACATTAAATGTACGTCCATGTTGCTTACAGATTTGTAATAAAATGAATGTGGACAGAAGCATGACTTACCTTTAAAAAGATTCCCAATAATTAACTGTCTGTTTTATACTTCTGGGACTGACATGTTTTAGTCCAACCCCCTATTTAGTGGTTAAAGAACTGCAGATAAAGCCTTAGTTGAAAACACTCCCACAATAAAATCAATGAAAATCCTGTGGCACCTTAAAGACTAACAAATTTATTCGGGCATGAGCTTTTGTGGGTTGCAATGCACTTCATCAAATGGTGGGTTGCAGCCCATGAAAGCTTATTCCTGAAGAAATTTGTTAGTTTTTAAGGTGCCACAGGACTCTCATTGTTTTTTGCTATATACAGACTAACATGGCTACCCCTCTGGAACTTACCCCCACAATAAGACCCTTTTCAATTGGTACTAGGAACATAAACAGAGAAATTCTTTACTCTTGGTTTCAATTGGAGATGTAGATGAGAATAAATTTTGTTGTATTTAATCAAACTTTATTCCATCTTTGCATTTTTCTTGTTTGTAGAGTGACTTCTCTTTTCCTCCCAGGGCTCCCCTTCAATCTCCAACAGCAGTGTCCTTTTCCTTTTATTTTCTATATGTTGTGTTTTGGAGGGGGAAACAGATAATAGTGTGACACATTCTTTTGAAGTTTTGCACTAATGTGGAATAACAAGTGTTGAACATGATTAAACATGCATGCAGACAGTATCGTATTATGGCAGGAGTGCCCCTGTTCTACTAACGCATCAGGATCTCCCTAAAATAGATTTTGGCTTTCATTGAGTTTCATTTTGACTGACACACTCTCTCTTGAAGAGCTCTTAAGGCCTCCTTTCACTTCTCTCTCCTCAATCCCTCCACCCACATCCCCCAAATTTAAATAGCAACTTTTTATTCCAAACACCTGTCTCTTTTACAGTCTCTTACAGCAACTCTCTGCTTGCTGTCCCATCTGTTGTTTCTTTTCTAAAAATATGGTCACTTAAATGTTCCTACAAAGTAAAACAGTGTGAAATGCTTTGTGTACATAGTGCAATTTGAGATTGTGCTATTATGGATGTTGAACTTGCTCTTCAGCTGTATTTCCCCTCCTCCCCTCACAATTTACATGCTGTACACCTATGGCTTTTTGGCACTGAACTAGCTTAGGGTTTTGGAGAGTCCCAAGTTGACAACTATCTTCACAAATTATTTATTTATTTTATTTTTTTTTTTAAAATGTGCTTCTGTAATTGTATTGGTAGTAACATGCTGCTACAAAGACATGTAGAGGTCTTTAATCTGCAAATGGCTGTGTGACTTTCTCTGTGTGTTTTGTTAAACAATGTAAAGGATACCTTGTGCACACTTCTGAACTGTGATGCTAAGAGCCTTTAGAGATATGTGTTTGTACTGTAAGCAGAATGGTTTTTAGCCTCTGTGATGTCATGCTCAAAATATACAAGCAGCATATCTGTATGCAGCTGCTATGTGACTGAAACTGACTAGGTTTGAGTTCAGGAAAATACCTATTCCTGCAGCAATGAACTCCCAGTTTCCTGGGCTATCTTATTTGGAGCCTTGTAAATCACTGGAGCATCTATTAAAGTTGACATTTACACTAATATAAATGTTCCATTCTGGTTTCAAAGGCTCTCCTAGCTGTTGCGTTCCTTACTACATAACCAGAGCTGGAATTTTTGGGGGGAAGTGTAACCTTCGGGTGGGCTAAATTCATTTAGTTGCCCTTCTCCAGTGCCCCACAGAAATCAATCCCAACCCCTATGGGGAAAACAGCTGGAGACCCAGGATCCAGTCTGTACAGGACTCACGGCGAAGCTTGCTCAGAGCTACACTCACACATTAAAATACTACTAAAACAAACATAACAATGAACTTTATTAACTACTAACTAAATGAACCTTATCCTAAGAAAACAAACTACAATTAACCAAGAGCAATCCCTTGCATGAAAGATACCCAAGAGTCCCAAAGTCTGTGTGGAGTTCACCCAACTCTCAGCTACAGTCTCTGTTCCAGTGTGCAAGCTTGAGTGGCAAGAAATAGCTGTCCTCTTCTTTCTTTGCTGGGATCCTCTGTAGCATTACATGCAGGCTTTCTCTTCTCCTCTGCAACCAGCCCTCAGTCCCATATGCATGTCTGCAAGGTCTGGTGCAAATGACTCCTTGTTCACTCCTGGCTCAGCTCCTCTCCAGAACACTGAGCACATGGTCTCCTTTCAAGGCAGCTCCTGCCTGCTGTCTGCTCAGGCTGCTGCTCTCCAGTCATCTGACTGACAACATCACATCACACAAGCAGGGTACACTGTGGAGCATGCTCAAATTGCTACCACTCCCTGCTTCTGGAAGTTTCCAGTTGTGGGTTGCTAATCTGCCCAACAACAGTAACCCACCCTCAGCAGGTCTCTGAGATATCCTTTTCAGGCATATGGGTTACAGAAGCACAAAATTACCTGCTCATTAACACTCTATGCCCTGCCCCATTATAGGCTGGATATTTACTTCTCACATCCTCTTCTCCTTATTAGAATCCATTCTTTGCTATTTCTCCTCTTTATCCAGGTACTCATGTTGTCTCCACATTCTCCTATGGCTTCAGCTCACTGACTCACCAGCCTCTAATATCTTTGATTTTCAATAGCACTGTGATTCCTGCTTTTGCCTTGTGAATCTCCTCTTGATCTGCTCTTCCCTAAGCAATTCTGTGCCCGTTCTCTGATTTCACACTTGTGCTGTCACTCACACACTAAAGGTTATCCAGTTTAGAAACTGCTTTACTGATCCTATCCTTCCTGATCCATTTGTTGATTGTGACCTCTGCTTTCAACACTACTGTGTACTCTACTCATCAATCCTTTGCTCTTCTCCCACTGCCCTGTGCAACTGGAATCTTCTTGATTTTTTTCAATTCATGCTAATGCTCCCTGCCCCTCTGTATAGCAAGATAAAGGAAAGTATAGCAGCTAACAGAAGCGGAGTTATCAGCTTCATTCAGGAGTCATCATTGGTTTGCTAGAAGGGGTTGGTCTGATAGGAATGAGTAGGTCCATCATACTGAGTTTCTTCAGTAAGAGGGGATGAAGAAGACCTCTAGGTAGCCGGGGGGAAGTGGGGGAGGAGGACATGCTTACCTTCACATAGATTACTAGAGCACTCTTCATGTGCTGGATTGATCTCGGTGTGTGTGTGGGGGGGGAAGCGATCAGATTTATGTGATGTAACACAACACTACTGTGCTGCAGCATCAGTGTTTGAACAGTTCCCTGCATGTCTACAGGTCTTACCTGGGCAGAACTCCCATTGAAGTCAACATGTAGATAAGTCTTGAAGTATGGCCTTCTATATGATGCTATTAGGAGTTTTTGCCTGAATAAGGATTGCTGGGTTTGGCCCATTCTTTATGCCATCTGACATACTTCAGAAAAAGCATCAAGCATGGCAGCATGAATTGAACTGTAGCTATTTCTTAAGGTTGTTCTTAAATGTAAAGAAAGACCTTGCGAAGAAGAGCTTAAATATATGGGCTACAGGCAGACACCCTTAGGCCTGTTCAAGAGCCAGGTTAAGAATGACCCAATGTTCCTTCATCGATGCCACTGTTCTGTTTCTGGATTCCTTCTGGCAATACTTCTGTGTTTCAGAGGGCCTTCCTCTATTAGGGGCAGTCCATCGTTCCTGGCCTTCATGGAGCAAAGGGTCCATGGCAGCTCATCAGCAGGGCCTGTCTCTGCCACACGAAGGCCTGGCAGCTTCTCCGCAGGAGCTTGCGGTACACAACTACTCCCTTGCTATGTCTACCTAGGCTGAGCTGAGCTGCTCTCTTTTGAGTCCCACCTCCAAAGGGAGCGTGCCCCGCACTTGTGGCTGGGCAAGGCCTTCTGGGCCCAGAACTGTTCTGTAACCCCTCAGTTCACCAGTGTGGGGCTTGGCACATCCATCACACTCTTGAACAATAGCCCTTCAGTTTATCATCACATCAGCATTCCGAAACACACACAGTCCTTAACTCTAAAATTTCTCCTCTCGTTTGGTGTCTGGCACCTGGCATGACAATGTAGCTTCATCATTTAAGTAGCACTGGCTAAATAGTACAGTGGCATTCACGAATGGATGGTTTGTTTCTTTTATTTTTTAAAGGGGGTTATATTTTTTGTTGGTAGGTATTGTGATTGGTGTTTGATAGTCATGAAAACATAACAAATGCTGACTTTTCACGGACTTTAAAATGAATGATTCATCTGGAAAGCTGTGCTCTTGGTGCTCTCCAGGATTACCCCTGGCTCCTGTGGGTGAAAAAGACCACTTCATTTTTCCCTCCTCGGCAGCTTTGTTGCTTACCTGAGGCCAATGGGCTTCTGGATTTTCTAGACACCTACTCTTCTTCCCTTCTGGAGCACCAGAGGAGTGTCAGGCACAGACACACTGTAGTCAACTTTCTTCTCCCCAGCTCTCTCTGGGCTTGGCATTAGAGTTGGTCAGAAAAATTCTGTCAAAACATTTGTATGTGTATGTGTCAGTTGGTCAAGATTGAAACATTTCACTGAGATGGTTCAACTTCCACAAAATTTTGCCAGAACTGAAACAGGGTTCTGAAATCTGCCTTGCAGGCAGCCATCACAAAAGCGTTTGGTTTCCTGCTAGCTCACGTGCACAGCAGCACACCAAATGAACTGCCTAGGATCTGGGGTTCCATTCCCCCTCATGGAATGTTTGGTTTCTCATTCAAAATAGGAACAAAATCAGATTTCAAAATATCTATTTCCTCTGTGAAAGAGAATTTCTTTTCTCTGCCTAACTCTACCCACTACTTACTCTTGCACATTCTCAATCATATGCAAGCTATTCGGGCATGTTAGTCAGGCTCCTTGTTCCTACAGACTGTTCGTGTGCCAGCCACATTTAAAAGGCAGACCCTTCAAGTCTAGAAAAACTTACTCTTGTCTGGAATGTCTGAATAGTAGAGTAATGCATACCCAAAGTGTAATATTTAGTATTTTAAAAGACAATCTAATCCGGGAACAAAAGCTGTATCATGTGACTTAGATAACCAATCACATACCATGAATAGTCAAAGCAAACAATTAATTAAAAAAGACTTTGTGTGAAACTTGTACTAGTAAACTAGTCCAAGACTACATAGTATGCTTGCAGAAACCAGGATTAGTGTGGAAAAAGGAAAACGGGCCAACTTTGTAATGAATATGATTTGCAATAAATAATTTAAACAGCTGTTTTAGTAATCTTGAAATACTTATTTAATAGGAGTTTTGGGGAGCTCATGGAGTCTTCTTTTTTTTTTTTTTTTTTCCCCCCCTTTCCAAGCTCAGCAGGAGCAAAATAGTCACCATTCTTCAGTTACTAGTTTAAAATGCCCTTTCTTACTGAGGCAGCCCTTCTGGGAGTATTTGGTATTTATCCTTATGGTCAAAATACCCACTGTGCATAATTTTTATTGACCCAATAATGGCCTGAAGCAGAAAGAGAGGATTTAAAGAAATCAGTAAATGCTTTTCCGAAGGAGATTACAGTGCTATTGGAAAATTTCCTGGAGAGAACAGAATATAAATTGATGAATTTCAATATATAGATCAAAACAGAGTTGGCTTTTCTTCTGCATATATCCATTTAAAAAAAAGGAGGTTGTGCAGTACTTTTCTACTCTGTATTTGGCAAATAACTGTATCTTTTGTGTAGTGTCCGATCCTTCACATTTTAACAGTCTTATGAGTAAAAATACAGAAAAACCCCATACTGGGTCAGATTTAATGAACTTAGAACAGTATCCTGTCTCCAACAGCAGCCAGGACCAGATGTTTCAGAAAAAGGTGTAAAGTCTCCATAACGAATCATATAACACATCCATGGGGAATTGCTTTTGAACTCCAAACATCTACTGGCCTCTATCCTAAAACATTTCTTCTAACTTAATATTTATTCTTGTGATAACTGAGTACGCATGAGCTATATAAACATCTAGTCCTTTTTTATACCCTATTATGCTGTCTTCCTCATATGTTATGCCATAGTTCCAGAGGCTATAAATTGATTTTAATTTCCGTGGATGTCCCCTTGCTTTTACTTTATTCAATGTGTGCTTAAGTAAAACCAATGAAATCTATAGAAGTGGGTGGTCTTGAACACCTGTATTATAGCTTTGGTTTTTACTATTCTGGATAGCTTTCCTTTCTTGTGAAATTGAATAGAAGGAAAAATAGCTAATACATGAAAAGAGATGGGATATCGGGCTTTAAATTTACTGCAGAAGCATCAGGCACATTATTTCTTTTGTCCAATCTGAATTGGACAAATGTTTTAAAACAGGCGCCTACAGCTTTGCTACAACTATGGGATGTAACTGAATTGGGTTTATAACTTTCTTTTTATAATCACTTTTGACTGTGCAGTCTTGACACCAGAATGTCAGCAGTGAGGATCACTTCGCGCCACCCACCCCTTGAGATGTTTGTCCGTTAGCTTCATTGTCCTCAATATACACTCTTTCCTGGAACTGAATATAGAAACAGAGTAACATCTTCAAATCACCTTCCTGTTGTTCACACACATGAAGCAGAATAAGGGATGGAATCTAGAAATCAAGGCAGTCAAATTTGCTGAGCTGTTTTGTGTGAAGTCGGTGGTGGTTCTGAAAAGGGATATCTATTAATTGACCCCATTGCCGATTGCACAATAGACCAATATAATGTGTTCTGATTAATTTCTTTATAATTCTGAAACAAAAAGTGAGCTCTTTATTTGGCAGCCAGTGCAGTATGTGTCAATACCCTGTAATGGCCAAGGTTTGACTTTATAACAAATCTTAGTTAATAGCTGTGTGATTCCAGGTAATGCTTTTCTTAAAGACTGACAAGGAAGGAAACCTGCCATGTTTCCGAACAGCTTGCCTGCCAGGTGGGCTGCTTCGCAACCTAGAGACTCTGGAAGTCCCAGGTGGAGCCCAAGTTCCTAGAGCTGTCAAGAACCCTGGTGCAGAGCAGGGAATCTAGAAACATGGAAAGCCTCTATTCCAGCCAGGAGTGCCAGGTGCCTGGCTCTAAGGCAGCCTGCCAGGTGGGCTGGTGGGTAAGCTTTCAGGAAACCAGGCGGGTTTCCACTGGACAACTCAGTGAAACTGACAATTACAGCAGAACATATAGATTTTTTTTTCTCTCTTTACATTGGAAAATACCACTTTGACAAAGTTGAAAATTATCAAAGCAACTCTAGTTTATAACATCACATTAAGCAGACCTGGTGTTTCGTTTGGTGAGTTGGGAGTATTAAAGAGAAACCATTGTCTGGCTTCTGATGATAATTTGGGTAGCTAGGAAAGGAGCTACATTTTTGTACACTAGTAGAGGAGGAATGGTTCAGTGGCTTGGGACTCCAGTTCAATTCCCTGCTCTTTCAGGCTTCCTGTATGAAAGGCAGATCACCAGCCTTAGCAGCGATAAGAGCAACATAGCATTACACTAGGTGACAGCCTTAGAATGTTAACCCTACTCCTTTAGTTCAAAAAGTCGCTTTTCTTGGCTTTGCCCTCGCAAACTAATATACAGCATCAAAGAGATCCAAAGATTGGCCATTTGGCATTTGCAAGCGATAAAACAGCAAGTGATGTCTACAAAGAGCAAAGCATGAGATTCTACAAAAGTCCAGAACTTCTAGGAGATTAGTGGGAAAAATGAATCTATATACAGAATGCCTGAAACATTTTATTTTAAACATTCTGTTTTCCCTTTTTGTTGCCAGCGACAAAACCAGTACCTTGAGCCCTGGGTCGCCTGCCCTTAAATCCAGCCATGCCTAGAATAGCTCAATAATTTCTATACAGACACATGCAATTTAATAGCAACTGCTCAGAACCAGATCTCAGGGAGTAAAACGTTCAAGGAAGAAAACTGTTTAATAGGGTTTTTTTAACCTAAATAGAAGAAACTCTCTTGAATATGGTGGAAAAATGTTTCATTCTTGCTTTTTGGTTGACATATACTTAGTATTATAATAAAGACTTAATGATTGCCTATTTCCTCTATTTTTACTGTTTCTGTGGAAAACATCCCACAATTTTTAATCTGGGGCTCTATGCAAATTTTTCATAGTTTTATATTTTAATTTGAGGCTAGTATAGCTGAGATGTACATGTCACATTAGGAAGTATCTGATTCCTTCTCTACCACTTCCAGTTTTGATCCCTGGATGTATTTGTGATGTGATTGTTACTACTCGTAACCAAGATATAGAGTTAACTAGTACCATGTATTACTAGGGATTCTAAATCTTTAAACACTTCTGCCACTCAAGTCTGGATTAACAGGTGCATCAGTTTAGTACAAAAAACCCCCTTTCATCCTCTTGTAAACTCTTCACAATTCATTTATTCCTGGTAGTAACTTTTAGGATTTCCATACAACAGTGCATTTTAGACACTTGTATGTACACTGTCTAAACTATACTTTTTTTTAAACACCTGGAACTAAATAGGGTTGAGTGTGT
>ML685766.1:12936804-12953502 GCA_007922175.1 Pelusios castaneus
ACTGAAGAATGGTGACTATTTTGCTCCTGCTGAGCTTGGAAAGGGGCGGCAAGGAATTTGACCATGTGATTTAGATGTTCTTTAATGGAAAGAGTACCTAGAATCTCCCACTGCTTGGAAAAAATCTCAACCTCTATGTTTATCCCTTGCAAGTTATTAGCAATGTTATGTAATAGTTCATGAAGACCTCTACTCCTCATGATCAAGTTGTCACAAACCCAAACAGATTACCTACTGCAGGGTTTATGGATTAACAGAAGCCATAAATCCCATAGCCTTCTTACAGATGTGCATTGTATATCTGCTGGCAAGTATTGCAGTAATGAGCGACCAATTTCATCACAAGGTTTTATGTTCATAGTACCAATGCAACTTTCTAGCTTCATGACCCTGCCTCGAATTCCTAGTGCACAGCGTTAGTGAAAGTCTGTGTAGGCATAGTGACTCTCCTATTTCTTACTAGTCAGTTTATCACCGTCCACTAAAGATAATAATATGGCAATGATCAGTATACCTGAAGGCCAACAGATTTTGCTCTAAGCCTTTACAGTGTGTCTGGACAGAGTAAATCTACTAAGCAAAGATCATTTACTTCTCAGTATCACCTTCACATCTTAGGCCTTGTACACACTACAAAGTTATTGCGCGATAAAGCCCTTTAATGCGCAATAACAAACAGAGCGTACACACACAACTTACAGTTATTCCGCGTTAAGTCCCTTCTTTTTGCGCAAAATGTAAACCACCTAAACGAGCGTGGTTGCTGCTAACGCGGAATAGTTGTTGCGCGATGGCCAGTGTGTGTACGCTTATCGCGCAATGTGAATATAACGGAAATGGCCCACAATTCAAATTCCATCCCTTCTGCACTTCCGCCTGTACTCTATCGTCGTGACGTCATTTTTCCCGACCTCCTCTTCTGTCCCGCGAATTTTTGAATTCACCACTCTCCCTTCTGCCTCGCTGTTCGGTGCTGCTGCCTCTGTGTGCTTCGCTCGCAATGTCGTCGCGCCGCAGCAAACGAGCTCCAGCCTGGACAGCAGCAGAGGTGATGGACTTGATCGCCATCTGGGGAGAGTCCGCCGTGCAGTCACAGTTACGTGGCAGCCGGAGGAATTTTGACATTTTCGGTCAAATATCCAAAGCCATGACCGAAAAGGGGTACGAGCGAGACACCCTGCAGTGCCGGGCAAAGGTGAAGGAGCTGCGGATAACATTTCACAGAGCCAGAGAGGCTAACCGGCGCTCTGGCTCCGCGCCAGCAACGTGCAAGTACTATAAGGAGCTGGAGGCGATCCTGGGCGGCGATCCCACAACCACCCTGAACTGCACGGTAGACACCTCGGAGACTGCACCCCAAACAGAGAAGGAAGCAGAAGGCGACGAGGCAATTGTGGACGAGGAATCAGAAGAAGAAGACTACGAGGACGGAGAGAACGGAGCCACTGACCAGGGGAGCCAGGAGTTATTTTCCACCCAGCCAGAAACAAGCTCCACTGATTCCTTCTCCACGCCTACCCAGGAATCATCAGAAGGCAGCTCTGGTAAGTCCCGTTCGCAATGTCCTCTATTCTAGGTGCTACAGCTCAGCGTAGACATGGTTTTTTTGCAAGGGGTTTTTGTTTTCGGTGTCCTCAGTTCTGTTCCTTACAGAACTGTAAAGGTGTTACTAGCATTACTTAAAAAGGTCATCGATGTATGCCTCGATTTCCAAGTAGTCGTTCCCTTTCAACTCACTGAACGCGTCATCCAAATATTTCCAGAGTCTTCTCTTGAAATTACATGGTAGAGCATTCCTTTGCACTCCACCATTCAGGGACACTCTTCCTTTCAGACTCGCAAGCACTCCTGCGGGCAACATTGCTGCGCACAGTCCTGCAGCGTAAGGTCCCGGCTTGAAGTCGGCAACATGAAGGAGATGCATTCTCGCTTGCAGAGGCACTCTAAGCAGTGTGAGATCTGCCTCTATTTCAGCCATCTCGGGCACGGGATCAGAACTTGGTGTGGCAATAGTCAACTCTCCGTTGTACTAGCTCTGCAACCCGTACCAAGCTTTGGGAAATCTGTTACCGCCCCCCCATAGGTCCCCTCTTGTGTATTGAAGGAATGTGTGGGGAGAACAACATCATTTGCTCCTGACCGTGGCGAGAACAATAGCGGCATTCTACATTTTTCATATCTGAACAGGAATGACCTTCGGTGGACAGTCTACAGCTGCAGCTGAGCGTCTGAGGAGGATAAGGCGGAGGCCTCGCAGGAGCAAGGAAGACGTCTTCCAGGAGCTCATGCAGTTCCATGAGGCTTCTGCGAGGGAGACAAGGCAATGGAGGAGGCAGTGCAGGCAGGACAGGAGACAGAGCAGTGCGAGGAGAGAGCAGCAGAAGGATGCCCTGATAGGCATCATGCAGGAGCAGACCAACCTCCTCAAGACCATGGTCGGTCTGCTACAGGCTCGCACCCCCCATCATCAGCCTCATATGCCTTTCAGTGCATCCACGCCACATTCCCCCCCCAGACAGTTTTTAGACCACCATGGACATCCATGGTGTAACCCTAACAGAACCCCTCCCCCAACATATGTAGTTGAGTCCCGCACCTACACCCACCTTTAGTCCCTACTCCCCTCAAACCCGAGTTTTGATCAATGTTAATTAAATAAAGTTGAATCCTTGTTAAACTTAATCAGACTTTCTTTATTTGTTTCATTAATTTAACATTAACGGTTTTTGATTCAATGAATGTTTACAGGGGAAAAACACAAAATTTCTAAAGCTTAATTTTTAACAGTTGAAACATATAGGAAATGGTTAGTAACTATATTCAAAGGTACAATTTTAACCAACAGTACTAAAATGGGTTTTTAACGCATCCCTTATGCGAACTGCCCTTAGCTGCGCCCCCCGGATACCCCTCGTGTCTGGTTGCTGGTAGGCATTTTCCAGACGTTGTGCCTCAGTGGTCCAAGAGTTCCTGAATCTCTCCCCCCGGCTTTCACATATATTGTGAAGAACACAGCAAGCCGAAATAACTACTGGGATCCTGTCCTCGTGGAGATCTAGCCTGCCATACAGCGCTCTCCAGCGCGCTTTTAAACGGCCAAAGGCACACTCCACAACCATTCTGCATCTACTTAACCGGTAATTGAAACGCTCCTTGTCAGGATCCAACTTCCCGGTGTACGGCTTCATGAGCCATGGCATCAGTGGGTAGGCGGGGTCCCCAAGTATCACCACTGGCATCTCTACACCGCCCACAATTATTTTCTCGTCTGGAAAAAATGTGCCAGCATGTAGCCTTCTGAATAGTCCAGAGTTTCTAAAGATGCGTGCATCGTGCACCTTTCCAGACCAGCCAGCATTAATGTCCATAAAGCGACCACGGTGGTCCACCAGTGCCTGTAGAACCATCGAAAAGTATCCTTTCCTGTTGATGTATTCAGAGGCAAGGTGGTCGGGAGCGAGAATAGGGATGTGAGTCCCATCTATTGCACCCCCACAGTTCGGGAAGCCCAACTCATTAAATCCTGCGATGATCTCCCTCACGTTTCCCGGGGTCACCATCCTCCTGAGCAGAATACGGTTGATGGCTCTGCATACTTGTGACAGTGCCACTCCAACGGTCGAGCGTCCAACCCCAAACTGGTTTGCGACCGAGCGGTAGCAGTCTGGAGTCGCCAGTTTCCAAAGTGCGATAGCCACACGCTTCTCCACGGTCATGGCGGGTCTCATCCTCGTGTCCTTGCATCGAAGGGCAGGGGCAAGCTCCTGGCATAGCTCCATAAATGTGGCTTTCCGCATTCTAAAGTTCTGTTGCCACTGATCATCATCCCACAGCTGAAGGACGATTCGTTCCCACCAGTCTGTGCTCGTCTGCCGGGACCAAACACGGCGGTTCAGGCTGTGTTGCTGGTCCGCGAAACTGATCAGAATGTCCGTTTGGTTTTCAATGCTGTCATCATCCGAGACCGAGTCATCCGTGTCATGCTCCGAATCATAGCCAAAGGCAAACCGCAACAGAATCTGGGCTGTGTTCACAATGCTGAAGGCAGCATTCAAGATCACAGCTGAATCCATGTCGATTCTGAAAAGGCAGTGCCGAGAAGAAGGTTGCTTCAATTTGAAATTCGCGCTCGTTGCTATTGGCAACCGCTGGGTAGCGTCAGTAGCGGAATGCACCACGGGAGATGATACTGGGGACTCTGGGATACGTACCCACAATCCCCTTCGCTTTCCTGGAGGACTGCGCTCAGAAGGGGGGGGGCTTTGTTCCGTTAGAGCAAGCATAGTGTGTACGCGATCTCGCGCAACAACAGCCACGGGAGAATTAATGCGGAAGAGGATTATTGCGCGTTAAAAATGGTAGTGTGTACATAGCCTTAGTTTAAACTCAAATGCTAGTCTATGATTCTTTCTTTATTTTTTTCATTAAATGCTAGCTCTCTGTCCTTTAACTTGCTGTGACTGTAAAATCAGTATGTTACCATTTAAAAAAATTAAAATAAAATCTAGACTCCCCTTGTAACATTTAGCAGTCACCCTCTCCTTGATTTTTGCCCCAACATGCATTTCTTGGCTCTTAGTTTTTGCTCTTTCACTTCCTTGTGATTTTGGTTTTTTTCCTGGCCTCTGATTTGGAAATATGTTTTGATTCATATAAAACCAAAACACTCAGATCAAAAATAGAAGAAGTTTTAATGTACTCAGTGACAGCACAGCTCTAGTCAGAATTCCCAGTAGTTTAGCTTAGTTTCCTCCACCCTCTCCCACCTTTTTGTAGATAGGCTCCTATAGTTTTGTCTCCTCTCCCCTCTCTTCCTCAGAGTTGAAAAGGTTGAATGAAATATTTCACTACAGTAGAGCATATGACACTACTTACCTCACAGATGATGCTTGCACTGCAATGTAAGCCTACATTTGAGCCCAGGCTCAAGCCTGTCCCCCCTTCTGTCTACACTGCAGTTGTGCTAACCCAGTGTTCTAGAATCTTGCACAGCTGGAGGATCCGAACTCGAGCTGGGATCCAGAGACTGAGGCTGGTTTGCAGTGTCAAGACAGCCCCGTTTAACATGGGTCCTGGGAGTCAGCTGAAAGTATCCCACAATTCCATGGGACAACATCCTTTGTCCTCTCTATCCCAACAATCCGTTCTATTGAAAAACTGAAGCCACCCCCCCCCCTTTTTTTTTTTTTTTTTTTCAAATTGCAGGAGTTCAGTTCCATGTATTCCCTTGTCTTTTGATCATAGATCTGCAAGCACACTCCTCCTGGGTTTGCAATGGAGAGTGAGCCGATCAAGTATTTTGCAAAATGATTTCCTTCCTGGTAATGTTCAGGATGGGCAGTAAAGTTTTCCCATGGCACACTACAGTAGGAGTAGCATGACCACATTTTGGAAGGAGAATTCTAAGAATTCTAGGAAATGATTACTTTGATGTGGGTCTGCACACTGAAATGGGGATGTCAGAGCACTGGGGGTTTGAGCACAAGTTAGCAAAATCTTAATAGAATTAAAATACAATGTAGCTGCTCAAGACCAAAGTTCCCTAACATGGGTCAGCTGACTTGAGCCCCATTAACCTTGGACTTCTGTTGCCGTGTAGATAGACCCTTAAAGAGAATGCTGTAGTAGAAAGTCAGGGCCTAAGACATAAGGCAGAGCCACCTTACAGTAGCCACCTCCCCAGTG
This sequence comes from Pelusios castaneus, assembly GCA_007922175.1. Taxonomy (NCBI): domain Eukaryota; kingdom Metazoa; phylum Chordata; order Testudines; family Pelomedusidae; genus Pelusios; species Pelusios castaneus. The sequence goes on from ML685766.1 coordinate 12,942,490, forward strand.
CCACGCAGTGCTCTCTGTAACACTTCTGCTTCCTGTAAACCATAGTGGAACATACACTATGGGGAAGCCCCATCCAAGAGGCTGGAGGCTTGATTTGTAGCCTCCTTGGTGACTACTGATTGGCTGTCTGACTGCCCCCCCCCCCCGAGTTTCATAGGGGTGTACCATGAAGTGATTAGGCAAGAACATGGTGCTGCCAGGATGGAATATACTTCTCTGCTCCAGATGTCATTTGGCTCTGACTTGGATTCTGACACTTGCTCTGGAGCCAGAATCCCCAGACACAAGTTCTGATCTTTGATGCTGACCTTGAGCTTCTTGAGCCCAGCACCCTGACACTAAAGGGCAGTAAAATCTTGTTTGTGCTTCACTGATCAGCATAAAAATCTTTGTCAAAGATGAAAACAGATCATTTAGTGACTCAGCATTGCAGTGAAAGCTGTTGCTAGAACTTATTATTTTCACAAACGATACTGCAGTATATTAAAGTACTGTAAATTATTAAAACTAAATAAACTTGTCAAAAGGAGGAAATTACTCTTTGATATATTAGGCTTGCTTTTATATTTGTTCATTTAGTGCTAAAGCAAGAGATTCATTTATACACAGTGGGTTTTTGTCACAACTGGGAATTAAGAAACTTTGTGTGAAAGAAATGTATTTGTATGGGAGAGAGAATCGGAACTCCTGATGATGTCAAACATTTTGACATTGACACACCAAGGAAGAGAAAATGATATACTTGCAAAAAAATTCTTGCTCCTAATTTTAAATGTTGTATAAACAGAACAAAGTGCTTTTGTATTTAATACATATAAGGAATAACATAGGCTTGATTATCATGATTGAGATTTACAATTGTTTTGGCCCATGACAGATGGGGGAAATAATTTCAGTATTTGCATTTTGAATCTCTTCTGCCCCACTTAAACAAAATTTCAAAATGAGCTTGCAGACTCTTGACTGCTTTTTAAGACCAAAATAGTAACTGATAGTGAATAGTTCTAAGATTTCATTAACCCATGAGCCAAAATTCCTGCCTGCTATAATTCATATCAGATGGCTGATGTAGTTACTTTTATTTTTAAGATATGATTGAATGGGTGTCCATTGTCCCACTCAATTGACTCCACAGCATTGATCCAGCAGATCTGATAGCACCATCGGCAATATAGACATGCCCTTAAAACGTCACGTATGTTAGGTCACCTTAAAGGCACCGCAATTACTGCAGTGGCTCTTTGTTCACACTGCCCTCCTTCTGTTGGTGGTGCACATCCTTACTAAAAGTGCTTCCATTGACTTAAGAAGGGTGGTGGGAGGTGGAGGGGTGCTGAGAGTCCAGGTTCTCAGCCCTATGCAGCTCCTCACCAGGAGCACAAGCTGTCAGGGTTCAAGTAGGGAGCCCCCAGTCTGTCCCAGAATGACAGTCTGAGCTATAAATGGCTTTCTTGACAATTTCACAGCTCGAGCGTGGAGCAAGAATGATAGCCGTCCATTGATGTAAGTAATCAACAGTGTCTACATGGACACTGTCACTCTAACTTGACTGATATAAGCCCTACATCAGTGGAGGTGTAATATTTTTGGTGTGGTAGGGCCATTATATTGGCAGGAACAAAGCTGTAGTGTAGATGTTGACATAATTAGGTCGACATAAGGCAGCTTGCATCTGTCTCATTCAGTAGTGTAGACCAGGCCTGAGCTCTTTGTCTATCTACAAATGAATAGGATACTTTCTCAAAAACTACAAATGAACATGAACATTTTATATTTTTAAATGGGACTATTCATGCTTAAAATGGATGCCAATCTCCATTTCAGATGATAGTGTTCATTTGGAAGATACTTATTTTCATATCTTATGCACTATCCAACTTTTTCCTTTACCCACTGGGGACCTGCTCCTGGGGGGGAGGGGGGGGAGAATTCAAATGGTTGAACTGAATTTTTGCTGTGGTCTGTTTTTCACATTCCGAGGGGCAGGCAGTTCAATTAAAATTTCTACTTCTCATTAGAAATGAGGAAACTTGAAACCGCTTGTGCAACTTACTATCCTTTTTGTCCTGTAATTAGATATTGCTTTATGGATCAGTGGAATGACTGCACTTTAACTCTAGAAATGATAGCACAGCACTTACTTTGATCCGTGTCCTTGGAAAAGTATTAGCAATAGAAAGCATGAGCACTTAAGGAAGTTCTAATGTTGACAGCAACAGGCATATGTAATGGACTCTGTGTGGTTTACTAAAGCACAAACTTATAACACAAAATATAGGTGTCCCTACTGATACAATCTACCATTAGCCCTTTCAGTTTCATAGACTCTAAGGTCAGAAGGGACCAGTATGATAATCTAGTCCAGTGGTTCCCAACCTTTTTGGCTCAAGGGCCACAAATATAATTTTTACAACCCTGAAGGGCCACCAGTCTAATTGATTAGAATTTTAATTAATTAAATTCAAATTAAGATTTAATTATAATAATTGTATTTATTTATTAAATAGACTGGTGGCCCTTCAGGTTTGTAAAAAATTATATTTTTGCCCTTGAGCCAAAAAGGTTTTTTAAATATTTCAAAAAGTTTTTTTCAAAGGGTTGTTTTTGTTTTTTTTAAAGAGCTGGATGCCCATAAACACCAGGAACCTCCCAGCCCCAGGTTAATGTGATCCCCTCCGCCCCGCACTTCCAGGTGTGTGGGGGCAGCACCGGGCCCCGCACAGCCCGAACTGGCCCCTTTGCAGCGCTCCCTGCGGAGCGGATCCAGTCTGGGTCCCTTCCCCCAGGGTGTCCTGCCCTGCTTGGGGACCAGGACTGGGCGCCCCCGTTGGCCCTCACCTGGGCAGTGCCCGTGCAGCCATGGCCCCAGCCCAGCCAGCTCTCTCCTGACTCCGCTCCTCGTCCTCCCGGCTGGCCGGCACCTTCCACCCTCCTCGCTAGAGGCCTCTGCCTCTGCTGACCGGCCGGGGGAGGGAGGTGGGCAGCCGCAGTCCAGCTCCAAGCCAGGAGCGGGCAGTTGCAGCCTGGCTCCCAACCAGTGGGGCTGGGCCAGGCCGTGCGCGCCAGGGGTTGAGAACCCCTGATCTAGTCTGACCTCCTGCATAATGCAGGCCTCAAAACCTCACTCACCCACTCCAGCAATAAAGCCTCAAACCTATGACTGAGTTATTTACGTCCTCAAATAATGATTTAAGGACTTTAAGGTACAGAGAATTCACCGGTAGGGGAGCCATGCCCTGTGCTACAGTGGAAGGCAAAAAAGCCTCCGAGCCCTAGCTAATCTGCCCTGGGGGAAAATTACTTCCCAACCCCAAATATGGCGATCAGTTAAACCCTGAGCATGTGGGCAAGTCTCACTAGCCAGTCACCCAAGAAACAATTCTCTGTAATAACTCAGAACCCACCCCATCTAGCCTCCCTTCTTAGGCCACTTGCATATCCACCACCAGTAGCCAAAGTTCAATCAATTTCCAAAATAGGCTTTCCTCATTGGTCATTCTCCCCCGTCTCTCCTCCCCTGAGTCCCCTCTCCATTTTTTCCCCCTTGTTTTCTTCTCTTATCTGACCTGCAATGGAATTATACACGAAGTGGCACTGGTGCATGCATACACAAAAAATATCTTGCCAGATAAAGTAGATTACTCTGTTCAGGCCTCAGATTTTTGTATATAAAGTAATATACTTGCAATTTAGTAAAGCATTTGACACTGTCTCATCTGAAATCTTAACTAGAAATTGGTTTTGTATAGGAATACAATCATGTAGAATGAAAAATGACTGAAGTGTTTAGAGAGAGGATTACGAACCGACATGCATCAAGTTAAAGGTGCATTACTGAATTGGAGTTAGTTCTGGTGCACTTTAACACCTTCATTTTCAAACTGGAAGAAAAAGTAAATGGTATCTTAATAAAACTTGTCACTGATAGAGAGAATAAAGCGGGAGGAATAACTGTTGCTGACAAAGAAATAATGTCAAGTGGAGAAAGAATAATGTGAAACTTAAGCAGTCAGTGGAAGGAGGAACCCAGAAAGAACCAATAACCATGCATCCATCCACAGAGGCATGATCTCACAGTGGCGGTCTCACCAGAGGTAGCATACTCCCTCTCTGTATTTGCCTAAAATAATCATACCTATGTGAGTGTGTTCAATTCCCTGGAAAGATATTGACAAGTTGGAGCAAATCAAAGAGCAACAAAAATAAGAGCTTAGCCCATAAGGAAAGATTAAAATGACTGACTATATTTAGTTTGACTAGTTTATAATATGCCCAGCTATCTTTATCTAAAACATTTCAATCTAAATGCCAAGGATATGGAGAGGAGACATTTAAGGTGGTGTAATTAAAAATGTTAGAGAATATTTGGACTGAACACTGGGAAAAAACATCTGGCAGAGAGATATAAAATAGGCTTTGGAATTCCCTGTTGTTTGGAGCTAAATTTGACAAAACACTAGAAAATGAACCATAGGAAGCAAATTTTTATTGGCAGATCTTCCAGTCTATTTATAACCTTCCCCCCCCATACTCCATTAATTCTGTGAAAATGCTTTTCACCAGAGGTTGGTTTATCTTTGATCAGAGAATTCTACAAACCCCCCCCCCCACCTGTTTTTTTTGTTTTGTTTTGTTTTTTAAATCCCTACTGGGACATAGCTTTGTTTGCAAAAGCTATTGTTAACTGTGTGAATTCTGGATCTTCAAAAAATGCACTGCTTAAAGTGAGATTTTTCTTGGTGATCTGGCATCTGATGAAGTGGGATTTAGCCCATGAAAGCTCATGTTAAAAATAAATTAGTAAGTCTTCAAAAGTGCCACAGGACTCCTTGTTTGTTAGACTAACATGGCTACTCCTTTGGAATGTCTTGGTGATCAATACATTAATAGTTTTTTCTAGCGAGCATTAAATGTAATAGAAGGTAAATGATTATATCACATTGACTACATAGGTGTCAGAGACTTCAGTTATGTCTACATTTACAATGCTACAGAGGTGCAGCTCGTTACTATAGCATTTCAGTGTAGACAATCACTACAGTAATGGGAGATGGGAGTTCTCTCATTACTGTAGTTAATCCACTCCCCAAGAGGTGATAGCTAGGTAGATGGAAGAACTCTTCCATCAGTTTAGTGCCTACCTACACCAAGAACTGGGTAGGTATAGCTACATCTCTCAGGAGTGTGGATTTTTCACACCACAGCAAGTTAGCTATATCGATTTCCAGTGTAGACCAGCCCTTAATAGCAAGTTGGAGAATGCTGTTCCAATTACTTTGAGTGGATTTTTAAACTGTACTCCTGAGTGATCTGGGATTTAAATTACACTTCTGAAAGATCTAATCCTTGATTATTTCCAAAAGTGAGGGGTTTCTAGCATGAGTGGTCAAAGGTCTGCTGGAGTTCTGGGGGTCTGGGTGAGCAGCACTTCCCTCTGTAAGAGGAAGATTAGTACATTTTAATGTGAAGCTCAAGTAGCTCATCACTTCTGTTGCCCTAAGTAGCTGAGGACTGAAATAGTCATTAACTTTCAGTAAAATGGATGGTGGTTGTTCTTCGAGCGATGTCCCTGTGTGTGCTCCACACCAGGTGTCATCGCGTCCCACGGTGAAGAGCGGAGTCTTCATAGCAGTAGTGCCAGAGGGGGCTGCACGCGCCGGTCGCAGCTCGCGACCATTCCCGCCAGTCTTGGCGCGCGCAGCCCCCTCACTCCCTCAGTTCCTTTTCAACTGCCCTCGGGTGAAGACAGAGCTGACTCACTCTCCAGTCAATCTGACCTAAAGAAGATAACAAACGACAGAAGGAAACAACTCTTCAGTCATATTCATTGACATTTTGTTATTTGCCGACATTTAAAAAAAAAAAAAAAAAAGCCGCTTGTCCGTTTCGGCCGGTAACGGCCGAACGGTAACTCTAACAACTCCCACCTTTTATAATGCCCTCTTTATCGGGCTTTAAAAGGTGCTCAGACTGCAAGGACCCGATTCCGGCATCTGACGGACACGACCAGTGTGTCCGCTGCCTCGGGGACTCTCACGTCCCTCAAAAGTGCTCCCATTGCTGCAATTTAAGCGCTAGAGCCAGGAAAGAGAGGGACCTCAGGCTAAGGATGTTCCTCATGGAAAAATCCTTAGCCCCTGGCTCATCCTCTAATTCGGACAGACACTTCGTGGACCCACCGGCAAGCCGGCATTCAAGCGCCCCTTCACCAGCGCATACCAGCACTTCAAGAAGGGAACGCTCCCCTTCAAGAAATCCATCAAAAAAGTCTGCCCAGAAGGCTTCTGGTTCCTTGGGCACAAAGATGGTCGCAAAGCATGGGAGTGACAAATCCTCCCACAGGAAGCAGGGAATGAGAGGCACAGGTTCCTCTTCCCCCGCAGTAGCGACCCTGAACAACGCGGCTCCCAGCACAGAGGCGGACCACGCTACCCCGGCACCGGCTACGGCCCCGGTTGAAGCCCCGGCGCCGCAGGTGCCGCAGTTGGATCCGGCACCGAGCTCTCCGCGCCGCATTGATGGAACCCAGAATTCGCCTGCCCCGGCACCGTGCACGACCGCAGATGTGGCACCGCGAAAGAGAGCCAGGAAAGAGAGGCACATTTCCCCTGTCCTCTCGTTTACAGACCGCTCCAGGAGGCAGTGCTCTCAGCCTCACACAGACCGTGGGCACTCCTGCTGTTCACACAGAGGCAGGTCCCCGGTCAGATCTCTGCACTCAAATGCAGACTCAAGGCGACATCGCTCCCCATGCTGTCGCCACAGCACACCCCATTATCGACCTTCTGATAGATGGGAGCACCAGTCAGTCTGCCACAGCATGCGTTCGAGTGCATATTACCATCATCATCATCACTCTCGCTCCCCACTCCGTTCACCTAGCCGCTCTCTCTCTACCCTTTCTGAGCACTCATCAAGATCTCCCCTATCAGTGCATACCGTTGTTAATACTTCCCAGATACATCAACAGATCCCTGAGACTAAGGATGCAGTAATTCCATCATCATCCTTGTCCAGTGATGATACAAAACTGTTCAATGATTTATTCAAAAGAGTGGCACAGGAATTGGAAATCCAACTAGAAGAGGTTGTGGAGCCAAAACACAAACTCCTCAAGATTTTACATGCTTCAACATCCTCCAAAATAGCTATGCCAATGAACCCAGCACTTATGGACCCGGCCAACGTTATCTGGCAAAATCCAGCCACCATGCCAGCCACGAACAAAAGGAATGACAGGAAGTGGTACATTCCCTTGAAGGGCATGGAGTTTTTGTTCACACATCCTCCAGCAAATTCCCTCGTAATGGATGCAGCAAACCAAAGGGGGAAGCAACTAAATTTTAAGGCTACTCCCCACGATAAAGATTGTAAACGCTTAGACTCCCTGGGTCGCAAAATTTATACATCAGCCACTTTACTCTTGAGAATTGCCAACTATACTGCTCTTCTTTCCAATTATAATCACCTAATATTCGAGAGATTATCCCAACTCACGGAAGCCCTTGCTGACAACAGGAGAGAGCAACATAAGAGCCTGATAGCAGAAGGACAATTAGTATCAAGAACATCCCTTCAAGCTTCCTTGGACATAGCGGATACAGCAGCTAGAGCATTGGCCACAGGCATTGTGATGCGAAGGGCATCGTGGCTTCAGACAGCAGGCCTACCTAGAGACCTTCAGACAAGAATAGAAGATCTGCCTTTCGATAAGATTAACCTTTTTGCCGAAAAGATGGACACACTAATGCACGCCATGAAGGATTCAAGAGCCACCTTGCGGACGCTGGGCATTCACACTCCCACATTCAAAAGGAGACAAACGAGATACCAATCCTTCACTCGCCGGTATCAGCCTTACTACCCTCAAAACCAGCAAAGGCATGATCCTCCATCGAGGGGTAGACAGAGAGGCTACAGACGAAGACAGACCTCTCACCAGTCCACCAGTTCTCAACCTCAACCCCAAAAACCTCAATTTTGAGGTGTTGGTCGAGGGTTTGAGACTTCCTCCTTGTCCAGCGACATCGAACCAAGTACCCTTGAACTTCGAATTCTGCCTCAGGCAATTCCACCCTGCCTGGTCTTCCATTACAGCAGACAAGTGGGTCTTGGAGATCATAAACAAAGGTTATTCCATCCCATTAATTTCCCGCCCTCCTCCTCATTACCCTTCCCCGTCCCTTTTCAGGGACACCAATCACGTACAACTCCTTCAACAGGAAATCAAACAGCTCCGCGACATAGGAGCAATAGAGCCTGTTCCCACTCAGCACATGGGAAAGGGGTTTTACTCTCGCTATTTCATAGTTCAGAAAAAATCAGGCGGATGGAGACCTATTCTGGATCTCAGACCTTTAAACAAGCATGTCAAGAAGCAAAGGTTCAAGATGGTTACTCTAAACAAGATAATTCCGATGCTGACTCAAGGAGAATGGTTCTCTTCCCTCGACCTCAAGGACGCATACTTTCACGTCACCGTTCACCCTGCTCACAGAAAATTCCTACGTTTCGCAGTGAACAATCAGCACTACCAATACAAGGTAATGCCCTTTGGACTATCCACAGCCCCAAGAACTTTTTCCAAGTTGCTTGCAGCACCTATAGCCTTTCTCAGGATGCAAGGAGTAAAGATTTTCCCCTATCTAGACGATTGTTTGATTTCAGCACACTCCAAAGATGCCGCCACCAAGGCCACCCTACTAACCACATCACTCTTCAACAAGCTGGGGCTCAATGTGAATATAGACAAATCTATCATGCAACCAGTGAAAAAAATTCTCTTCATAGGAGCTCTACTGAACTCCGAGACAGCAACGGCATCTCTACCCAGAAACAGGTTTGATACACTCCTAGAATTGATCAATCTCGTAAAAGCTGCACCTGTTGTCACCACTCGTACCGTATTGCAGCTTCTGGGTCACATGGCAGCCTCCACAAGCGTAGTCCCCAATGCCAGACTGCACATGCGAGCGTTACAACACTGGCTAGCAACAGTGTACATACCAAAGTACCACAACTTGAACAAGAGAGTAAGAATCCCAAAACACATAAAGCACTCCCTGGACTGGTGGTCCACATCCGGAAACATCATGGTAGGCATACCATTTCTGCTGCTGCAACCCACAGTTCTGCTAACTACGGACGCCTCCACACTAGGGTGGGGAGCTCATATAGACCAACTAACTACGCAAGGCCTGTGGACAAGGGAGGAAGCCACTCTCCATATATATGTTCTAGAGCTAAGGGCAGTTCGCTATGCCTGCGAATGCTTCCTCCCGCTAATTCGCAACAAGGTGATAAAGGTCATGACGGACAACATGGCTTGCATGTTCTACATCAACCGACAAGGGCGAGCACGGTCACCAGCCCTTTGTGCAGAGGCTGTAAGACTCTGGAACTGGTGCATACATCACTCGATTACCATCACAGCATCCTACCTACCCGGAAAACAAAATGTAACTGCGGACACTCTAAGCAGGAACTTTCCTCCCAACCACGAGTGGGAGATCGACAATGTCCACCTGACACACATATTCGAACGCTGGGGAAACCCAACAATCGATCTCTTCGCAACATATATCAACCGAAAATGCCACCGTTTTTGTTCCAGGGCAGGCTTGGGACCCAAATCAATGGGGGATGCCTTTCTAGTAACATGGCCCCAGACCCTCTTATATGCTTTTCCCCCAATTCCTCTAATACCCAAAGTCCTCCAAAAGATCAGGAGAGACCAGGTTCGTGTCATACTGATTGCACCAGCCTGGCCAAGACAACCATGGTTTGCAGACCTACTTGCTCTATCGCGACGCAAACCAATAAGTCTGCAACCAATCCCGAGTTTATTGACATAGGGTTCCGGACGGACTCTCCACCCAGAAATCGAGGAACTACACCTCACAGCATGGTTCCGACACGAAGAGCTGCAATGTTCAGAGGCCGTTCGTCACATCCTCCTTAACAGTAGAAAATTGAGCACTAGGAAAACTTACCTCTTAAAGTGGAAAAGATTCCAAAGCTGGTGCAACCGTAGAAACATCTCGCCAACATCATCCTCGATCCCTCACATCCTCGACTACATCCTGGATCTGAAACAGTCCGGGCTTTCCTTTAACTCCCTGAAGGTCCATTTAGCATCGATTTCAGTCTTCCATGACCAACTCAATAGCTCATCAATCTTTACTGACCCCATAGTGAAACGTTTTCTCATTGGCATTCAAAGACTCTTCCCTACTGTACAAACCCCACCACAGCCCTGGGATTTAAATTTAGTTCTTAACACGATAATGAAAGCCCCCTTCGAACCCCTGGCGACCTGCTCACAACACCACATGTCAATGAAAGTAGCCTTTTTTGGTCGCTATTACATCGGCACGAAGAGTAGGAGAAATTAACGCCCTCACAACAGAGCCTCCTTATACTGTGTTCCAAAAGGATAAAGTTACATTACGTCCTCATCCCAAGTTCCTGCCCAAGGTTGTGTCCCACTTCCATATTAATGAACCCATACACCTACCTACCTTTTTTCCGAAGCCTCACAAAAATCGATGGGAAGCCGTCCTTCATACGCTGGATGTCCGACGAGCGTTGTCGTTCTACCTAGACAGAACAAGACCATTTAGAAAGTCAAACAGATTATTTGTCTCTATCGCAGAGAGATGCAAAGGCCTACCAATATCTACCCAAAGACTATCAAAATGGATAAAGGAATGTATTATAATTTCCTACCAACAAAATAAAATACAACCCCCAGATAAAGTCAAGGCACACTCCACACGAGCGATGGCGGCGACTACAGCATTCTTAAATAATGTTTCCCTTGCAGATATATGTAGGGCTGCCACTTGGGCCTCTCTCCATACTTTCACAACCCATTATGCAATTAATAAAACCTCTTATAATGATGCCAGAGTGGGGTCGGCGGTGCTTGCTTCCGTACACCGAAGTCCCTCCTCCACAACCGATAACGGCTAAAAAGTCACCTGGTGTGGAGCACACACAGGGACATCGCTC
>ML685766.1:12963502-12988037 GCA_007922175.1 Pelusios castaneus
CCCCATGCTGAGAGGCCAGAGGCCGGGGCCGTGGATTAGCCCGGCCCTGGCCCTGGGAAGGAGGCACCTAATGCTGGTGCTGCATCACCTTGCCTTATACGGACATGGACAGCACACGGACTCACTGGTATGGGTGGCTTTCCTTTCCTTGCTGCAAATGCGCTCGGAATACCCTCTGCTATTGCAGCTTTGGTTTTCTCTGCTGTGAAGTGAGAGCCCAAGGACGTGTGTTGTTGGGGGGGCTGATTCATGCCTAGCACTTCTTCCTGGGCATGTGGCCAGATCCCTAGCCAATGCTGTCGCGGGTTGCTGCTGACTCATGCTCCAGAGGACATGCTACGTCTGGCTCTAGGGGATGCTACTGCAAGGCGTTGTTTTGTGACCTTGCTGAGCGAAAGCAATGGCTCCTGACCCTAGCCAAGCCTGCCTGTCCCACCCTGGGGGCGGGGAAGGCCAGCCCAGAGGCCAGGTGCAGTCTGGGTGTGCCGCGGCAAAGCCGCGGCCCCTGGGGGTTGGAGGGAGCAGCGGGGGCTGCAGGGCTGCGCGGGGGTCCCTCACTGCTGCGCGGGGGGTGCGACGGCCGCTGCGCAGCCGCGCACCCGCGCAGCTTAGAGGGAACACTGCTGATGACTAAAAACTTTTGCCTAATTTCAAAACTAAACTTGTTGATGGCCAGTTTTATATCAATTTATTCTTGTGTCAATGTTGACATGCTCATTGGTGCTTAACTTTAACTCCTCTCCTTCCATGGTATTTACCCTTCTGATGTATTTATAGAGATTAGATGTATTTATAGAGTGCAGTCCTATCTCCTCTCAGCCTTATTTAGCTTAGGCTAAACAAGCCAAGCTTCTCTTCTCATAAGGTCAGTTTTCCATTTCTCTGATTGTCATAGTAGCCCTTCTGCAGCAGTTCCAGCTTTGAATTAATCTTTCTTAAACTTGGGACACCAAAATTGTACACGGTATTACAGATGTGGTCTCATGAGTGCTTTGTGCATTGATTCCAAGTAACACTTCTCTATCTCTTCCAGAAATACCTCGCCTGATGTATCCTAGGATTTCATTAGCCTTTTTCACAGGCACATCATATTGGTGGCTTATAGTCAACCTGTGATTTGACCAATACACCCAGATCTTTCACCACCTCTGTTACTTCCAATTGATAGATCCCTAGTTTATAGCAAAAATTCTTTTTGTACTTCCTTAATTTATAATTCCCTAAGTGCAAAACTTTTCACTATTAAATTTCACACACAGTTTTATTAGCACACTCCAACTTTTTGAGACAAGGTCGTTAATAAGTGTTAAACAAGATCAGTCCCAAGACTGACTTCTGAGAAACTCCACTAGTAATGTCCCTCCGCCTCGACAGGTCACCTTTCTGTATGACCTCCGGGTAATCTTCCCTTTAGCCAGTCCCTTATCCATCTTTCAGTTCTCATATTAATCCCCATCTTCTCCAATGTAACTAATAATTTCTCTTCTGGAACTATATCAATGCATTACTGAAATCCAGGTAGATTAGATCTTCTGCATTTCCTTTGTCTAAAAAAATCAATTATCTGCTCAAAAAAAGAAATCAGGTTGGTCTGACACTATCTACTTTTTGTAAAACTGTGTTGTATTTTATTCCAATTAACGTTTACCTCTAGTCATTAATTATTTTCTCTTTAAAAATTTGTTGCAAGACCTGGCATACAGTTGGGGGCAAATTAACAGGCCTTCCGGCTCACTTATTTTTTTCCTTTTCTTAAAAATAGGTACTATGTTAGCAATTCTGTGGTCCTAGAGTTTATGGCTTCATTAAAAATCCTTGCTATTGGACATGCAATTTTCAAATTTGGCTTGGAATTTAAGTTCCTTTAATATTCTTGGATGAAGATTTTCTGGGCCTTCTAATTTGGTCCCATTGAGTTGGCTCAGTTTGAATTCCACCTTGGATGTGATCACTTCTATTTCCATTAGCTACCCTGACATAATCCCTAAACTTCTCATTACCCTTATTAAAAACTGAGGTGAAGTATATGGTTAGATGTTGGGCCATGCCTAGATTGGGCCACCCCATCCACAGTGCTTAATGGTCCCACTTCTTTCCCTGTTTTCTTTTTATTTATATGGCTTTAACGTAATAATTTTGGGGGTGGCTGTAAGTTGTTATATTAAGACACTTCTCAAAAAGCTAAATGCATTTGTTCCTTCACTCTTGTCTTTATTCTTACTTCTGTGTAACAATTCTGTAAATCATTATTGGAAAATACCCATTGTCTGAAAGGATGCAGAATGAGCAGGAGACTAGCATTGCAGATATGACTCAGCCAGTGACCTGTCCTACTTTTGTTAACATTCTGAAGATGTAAAGTCCATACAGAAACTGTTACTATTGCAATTAATAACTGAAATGTAGAACTGGGAATCAAAATGTATTAAGATAAGTATGCTTGTATGGTACTTTAGAGATAAACATCTATTTCCATTTTTATACCATGTGTTGTACCATATCTCAGCTCTTTCCTTAATGATGAGGATGAGTTGCTGTGAATTATATTTATCCAGTTCAGTTTAGCTGCTCCCGATCCTATTTTCTAGCACAGTGGCTCTCACATTTCAAATATAGCATCTTGAGGTCAGGATTACTTAGTTGCTGGAACAGAGGGAAATGGAACTAATCACAAAGGGTGTGTCTACACTTACAAATTAAGTCAATTTAAACTTGCTTAAATCAACTTAATTTAATCTGCATCCACACTACATTTTAATCTGCGTCCACACGACATTTTCCTTAAGTCGACTTTACTAAACCTAGTTTTAAGTCGATTTTTCTGGCTAAGTCGACTTTAGAAAGTCGACTTAGCCAGTGTGGACACAGAGTAGCCCTAAGTCAACTTTAAGTCGACTTAGGGGGCTTTAGGGCTTCCCCATTGCCTTCCCTGCCAGGGTGGTTGGCAAAGCCACAGCCTGGCATGCCCCCCCACAGGGCAGGACAGAGCCCTGCTCACCCTGCCCCTATGCCCTGCCAGGGTCCCTGTTCCCCTAAGCCCCCATCGTACCAAGGTACAATAGGGCAAAGGCTGAGCCCCCTGGCACTTGGCAAGGGGTGCCTCCTGCCACTGTGGACCTGTCCCAGATCCACCTAGCCTCTACAAGTTGACCTAGGCGTCCAGTGTGGACACCTGCTCCCATGAGACAAGTTTCCTCAGCTTGAGGACCAGAGCAGCCAATTCTGAGGTGCAGCCACTTCACCATATCCCTATGTGCTATCTTTGGCTATGTCTACACTTGTTAATTTAAGTCAACTTAACTAAGTCAACTTAGCATGTCCCCACTCAAAAATTAAGTCGACTTAGAGGCTAAATCGACTTAATTTTTGAGTGGGGACATGCTAAGTCGACTTAGGCCTTGTCTACACGATCATATTAAAGCGCAACTTGTCAAGCGTGCTATAAGAAGCACGTGATGTATATTGCGTTGTAGCACATACACACGTCGCTCCTTGTAACGGAGCAGAAGTCCTTGCTGTATCGTGCATTAGCACACTGAATTCTGGGCACGTATCCCAGCATTCCATTTCCCCAGAATCCACGCTTGGAATCACAGGATGAAGGAAAGGAGCACAAAGCACCATGGGTAAACTATATGTTTCCCGTGGTGCATTGCGTTTCCCTTGCGTCTTCCGCGTTGCCAATAGCAACTTGCGCCTATTTTTAGTATATTCAAGGAGCGCGCCACTGGAAAGCAACAAAATCAGCAACAGCATGGATCCTGCTCAGGTCTCCACACTCGCCCTCAACATGCTGAACACATCTCGGATAGTTGCTCATTACGTTCTGAGCTCCCAGTCAGAGGATGATGGAGAGGAGCAGGGGCTGATCAATGCCATGTGGAGCAACAGCACCGCGTTGCTTTTCTCCTTCACCGACCATCTGCACACAGTGCAACGCCGTTTCTGGTCGCGAGAGACGAGCACCGAGTGGTGGGATTGCATCGTTATGCAGCTGTGGGATGACGAGCAGTGGGTAGAGAACTTCCGAATGCGGAAAACAACATTTATGGAACTGTGCTCAGACTTGGCCCCTGCCCTGCGACGGAAAGACACCAACATGAGATCAGCCCTCACTGTGGAGAAGCGTGTAGCGATAGCTGTTTGGAAGATGGCGACTCCTGGCTGCTACCGGTCCGTTGCAAACCAGTTTGGAGTCGGGAGGTCCACCGTCGGATTAGCCCTAACACAAGTCTGCACAGCCATCAATCGCGTTCTGCTACGTAGAACGGTGACGTTGGGGAATGTTAGTGAGATTGTGGACGGCTTTGCTGCCATGGGATTTCTGAACTCCGGGGGAGCCATAGATGGCACACACATCCCTGTTTCGGCTCCAGACCATCTCGCTACCGAGTACATCAACAGGAAGGGCTACTTCTCCATGGTGCTGCAAGCACTCGTGGATCACAAGGGGCGTTTTACGGACATCAATGCCGGGTGGTCGGGAAAGGTGCATGATGCCCGCATTTTCAGGAACTCCGGTCTGTACCAGAAGCTGCAAGGGGGTACCTTTTTCCCTGATCAAAAAATTACAGTGGGGGATGTGGAGATGCCCATAGTTATCCTCGGAGACCCAGCATACCCACTGATGCCATGGCTCATGAAACCCTACACCGGTAACCTAGATCACAGCAAGGAGCGGTTCAATTACAGATTGAGCCACTGCAGAATGTCTGTGGAGTGTGCCTTCGGCTGTTTAAAAGGCCGCTGGCGCTGTTTGTATGGGCAGCTGCACTTGTCGGAGGACAACATCCCCGCTGTGATTGCGTCTTGTTGTTGTGTGCTACATAATATTTGTGAAAGTCATGGAGAAAAGTTTTGCCCTGTGTGGGCTACAGAGGCACAATGCCTCGAGGAGGCATACGAACAGCCAGCCACTAGGAGTATTAGGGGGGCTAAAGGGGAAGCTTCTCGCATAAGGGAGGCACTCAAGGAACATTTCAATTATGCCCTCCCCTAGTTAACTTTTAGGACACATCAGGTGCACCTTCTGAAATTATAAATGTGTACAAATAAAGCCATATTCAAATGATTTTATTGTGTTTTTATTCAAACCTAGAAGGTTGGGGTTACAGGTGTGTGTAGCTGCGGGGCTCTAGAAAGTACCGGGGGGGGGGCCCCCCGGAGCTCGATGTTGGAATGCCATGGTGGGACGGGTGCACTTCAAAGAAATGCTTGTAAGGACTACGGGGAGTGGGAGGCAGACACGGCTGAAGTGTCTGTAGTGGAGCCCGCGCCTCAGTCGCCCGGTTCAGGGAAGCGACCACGCTCCTGAACAGTTCTGTTTGCTCTTTCATGACGCTTATCAGTTCATCGGTCTGTTTCTTCCACATCTGCTGTTATACAGCTCTGCAGGCTCTATTCTCCGCGGAAGATTCCTGTGCTGCTTTCAAGGACTCCTGTGTAGCTTTCAACACGTCCTGGAACATATCCTCCCTGTTCCTTCGTGCACGCCGCTGAATGTTTCTCATTCGGTCAGCTGGGGTAGACACCGGCCTTGTCATGGTCGGTTCTAAAGAAAGAAATAATTGTAAAGATGCTGTTAACACATAGCCATGATAAGAAAATTAACCTTCCAGTAGCACATTACTCTGAAAGGTGCAGGGCGGTCAACATCCTATGCCTCGCTGAAGTGGACAAGGTACGTCCTAGTAGACAGCTTTACTGGGGGCTAATAATCAGCGTTGGGCACAGAGATGGAACTCGATATCGCTCTCCTCAGAGTGCCCCTGCCTGCTAGAATACATATCCTACATGCCGCTGGTTGCAAGCCGGGACCGTATGCTGCAGCACTGTGTGCTACCATGGTTCCCAGGGCTGTGCTTTGCAGCTGGCGAGGCAGCGTATCCGTCTTTGGGAGCGTAGACACAAACGCTCTCCCATCTAACCTGAGTATTAGGCTCTGGAGGTACATCGAGGAAACCTTTACTGACCTAAATGCAGAAGATTATTTTACAATAACTGCTTGTGTTGATGCACTTCTAATGAATGCAGAGTAAATAGCGTGCACAGCGGGGACCAGCAAGCACCCCCACCCCGGAAAATGATATTTTAGCAGGAGCCATAGCTGCACGAAGGAGAAACTTACTGGAACACCCCTCTGTCGCCTTGGAGGACATGCTGCAGTTCAAGCCTTGGGTGGAGGTCTCAGCGGGGGTGCAGAAGAGATCCTGGCTACACACTGTTGCGCTTTCCTCCGTGTCATCCTCCATCTCCTCCTCCTCAACAATGTCCTCATCCTGCTTGGCTCTCGCATTCACTGGATGGAGGGGGGGTCCGATGTATCCACGGGACTCTTGGCAGTGGTTGTGGGGTCCCCACTGAGGATGGCTTCTATCTCCTTATAGTACCAGCATGTAGCAGGCACTGAACCCGAACGCCGGTTTGCCTCCTTCGCTCTCTGATAGCTGATTCTTAGCTCCTTCATCTTCGATCTACACTGCACTGTGTCTCTATCATAATCTTTCTCCATCATTGCCCGAGAAATTATGCCAAATGTATCATCATTTCGTCTGCTGCCGCAAAGCTGCGCCTGCACAGCGAACTCTCCCCAGATGCTGATCAGATCAAGAACCTCTGCCGTGGTCCAAAGGGGTGCGCGTCTTCCGCGACGGGCCGCCATTGCTACTGGGAAAACTGCTGCTGCACTCCACTCCACGAGGAAGACACCAGTAAATGAAACTGATGATCAATTTGAAAATCCCGGTGATCAAATCAGGGCGGGGACAGTTTCGTCATTGCCAAAGAGCGGGTGGGGGGAAGTCCAGAGAGGACGACTTGGGAATGCTGGGACATTTCCGGAGGCCAATCATTGCGCGGTAAGCGTGCACACGAGCGCAAATGTGCAACAGATGTTCCGCAACAGCTGTTACCACTCACGTCAAAGTGGTTGTTGGATTGCGCTTCAGCAAGGTACTTAACGCGCAACATCACCGTTGCAGGTATGTACACCGTGATTGCTAGCGCGCGGTAATGACTTTTCCTGCGCGTTAAGCTGATCGTGTAGACAAGGCCTTAGTTAAGTTGACTTAAATTAACAAGTGTAGACATAGCCAAAGATAGCACATAGGGATATGGTGAAGTGGCTGCACCTCAGAATTGGCTGCTCTGGTCCTCAAGCTGAGGAAACTTGTCTCATGGGGGCAGGCAATAAGATGAGATGGTAGGAGAAACTTAAACAGAACTCAATGTCTAAAAGAGCTTTCAAACTTTGGAGTCATTGAAGCTATGTACGCACTACAGCCTTGTCCCGCAATAAAGTTGTTGCGGGACAATCAAGCGTTATGACTATCATGCCTTACCCCATCCACACAGCACTCCTTGTAGCGAAAAGGAGTGTTCACACGCTCCTTTGAATTTTCGTTACAAGGAGCAGTGCATGGTGGGCATCTATCCCACCATGCACTGCCACAGCCAGCCTTTGGGCGGGCAGTGGGGCTGTTCCCCCCCACTTCCCCCACAGGGCTGGAGCGGGCTGCACTGGGGGTTCCCTGGGGCTAGAGCCCCGCTGCCTTGCCCCGCTGGAGCCCCACTGGGGAGGGCGGGGTGTTCCCCCAGGGAGCTGGGAAGCGGAGCTTCAGGGAAGCTCTGTGTGGCAGCGGGGCTCCAGCCGCTGGTGGCAGCGGACCCCTGGCCGGGGGGAAGCTCTGCGGCAGTGAGGCTCCAGCAGCCAGAGGCAGTGGAGCCCTAGCCATGCTCCCGCAGCCGGAGCTCCACTGCCGCTGGTGGCTGGAGCCCCAATCCTATGGGGCTTCCCCGGGCCAGGGCTCTGCTGCCACCGGCGGCTGAAGCCCCGCTCCCATGGAGCTGCTCCATGGCCGGGACTGCGCTGCCATGGCGGCTGGAGTCCCCCTCCCGCAGGGCTTCCCCGGTGCCAGGGTTCTGCTAAAAACAGGGCAAGCTGCGAAACTGGGAGCCAAACTCCCCACACACTGATGGGTGGTACTTAAACCAGTCTCCCTATCAGTCACAAACAGGCTTCTGGTTCCCCACACCAGGTACCAAGAAATCTGCCCAAAACAGAAACAGCTCCCTTTATTGCACTCCAGCTCCTCCGGCTCCCACCTAGCCGCACGGTCCCTTAAAGATATAGATTCTCCTGACCCCAAAGGGCCAGCCACAGCACACAGAACAATATAGGTTTGGATCTTACCCAAAATACCACACTGGTAGCCAATCCTTTAGCAACTACAACTAAAGGTTTAATATAAAAAGAAAAGAAGCAAAATATGAGAGATGTTAAAGGGTCAAAGCGAATCACATACATACAAATGATTTAAAGTTCATGAAAAGCAGTTTGCAGGCTTGTTCTTCTGGAGTTTGCAGGCTTGTTCCTCTCATAAACACCCAGCACCCGGTGGGCCTCAATCCTTTGTCCAGTCTCGGAAGAATAGTTCCAGAGACGGGTGTTGGCTGTAGACTGGGGACTGGAGAGCAAGATGGAGTCAGGGCTGCTGTCTTTTATCCCCTCTGGCCTTCTCCATGCAGTTCTTTCCAATCAAATTGGAGTTGTCACATGTTCAAGTCCTAGTGGCTCAACAGGTTTTTTTCTTTGGCCCATTATACTGGGGAGCTTCCTTAATGGGCCATTAAAGGGACAATGGCTAGATAGACATTCAGTCTGGGGAATTTCCCCAGACTCACACCAATTCAAATATAGCAATCATATTCCTAATTTCTAATATGAATATGAATCCTACACATAAACTATATAATCATTCCCCACAAATTATTACCTTTCTATTGACACCAAACATGGCATAGTTCCTATGGATTATAACAATTATAAAATATTAATACAAAATATCATAAATGGTTCCCTAAATCCGGACAGCGTCACACCCTGCACCTGTGGGGCTTCCCCATGGCCGGGGCCCCGCTATCGCGGAGGCTGGCCCCACTCCTTTGTGGCTGCCCCATGGCCACGCTCCACTGCCACGGCAGTTGGAGCCCTGCTCCCACAGGGCTGCCCTACTGTAGGGGCTCCGCTGCCGTGAAGGCTGGAACCCCACGGCTTGTCATTTTCCCTGCTCTGTTAGACCAGGATGAATAATGGGGGGAAATGTAAGGATATGTAAATAAATAGTGAATGATGTAGAGCAAAATAATTCAAGTACTTGTTTTCCCTTTTTCGTAATATGTGGACAAAAGGGCATCCAGTGGAATCGAAAAACGACAAATTTAAAATTGATGATACTTTTACAACACATAATGAATCTCTGAAACTTATTGCTACAGTACACCGTTGAGACCAAGAGCCTACCAGGATATTAAAAATGGTTTCGACATCTATATAGACAAGAACACAGTCTACAATGACATTAGACTAGGAGAAAAATGCAAGCCTTCCTTCTTGAGGTCATAAACCAATCTCTTAAGTATCAGAATCTAGGATGAGCCTATGGGCGAGTTATTCCTTAGCTGTGCATTAATGGGTTTCTTACACATCCATCAGAAGCAGGAGGTATCGGCCACTGTAGGAGATAGTTTACTGAATTAGATGAACTACTGAGATTGATCTGATTTAGCAGTTACCTAATTCCTGTGCTGCTCTGTCTTGGGCAAAGGTTTGGTAAGTGTATATTCACCAGAAATCCATACTCTACTATTGCTTGCTTTTCTTACCCCAGACTCTTTCACCCATGTGTTTTAGAAAAACTTCATTCTAACTCTTGACTGAAGCAACTTAACTCTCTCAGGCTTGCATTCTTCCATATTGTATGGGCTGTGATACTGACCAAGCCAAATAAGGCCTTTTCTCTGAAACTGTAACCACTGACACTTCTCTGTTACCAGCTTTCAGACCTCAATGTAGATCCACAATACTGCTTCCATCTCCAGTCACTCCCCTTAAATAAATAAAAGGAGAAAGTGACAAAATGGAATTTTGGGTGCTGACCAGCTATTGAAGCTGACACTCATAGATTAGGAGTTGAATGCATTTACTGTACCCCATCTGAGGAAAGAATTTTCTTCTCTAGCACTGTGTCTAATATAAGACAGCAAAATAAGTGAGGCAGCAATACGGACTTACTTTATGAAACATTATTGCAGCAGAACTACCAAATCAGAAAGCATAGCCCTGTGAACTTAGTGATGTCATTTTTAATCTAGGTGTTTAAGTATTTCTTCTGAGAGCAAATCTTCTAAGTAAAATGGAACATTTTTTTCCCCCTGAATGAATTTTCAAGAAAATGTTAGTGTAGTGTGACAACAATTTACTTCCACAATCACCACCTGGATGAATCTCCATAGATAGAGTAACTTCACAGAACTCCTATTTTACCATAGAAATCAGTGCCAGATGTAGATAGTTGTAAACACTGCTTGGCATGGATTTTAGTAGTGTCAGCAAGGATGAATCCAGAAAGTTTTAATTTAAATTAATAAAAATGTTTAAGGTTGGCAAATTCTGACTTGATATCTGTGTCTGATTTTTAGATTGGGAAATTTTAAAAACTAACTAATTGTATATCATTTATTTTTTTTGTTTGCCATGACCTGTGTACCGTTAAAAGCTCCTGGCTGCAAATTTTATTTAAATGTAGATTCAGCTGTAAAGCAAAAGCAAGATTATTTGGCCCCAGACACCAAGTTCCTGCAATCCTCCATCCCTGATATTAAAAATGCCTGGTATCTCCTTGCCTTTACCAAGCAAAGGGTATGTGGTTTTGCTAAAACTGAAAATTGCTTCTCTCAGAGGAACTAAGGCCTCTGAGGAGCGATCCCATATATGTGCACAGTACTGTGACCTCTGTGTCTTCCCAGCTTATTGTTACTCATTTTAATTCTCTACTCCAAGTCTAGGTGATGGATAAAGAGCCAGCCTCTCACTGTGCCCAGGGCTCGTTTGGTTATTCAGCACTGTTGACCAAGTACCTCTCCATTTCCTTCCACAAAATTTTAACGTTATTCATAAAGAGATTGATTAGTGTCTAAAATAAAAAAAACTGCCATCTTGGTAAACCTCATACCACCCATGCTGTGCCGAAGCAATCTGCTCATGCCGGAGAACCTGATACATAATGGACAACATAAACGCACCATGTGATTCCTTTTGGCACATCTTTTCTACAGCAGTTGACTATAGCTGTGCTTATTCTGTCCAAACTCCATGTGATACAATTTCAGACCACACCAGAACAGGATTGTCCCAATGAATTGTGAAATCTTACTTGATTTTAATCCTCTTCCTGGCCATTATGTCATTCTCCCTTAGCTCAACAGTTGAGCTCTCTGGACTGGCACTAGGTTAGTCCCACATCATTAACAATTTGGCAATGTCAGCTCAGCCTTGTCATAGGATGCTTATATAATAGCTGAGAATTCTAGGGCTGGCTTGCATCATACTTCTGGCTCTGTAGATAAAATGGTACCAGCAGAGCCAAAAGATTCATGGGAATAACAGAGAGAAAAAATAACGAAGGTGTATGAATACCATCTTGAAGTGTTATACACTCCAAACCGCCCTGACACGAAATACTTGGACTGCTACTTGTCTAACGCCTGAATTTCTGTACTTTCACGGTTTATAGAAGTTGCCATGGGTTTATAGTTGTTGCAACACCGATGTGACAGGAGTATTAAATTCTTTCAGCTTTCAAAGAGAGGAGCAGGAGGCAGCAAACTCAGGAGCTGTCACTTTTTCCTGTTTGTTTTCCCATTTAAAAAAAAAAAAATCTGAGGAAAAACTTGATGGAGAAGTAGTACATCACTTGACAACTTTCACTAATCTAGATTACAGAGAACCTGGTGATATAAACCTGTTCCGTTTCCCCTTAAGTATTTTCTAAAGTGATGATGGTAAAGGGTGTTGTCAGTGTGTGTTAGTCAGTTGTTGGCTGTGTGCGTGTGTCCCCCACATGTGTGTTGTCCCAGCTCTGTACAGGTAACCAAGACAGCACTCACAATTGACAGGACCATGGATCCATTTAGCAATGAAGGCACCCAGCCAAGTTTATTGCAATGAAACACAATGAAAAATGACCTGTATCTTAAAAGTTCACTTAATATATGGATGCTCCTTTGCAATGGAACAGCTCAGTTAATGGTGGGACTCTCCATTATCCCCTCAGCTGCCCCAAGTTGCTCCCTCTGACATCCTCTTTTATACAGTACTTTGGACTGTCATTCTGCCCCCTTTGGTGCAGGTGATTATGACCTTCTTGGCATTTGTCCGATATTACTCATACCCTTGGACTACGTGGTTTGGGCAAAACATCACTATTCATCATTTTAAAAGGGCACTTCCATCCATTAAAGTGTCATTTGAGAGAGTCGCCTACTATTTGGCAATGGGTGTGCTTGCAGTATCAGCTTATCTCTTGCTAGTTTATGTGTCATTTTCTGTGAGGTTAGATGTTCACAGCCCAGTTTGCTTACTTGGCTTTGCTGCAGACTTGACCGTTTTTTAGTTTAGGCCTTCTGTCTAGACCTGTTCAACTTGGTGTCAGGCCTCATTCCTGGTCAGTTTATGCTAGGCCTCTTGTTTCAGGCTTATTTTCTATTACAAAGGGAAAAGTGACTTCCAATATCTGAATCCTTCATGGGTTTCCAGGCCAGAAGGGACTGTTGTGATCATCTGATCTGACCTCTTGTATAACACAGGCCGTAAAACTTCCCCAAAATAATCCCTGGAGCAAATCTGTTAGAAAAACATCCATTCTTGATTTAAAAATTGTAAGTGATAGAAAATCCACTGCTTCAATGATCAATTATTCTCATTTTACACATTTACACCTTATTTCCATTGTCAATGGGGCTAGAATGGCGACATGAGGTACCTAAACTACAACTCCTAATATGGAATTACCACAGCTCAGGTGGCTATAACGTTATGTAAAACCAATCCAAAATCAAACCTTTTGATTTTTTTCAACCAAAATATTTTGGTTGAGTGACCTGAAATTAAATATTTTCATTTGACTTTCCTAATGATTAAATTAATTTGCCAGTAGAAAATTTTGGTTTTTGTACAGACAGTGCATTTTTGGTCAAAAAATACTTTGGCAGAAAATTCCCAACTAGCTCTAGTAATCTTTTTAAAATGCAAAAGAATCAACTTAAATGTTCTGAAAATCACACAACCTGATCCTCCTTTAATAATGCAAGATGTGTTGTAAAATTTCCTTGTTCCCATTAGATGGGATTAAAAAACACATACAAACTTGTGAGTAAAGGCTCCATCCATCAACTCTTCTTTTAGAGTTAAATTTATAAGTCTTTAATCAATGGTATCAAGTTTTTTTGGGGGGCTAATTTAATTAGAATATTTCTTAAAAGATTTTTCAGAACTTTAACTTTTCCTGAAACAGCAACAATGTTACAATGTGTCAATTCAAGTATAGGTGTTGTATTATCATATAATGATCTAGCTGCTAGCTCAAGCAGACAGCTTTTTCAAATCTGTTTTGATCTCTTAGAATTAAAGCAATTTCTACACTATTACAATGCTGAGAAACTGTGCCAGATACTAAAAAAAAAAAAAAAAAAAAAGGGGGCGGGGGGGTTGTCACGCTGATGTGACAGCACTTCCTTGGCTACTTCCATTCACAATGAATGAGATTTAATAATTATACAAAAATGGCATCCAATAGAATTTCAAAACCATGAATAAAATTTGCAACAGCTTCTAAGTAACTTAGGAGCCTGATTCCCAACGCTTTGGGAAATTTACCCCATGCCACATCTTGTAATCAATGGCTTAGTGATGGGGGGAAGGAGGGGTGGTGACGGGCCAAGCCCCTGGGTGCCAGGCTGCAGGGAGCAGGGGGACGGGGACGGGGGACTGCAAGGCGTGAGCTGTTATGGGGCGCCTGGGATAGCTCAAATGTGGTCTTGATCCCTGGGCACCAGACACCCTCGCTACCACACTGCTTGTAATTTCTCCCAAAGTCTACTGCTGTAGGGATTAAAAAATAATAAAAGTGAAGACAATATCCAGGGGGGGTAGCCTTGTTAGTCTGTGTACAGCAAAAACAGCAAGAGTCCTGTTGCACCGTAAAGACTAACATTTCTTCAGGTATAAGCTTTCATGGGCTCCAACCGGTTACCTCTGTGCTTCAGTTTACCCGACTATTTATATTAAATTTGTTAAAAACACTATTTTGAGGTAACTTTAATGTGGTTTGCTTGCTTAATGGTCTAATACCTCGAAAAATATGACTACAGCCTGTTAATCAAGAACAGACATAGAGCAGAAAATTCTTCAAAACCAAATCTTAACATTTATTTATTTTCACATTAATGTATTAAAATTGAAGTAATGGGTATATTTTTAACATAAATCATATAAGCAGAGTGTCAAATGACAGGATAACAGCCAAATAGAATGCTGCGGCTCCGCTGAACCACTCTACCATATAAACATACAAATGGTATATAACATTAATACTTATCACTAAACTTACACTCTATATCTTATAATTATTAAAAATCCTAAATTCCTATGTCATTCAACAAATGGTGATCAGTCATTTGTGGAATGGGTTGAAGATGAGCCCTTCTTATTCAAGCCGCATTCATCCAGCTTTATTAATACAGAGACCTCACAAGTGCAGCACCTTTTACTTGCAAAATCTTCTGGCTCATCTTTATGGATCCTATTCTGTTCTGTCATAGGCAGATGATAGCCTCAGAATCTGGACATATATATCGGAACTCAGCCGATTTGCCCTAAATTCTTGAGCAAACCAATGCCTTACCGAGGATTTTGAGTCCAGTCTTATTTGCTGGTGAGATCTGGCGCCTTCAGTTCTCTGGCTCCCAGGTCCCTGCTTCGGGTGTTGGCAGCCTCTGTTCTGCTTAGCAGGGTCTTCCTTCTCCTCAGCTTCCTTGGTCAGCTCTGCTTCTTCTTCTGGGGCTGCCAGGTCATTGCCAAGGCTTTCGGCCTCTGACCTGTTAGGCAGATCTCTGGTTCAAGCTTGGTGCCCTTTTCATGGCGCTGCCAATCCCTTACAGCAGTGTGCCTGCCTGTCAGCAGTCGCTAGGCAGATCTCAGGCACACCATCCTAGGGCTATCAATCTCCAGCAAACCTTCCCTGTGATTGGCTGATCTTTTATAGCCTCGGGGAGGGAGAGAGAGAGAACATGCTCTGGTATGGGTATGGGAGGGGCTGGGAGCAAAAATGTGCCAGAATGTCAAAGTAGAGAGGGGAGGGGAAATGGAGAGATCACAAGACCATGAGATCATGCCTAGAGGGGTGGGGGAGTGAAGGGAAGAGGAATGTACGAAAGTGGAAAAAGGGGGAAGAGAAAAAAAGACTTAAAGGCTGGAAAAGAAAGAAAAGAGAGTTAAGGATTAGTTCAGTAAAGAGTTATGAAGTTTATTGAATAAAGTATTGACAGTATTTAGGAAAAATGTAGGTGTATAGGGCTTCCTATGGAGTAGGGAAAAGGGCTAAACCATTGATCATTCATAAGTTGAAAAGACCTTATCTACACTTCTCTCTATGTGCTAACTATCTAATTGCTTAACACAAAATGTTCCTCATTGCTGTTGCTACTTTGTAATTGTTTTCAATTATCGCCTATTACCTTGCAACTTAACCTAACTACTGTTGATACTTTCTAACTGTATAGAACCCTGAGCTATTGCTGACCTGCTGGAATTTAAACCCCTTCTGAGGCTGTCCTGGCAATTGCCTCCTTATATATAACTTAGTTTAGATGTTTTGGGACAAAAAATCTCTAGTCACAAACCCACTTCATAAGATGCATGAAGTGGAAACTACGATTGAGAGGTATGTGTATATATACACATGCCAGGGTGAAGGAGGGCAAGTGTTAGCAAAGGCCTTGTACCCACTACAAAGATATCGCGCAGTAAGGCTCCTTACTGCACGATAACCATCAAAGCGTCCACACACAAAGCTTCTTTTTGCGTGGCAACAGCCCTCTTGCCGTGCAACAGGTAAACCACCCCAAACAAGTGTGCTAAGGCATACCACGGAACAGTTGTTCCATGGTACAGCCTGTGTGGACGCTTGTTGCGCCATTGGGACATTTCCGGAAGCGGTCAAAGTGCCAAACTGGGCCACTCTGGGACATTGGAGCTGTCAAATATGTCAATTTCACTGCTCTAGCTGAGCAGTGAAATTGACATATTAAAATTGCCAGGTTCGGCGGCTGGGGGGATTGGCCGGCTGGACCGGCAAGGGCAGCCGGGTCGGGCCACCCCCTTAGTGAAGCTGCAGGGCTTTGGGTGGCTGTGGGAGCAGCTCCCGCTGCCACCCGAAACCCCGGGGCTGAGCCAGGGGACTTCGAGTGGTGGCAGGGGCTGAGGTGCTTAAGCGTGCAGCTCTCGCCACCACCCGAAGCCCTGGGGCTGAGCTAGGGGGCTGGCTGTGGGCAGTACATGGTGAGACAGGTGCCCACCATGGACTGCTCTTGTATTGCAAAGGAGCGTTCACACGGTGAACGCCCCTTTGCAATATAACCAGCAGGTGTGTACACACCAAAGCGCTATATTTATAGCACTTTCCTTGTCCCGCAATAGCTTTTATTGGGGGACAAGTTTGTAATCTGTACATAGCCTAAGTCAGTTCAGTTAGGGTAGATGAGTCCCATTCACAACAGTTGATTAGAAGGTGAGAATGTGTGAACAGTGACAATTACTTTTTGTAATGTGTTAATCATTCCAAGTCCCTTTTCAGACCCAGTCTGAGACAGATATCTTACAAAATCCTCTCAGAAAGATTGCTACCAAGTCTCACTGCAAAAATGACTCTAAATTCTTCATTCTGTTTGAAAGAGGAATGAATACAAAACAATATTCTGTTTACCCAGTCTCCATTTTTTTACATCAAAAATTTTAAATGAAGTATCTACTGCTGTGAAGAGAATTGTCCCAAACAATTATTTGATAGAGGAGTTAAAAGAATAAATATGCCAAGTTATTTTTAGCTTCTCCATTTTGCAAAATATCAAGACTGCTTTGAGCACTGGGTCAATTGATTCAGGTTTGTGCTGCTGAGCTAAATGTGGCAGCTTAAGTGCTGGAGCCTGGGCTCTGAGATCATCCCACATCACAGATTGTCTAGGTTGCAGTTTTATAATCCCAGAAGCCCAAATAAGATGACCTACACAAGCCACAGCTATAGTGTAGACATGCCTTTAGCAGCTTGAGCAATTCCGAAGCATCAGTGTGTCAGCAAAGAGTAGGAGTTGTTTTTTTTTAGGAAAGTTGGAGAAGGTCAGGTAAGTTCGTTTTGGAGAAGAAAGGGATAGATCAGAGCACTTATTTGGTGAAGGAGACTGGTGGGTAGATAGATATTCTATGGAAGAGTATGTGTTCCTTTAGATTTTTCACAGATGTAGGCTCTTTTATTTTCATCTCTGAATATGACATCTAGAACTCAAATCAGCAGGCAACAGGAATATATATGAACCTACTAATACCAAACAAACCCACTTTTTTGAAGTTTGTCTATCTGCTACTGATAATCAGACCTGATCTCCCCTCCCCCCCAAAAAAGGCAAATATGTTGTCCAAATAATGTTTTATACTGATATTTAAAAAAAAAATCCAACCAGTTGTATTAATTATGAATCATAGACATGTAGGCTGAAAAGGATTTGGGAGGTCACCTAGTCCATTTCCCTTGTGCTGAGACAGAACCTTGACCATCCCTGAAAGATATTTGTCTAAATTCTTAAAAACCTCCACTGACTGAAATTCCCCAACATACCTTGTAGGCCTATTCTAGTTCTTAACTATTCTTATGATAGGAAAGTTTGTCCTAATATCTTCCTTGCTGTATATTACGCCCATTACTGCTTGTCCTTCCAACATAGGTAGAGAACAATTAATCACTGTCCTCTTTATAATGGCATTTACATATTTAAACAAGGTGTTATGAGTTCCCCTCTTCCATTGTCTTTTCTTAAGATTAAATGTGCCCACGTTTTTAACCCTTTCCTCATAGATCAGATTTTCAAACCTTTTACTGTGTTCGTTTCTCTCTTTTGGACCCTTTTCACTTTGTTCACGTTCTTCTTAAGTGCAACTCCCAGAATCAGAGACAGTACCCGAGCCGAGGCCTCACCAGTGCTGAGGAGAACAGGACAATTATCTCCTGTGTTATACATATGTCACTTGTGTTACCCCAGAATGTTAGCCTTTTTTGCAACTGCCTCACGTTGTTGACTCACATTCAGTTTGTGATCCACAACAATCCCCATGTCCTTTTCTGCAGTACAGCCACTGAGACAGTCATTCCCTACTTGGTGTTTGTTTTGGTTTTTACTTACTAAGTAACACGGCTACCCCTTTGGAATTTAAGTATAGTCCTTTGCACTAACCTTTTATTGAATTTCATCTTGCTGCTTTCAGGGCAAGTTTCTTATTTTTTCAACATCATTTTCAATTTTAATCCTGTCCCTCCAAGTCCTTGCCACACTTCACAGCTTGGTGTCATCCACAAATTTTAAGAGCATACTCTTTATTATATTATCCAAGACATTTAATGAAAATCTTTAGTACCAGATCCAGGGCGGACCCTGTTAGGTACATCCTCACAGTTAACAGTGAACTATTAATAACTACTCTTTAGGTATCTTTTTTTCTCAACCAACCAAGCAGCTACATTATATTAATTTCACTTAGACCACATTTCCCTAATTGGCTTTGTGAAAATGAGATTGTGTCAAAAGCCTTACTAAAAGCAAGATGTATCTACTGCTTTTGCTCCCTTCTATCCACTAGGCCAGTAACCCTGTCAAAGAAGGAATTTAGTTTGGTCTGGTATTTTGCTCTTGATTAATTCATGTTGGTTATTACTTATTACCTAGTTACCCTTTAGGTACTTACAAGCTGTTTGTCTAATAGTTTATTACAGTATCTTTCCACATAACAAAGTTAAGCTAACTGGTCTATAATATTCGGAGTTCTCTTTGTTTTCCTTTTTAAAGACAGGCAAACATAGTACCTCTCTCCAGTCCTTGAGAACCCACATTTGTCCTCTACGAGTTCACAAAGATAATTGCTAATGGTTCCAAGACAGCTTCAGCTAGTTCCTTAAGTATCAGAGGATACATTTAGTCAGTCCCTATTGATCTGAATACATTTAATTTACCTAAATATTCTTTAATCTATTTTCCCCTGTTCTGTCTTGTGTTCTTTTCCCCTTGTTGTTAATATTGTGTTAAGCATCCAGTCACAATTAAGGTTTTTTAGTGAAGACTGAAGCAAATTAGGCATTAAAACACCTCAGCTTTCTTGATGCCGTCTGTTATTAGCTCATTCCCTACATGTTCATTTTTCTTTTCCTTTGCTCCTAATGTATTTTTAGAAACTTTTCATATTGCCTTTTATGTCCCTTACTAGACATAACTCACTTTGTGCCTTATCATTTCTGATGATGTCCTTACATGCTTGAGCTATTCTTTTTGTATTCATCCTTAACAATTGATTCATGTTTCCATTTTTTGTAGGATTTCTTTTTTTTTTTTTTTTTTCCCCCAGGTCCTTAAAGAGTTGTTGTTGCAGCCATGTTGGTCTCTTGCCATTGCATCAGAACATAAGAACGGCCATACTGGATCAGACCAATGGTCCATCTAACCCAATATCCTGTCTTCCAACAGTGGCCAATGCCAGGTGGCTCAGGGGGAATGAATAGAACAGGTAATTATCAAGTGATCCATCTTGTCAGCCATTCCCAGCCTCTGGCAAAAAGCAATTCCTGCCTATTCTGGCTGTTCTTCCGATCTTTTCTTTCTACTGGGATAATGTGCTATTGTGCCTTAAATATTGTCTCTTTCAGAAACTGTCAGCTCTCCTAAACTCCTTTTTCCTTTATACAAGAGGAACACAGGAAAGTTATGTATCTAAAAATAGACTTTTAAAAATATTTAGCAATGAATTTTACACAGTGGATTTTGCACATTTCATGTATGTGTAGGCTTTGATCCAGATCCATTGAAGTCAAATGCAGAAATCCCATCGGATTAATTGTTCTTCACCATTATTCTGGGGAAATGCTGCTAATCCAAGATACTACACAAGTTGAGGGAAAACCCAATCCTTAGCTACTGGAGCAGGCAGAACCCTGACCGTACCCATCATCTATCAACTGTGAAAACAAAGGGCTCAGGGCTTCAACTATGCTCAGCCTTTGAATCCAGTCAGTTGGAAAGTAGCTGGCTCTTCCTGCCCCTAGCCCCTCCACCCAGGGATTGAGGTCTAGTCTTATGCACTCAACACCCCTTGATGTGGCTGTTGCCCCCACCAGGTAGGACTGTCTTTCACCCCCCTTAAGGTGGCGGTTTTTTGCCTCTAATTTCATATATGTGGATAGCTTTCTACTTAATATGACAGTCTTCTGGAAGAGAACAGTGGTATCTTCTCGTACTGGCTTGAAGGGATGGACAAATGCTTCCTACTAGTTCAGGAGTCATTTTAGTCCCATGGAATCCCAGGATCTTCAGGAGTGGGCTGCAGCTTTCTCCCAGCTGAGCAGTGCCCATTTCTCAGACTGAGTAGCGCTGACTTCCACCCTTCTGGCTTCATTCAACTTCACCCTCATGGGAGAGGTTCCCCTGAGCTGGCAGGTTGGAACCAGAGCTTCACAGCTTAGTTTGTATACCATGAAGCAGCACTTCAGAGGGATGTGGGGTGGGAATAGAGTGGTAGCAGCAGCTCAGGGGTTGTGGGGAAGCAGCAGCATTCATCCTAGAAAGGATGGGGGGGGGCAATAGCACATTTGTTTGGGGGGCTCATACGGAGAGCACTATGGGAAAGAGCCAGTTACGTGAGGAGTGTGTAGATTAGGGAACTTCTTGTCCAGGGAAAGGGGTGACAGGAATAAGATCAGGGGTGTGGTGTGTCCACATGAAGGAATGGAACTTCTGAATCTTGGGAATCCTGCATTCTGTCTCTGTGATCTTTTGTTCCCCAAGGGAAGAAGAGGGTGGTGTTAATTGGACTTAGCTAACCTGCAGTAAAAATCCCAGTGAAGACAAAGCAGTTGTAATTTTTCACATGATTTAGTAAGTTGAGTTAAAGAGCATGGGAGATCTTAAGGTTTATCTTGACCTACTAAGTTGTATGAAAACTACAAACCGCCTTGTCTTCACAAGTATTTTACCTCGTGTTAACTAATGACTTAAATACACACCCTTATACATAGTGAAGATGCCCCCTAAAAGGCAGATATCATGTCTGTGCTTCCCCATCTTTTTTGATGTGTAGGGGTTAGGTTGGTGGAAGCAACTGCTAACTGTTCTGGTCAAATCAGGCGTGTGCACACAAAAGGCCTGTATGGAGTAGTGGGTTGTATATAGAATAAGTGGCTATATTTATGTAGAATGAATCAATGAGGGAATAACTCTTTCCATACCTCCCTATTTGTTTAGTTTATCTGGGAGAGCAAGTGTGGGTGGAATGAAAATGGATGTGAAATGACAATGAGTTGGAATGTAGTGGAGTAAATGCATGGAGTAGGTCTGAATAGAATAAATGGACAGCACTATTACAATTTGTAAATTTATACAAATGTATGTATAATTTATACAGGTGCTAATTAGAATCTACTGGGTTTCTCTGTTTAAGTGATGATAGTCTTCAATGGGTTTTGAATTAGGCTCATAATATGCATTATTTTAATAAGGACATCATTCCATTTATACTACCTTTGTTCCCAGAATTTATAAGGCAGTACATTTATCTTTGGTTTTTATACAACATTGCATGTCTGTCAGCTTTCCAAAAACACCCACTTTCCAAATTAAGATGTGCTAAGCAATCTCAAAACTAAATTTTCCTTGTGTTTCCCTTATAAAAAAAATTCTTCTTGTTATAATGTCTGTTGTATTAGTTAATGGTCTTGATTTAAAATGTAGTTATGCAGGTTAGTTTCTTGTGTCAAATCTGTGCTTTCTTCATGGCATTCTGTTAGAAAGGGAAACATTAAGTTTAAATTAACATCCTTTGTATCCTAGCAACAGGATATGATTAATAATACCTCTCACATAAGTATTTGTAGATAAATTCCTGAAAGTGAAAGCAGATTTGGAATTGGTTGAAGAGAGATAGAAAGTAATGTTGTAAGAATTTGTAGTGATCTTTGTTATAAATGGAAAGAAAATAAAGGGTATATTTGAGAGAAATCTCTCTACGTGCAAAATAGGATGTCTAGAGATCTTTCCTCTTCCTGTAGCGAGGGCCTGTCCATATGAAAAGCTGTTCCTGAATAATTCTCTGGGTGAACACTCTCATTTCAGAAAAGAATTCCTCATTTTCAGGACACCAGGAGGTGGGTGGCCAGGCTAATGGTTGGAGCAGGAGCCAGATGCCATAGCTGAAGATAGGAATCAAAGCCAAGAGTCAGAGACCAAATGCCAGACACAAAGACCGAAATCACATTTGAGGGTCAGGATGGGTTATCAGGAGTGAAGTGGGGCAAAGGCAAAACTGGATTCTCTCATAGCTGATGTGATCCATTAGACGATCTAGCTGGTGCTCATTAAGATGTCAGGAGTCTGAGCAGGCACAGCTGCTGGGGATTCCTGACATTTATTCTGACTTAGTTTAATGGATTGCCCTAATTCAGAAGAAGATATTTTTACTCTGGAATAAGTGTCCACACATGGAGTTACTCAGGAACACTTAATCTGCTTTAAATTCATACTCTGTCATATTCCAGATTAATTTTCATTTATAGACAAGCCCTGAGAGGGAATATTTAAATACCCTTGTTTCCCATTGTTCGTTATCACTAATTTACAGTTATGTTTTCCTGGGTTTTTTTTAAAAAAAAAAAAAAGCTTTTCTGCAGGTCTAAATTTAATTATATACAAAAAACCACGTTGAAGTATTATTTTTGTTGTAGAGTCATACATTTGAAAGCAAGGACATGCCAGGATTTAGGTTGCCTATGCAAGTTGCCAAAATTTTCTTGCCCAACCCAAACAAAAGACAGGAAATCACATTTTACAACTCAAAATATAGGAAATACCAGGTTTTAGATTCCCTTTTGTGTCCCCATCATATACATTGGAAGAGGCACGGGTCATCTGGAAAAAGTAGCATGTATAACTGAAGATTGTATTATAATGTATATTCAGAATTAAAGATGTATGGGCAACTGTAAATCTAACATTGCTTAACTTTCAAACATTTAGCTCTCTAACGTTTTAGCTTATTTGTATGAAATGTCTAGGGTCTTTAAGAGAAGAAAGGTAAATGTAACTACAGCAACCTCCTAATGACATTCTGGTCTTTGAACTCTGAACCTTCAGTTCTGCAGTACAGATCTCTGCCACTTGAGTTACACAATGAACGTTGTTAGCTGGCATGAGGAGCAGACTGTTGTCTAGTAGGGGAAATGAGCTGATGGGCTTGATGCTGGCACTAGGTGCTAGTTGCAGGAGCAGAGCCTGGCTCAAGGTTTCCCCACCTTCAGGTGCTCCAGCAGTTCCTGGGTAGTCCCAGCCCATAAATGTGCCACTACTGCCAATTTGATGACAGCACGAATCCAGCCTTGGAATGTGCATTCAGTTTATTAATTTAGCAGCTTGCTGAAATTCTGCTCAAACAAGAGACAGGAAATTACACTTTACAACAGGTTATATTTCAGCAAAATCTGAACTGAATTTCATAGAACAAAGAAAAGGCTCTCTTCTGCCCTGAGGACTTTCTCCTGCCAAATATTAAAGGTCTGCTTCAAACAAAGAAGATATTAACCACCTTTTAAAAAAAAAAAAAAAAAAAAAAAAAGTTATAAGAATTTTGTGTGGTGGAAAGTGTTATGCAACCTAAATGAAGGAGTTGCTGCCAACACACCCTATGGCTGCGTCTACACTGGTAAATTAAGTCGACTTAAGCTTGGCTTAAGTCGACTTAATTTGCCCTGTGTCTACATTACACTTTGCTTAAGTCAACTTAAGCAGCTTGCTTAATTTGACTTAAGCAAAACAAAGTCGACTTAATGAAAATTAAGTTGACTTTATTAAACCTAGATTTAAGTAGACTTAAGGCTTAATTTGACTTTTTAAAGTCAAATTAAGCCAGTGTAGATGTGGGGTAGCCCTAAGTCGATTTAGGACTACCCCAGGACTAAACCACTGCCCTCCCTGCTGGGGGGCGGGGCACAGGGGGAGCCTGGCATGCCCCCCAAAGGGCAGGGCAGAGCCCTGTGTGTGATGCTGTCTGGATTTAGGGAAGCATTTATGATATTATTTTCAATGGATATCTCATAAATGCTATAATTCATAGGAACTATGTCATGTTTGGTATCAATAGAAAGGTAGTAATTTGCTGGGAATGATTATATAGTTTATGTCTAGGAATTCTATTTCGATTAGAAGTTAGGAATTTGATGTTATATCTATACTTTAACTTATGTTATTTTATGGAAATGTCTGAGGCTATGTACACACGATAAACTTGTCCCGCTATAAATATAGCGCTTTTGTGTGTACACACATGCTGCTTCTATCGCAAAGGAGCATTCACCTGTGTGAATGCGCCTTTGCAATAGAAGAGCAGTGCATGGTGGGC
>ML685766.1:12993037-13108463 GCA_007922175.1 Pelusios castaneus
CATATTTGACAGCTCCAGTGTCCCACAGTGGCCTCGATTGGCACTCTAGGACATTTCCGGAGGCTGTCTAATGCGCAAAGTGTGTACACACGAGCATTACTGTGGAACAGCTGTTCCGCAGTAATGCTACCACTCTCGATTTGAGTGGTTTAACTGTTGCGCGGCAAGAGGGTGGTGCCGTGCAAGAGGAAAATTGATCGTGTGTACGCTACTTGCTTTATTGCCTGGTAAGGAGCCTTACCACGCAATAAAGTGATCGTGTGTACATAGCCTGAGAGAGGCGGCTGTGTCAAACCATTTTCTCCTTAATGTTTAGGAATTTTCCAGGTAGAATGGTCCCAGGGAGTATCCTGATGAGCCATTAAGGACATAAAGAATACAACCATTGTGTCCTTAATGGCTCATCAGTTTACTCCCTGGGACCATTGTAGTTGGCAGATTCCTTAACATTAAGGGGACAATGGTTTTACACACCTGCCTCTCTCAGGTATTTCAATAAAATAACACAAGTTAAAGTATAGATATAACATCAAATTCCTAACTTCTAATCGAAATAGAATTCCTAGACATAAACTATATAATCATTCCCAGCAAATTACTACCTTTCTATTGATACCAAACATGACATAGTTCCTATGAATTATAGCATTTATGAGACATCCATTGAAAATAATATCATTAATGCTTCCCTAAATCCAGACAGCATCACACACAGGGCTCTGCCCTGCCAGGGTCCCTGTCCCCCTTTGCTCCATTGCACAGAGGGGGTGCCCCCCCCGCCACCGTAGACCTGCCCAAGGTCTCCCTAGCCCCACAAAGTCGACCTAGAGCATCCAGTGTGGACGCTCTAGGTCGACTTTGTAAGTTCCCTTTAAGTCGACTTTAATTTTAAGTGTAGACACACTAAGTCGACTTAGTTAAAGTCGACTTAAAAGTGCAAGTGTAGACATAGCCTATAATATTGGGCAAATCACTGTTTGTTTAAAAATATGTAATGGGAGAATAGAGCAGCGTGTCTCTTCACGTACAGAAGCATAGTATCTATCCTGAGGACTATAGCTAAACTTAAAGAAGCTATATTTTTCTGAACTGTTTAATTATACTGATAGTGCACTATTTTCTATATGGAACTCATAGGGACTATTTCCAGTTTTACAGAACTGCATATAGTTTACTTTTTGTTTGCTGTTCAGTGTCAAAATGACACTTTCAATTCATTGCTTTTGAGTCATAGAGGCTGTGGAGAGAATCTTTTGCAAGGTTAACTGTTGATACCATACCTCGTAACAAACCTGCTATATTTTTAGTCACTAAACTTCAGACCAGCAATCATTCCTCTCACTTAACATTTTCTATGTACGAGATTATTCTGTCATTCATGATTCTCTATATTACTAACAAAAGAGGTGGGGAATAATTTCTAATTATGTTAGGAAACCTTATTTTGCTTAGAGCTACAGGTTGTCCATCAATTCATAACATAGTCTCATGGTATAGTTTTGTAATGGGGTAGTTGGATAGGATTTGTTATACTAAATCAGGAAATTGGTCCAACTCTGATATCTTCCTTTTAGAAAGAATTGACTTGTTTGTGCAACAAACACAAGTGTCATGGTAGGCATTATTGTATGAGCGAGGTACTCTTGCCTCATTTCCATACTAGAACTGACCCAAATCTATTCAGCTTCAATGCAGTCTCCCAACATGGTAGACTATCCTGTCTGACAGCTGTCAGAGCTGACAGCTTCCTCAACTAGAGGACCTTCACCAGCTGAGACTGCCCCACAGAGTCTTCCCTGATGGCCATGTCCCTAAGATTACGATCTTCCCCCCACTGAGTGCCCCTCTTTCCCTTCTTTGCTTTGGCTCCATAGGTCTTCATCTGGTAACCAGTCTGTGGATACCTGGCTGAGACTCCATTGCAGGTCTACCAGCCATGCCCTTCCCTTGTATTGTCCTTTTCATGACTTTTCATCCATATCTAGCAGTGTCTATTGCTCTGGCTCTATAAAACCTCAACCATCAACGGTTGACTGACTGGAGCAGTAACAGAGAGTGGAGCTTTTGGTTCATCAGTGTGGGACTTAGAACAGCTTTACAGCTGTATAGTTAAACCTTCATAGGTCCACATTAGAAAACAAAATAGTTATTCTGCCTAAAAACAGAAATTGTACTTTTTCAAATATGAGATTAGAATTCGCAGACCCGTGAATGTTTGGCAGGCTAGTATTAAAGTGTAACATCAGGAACTAGTATTCAGTGTAACAAATACACTCCTGGATATTGAAGATAGTGTGACAAAGACATTGGTTTTGCTTCATTGTTTTAAAATCTCGCTGGAAGCTATAAAAACTTCCTAGGATTTTCATATGAAATCCTCTAACATGTCATATCTAGAAAGAATGAGCTAAAATGAAGCCTGGTGGATAAAACAAATATATATTTTCTCACTCCTGCCCTCACTGAAATCATTAGAAAGTTTGCATCAATTTCAATGGGAATAGGATCAGATCTTGATTACTTAGTTGGCTCCTTTTTAAATGAAGTCTCTGCAAATCTCTGCCTGTGACCTAGAGTATCCATCTACTGTATGTCAGTCCTTGAGAGTAAATTTTACTGCGAGAGATGTTTTTACCCATGTTAATGGCTTCTGTTTAAAAATACACTAAGGACAAAAACCTATTTCTTTTTGGATTATTATTTCAGTCCAGCATTCCAGCACTGGCTATCCCTCAATAAGGGGATACCAAGGAGAAAAGTCACTGAGACTTAAGATGGCTAAGGAGTTCAATTCGTGCTCTGTAGGTTTTTCCACATATACGAGAGGCATGTCTTCGAGAGAGCACAACTTCTGGCAAGGATGCTGTACACTTTCCTTCCTCTTTTGCTATTTCTCAGAGTCTTGAGTAAGGCGATTCTCTCCAAAACAGGCTGATGCTTGATGAACAATGTGACACCATTACAGTCTATTGCCAGCCAGCTCTTCCCAATTCATGAAGTCAATGCCTCCCTTATTTATAGCCTTTCAGGCTCTCCGTGTGATTCCTGTGTCCCCATCTTATGATGACTAAGTTGATGAAAGAGGACTTGCTTTGGAAGATGAGTATCTGTCACTTATACACAGTGATCAGACCAGCGAAGTTAATGTTTCATAATCTTTGCCTCAACACTGACTAACATTGATATTAGCTGTGGAGAAAACACTGATACTGATGTGACAGTCTTCCTGTCTGCTATGTAGAATCTCCCTTAGTCAATGGTGTTGGCACCACTCCAGATAATTTTAAGATGTCTTTGATATTGACCCATGAAGAAGAGTAGGAATGACTACTGCATTGAAGACCAGGATCTTAGTTTCCATCTGCAGGCCTCTGTCAATAAAGACATGACTGAGCAACTTTCTGAAGGTTACACTGGCCCAAGAGATCCTATGTTCAATCAGCACATCAAGATTGGCTCTCTGGGAGATGTGGCTATCAAGGTAAGGGAAATGCTCATTTTCCAGGGATTCACCAGTGATGACAATTGGTTTGAGAAGAGGAGTGACTTGTGCTTGGGCAGGCAGGTGGAACACCTTAATCTTCCCAATGTTGAAGGAAAGTCCCAGACTATGACAGGCACCTGAGAAAATATCTACAATGAAGACACTGCAGATGGAAGAGCTTGCTATCCATGTGATACTCAATCCCAATTCCAGAAGAAAGGTAGTCATGAATAAGAATCAAGATTACAATAAAATAGATTGGAAAAAAGGGTTGTCAAAATAACACAGCCCTGCTTAACACCAGTATAGGTGGTGAAGAGGTCCATCTCCAACTTACAACAGAGGATGGTAGCTGTCCTTCCATCATGAAGTAGCCTGAGAACATGAATGAACTTCAGTGGACAACCATATCTAGACAGCACCTTCCATAATACTTGGAATCAAAGGCCTTAGTTAGGTCAATAAATGCCATAAATAATGACTAGTGGTGTTCTCTATACTTCTCTTGGATCTATTTTCTAACAAAAATCATGATGGTGATCTGGGACCATATTGGGGTTCCAGAAATACGTCTTCAGCAAGAGGAAGGAGGTGGTTCAAAAAGATGTGAGCAAGGATCTTCCTGGCAATGGAGAGGAGGGCAATATCTTCATAATTTCCACAGTTTGACTTGTCTTTCTTTTTAAAAATGGTCATAACACTGGCATTCTTTAGGTCATATGGAATTTCCTCATCAACTTCTTGTTGGAATTTGGGTTAAAGTTTTTGCATAAATATTATTTCACTAGCTTTGAATACCTCCACAAGGATGCCATATCTGATCCTGGCACTTTGTTTCTAGTCTGAGTGATGGCACACCAGATTTCCCGCAGAAGACGTGGGAGTGTCAGCAAGAGGTTCTATTAATAGATGCTGAGGAATGGTGGCAGCTGAGATTTCAAATTTGGGGTTCTACAGAGTATTGAAATGCTCCTTCCAACATTATTTGAGGGCTTCATTGTTCTTAAGAAGGGTGGAGCTGTTCTGGGATTGCCAAGGGGTTGTGTCATTTTGAACTTGACCCGTAGATGTCTTCGTTGATTGTAAAAAGTTTCTCATGTCATGTTGATCAGTGAAACTCTGGATCTCTATGGCCTTTCTTTGCCACCACTGATTCTTGATGTCATGTAGTCTCATTTTAAACTACAGCTTTAAATCAATAAGTGTCTTATTTTTGCTGTTTAGAGGCTTCATTATGCCAAGCGGAAAATGCACTTCTCCTGAAAAATAAGTGCTAGAATTTCCTTGTTTTCATCAAACCAGGTTTGATGGTGGTGAGTGGAATTTCCAGTTGATTCAGCACACACCTTGTGAATAATGTTCTTGAACTCCTCCCATGTGTTTGGATGTTTTTGATGACGTCAGGCAGTTCAGAAAGCCTCTTAATGAGTCATTGCTGAAGAGGCTCATGACTAGCGTGATTTGGATGTGCTTTGATGTTAAATCCCTTCTGCATTCCTTTCTGTTGTTTATCGTGGTGTGCTACAAGCTGCATGCTCATGACTGATCTGACTAAATAATGGTCTATCCAGTGCTGGACAGGGCAGCATTTATTGTGCTGAGGAATCATATTTTTTACCCAGAAAACAGAGAGACTTTAGTAGCGCCCTCAGTTAAAATAAGATCAGAAATTGTTTTCAAACTGTATTTTCCAACCAATCAAGTTTTAAGATGGAGTAGAAGTAACAAAAGAGCTGAGCATTGCTGTTATGGAAATGCGTAAGATTTTATTGTTTAACATAGCATTGATATACAGTGTGTTTATGTAAGCAAAACAAATATGAAATGAGAAATGGCTAACGCAGGAAAAACTGACATGTTGCCTTATATTGACAAAACAGATACGGAAATATTTCCATGCAAAATAGGTACATGCTACAGTATAAGATTAAATCTGTTACAGTGTAAAAAGTCTGTTTTCATTGACTAATAACTAAGGAAAGAGTAATCGCAGGATATGTTTATTGAAGTGTGCATGGCATAAATTTTCAGAAGTCACTTGTGATTTTTGGGTACCTTAATTCTTGAGTGCCTAACTTGAGATTTCTTGAAGATGCCTGCGTTTCAGAAACTGCTGAGTGTCCATCTGTCCTAGGTTGGGGAAAGTGGGACATGGAAGGGATGTAAGGAGCTGTGGGGTTTTAAACCAGTTTCTTTTTTCCCCCAACTGTCTTTTACTGTAATGTATCCCAAGTTTTTTTTCTGTAAGGAGAAAAGTGGCTGGAGAAGTAGAAGTTGATTTGGCTGAGGAGAAGGGAGAGTGAGAATGGTTTTTGTCTCCCTGTTTAATTAGCAGAACTCCTATCTTTCAGATTCAAAATAAAGTTTTCTGTGCCCCACTGTTTCACTTTGTAAGTCCTATCACTGCATCTGTAAATACCCTCATGATCACAGCATTTTGCTGTATTAGTAAGGAGCTATTGCATAAAATATTCATGCCTGGACAATGTGGTCAAAAAAATGTTTTTGAAGTGGGGGGTGGGATTGGAGTTTCTAACTATTTAAGAGTAAATGGGACACTCTCCAAGAGAAGATTCCAGGAGCACTTTGAGAACACAATGTTGAGAGCATACCAGAGAGTAGTTAGTCTTCAAGTTTTCGTTCTTGTAGATGTCAATGGCAGGCACAGGTGCATTATTGTTTGCCTAATCCTGTTCAGCATTCATCAAGGGATTTTCATATGGACATGCCCAGTTTTCTCTTTCGCACATTCTTACTGTGTACAATGTTACTATTGTCCTTATTGTGGAGTAAAGAGAGAGAGAGTTCTTTGAGTGATGGTTCCTATATATATTTCAAACACCATGCTCCGAGCTGGATTTCTTTCAGCAGCAGTGTCCGTTGACCTTCATGGCTGCCTTATGTCACCACATGCTCCATGTGAGATTATAAGAAATCATGCTGTGTGATGCACCTTCAGTTCCCTCTTATTATGT
The DNA here is from genome assembly GCA_007922175.1 of Pelusios castaneus. NCBI lineage: Eukaryota > Metazoa > Chordata > Testudines > Pelomedusidae > Pelusios > Pelusios castaneus. Next base: position 12,999,497 of record ML685766.1, read on the forward strand.
GCTCAGAATTGAAATCCTCTCTTCGTACATGCAGCCTCTATGAGAATGACAGTCCATTGTATATAGTTCTGTTTCCTTTTTTCTTATTTCTGTAAATATGTTGTTTGGTTTTCATATATAGATACGGGGCCTCCACTGGCCCCATTGGAAGTTTATGTCCCATATGCCAGGGTTCAAGAACTGCGTCTCACACCTTCATTTGTTCTCCAAGAGCAATGAGCACATGTGATGTCTCTTCTGCCTGGCTGAGACACACCTTGTTGCCCACTGTGATGTCTGCAAGTCCTCCCCACCAAGGACCTGTGACACTCTAATTCTGCACCTCTGCAAGTTCATCACGGTGGAGACACTCCAGCCTTGTGTGGCGTCTGATCCCAGACCACTGATGTCAACAGTGCACTGCCCCTCATAAGCAGTGACTGCTCCACCCTTGGCTTCATGGCCAGGTCCATTGGCACAACTGAGATATGAGAAGGAATACAAGGAAAGCTGCAAGCGCTCTCATGAACACTGCAGCAGGTTCCCACTACATGACCAAGGGTCCTGAAAATCTGCCCAAGACTGCTCCTCAACCATGGCAGGATTTTTGCACCTTTTTTCCGGCCACTATGCTCTAGTCCCACCATGGTAGTACATGTATCATCAGGACCCAGCCTATTGACACCACTTACCCATATGGGCCCCTTACCACTGCCCGTACCCACCATTGTTTGCTCAAACTAGCCCACCCCAGCCCATTTGCCAGCAGCAATCACCTTAGATTCAGAGGAAGATCTGGAGCTTGACTCGGTCTCCCTGGTCCTGACAGCAGCAGCCCTCTCTCCAGGCAAGGTCTTGATCCCACTGACACTCGCACTTCCTGCTGATTGCCATCAGAACCAGGAGCTACTACAGAGGGTGGACCTTGTCTTGGGCATTCCCCAGGAGGAGGTCCAGGACCACCTGGACCAGCAGTGGATAGTCTTCTGCCCTGGGGCCTGATGCTTATAGCTCTGCCTGTTCACAACACCATTCTGCAACCCATGTGAATGGTGTGACATACTCTGGTGTCATGCGCCCCTACACCTAAGAGATCAGAATAAAGGTACTTCATGCCAGCAAATGGGGTATCTTTCTATTTTGTCACATGCACAACCAGTGAGGCTGGGGTGTATCTGGTCATAGAATGGGTATGCCAACATTCCACCACTTCCACCCCCCAGATAAGGTGGTGAAACACCTGGACCTTATGGGCCGCAAACTATTCTTCAGTGGCCCTTCAATTCTGCATTTGTAGTTATCAAGCTCTGCTGGCAAAGTACACTTTTAATAATTATACTATGCTGCTGGGATTCTTGGATAATGTCTTGCAGACAAGTGCTGGTGGGGCCGGGCCCTGCTAGACAAAAGGCTCCTGACACCCAAGGTCAGCCTCCAGACTGCGATAGATAGAGTGGATGTGTCCTCTTGCTCCCAGGCCACAGAGGTGGCAATGAGAAGTGATGCATGGCTCCAGGCGTCCAGCTTTCCCAGGGAAGTCCAGGACCCCCCACCCCTTTCAATGAGGACAAGCTGCTGTCCACAAAAACAGATGAGATCCTGCATTTACTGAAGGACTCACTTCTACTCTCTGGTCTTCTTCATCCTGAAGAAGTAGGTGGCGCTCTGCCCTATCCTTGATCTCTGCCTACTCAATACTTTCATCAGAAAGACTAAGTTCTGTATGGTGACACTTGCTTCTATCATTCTCTCTCTCTTCCCCATGATGTGGTTTGCAGCTGTGGACATGAGACGCATATTTCCGTATCGACATCCACCCAGCCATTGCAAGTTCCTCTGCTTCTATGTGGGCATAAACCACTATCAATTTTGGGTCCTTCCATTCAACATCACCATGATTCCTGGAGTCTTCACTAAGATTGTTGTGATTGTAACAGCCCACCTCCACTGGAAGGGGGACTTGTATTCAACTGGCTGCTGAAGTCTCTGTCCTTCACTTAGGCAGCGACAGCAATCACAGCCTTCCGCTTGCTTCTCACCTTCCTGGATATCTGTATCAATGAGGAGAAATTCATGCTCATCCTGATGTAGACAATCCACTTCACTGGAGTGTGTCTGGCCTTAGTCACATTGTGAGCCCTCTACCTGGCATTCTGCTTTGCTGCCCTCATCGCCATTGCCACTGCCACAACACACACAGCAATGTGCCATTGTCTTTGCCTCCATGACCCCATGATCTGCTCTACCTGCTGGGCCTGGGCATCCTCCTTTGGGACCTCTTAGTCACCCATGCAAACCACAAGTTTTCCCTCTGCTGCTCCAGAGGTGGCAGGACTCCAAAGGTGATGCCATTCTTCTTCCATGGCACTGCAGCCTTGGTTAAGCTTTTCCCCCCAGTCCACAACTTCCCACGGGTCCTCTGCAAGATCCTCCAGTCTTAGACCAGGGTCATCGTGATAGCCCTGCACTGACTCCAATAGTTTTGGTTTTCTCAATCTGCTCAGATTGGTGATTCGCCCACCACTCAGCTTTGCCACCCAGCCTAACAGCCTCACCCAGGACAGTGGCAAGGCCCACTCCAACTGATCATCTGGGTTTTTTGGATGAGGCTTATTAGAAGGAAAAGAGGAGGAGGAAAAGGATCAGGTTCACCCAGGAGCACAGCTGCCCAGTTATTATAAAATATAAATTTCCTACAAGGCTCAAGCATAGACAGACGATACCTATTCCTCACCCATCTGCTCTATCTTTACACACAGTAGGCAGGAGTCTACAAGGGCATACTACACCACAAAATGGAAGTGTTTCACCTCCTTGGTGCAACACTGCCACCTCTCCCTCCATACAGTCTCTGTGCTGTCATACCACACTGCCTCCTGGAGCTCAAAAACTTGGGCCTGGCACTCAGCTTAATCCATGTCCACCTCACAGCACTCAGCAGCTTCCTCTCTCCCGTGAACAGCTAGTTAGTATTTACCCTCGCTGCCACTACCTGATTTGAGGGCCTTGACGAACTGCTTCCTGCCAGTCCTTATCCCTACCTCCAACAGGATTTCAACTTGGTGCTGTTTTGCCTCACCCTGTCCCCATTCAAACCCCTGGCCACATGCTCCCTTGCCCATCTATCCTGATGGTCCTCTTCCTGGTGGCCATCACTTCTGCCTGGCAGGTCAGTGAATTGACAGCCATATTGACTGATCCCCTCCCTTTCCCCGAATACAGCTTTCCCTAAAGACAAGCTCTCCTTGCGCCTTCACCCTAAGTTCCTCCCAATGTTCATCTCAAAATTTCCTCTCAGCCAGTTCATTCATCTCCTGATCTTCCATCCTAAACCACATGCCAGTCTCAAGAACAGGATGCTGGTTCCCTGCTCACCTACAGGGCACTGGCCTTCCACTTGGACAGGTCTTTTGCCATTCCTATCTTGCAGTCAATTGGATCTCTAAGTGCATTACAGAATGCTATGTGCTACACCACCGAGCAACTACACCACCCAGCAGAATCATGGCATATTCCATACATGCGCACATGGCGGATGTTCCCTGGTGGACATTCCCTGATACAAGATCTGCTATGCACTGACATGGCAGTCCATCCACACCTTCACAGCACATTTATGCCATCGACCAGTGCATAGGTGGTGCTGTCCTGCAGCAGGTCTTGCCCATCACATCCTTGACCCATCTTTGAGCTGACCACTGCTTTGTACTCAGTCCCTATCTGTATTCCGGATTTGATGATCACTCAAAGAGATTACTTGCCAGTAAACGGAAGTTCTTCAAGATGTGTATTCCCTATTTGTATTGTAATACCCGCCCACATTTCCCTCCGCTGCAACTTCTTTATGCAGCAGTAAGAGGGAGACTGAGGGCACGTTCTCATGGAGCATGTGGTGACGTAAGGTAGCTGTGAAGGTCAACAGACACTGCTGCTGGAAAAATTTCCAACGCTGGCACATAGCACACACTCGCACCCATCTTTGGAATGCAAATAAAAACCACCACACCTGAAAAATCTCCAGTTTCAGGTAAATAACTTCCTTCTTTCTTTAAAAGCAAGCATATTGTCAAGTCAGACAAACCGTTTCGACTCTCAGATAGCTTCTTGTCAGTAGGTTAATATGCTGACCCAGCTTACATCCCTTTTAAATGTTATTTTAAATGGCTTTGAGGCTGTTTGTTACTTTCATTTATTCTGCTTTTAAGCGTTTGGATTTGTTTTTCCCTTTTTAATTATATTCTGTTCTCCCTGTCTGTTCAACATCTACTTGGTTTTCTGTAGTTCAGTCTCCCCCCACTCCCTTGCTTGTGTATATTTCCTCTATATCTGCCCTTTTTATCATGAATATTTTAGAAATGTCTATATTTCATATTCAGAGGGAGAACTGCAAGGGTAACCTCTCTTTCCCCATCTGTGAATACTTTTGTTGTCCAAGTCTGAGCACTTTCCATCAGTTTTGCCTCGCTATGATGACCCAGCTCCTGATCTGAGTGGCATAGCTGGAGCAAGATAACGTCACACTACCAGTGCTGCTCTTGACAGAAAAACTCTTCAGCTATAATGCTGCTTTGATCTGGAACGTGATTGCCAGGCACATCTGTTTAAATATTCAGCTGTAACATTCAGATCTTAATCTTTGTTGTCCCCCAGCTATTTGAGAAGCAGTGTCACGTTGTCTGGCTGTGGATTCGTATTGTCCCAGGCTCTTGGGCAATAACATTTTTCAAGGCTGCTGATCTATCTTTATTGCTTATACAAAAAAAAATCCACCAAAAAATATTAACACATGCTCAAACTGCACTCCATAAGCTTCTTCTAGTACCATTAAACTCCAGGAGGAGTTGTGGGACATGGTGGTTTAAACAGTCTGTTTTTATACCTACATTATCTGATCATGGAAAATATAGAGATATATTAACTCTGAGACTTTTAAAAAAAAAAAAGCCTTTCGGCTTTATCCAAATACTCCTGCTCGTGACCTCTCTTGTTCTAGTAAAGTTTACCCTGTTGGCCTTCAGTACAGGAGAGTTTTTCACACCTGTTGTGCTTTATTTGCACATACAGACATGTGCATATATACTGAGTAATAAAGAGCTAGAATTAAAAACAAACCCTTAAACTAAAATTGCAAAAACAGGCTTGCAAGAGCTAAGAACAGTTTATTTTTAAAACGAGTTTATGCTAGCTAAGAGAGGTAAGGGAAACTAGGGTAAACTTACAAAAAGAGGCCCTGATCTTATACTTCACTTTGTACAGAACCCTATTGTCATCAATGGAGCATCTCATAGGAATGGGTGTTCACCTGCAGGTGGTGACCTGATACCTAAATCTAATGGTAGTTTGCTTATAGATTTTGATGGACAGGCCTGGGTTCTTATGGATCCCACCACCCACTCAGCAGGATTATCTGCTTTATCTCCCCCACCACCACCCCGTGCCATGAATTTAATTGGTGATGCTTCCATCCTCTGCGCTCCTTCCCAGCAGGATCACCAAGGCAGAATAGAAAAAGAATTCTAACCACAGGATAACTCCTTCTTAATTGACAGATGTAGACTTCCAAGGAAGAATGCACACACATACAATATATATTCCATGCAGCCATTATGTTAAATAGATGACTAATATAACAGTTTATTCTTCTATCCTTCTGAGGATCCACAGTCACATGACCTGATGTAGGAATTGTAAAATTAGTGTCCTGTCGGTATGCCTTCTTTGATGTGTCCCTTGTTGACCTTTGACTGCGCTGTCTTCTGAGCCGTGGGTTAGCAGTGTGGCTGGCTGTGTTCAGAGGAGCCCAAAGGCTCACAATTAGGACGAGGTGGTCAGTTCAGTTCCTCTGTAGGTTTAATCAGCAGCAGATTATTGAAATCCATCCTCCCTGGCTTGAGGATGCTGTTTAGGGAGTGGGATTCCTCAAACCATTTGCTGGACTGACTGCACTCACAAGCTCTCGGGTTCAGAGATGACGCTGCACCCCTTAGTCATTGCAAAGAGGCTGGTCTCTGCTGGCAGGGATCCTCTTCATGCAGGCATCAGGCTGCTTCTGGTCTCAGGATTTCCCCTCAGCACCAAGAGATGCAGTGCTCTAGGTGCAGTTACAAAACTGCACCACAAATCCAAACTCCGGTCTCCCACCCCAGCACTCACAGCAAACCACAGCCCTAGACCAGTAGCCAGATCAGAGCTGTCATGTAGTGACTCCCCCACCTAGGGAGCTGAAAGGCTAACACAGCCTGCTTGGGAAACTTTCCCGACAATGCTCTACAAACTGGGAGGCAGGCACCTTGGAGCGGAAGAGTTCAGTCTTGCTTTCCAGTCCCCGGAGGCCATTTCTCAAGGGGAACCCTGTATGTAGGCCTGGGCTCACCAACTCGCCACACAGCTAGTCCTACCCTTTTCCCCCTTGGCTCCAAACTGCTCCCCAAAATAGCACCTCTCCCCACTCCTGAGTGACCTTGGAGGGGCATCTCAATCCCTATTGGTTCCTGGGCAGACTGAGTGTGCCTTGACTCCTCCTCCATGAGCTACCAGCACACACAGCCCCAGGAATCTAACTTATCTCCTTGGGGGTTACATACCCTTAAACTTTTATTCTCGCTTTTCCCATCTGCAAAATGAGGGCTGATAGTGATAGGGTTTGTAAAGTATGATGTGATTTAGATCCTGCAAGATACTAAGGCCTTGTACACACTACAAAGTTATTGCGCGATAAAGCCCTTTAATGCGCAATAACAAACAGAGCGTACACACACAACTTACAGTTATTCCGCGTTAAGTCCCTTCTTTTTGCGCAAAATGTAAACCACCTAAACGAGCGTGGTTGCTGCTAACGCGGAATAGTTGTTGCGCGATGGCCAGTGTGTGTACGCTTATCGCGCAATGTGAATATAACGGAAATGGCCCACAATTCAAATTCCATCCCTTCTGCACTTCCGCCTGTACTCTATCGTCGTGACGTCATTTTTCCCGACCTCCTCTTCTGTCCCGCGAATTTTTGAATTCACCACTCTCCCTTCTGCCTCGCTGTTCGGTGCTGCTGTCTCTGTGTGCTTCGCTCGCAATGTCGTCGCGCCGCAGCAAACGAGCTCCAGCCTGGACAGCAGCAGAGGTGATGGACTTGATCGGCATCTGGGGAGAGTCCGCCGTGCAGTCACAGTTACGTGGCAGCCGGAGGAATTTTGACATTTTCGGTCAAATATCCAAAGCCATGACCGAAAAGGGGTACGAGCGAGACACCCTGCAGTGCCGGGCAAAGGTGAAGGAGCTGCGGATAACATTTCACAGAGCCAGAGAGGCTAACCGGCGCTCTGGCTCCGCGCCAGCAACGTGCAAGTACTATAAGGAGCTGGAGGCGATCCTGGGCGGCGATCCCACAACCACCCCGAACTGCACGGTAGACACCTCGGAGACTGCACCCCAAACAGAGAAGGAAGCAGAAGGCGACGAGGCAATTGTGGACGAGGAATCAGAAGAAGAAGACTACGAGGACGGAGAGAACGGAGCCACTGACCCGGGGAGCCAGGAGTTATTTTCCACCCAGCCAGAAACAAGCTCCACTGATTCCTTCTCCACGCCTACCCAGGAATCATCAGAAGGCAGCTCTGGTAAGTCCCGTTCGCAATGTCCTCTATTCTAGGTGCTACAGCTCAGCGTAGACATGGTTTTTTTGCAAGGGGTTTTTGTTTTCGGTGTCCTCAGTTCTGTTCCTTACAGAACTGTAAAGGTGTTACTAGCATTACTTAAAAAGGTCATCGATGTATGCCTCGATTTCCAAGTAGTCGTTCCCTTTCAACTCACTGAACGCGTCATCCAAATATTTCCAGAGTCTTCTCTTGAAATTACATGGTAGAGCATTCCTTTGCACTCCACCATTCAGGGACACTCTTCCTTTCAGACTCGCAAGCACTCCTGCGGGCAACATTGCTGCGCACAGTCCTGCAGCGTAAGGTCCCGGCTTGAAGTCGGCAACATGAAGGAGATGCATTCTCGCTTGCAGAGGCACTCTAAGCAGTGTGAGATCTGCCTCTATTTCAGCCATCTCGGGCACGGGATCAGAACTTGGTGTGGCAATAGTCAACTCTCCGTTGTACTAGCTCTGCAACCCGTACCAAGCTTTGGGAAATCTGTTACCGCCCCCCCATAGGTCCCCTCTTGTGTATTGAAGGAATGTGTGGGGAGAACAACATCATTTGCTCCTGACCGTGGCGAGAACAATAGCGGCATTCTACATTTTTCATATCTGAACAGGAATGACCTTCGGTGGACAGTCTACAGCTGCAGCTGAGCGTCTGAGGAGGATAAGGCGGAGGCCTCGCAGGAGCAAGGAAGACGTCTTCCAGGAGCTCATGCAGTTCCATGAGGCTTCTGCGAGGGAGACAAGGCAATGGAGGAGGCAGTGCAGGCAGGACAGGAGACAGAGCAGTGCGAGGAGAGAGCAGCAGAAGGATGCCCTGATAGGCATCATGCAGGAGCAGACCAACCTCCTCAAGACCATGGTCGGTCTGCTACAGGCTCGCACCCCCCATCATCAGCCTCATATGCCTTTCAGTGCATCCACGCCACATTCCCCCCCCAGACAGTTTTTAGACCACCATGGACATCCATGGTGTAACCCTAACAGAACCCCTCCCCCCAACATATGTAGTTGAGTCCCGCACCTACACCCACCTTTAGTCCCTACTCCCCTCAAACCCGAGTTTTGATCAATGTTAATTAAATAAAGTTGAATCCTTGTTAAACTTAATCAGACTTTCTTTATTTGTTTCATTAATTTAACATTAACGGTTTTTGATTCAATGAATGTTTACAGGGGAAAAACACAAAATTTCTGAAGCTTAATTTTTAACAGTTGAAACATATAGGAAATGGTTAGTAACTATATTCAAAGGTACAATTTTAACCAACAGTACTAAAATGGGTTTTTAACGCATCCCTTATGCGAACTGCCCTTAGCTGCGCCCCCCGGATACCCCTCGTGTCTGGTTGCTGGTAGGCATTTTCCAGACGTTGTGCCTCAGTGGTCCAAGAGTTCCTGAATCTCTCCCCCCGGCTTTCACATATATTGTGAAGAACACAGCAAGCCGAAATAACTAATGGGATCCTGTCCTCGTGGAGATCTAGCCTGCCATACAGCGCTCTCCAGCGCGCTTTTAAACGGCCAAAGGCACACTCCACAACCATTCTGCATCTACTTAACCGGTAATTGAAACGCTCCTTGTCAGGATCCAACTTCCCGGTGTACGGCTTCATGAGCCATGGCATCAGTGGGTAGGCGGGGTCCCCAAGTATCACCACTGGCATCTCTACACCGCCCACAATTATTTTCTTGTCTGGAAAAAATGTGCCAGCATGTAGCCTTCTGAATAGTCCAGAGTTTCTAAAGATGCGTGCATCGTGCACCTTTCCAGACCAGCCAGCATTAATGTCCATAAAGCGACCACGGTGGTCCACCAGTGCCTGTAGAACCATCGAAAAGTATCCTTTCCTGTTGATGTATTCAGAGGCAAGGTGGTCGGGAGCGAGAATAGGGATGTGAGTCCCATCTATTGCACCCCCACAGTTCGGGAAGCCCAACTCATTAAATCCTGCGATGATCTCCCTCACGTTTCCCGGGGTCACCATCCTCCCGAGCAGAAGACGGTTGATGGCTCTGCATACTTGTGACAGTGCCACTCCAACGGTCGAGCGTCCAACCCCAAACTGGTTTGCGACCGAGCGGTAGCAGTCTGGAGTCGCCAGTTTCCAAAGTGCGATAGCCACACGCTTCTCCACGGTCATGGCGGGTCTCATCCTCGTGTCCTTGCATCGAAGGGCAGGGGCAAGCTCCTGGCATAGCTCCATAAATGTGGCTTTCCGCATTCTAAAGTTCTGTTGCCACTGATCATCATCCCACAGCTGAAGGACGATTCGTTCCCACCAGTCTGTGCTCGTCTGCCGGGACCAAACACGGCGGTTCAGGCTGTGTTGCTGGTCCGCGAAACTGATCAGAATGTCCGTTTGGTTTTCAATGCTGTCATCATCCGAGACCGAGTCATCCGTGTCATGCTCCGAATCATAGCCAAAGGCAAACCGCAACAGAATCTGGGCTGTGTTCACAATGCTGAAGGCAGCATTCAAGATCACAGCTGAATCCATGTCGATTCTGAAAAGGCAGTGCCGAGAAGAAGGTTGCTTCAATTTGAAATTCGCGCTCGTTGCTATTGGCAACCGCTGGGTAGCGTCAGTAGCGGAATGCACCACGGGAGATGATACTGGGGACTCTGGGATACGTACCCACAATCCCCTTCGCTTTCCTGGAGGACTGCGCTCAGAAGGGGGGGGGCTTTGTTCCGTTAGAGCAAGCATAGTGTGTACGCGATCTCGCGCAACAACAGCCACGGGAGAATTAATGCGGAAGAGGATTATTGCGCGTTAAAAATGGTAGTGTGTACATAGCCTAAGCTTTTTCTTGATCCACCAGAGCATTTAAGCATATGCTTAACTTTTGAACACAAGTTCCCCTGTTGAAGTTCATTGAACTTCTCAGCTGGCTAAAGTTATGTGAGTGCTGAAGAGCTGTGGTGGGTGGGCATTCAGCACCTTGCAGGATCAATTTCATTTAGCACTTTGTAATCCCCCCTTTAGTAGATCACTGTCATAATGCTCTTTATAGTTCACAGTTAAGGTCAATTAATGGCAGAGATGAACAGAACTCAACATCTCTTGGCTCCCAATTCCAGTGCTTAATCCATGAGATTATATTGTTCTTCCTTCAGCAGTTTTTTCAAGAGCCATAAGGGTACATTCCTGAGAGAAAGCAGTTTTTCAGTTTATCATAAACAATCAAATTCAGTGAAGATGTGAGAATTCAGTGAAACTAGAGCAAGTTTCAGAAGTTTTACAAACTGTGAAACGAGGCAAAGTTTGTTGCAGGGAGGATTGGGAGTTATGGTTATTTTGTCCAGCTGTAGTAATGCAACAAGAAGCACTACAGGCTTACAAAGGACAAATCCAGCCAGATTGCTTATTTCCCCTGATAGGATTACAAAAATAGCAGTTGGCGGGAAAGCGGTAGAGATACAGTATCCTCCCAACTTTGTGGTTAGGCCAGGGGGACATGGATTTTATTTGAATAATTGGCTGTTCAGATAATCGGGAAGGCTGGAGCCATTCAGCAACAGGGTGGCCTTTTCTGTGGCCAGGAACTTGTCCTCTTCCACCTTGAAGTCTTGGCCATGGTCTCTGCTCTGTCCTGCTAGGACTACAGCCTTCCCTGGGCCTTGCACCTGTAGGGATCAGGTGTCACTGGCCCTGCAGCAGTGCAGGGAACTTTCTGCAGCTTGGCTCTCCCGGCCCTGTTCCCTCCCTCCGGTGAGAGCAGAGCAACAGAGGGTTCCCTGCCCTCCTGCAGGAGTCACTCAACAGAAGGGTGGCCTCTCCCAGGGCTAGGGACTTGTCTTTCTTTTTGCAGTCCTGGGTTAGGGGTCTCTGCTCTATTATCCGAGCCTCCTCTTTCTCCTGCATGAGATACGTACTGTAGAGGGCATGTGCCCCATGTATCTCATGCTGGGGGATATGGAAGGGATTCAGATAGTAGGTTTCAGGTAAACAGGAGTAGGCTGTAGTATATGCGTGGACTTCAGTAAAGCATTTGATACTGTCTCATGAAAGCTTACTGAAAAATTAATTCATATTGGGATGGACCAGTGGGCTGCAGGTATTCGAATTAATCCCAATTTTTTTTATTTAACATCTTCATTAGTGCAACTCCTGAATATGCCATTTATTCCCCTTTCTACTGCAAGCACTAGCAGCTAAATAATACCAATGCAGTAGTGGATTAGACATGGCAGAAAACAATCAAATAAAACTTACCTTGGAAATGTTCAGAGTAATAAATCTATTGAATAATAACCAGAAACACTTATCTGGAAGCAGGAAGAAACAAATTAGTAATTCTGTGAGAGACATGGGTTGTAGTGAGTAGCAGATTTTTGAGATCTCTTTGCAACTCTTCACAGTCTGTTTTGGACTAATGTACGTTGAGTAATTTTATATCATCTGCAAACTTGCAGATCCTATATGTTGAACAGCTCAGGTCCCAGTAGAGATTCTTAGGGAGCCCTGCTATTTACCTCTCTCCACTGTCAAAACTGACTTATTCCTACCTTTTGTCCATTTTTTTAACCTGTTACTGATCCATGAGAGAATCTTCCCTCTTAGACCTTGACTGCTTACTTTGCTTAAGAGACGTTGGTGAAGTACCTTGTCAAAGGGTTTCTGAAAGTCCAAGAACACTGTATCCACTGGATCATCCTTGTCCATATGTTTGACCCCTTCAAAGAATTCTAGTACACTGATAGTGTGATTTCCTTTTACAAAAGTCATATTGACTCTTCCCCTCAACAGATTGTGTTCATGTATGTGTCTGATAAGTCTGTTCTTTGCTCTACTTTCAACCAGTTTGCTTGGTATTGAGGTTAGGTTTATAAGCCTATAATTGCCAGGATCATCTCTAGAGCTTTTAAAAAAAAAATTGGCTTTATTTTAGATATCTTCTAGTCATCGGGTACAGAGACCAATTTTAAGCAATTGGTTACTGTTACTCTCTCTGAAAGCAACACCCCAGAACCCCACATTCACCACTGCCATATTATATGTTCTTTACAAAACAAGCCCTGTGACATATCGTTTTAAAAGTCTTGATCTGCTAAACATTAATATCCTGATGAATTGAGTGTGCTATCATTATATGTGAAAGGTATGAAATATGTGGTATATGCTACTAGAACATGTTGTGAGGTGGGAAACTCCCACAAACAGCCTTTTAGGCACAACAGTGAAGTGACCAGACAGTTCTAATGGCTTGCTAAAACCCAGCAAGCAGAGAATCCGTTATCACAGAGCCAGTATACGGTGGGGACTTCACAGAGGGGAAGCATGAAGGCAATGAGCACTCCTTGACCAATGACAGAGCCGTCCTTGGGGTGTGAGAGTGGGAGACTGTCCCGGGCCCCATGGTTCCACACTGCCTGCCTTCCCACCCCCCACTGCCTTCAGCAGCAAACCAAAGAAAAGGGGCGGGGTGGGGCAGGAGCACAGAGCCTGTCCTCTGGGCTGCCCTGCCCCACCTCCAGGGCAGAGCAGTCAGCCCCGGGGTGGGGCGGGAGAGCGGAGCTGGCCTAGGGGGCAAAGCAGCCAGTCCAGGGGCAGGCAGGAGCATGAAGCCTGGCCTCTGAGCCCATCCACCCTGCCCCCACAGCACTGGGGGGGCTGGGGCCCCCACAGGACAATTGGCCCTGGCCCCACTGTCCCAGGTCTGGCCCTGACCAATTATGGTGGCAAACCCTGGTCATGATACTGATTCCCAGCAATTGGAAACAGACTATAAAAAGGGGAGTGAGACATCACTTGGATTTACTCCACCACAGTTTAACATCTGGAAGACAAAATGACTTTGAAGCGGGGAAGGAGCCAAGGCAGGAAGTAATCCTAGTCTGCATTTAAGTAACTGCTTGTACCAGTTAACAAGGGTGAGACATTGCTAATTCCAGTCCTATTCAGTAATACAAAATTATAGACTACGAACTTGTTTTTCTTTCCTTGGTAACTACCTCAGATCCCTTTATGCTTACCAATTTAATCCCTTAAAATCTATTTTTTTGCAATTTAATAAATCTGTTTTATAAATTTACTTAAAATACTGTCTTGGCTGAAGTGCTTAAAAGAATCTTAGGTCAGTAACAAAACCTGGTACCTATGCCCTTCACATCGAGGGAGGGGCAGACTGGTTAATGAGCTTACTCAAGCCAAGCTTATGACCAGAGCAAGGTGGTATAATTAGAGAGTGCAGCACTGAAGAGCTGGAGTGAACTGGCCAACACCCTTCTATCCATTGCTGGTCTGTGAGTGGCTGGGAAGCCTCCAAATAACTCAGTTGGGTGTGTGGTCCCACCTGCTGTCATGTTGGAGGATGATCTGTTCTGAAACATGTCACTTAAAAAGAAGGGCACAGGTGTGGGAATCGCCTCACATCCTCTGCAGTGAAGACTGATTTAAAGAATTCATTAGCTTCTCTGCAACAGCCTTGTCTTCCTTAAGTGCTCCTTTAGAACCTTGATCTCCAGTGACCCCCGAGCAGGCTTTTACTTCTGATGTTCTTTTTTAAAAAAAATTGTTGCTGTTGGTTTTTGACTCTTTTGCTAGTTGCTTTTCAAATTATTTTTGGCCTGCTAATTATAATTATGCCTGACAGCCTTCCAGTCTCCTCTGTCTGTGTCAGGAGTGGCGTTACTTGGGGGGGGGGAGAGGGGTTCTTCAGCCTTTTTTCATTAGCTTGAAATGAGAGACTCTGCTACAGGAGCCAAATGAGGTGTGGGAGAAGGGAATGCCCTGCCTACCTGAATATAGATGGTCTCCCAGGGACTCAAACAGGGCTGACCCTTGGTGTTTTGCCACCCAGGGTATAAACATTTTTGGTGTGTACCCCATTACTCCCACCCCACAAAGTGGGCCAGCAGCCAAGTGATATGGAATATCCAGAAGAGTGAGCCCAGGGCAGTCTTATTGCCCTCCCTTAACGCTAGTCCTGATTCTCAAGGAAAGAGTAAGCTAGCAAGTAACATTATGTTTAGCATTTTTGTTGTTTTCTGTGTATTTCTCATGCTTGAAAGCACTGCTGTGTTAGAGTCCGGTACAAAGAGTGTGTGTTCATATGCCACACCCACCAAATGGCCACTTGAAGACAAAATGCTCACACCTTTGGGTGAAGTTCTGGGGAGGGGAGGAGATTATGCTATGGGGGAGCCTGAGGAGTAATCAATGAGCCCACGGCCCGTCTCTCTGTGGTGTGATCTCAGTCTTTGGAAGGGATCTTAGTTAGCGAATGTATACCCAAAGAGGTAGTGACTGGATTCTATTCAGACGCCGAAGGGCTTAAAACACTAAGGGAAACTAAATGTTGGGTGTCTTCACAGCAGTCTAGTGAGCTACCAGCATGGGAAGCCCAACCAGATCTTTGATAGGGCCTAGTCCCCACTTCGTTTGAAGCAGAACATAACCACAGCTCTGTGGCAGAGACAGGCTCCGTGTTTTCTGACTGTTAATTTACTCCCCAGGTCAAACCCCTCTCTGGCTTTCACAGAGTTGCTGCAGGGTCACCAGGACTCACCCGTTGCTCTAAAGTCCAAAGCATGGCCACTAATTTCATTTCCAAGCAAGTGTTTCATGAAAGGGGAAGACTCCAAGGACCAGAATGGGGAATTATCCTCTAGAAGGTTAGAATTTTATACAGGCTTCCTGCCATAAAGCAAAAGCTTTCAACCATATGTGGAAAATTGCTGGAAAACTTTAGGCTGAATAATCAACACCAAAGTGCCGTTGCTTAAAAATTTTAATAATACCAGAGCAGAATTTCCACAGTAAGATCTCAAATTAAATGCAACCAACCCAGGCAGGTATAGATGTTCTTTTGAAAAGGGGTCACAAAGCAGCCTTTGACTTGGATTGAAAAATAACTGTAGAACACCACAGTCAACTATATCAGTGATAATCAAGTAGAGAGTTGCAGCAAGTGATTCACCAGAGACCTGAACTCTGCAGAAGAAATATTTATAGACAATGTGAAAAAGCTGTGTAACTTGCTAAGTATCTTCTATACTCCTTATAATTATTACAACACTGATGTTACAAATCTTTATGAATCTTAGTACAGTAAGCAGTGATCTTCAGTCAAGTCTTCTACAGGTTGACTTGGAAGACTCTTAATACTAATGGATCTGCAATTAAAAGGAATGTAAATGGAGCATGCTGGTACAAAAAGATAGCTTAATGATTTTTGTAATTTGGAAGAAGAGGAAAATACTCTTATAAAAGCAAAAGGATATATACCACAAATAAATGTATGTATCATTGTAATGGCCTATGGAAGACTAACCACTAAATTAGTTTGACATTTTGGCAAACAATTAAGGTAACTATTTTGTATTCTGCAGCATGTAGGACAGTGCCATACATTTTTACAAGTTCATTTTTGAAACATATCACTTTTTCTGTGATAATTATTTTGGCACCATTAAAAGTAATTTTTTCAATAACACACTTTGTATCTTGAACAATGACGTGCCCGTCGTAATGATTCAAGAGCAGAATGTTGCTTTAATTTTCACTGGGGCTAATCCACTACATCTCCACTGATGCAACTGAAAGTATCATTGAACCCAGAGGGCGCTATCCACATATGCTAAAAACCTTCACCTCCTGTTGACTTCAGTGAGAGCTAAGTGTGCAACACTTAACAGGATTGACCCCATACTTCGTCATGTCTTATCTCAGTTAACCAAAGAAGCACCCTAGCCTTCCAGATTCTCAGAAGAATATAAGAAGTGAAGTATAAACAAATATTCTCCAAATTAATTAGTTCACAGATTGTTTAATACTGAGCTGCATAGAAGTGACTTTTGAGTAAGAGACCATTGCCAAGAACTGATCAACTGCAAGTTCATCTGCCATGCACCAGCAACTGCCAGCAGAAAATATTTTTTTCTTGAAAACGTTCTGCAACAAATGATTTAGTTCACACATGAACTAAAAGAACATTTCAATCCATTTTATTTGAGCAATATTAAATGAAAGAGCAGAATTCCCAGTAAGAGGATGGTTCTTCTGTTTAAGCTGTAAGCTTCTTGGGGCAAGGCTTTGTTATACCTGTTCATACAAACTCTGGCATACGAGGGCCCCAACCCTGATTAGTGCCCTTCACCACAACTGTAATATTTAGAAATTATATTGCAGATTTGTTTATCAAGAAGTCACTAGACATGTTGACTTGTAGCTCAGCATGAATTCGAGTAAAACAGGACCAAGAAGTAAAGCAGGCAGCCAAAAATGGGAGTATTAAGAATGCTAAAAAATGTAGTGATGTTACATAGATAAACCATCAAAAATATTGAAAGATTACTGGCAATGTTGCATTGTTTTATAAGTTCATCAATAACAGTGAGTACTTCATTAGTAATGTTAAAATTGCACAATGTTTCATTGATCACCAACGATGTAATCCGGCTTCTGTTGCATTCAGTTGTAGTCTTTCCATTGACTTTTCTAATATGAATTGGGTCCGATAATTATAGAATGAAGAGATCTGAGCAAGACACAGTCGGTAGGGGGAAAAGTATCTTATCAGAACCATGCCCTGTGTAGTAACAACAGGTAATCCCCTGTTGTTGAAATACATTAAACAGGCAAGCAGCTGGTATGATGTTATCAGTAGTCTGCCATCTTCTAAATAAATTGGGGACTGTAGCAATGAGCCCTGGACCTAGAGATAGAAATAAGTTTTTGCTATTTCAAAGCAGAATGGACACGGAGGAGAAAAGATGATGCATGCACATGTAAACTCAAGAGCTAGAAGTCTTGGAGAAATGGAATTCTCTACTTCTCACTGTGGGTGAAAGAAGGAAAGCCAGCTCTGGGTGAGATGATTTACATATTCATCCTAGTGTATTCCTATCCAGTATGGGTGTCGTGATTTAAGTTTGTGCTCTTTATTTGGCACTGACATTAAATGATTCATTTAAATGTCTTAATGTTAGAGGGGAGAGCTTGTGAGAGGTATAGTCTGCGGACAGTTGTGTTACCCTGAGCTAAAATTAAGGTAGTGAACTCTGAGTGCAAATCCCAAAACTCAAGACGTGCTGAAGTGCTGACTGGGGTTCTGTCCAGAGTGCTTCTGTTTGGTGTTCTGCTTCTGGAGGACTAGACTAGTGACAGCAGAAAGAACTTGCGATTTCCTAACTTTATTCTCTAAAAGTATATGCAGCTTGTGTTTTTCAAAATAAAAGGTGTTGGTCATTTAATGTTATAGAGGATTCTGAGAAACATCTGGAAAGATGACTAGCAAGGTGAACTTATAGTTTCTAACAAATGGAAGTGGGAGAATGGCTCTACACAGGGGAGAGAGCCATATTTTTAATTTATTTTAAAAGGGTACCCTGGGCTTATTGAATCCTTTGTTACCATCTATACCTGGCATGCAAAAAAAAAAGCAAAAAGCCCTTTGGGGAACTCACTTGGGAGCGTTGGTGTAGTAATTCTTGCTAGTGGAGTCTTTGACAGTCTACTGATTAGCAGTAAAAGTAATGGTGGTGTATTTGGGGAGATTTTATACTGGATTTTCACTGTGTTTTTGTATATGTCAGAAAATTGGTGCAGAAGTGCATATTGAACCCAACAGAACAATTTTAGACCTGGGAAGCATTTAATAAGTGTACCACTGAGAGAGTGCAAACAACAGGGGAAGGAAACTCTTGAAGATGAAAAGGTCTCCTCACAGATGGTCAGACAGATGAGTTCAAAAGAGGTAGTTGGGCTGAACTCTGGGAAAGTGACATAAGTGTGGTTCCTCCAGGGATCTGGAAGACACATTTGGGAGGAGACACGAGGATTTCATCCCTTAAAATTTGATAGAAAACCTAGGATGGCTATGATAGTTAGCTTTCCTTGCTGAAACCACATAGCTTCTCATAAACTGGAAACATCTGCTTGTGCAATTGAGTGCTGGTTCTGTTTCTGTAGGAGAAGCCAGTAGTGGCCAATGACTTAACAGACATAAATACCTTATTATCCGTTTCTCCTTCTCTCTCAGGCTCCTAAGGGAAGACCACAGCAACCCAAAAATTAAACGAATTTCATGAGAAACATGGTTTCGATAATTTGTTAATTAAAATTCTTTAGAGAAGAGCTACTGTAAATTTTCACACATGCTGCTACAGAGAAAATCTTCTTTTGTAAGGCTTAATAGAGAAAATAAAATCAATAGAGTATCCCAAGTATTGTAATAATAAAAGTAGGGGGAGGAGCAGAAAATATTTTTTCATTGTGTGTGCTGGTAAAATTTACAGAGAGAGAGGAGAGATTTAATGCAATCACCATACATTCTTAAACAATATGCCCAGCATACAATTTGGACTGCTGAACATGTGTGTCCTCTCAACTCTCCAATCTGCTGTGTCTTTTACACTATTTCACTATGAGAGCATCCATTCCTGACCTTGCTCATGCACAGTCTCTAGCATGGAAATTACTTCTAGCTGAATTACAGGAGGCTCTAGGTCAGTCGCTTCTGAATTATATAGCAGAGTGACACCAGGAAATTCCTAGTCCCAGACTTGTCCCCAGAAATGTGTGTGTGTGTGTGTGTTGTTCCATTAGCTCTTTCCTGCTGGACAATACAAACATAGAAAGTCTGTCATTTTGTTAATAGAAAATACGTACAAACCCTATTATCTCAAATAGTTCCCCAAATATGTCAGTCCAAACACACTGTCTGAGATAAAATAAGTTTATTAGCTATAGAAAGATAGGTTTTTAAATGATTACAAATAATGAGGCATAAAAGTCAGTACTGATTACAAAGAAATAAAAAGTAAAATTCAGGCTAATACCCAACCTAACAAGGTAAGTGAATTTAAGCAAAAAGGTTACTCTCATCACATGCTGAGAGCAGTCTGGCTGCATTTTTTTACCCAGGACTCCTTCTCTGTTGCTTTTTCCTCTTTCAAATGTTGTTCATGCCCTGAATAGAGATGAGGGGGAGAGAAGGGGGATTTGGGGCCTCTGTTCTGTGTTTTATATCTTTTCCTCTTTCCCTCATTCTTATATATTTTTCATTTTAAAAATTATGTCCAGCTAGTGTTCTTAACCATTCTTAACTAAGTGATAGTCCATTTGATTTTATTAATGCCTGGTTGAGGTATCAATTTGCCTTAGTCTCTGAGGAACTGATCTGTGCCTGCTTTTCTTAACTTGGACTATGTCTCAGCAATGTCACAGAGTAGAATCTTGTAGTGTTAAACAATGTTGCCAGACCCATTTTACCAGAACAATAATAATCAGCAATCTATGAATTTTCAAATGATACCTCCCCAAGCTATGCCGTGCACAAGATTTACTATAGTTTTGGAAAAAAGGGACATGAAGGTACAGACTTAGTAGTACTATTTCAGGAGTTCAGATACTCTTAATAGCTGCTACCATCATGTTTCTTCTTAAAGGCAACCCTGAAACCTGACCTTTAAAGCTAGCCCCACACTTCATAATTCTAAATGCATTGAAGAATCCTAATATAGAGTTTATTCTAAGGAAGCTGCTTTTATATTAAAGCAATTTATACTCCCTGCTTCGTTGAAAAGAAAACTAATAGAATTTTGATTGTTTTAATAAGAATATCCACTTAGAATGAAGTGTATGAGTTCAAATGTTACATGTGTTATAGTAATATTATATTTCCTACATTATCTGCAAAGCCCGTGAGCATTTGTATTAGTGATGAGATGAACTCTTAGAAGAAAGCTGTTATTCCTTTTGAGTACTTTCATTTGGAAAAGCTATTTTATTTCTCATGTATAATTATTGAGTTAAATTTCTGATGTGCTTTCAAATATCAACCCCAAAATAATACCTATAATAGCAGGCCAGATCATCTGGATTGTTTGGGCTAATATAATCAATATTTAAACATATGCGGGCTGGGGCAGATTGTTAACAGTGAAGGGCTCTTGATCTTTTTAAATTTGTTGCTCTCGTTCATCCAATAGAATAAGAGTCTCTACTTTAGGACATGGTGCTTGCACCATCTTTATATATTGGCTCTTTCCTAGGCAGAATGATTAAAACGGTTGCTATAATGGTATAACTTAAAAGTGCCACAGGACTCTGTTTGTTGGTTTGGGATATGTGAGAAGAAAAGAAGAAAAAGTATGTGATGTCTTGGTGGTTATTTTGGTGGGAAGAAAATGGTTTTTTGTTCTTTACTTCTGTGATTCCTATAGAGTAGTGGTCTAATGATGTGTGCTAATGGGTTCTATGGCCCCTTCTTCTGTCACACAGAACCAAGTTCCCCAGGTCAGCATTTGTCAAGAACAGCTTCCACTTTGGACCCATGATCTTTTTACTTGGCCAATCCCAGTCATCCACAAACTTGCAAAAATCTTATCTTTGGTCAACTCCTACAGCCAGGCTCCAAGTGGTCAACATAAAAATTCTATTCTCAACTCAAAGTATGTATTAGTACAAAGTTGTTAGCACTCCCTAATGTGAAGGTGTCCAATCTCCTATCAGAGTGCAGGTTTCCGGGATAATACTCCTGTTCTGCAGGAGGAGAATTTACATCCTTTGGCATTCAGATATAACCTTTATTCTTCTTTGAATGATGCCCTTATATGTATTTTAAAGGCAGGTTTGCACATGCACCATAACCAGAAGTTGTCAGTAGCAGTATCTATTGACCCACATACACATCGTATCTTGCCTAGTGCTTCAGGCAAGGTTATAAGAGGCTGAGCATGGTGACGCATGCTCAGTTCCCTCTTAATACCACATGATCAGAGTCAGAATCCTTTCTTCCCTGTGCTCATAATCTCTACAAGAACGACTGTCCATTGTATATCATTAGTTCAGTGTTTTTCTTAGTTGTCTACATAGTCCATAGTTAGTTAGTGTAGGTAGTTACCCCATTTGGGGCCTGCCCTTACTTCATTGAGGGATTTTGCCTCACATTCCAGGGTTTCAGAATTGCACTTCATGCCCTCACTCGGTCTCTGTGAGCAACAAGCACTGCCATTGTTTATGCTGCATCTTTCCACATGCTGCCACATCTGTAAGTCCTTTCCCCCATGGACCCATGAGGCTTATCTTCTGTGCCTCAGGAAGTTCCTCATGGGGAGGCTTTCTAACCCTATTCAAAGTCTGACCATGTACTGGTGGGGTACTGCCAAGTTGTGCATGGTGATGCTTGCATGCTTCCCCAGGGAGCATGGTTTGCAGCCCTTAACATGAAGGATATATAGTTGCACATTGATATCCATCCAATCCACTTTAAGTTCCTTCACTTCCCTATAGGTGACGACTACTGCCAGTTCAGAATTCTCCCTTTGGCTTCACCATGGCTCCACGGGTCTTCACCAAGGTCTTTGCAGTTATTGCAACCAAACTCTGGTGATTGGGAAACTCTGTGTTCCCTTCCTTAGACAATTGGCTTCTGATGGTGCCAACCCTCCCAGAAATGGCATCAGCCATCCTTGCTCCACACTTCCTTCTGACCTCTCTGAGTCTCTGTGTCAATGAGGAGAAATCCATGCTTGTCCCAACTCAATGCAGTTCATCGGAGCATTAATAGATTCCATGATGGCATATGCCTTCTTCCCAGCAGACCACCCAGATGGCCTTCATAGTGATCCTACATCACAACCCATGCACCACTGTGTCTGCCTTCTCAGCCATGTGGCAGCCTGAACCCGCATGATGCTACATACCCACCTCCATATGCACTTGTTTACAACTTTGACTTCCTTCAGTCTGCGGGCCCTGATTATCGAAAGTCCAGTCTGCACCTCCTGAACCTGCCAAAATGCTGCATCGCACTCCATTTGCCACTCCCATCCCCTTATCACAGACATCTCCTTAGCTGGTTGGGGTGCTCACCAAGTTTGCCATGCTGCACAAGGGGCTTGGATTCACTGTGGAGCACACATACACATCTATATCCTGGAGCTGTGGGCAGTCTGGTTGGGGCTGTGCATTACTGTCTCTTATCTTGTATCAACAAATTTGGCTCTTCTTGGACGATATCACTGCAATGGCATACATAAACAGACAGGGAGGGACCTGGTCCCAGTCTCTTTACGTGGAATCCATCTGCTTCTGGAACTGGTGTGTCTGCTACAACGTCACCTTCCATGTGGCATACCACCCAGGACTGCAGAACTCCCTGGCAGATGTGTTCAGCTGGACCTGGAGCCTCAATCATGAGTGGGAGTTCCACAACCCCACTCTCCTTTCCATCTGCCATTTTTGGCCACCCCTCTCTCTGGGACCTTTTTGCCACTTGCAAGAACCAGAAGTTCCCTGTCTACTGAGAGTACCAGGGGCTACAATTCCTAGGGGAAATGCTTAGAGCCCTGCAAATCCGCGGATATCCGCATTATATCCGCGGATATCTGCATCCGCAGATGCAATGTGGATATCCGCAGACCATTTCTTGCAGATGCAGATCAGATACAGATCCACGTTTGTATCCACGCAGGGCTCTAGAAATGCTCTTCTCATTCCATGGCATGGGAGTCTCCAATACACCTTTTCCCCCGTTCCCTTTCTTCCCCACATTCTGCACACAACAAGGCAAGATCCGCCAAGCTCTGTTCTGGCCCCGACAATCCTGGTTTCCATATTAACTCTGACTCTTCTCTCATCCTCTAATCTGTCTTCCCAGTCTGACAGATCTCCTCACCAAGGTCTGGGGCAGAGTCCAACATGAACTGATAGGCCTGTTTTGACTGATGGCTTGGTTTTTGGAAGGGGATCACATATAGAGAATGCCTGCTTGATACCAGTGTGGCCCATGCTTATTCACAGCAGACAAGATTCTACACTTGCTGCTTCCAGCACAGCAAAATAGAAGTGCTTTGTCTCCTGGGCACAACGCCAATGCCTCCCCCTCATGGACGTCTCCGTCTCCATCATTCATCGTGGACTACCTCTTAGAACTTACTACTTTAGGCCTTGCGCTTAGCTCTGTCTGGGTTCACCTGCTGGCTCTTAGTGCCTTTCTCCTGCTAGTAAATGAACACTTGGTGTTTGCTTACCTGACCACCATCCGATTTCTGAAAGGATTCATGAACAGTTTCCCATCAATCCTTAAACCTACTGATCTTTAGGATGTTAATCTTGTGCTTTCTACCGTCACCAGATTTTTATTTTTTTTTGAGCCCCTCTCCTCTATGATTTATCCATGAAGGTCATCTTCCTCATGACCATCACTTCCACTAAGTGGGTTAATGAATTGGTAGTCATGATGGCTGGGCCCCCTTTCCCGCGTGCCCCCCTCCCATCCCTGCAATTTTCCGTAAGAACAAGGTCTTATTACATCTTCATCCTAAATTTTTCCTGAAACTAATCTCTGAGTTCCACCTCAACCAGTCCATCCATCTCCTGGTCTTTCCTCCTTAGACTGCATGCCACTGCTGCGGACAGAACTCTGCACTCCTTGGATGCCTCCCACACACATGCATGTTAACCTGGACAGAACTCGCACCTTTTCCTGTTTCTTCATAGCCATTGCAGAGCAGTCAAGAGACCAGGCCTTCTCATCACGGCACATATCCAAGTGGGTCACTACCACCATCACGGAGCTATGTGCAGTCCAATGCCACACTGCCTGGCAAAATTACAGCCAATTCCAAGAGGGCACAGACCTCCCTGGGAAACGTTCCTTGGCATGATACCTGTGTGCATGTTGTCATTTGCCAAGTGTCAGCTGAAGACATGACTGTGGGCCATCTGCAGACAGCAGTACCTCTTGCATCCTCATGTTCACCTCCAAGTTGATCACTGCTTCATAATCATCCATGTTTCAAATACATTTAGGGACCATCATTCCAAAAAGAGGAGGAGATTACTTACTTTTGAGATGTGTGATCCCTATTTTATCACCCACTCACCATCCCCCCCATTACTGATAGCCCTATGCAGTAGTAAGAGGGTGACTGAGTGGGCATCACCCCACACAGCCTCTTATAAACTCACCTGGGATATGAGGCAATGTACAACGTGTCTGCAGGTCAATGGACATTGCTGTTGAAAACTTCCAGCTCCAGTTTATGGGTACACATGCACACCCATGTTTGTAATACAAAGAGGGACCACACATTTCAAAGTACATCCATTTACAAGTAAGATCCTTTACACAGTGTGGATCTTTGGATGGAGCATGTGGAAGTTTGAGTGTATTGGCTTTCTGCTGGTGTACATGATTCTTTTACTTCAAGCAGTAGACATCATTTTAGATCTAGAAGTCATGGCTTTCAGTCCCGCTGTTATGGATGCACCCAGTAACATCTCATTAAATAAATTTAGTATTTGTCTACACAAGGATGCTAAACTAAATTAATCTGCATTAACAATAGGTGTGAATTTAAAGTGGATTGGCTAAATTGCATTAACCCATGTGTGGACATTCTCATTCAGAATTAAAGTGGCCTTAATTCAGTTTAGTATATTTCACAAAGGAAAGAGTCCAACATCTCAAACCAAATGAGGCTAAATTAATGGACTGTTGATCTGCATTGGAGGTTGCAAGAAGAGAACATTTACATTATAAAATTGCAGTATGTAGCATCATGTGGGAGTAGTGAACACCATAATCAAGATAGAGACAATCCCCTGGAGGAGATAGGAGACTGAACTCATGGGAATCAATTTGACACTGAAAAGACAGCTTTGAGATATAAGGACACAGAATGACTTTATTTTTCACTATAGGAGACAAGGAAAAGCAATGCCTTGGACTCTAGGGGGATCCAGGCTAAAAGTTGGCCAGCCACTTCTGGAAAGGA
The DNA here is from genome assembly GCA_007922175.1 of Pelusios castaneus. NCBI lineage: Eukaryota > Metazoa > Chordata > Testudines > Pelomedusidae > Pelusios > Pelusios castaneus. Next base: position 13,024,849 of record ML685766.1, read on the forward strand.
AGATTAGTGCGGAAACTATTTTGAACAAAGGCCGTAGCTGGAAGTTGGAATCATAGAATCATAGGGATGGAAGGGGACCTCACGATGTCATCTAGTCCAACCCCCTGCTAAAAAGCAGGACCACTCCCACTAAATCACCCCAGTCAGGGTTTTGTCTAACCAGGCCTTAAAAATCTCCAAAGATGGAGATTCTACCACCTCCCTAGGTAACCCATTCCAATGCTTCACCACCCTCCTAGTGAGAAAGTTTTTCCTAATATCCAACCTTGACCTCTCCAGCTGTAATTTGAAACCATTGCTCCTTGTTCTGTCCTTTGTTACCATCGAGAACAGCCTACCTCCCTCTTCTTTGGCGCACCCCTTCAAGTAGTTGAAGGTTGCTATCAAATCTCCCCCCAGTCTTCTCTTCTGTAGACTAAATAAGCCTAGTTCCTTCAGTCTCTCCTCATAAGTCATGTGCCCCAGCCCCCTAATCATTTTTGTTGCCCTCCGCTGGACTCTTTCTAATTTGTCCACATCCTTTCGGTAGTGGGGAGCCCAAAACTGGACACAGTATTCCAGATGCGGCCTGACCAGTGTCGAATAGAGGGGAATTATCACATCCCTTGATCTGCTGGCAATACTCCTACTGATGCAGCCTAATATGCCATTGGCCTTTTTGGCAACAAGGGCACACTGTTGGCTCATATTCATCTTCCCGTCCACCATAACCCCCAGGTCCTTTTCTACAGCGCTGCTACTTAGCCGATCGGTCCCCAGCCTGTAGCAGTGCAGGGGATTTTTTCGTCCTAAGTGCAGGACTTTGCACTTGTCTTTGTTGAACCTCATGAGGTTTCTTTTGGCCCAGTCTTCCAATTTGTCCAAGTCTCCTTGGATCCTGTCCCTGCCCTCCAGAGTATCTACCATTCCCCCCAACTTGGTGTCACCCACGAACTTACTAAGCACGCAGTCTATTCCATCATCAAGATCATTAATGAAGATGTTGAATAGAACCGGCCCCAGGACCGACCCCTGGGGCACTCCACTCGTTACCGGTCGCCAACCAGACATCGAGCCATTGATTCCTACCTGCTGAGCCCATTGATCTAGCCAGTCTTCGATCCACCTTACGGTCCACTCGTCCAACCCATACTTCCTTAACTTGTCGACGAGAATGCTGTGGGAAACCGTATCAAAAGCCTTGCTAAAGTCGAGGTATACCACGTCAACGGCTCTTCCCTCATCCACAAATCCAGTCATCTCATCATAGAAGGAAATCAGGTTGGTCAGGCATGATTTGCCCTTGGTGAATCCATGTTGACTGTTCCTGATCACTCTATTTTCCTCCAAGTGTTTCAGGATGGATTCTTTGAGGACCTGTTCCATGATTTTCCCAGGGATTGAGGTGAGGCTGACCGGTCTGTAGTTCCCCGGATCCTCCTTTTTTCCTTTCTTGAAGAGAGGTACTATATTTGCCTTTTTCCAGTCCTCTGGGACCTCCCCCGTTCGCCACGAGGTCTCAAAGATAATGGCCAGCGGCTCTGCAATCACTTCCGCCAACTCCCTGAGCACCCTCGGATGCAGTTCATCCGGCCCCATGGACTTGTGCACATCCAATTTCTTTATATGTTCCCTAATCTGACTTTCCATCACCGAGGGCCGCTCTCCTCTCCATTCCACGTTACCCCGTGTAGTAGCCTGGGAGCTGGCCCTCCCTGTGAAGACTGAAGTAAAAAAAGCATTGAGTACTTCAGCCTTTTCCGCATCATCCACCACGAGGATGCCTGCCGCATTCAGTAGGGGACCTACACCACCTCTGATCCTTTTCTTGTTGCTGATATACTTATAGAACCCCTTTCTGTTATCCTTCACATCTCTTGCTGCAACTCCAATTGTCCTTTGGGCTTTCTGATTTTATCCCTGCAGTCTCGAGCAATATCTTTATACGCCTTCCTTGTAATCTGTCCAAGCTTCCACTTCTTGTAAGCTTCCCTTTTATGTTTCAGCTCCCCGCAGAGTTCCCTGCTAAGCCACGCTGGTCGCCGTCCACATTTGCTGTTCTTTCTGCACATCGGAATGTTATCTTCTTGTGCCTTTAACAGGGTTTCTTTAAAATACAGCCAGGTGTCTTGGACACCTTTCCCCTTCAGATCAGCCTCCCATGGGATCCTGCCCATCAGCTCCCTAAGGGAGCCAAAATCTGCTTTTCTGAAGTCCAGACTGTGTGTTCTGCTTCTTTCCTTTCTTCCATTGATCAGGATCCTGAACTCTACCATCTCATGGTCACTGCTGCCCAGGTTGCCATTTACTTCTACTTCCCCAATCAATTCTTCTCTGTTTGTGAGCAATAGGTCTAGAGGTGCAAGGCCCCTAGTTGGTTCCTCCAGCATTTGTACTAGGAAGTTGTCCTCAGTATTCTCCAAAAACTTCCTGGATTGCCTGTGCACTGCTGTATTATCTTCCCAGCAGATGTCAGGATAATTGAAGTCCCCCATAAGAACCAGGGCCTGCGACGATCTGGAAACTTCTGTTAGTTGTCCATAGAACGCCTCATCCCACCTCCTTTTTCTGGTCTGGCGGTCTGTAGCAGACACCCACCACAACATCCCCCTTGTTGCATTCGCCCCTAAACTTAACCCATAGACTTTCAACCATCTTGTTTCCACTTGCATAGTGGATCTTCGAGCAATCATACAGCTCTTTTACATATAGCGCCTCTCCTCCCCCCCTTTTTCCCTGCCTGTCCTTCCTGAACAATTTATATCCGTCCATGGCAGTGCTCCAGTCATGCAAGTTATCCAACCATGTTTCTGTTATTCCAATTATATCATAGTTCCTTGTTTGTGCCAGTACTACCTGCTTGTTCTTCCTGCTTGTTTCCCAGGCTCCTCGCATTTGTGTACAGGCACCTAAGATACCGGGCCCATTGCCCTACTTTGCCCTGTCAATTCTCTCTCCTGTCGCATCTTCCTCCTTGCAATTTCTCCCGGAGTCCTCCTTTCCCACTCGCCTGAGGTATTATGACTTCATTAGGAAATAAAAAACAATTATTTGATCCCCCCCTCCCAGTCCCAACTACCCTCTCTTTTATTCCTGCTGTTACAGCCCCAGCACCGCCCAAGTTCCCTCCCTTCCCCCAGGTTTCCCTCAGTTTCACTTACCTGTGGGCTTTGGTCACCTTCCCCCTTCGAACCTAGTTTAAAGCTCTCCTTACCAGGTTAGCCAGTCTGCTTCCAAATACGCTCTTCCCCTTCCTGGATAAGTGGAGTCCATCTCTGCCGAGCAGTCCTTCTTCCTGAAACAGCACCCCATGGTCGAGGAAGTGAAAGCCCTCCTGGTAACACCATCTCCACAGCTAGGCATTCACCTCCAGGATGCATCTGTCTCTGCTCGGGCCCCTACCCTTGACCGGAAGGATCGAGGAGAACACCACCTGTGCACCGAACTCCTTCACCCGTGCTCCCAGAGCCCTGTAGTCACCTTTGATCTGCAGAGGGTCACCTCTCGCAGTATCATTGGTTCCCACATGGATGAGTAGCATGGGGTAGTAGTCAGAGGGACGGATGATTCTCGACAATCCCTCCGTAATGTCTCGGATACGGGCCCCTGGCAGGCAGCATACCTCCCGAGAGGCCTTATCTGGGCGACAGATGGGTGCCTCCGTCCCCCTCAGAAGAGAGTCCCCAACCACCACAACCCGACATTTCCTCCTGGGTGTGATGGTTGTGAGCCTCCCAACCTCAGGGGTGCATGGCTTCTCCTCTTCCACCTCATTTCCAGTCTGTAGTGCTGCAAAGCGGTTCTTTACCACAATGGAGGGTGGGATGGGAGCAGGGGTGGAGCACTGTCTGCTGCCAGAAGTAACCAGCTGCCAGTGTCCACCCTCTGCCTGAGCCATCCCATCCTTCTCCGAGGGTGTGGCAGCAGTCCTTTGCCTCTGGATAGTTTCTTCATCCCTGCATGTTTCCTCATGGATGCTATCCAGGAACTTCTCCAGGGCATGGATACTCCTGAGCCTGGCCACCTCCTCCTGTAACTCCCCTACCTGATTCCTGAGAGATTCCACCAGGAGACACCTGTCACATTGAATGATCTCCCCAGCCTGACCGTCTGAGAGTGGGAAATGCAGGCCACAGTCCTTGCAAGTCCACGCCAGGATCTGGGTAGAGATATCCACGGTCAGTATGTCTGTCTGGACACAGGCACAGGTGGAGGAGACAGAAGCAGTGCTGGCACAAGCGGCGCGGCTCTTCTTCACCATAGTGGCTACACAAACCACAAATTTCCCACCAACTCCCTCTCAAACTCCCCTGTTTGCAGTCCCTGTTCGCAAGCTCCCCCTGGTCGCTCAGCCACTGGCTTTTAAGTTGTATTTTTAGAGTTATATATTTATAACCATTTCTGTCTTTATTCCTCCTAGTCAGTATCACTTAATCTAATGGCTTCCAACCTGTTGCCCAGGAACCAGAAGCGGCTCATGGGGCCTTTCAAAATGGCCTGTGGCTCCAGTCCTGCTGGCTGTAGAATGGACTTGCTGCTTAAGGACCAAGGTGGAGTGCATTTCCACGGGGCTAAAAGACAGTGATGCCTCTTTGCTGCAGCCAAGGAAATGGGAGATCAGCATTCCCCTTCCCCTGTTTGTAATAAGAAGCATGGCAAAGTGTTCCACCCAGGTCCATAGGTGCTAGGGTTTCTGGAGACAAGGAGGAGACCACTGATCTTCCATCCTCCTGGTTGCAGAAGGGAGCCACTGCCTAGTGAGCTAGGTGGAGCATACAGGGCTATAGGATGTGTGTGGTTTCCCTGCTGCAGCCAGGGAGACAGGAGATCAGCAAGGAGTCAGCATCTTCACTACTCTCCTTCTGTCTGGCTACAGTGAGTGGATAAGAGGGGGAGTTGCTGGCAGAGACCAGTGGCTCTTCAGGGTTGTAAAAATTATATATAATATATATAACCACTGATTTAACCTATGTCCTTTTGTTAATAAACTTGTTTTATTATTTGCTAAAAACCCACTCTGGGCTGTGTTTGAAGGGAAGGGTGTGTTGACTCCACTTACATTAATAAGCTGTAATGTGCTGACTCTAGAAAGGAGCAACAAACTGAATATCTGCTGTGAATGTACAGTGGTAAGTGCTGTGCATTGCAGGGAGCTCACTGGGTGTTACCTGCTGGAAAAAGTTAAGACTGGTGGAATACTGAGGGTTTTGCTGATTAGGAAGACAATTGGTATGACAGAGAGCTGACGCACAGACTGTTCTCAGACAGAGGTGATTTTTGCTGAGGCAGAGAAGTAATGTAGTGGCTTACAGCTCTCCCCAGAAGCATGTTATACCTTTAAACCAGAAATCTTAAATTCTGACCAGCTCTCATAGCAATTACAAATGATTACATAGGGTTTCTTCCCAGGATAGCCTTACACTGAATTTGTAGGCAGCCAAATGCATAGATTTGAGTAATAATTTTAATATAGTAGTGAAGCATTTCTTGGGGAAAGTCTTATGCTTTTATAAAGAAAGTGTAGTGCTGTGTGATGTTAAAAGATACAATTTGTGAATGCCAAGTCCTGTATTCAGTGCACTCAGTGAACCTATGCAGCCTGAAGCTTTTCTTCTCTTGAGTGCAGCTCTGCTATTTCCCTCCCCTGACCTGAGGCCCATCTGTGTCTCATGCTGGTATAGTTGGGTTGAGGTTGGGAAGTGTCATTGCTCAAAGGCAGTGCTGTGGGTGTGGGTTAGGCCAGATGCTGAAAAACAGTAGATTCCTCCCTCTAGTGTGCCAGTACACATGGAAGCTAAATGCATTCCATGCTCCACCCTGCCCCCTCCATTTATCCCCCAAAATTAAGTTCCACTATGTTACAGGAGGCCAAGTGGTTGAAAAGACTGTTCACTGGCAATTGTCAAGCACCTTCTTCTAAGTACCTGTTTATCTGCCCTTACTCAGGAAATCTCAGAGCAAAAACCCTGTTTCTTCTTTTCAAAAGTCTTACCTTCCGCTATCGTTAGCAGCTGTCAGTATTCAGACAAGCTTCTGAGTTTCACGCATAGCTTACTTACCAGCAGCACCTTGTTGAGAGGTTGGTATATTTAAGAAACTATGAAATTTGCTTCCCTTTCTGTGGCGATTTGATTGTTGCTGTTTAAAGGGAAAATAGAGAAGAATGACCATCTAAAGCTTTTTATCTCTTTTTCTAAATAGGGTTTCTAGTGGTGTGTGTGTGTGTGTGTGTGTGTGTGTGTGTGTGTGTGTGTGTGTGTGTGTGTGTGTGGTGTTTTCATCTTTCATTCAGGAACAAAGTAATCTTTAAAGGCGCAGCATTTCTAATTTCTCACATTAAAATAACTGTCCTTTCCATTGTGTACACAGCCTACCATAAATATTTTTATGTTTTTACATTTCTGTATAATTTACTTTCTGAAGATAGAAATTTCTCAAAGTGTAACTACTCCCCTTGCTGGTCTGTTGTAGTAATGACATTTATTTTTTACTTTTTAACAACCCCATCCTATGTCAGACAATAGAATCATCATTGTTTAAAGATAGAAGATGTGAATCAAAAAAAAGTCAACCTTGTGATAAGAATCAGAACACTAATTTATTGATGTAACAGTAAAGGTTTTTTCTTTAGTTCAGTGTTTATTTGTATCTCACCTCTTCTGCAACAAGCCAATTTATTAAATTAATACACTACAATTTATCATTACTTTTGCCTGCAGATCTTTCAACAGAGCTTCAGATTCTTATCACAATAAAAACTATTTAAGCATTAACATGATTATATTTTGGTCATTTTTGTTTTATGCAATGGCTCATCCTCTAGAACATGGATAGCGGTCATCAAAACCTCTTTATTCATGATTTATTTGGGAATTAATGATATTAAACTCTCAAGTGTTTGTTTTTATTAACATCTTCAATAACCAGTGACTGAATCTCTTTTCCATGATTGCCAGTGTTTTAATAGCCACCTCTGACTAAAGCAGTATGAGCCCTAAATTATTTCTGAATCACTTTTAGACAAAATGGTTTCTTTAAAGAGCAGATGGAAAAGTCACATCCAGCCTCTTTGCCTGGCTATGCAAGTCATCAAAATATTAAGAGATAGAGGAAAAACAATGTAAAAGTAAGACCAGATTTTTACTGAACTTGGAGCCTACCTGAGGAATTTGCTGTATCCCTGATAAGTTTATTAGTCTTAGATTTGGAAGAAAGATATGATGCACATGAGCCACAGCTATGTTTTGAAAAATACACTAATTGCAATCCATTAGAATGGTTGGTTTTTGTGTTTGATTTTATGAAGTTAAAGCCTAGGACTAATCTAGGGTACAAAGTGCACTAGACACAGGGAAACAGGTTCTTTACTCTTATGGGCTCTATAAGATATTAATTATAAGACTGGTGAAATACATATAGGGACATGAAGATTTTATTTAAGTACAGAACTTATAGAAAAGCAAGATAAGAACAGGAACATATGAGTATAATAAAGCACCCTTGACTTCCATTGCAGTGTCCATATCCCTAGTCTTCTGGAGGCCAGTGCAGGTGAAGATGGAAACGAAGTCACTGGAGCGCATTCTGACAGTCCATGGTTCCACCTTCTTATCACCCCAATGATCCAACTATGGATGGGTTACCCATTTTATAATCCTTTTTCCAGGCCACCCATGTGTATCTGGGACCGTATCTGATCAAGGCTTAACCCCCTGACCCATTCATATTTGGTATACCAGTAGATCAATTTTAGGACTCCAGTTATTTATATGTGATTTTGGTTGGCTAATTACATTTCGAACAGTTAACCCATCATTTGTGTCAGTCCCTTTCCCAATAGTGTTTATACATTAGTGCAATTAGCTGTATTCATATGCTACCAGCTGTTTGTCTGTGGCTTAGATGTTTAGCACAAAATGCATTGCTAAACAGTCACAAGAAACATATTGTTAAATTTTATAACCTTAGATCAAGGATGTAGCATTTCATAATCTTTGGTCAAGCACATAATGTTCATGCTAACTTACGTCAAATAACAATTCCTGATAACCTCACTCTTAGCCTGTACCACTTAATTCTTAAAATGTATAGCCAAACCTGTTTATAATACATATATTCCGATTCTTCCGCTTGCTGTCACTGCTTCAATAACTTCTGTTATTATTTTTATAAGCATGGTTAGCAGATACTTTACCCAAAACTAATGATCAAGTTGGTCAGTGGTCATCAGCGTGAAATAGATTTCCTCTGAGTACACCTCAAGACACTCAGTGTTAGGAGAACATGGCTGTCTGTGATCTGTCCTGTGAGACAACAGAAGAGTGTAAAACAAACAAGGAGTCCTGTGGCATTTTTAAAGATTAACATATTTATTTATCACATGAGCTTTCGAGGGCAGAATCCCACTTCATCAGAAACATGAAATGGAAGGTACAATATGAAACGGGAAGTATAAATGCAGGGATAGGAAAGTTAAAAGGACAGTTCAGAATTATTTCAGCAAACCAAGGAAGTTGTTTGGATTCAAACAGTGTGGAATAACAGATAAGAAGGTGGTAAGGTTAAAAGGGGGGAAAATCATCTTTTGTCATGACTAAGCGAGCCCATATCTCTGTTCAAACCCAAGCTATTAGTGTCAAATTTGCATATGAATTCTAACTCTGCAGTTTCTCTTTGAAACTTTGATTTGAAGTTTTTTCAGTTGGAGAATTCTGACAGGTCTTTCACAGAATATGCAAGGAGGTGGAAGCGTTCTACTGGTTTTTGAATGTTACCATTCCTGATGTCAGATTTGTGTCCATTTATTCCTTTGTGCAGAGACAGTCCAATTTGTCCAATGTCTAAGGCAGAGTGGCATTGTTGGCACATGATGGAATATATCACATTGGTGGATGAGCCCTTAATGCCATAGCTGGTTTGCTTAGGTCCTATGATAATGTCATTTGAGCAAATATGTGGGCAGAGTTGGCAACATGGTTTGTTTCAGGGAAGAATAGAAGTGAGTTATTTTAAATAATATTTTGTCCTTAAATAGATCTTTAATGAGATCACAAAGGTCTTAGCCTCATTTTGTACATGGGGAATTCATGGCGGTATGAAAAATTAGACTTGTCTAAGATCACCCTTCCTGACCCCTGTTCCTGTGATGTAGCCCTAAGTCATGCCAAGATTACAAAAATTTGGTCTGCCCATATTTTTTTCTTACAAACAAAACAAATCCCATGTAGAACAGCAATAATCCCAGACCAAACCTCTAATCTGAGCACCTCCAACATGTGAATAAATTCAGATTCACAACAAAATGGTAAGGCTCAGATATAGGCCTACAGTGTAGTAGAATAATTCTATGAAATACACACCAATTCCTTAAAGGAGAAATTCATCCTATTGTACAGGTCCCATACAAGGTCCTCCCAACCATGTAAGGCCCTGTCCAACGATGGGGCTATGCAGACAGCTTGAGGTTGCAGCAGGTAACACGGTCTTCAGTATGTTCTGTACACTTCGGAGATCTGTGCATTGGCCCCAAATCATTCCTCATAGGGAAGTATGGAATGGCACCACTGCATGAGAGAACTGCAATCACTATTCCTTCATTTGAAAGTCTCCCCAGCATATCTTACACACAACTTGATTACTTGAGCCTTCTGCAAAGTGCAGTGGATTTCACTCAATCCTGATCCAAAGCTGACTGAAGTGTATGAGTGGGGAGGGGGAAGGTGGCCAATTAACTTCAGAGGGCTTAGATCAGACCCTCAACTTCAAGGTACCTTCTTCCATCTAGAAACGGAAAATAGTTATCAAACTGAACATTCAGAATATAAATTACTAATCTGAAACATTGCTACATTTCTGTATGAAGTTTGTAGGATGCAATGAGGGAATTGTATCGAAGGGGCCTGTGCCTTTAAAAGGTTTTCTATTTAAGTGGGTTAAACTGCCTTTTTTAATTAATCCCCTGGAGGCTAAATATGGCTAGTTGAAGGCACTGTGGGATTGTAATCCAGAAACACAGAACTAATTTCCTTGTTTTACTTTTAAATTAGTTTTCTCTCTTCTGTTAACTAAAATTGAAATGTTTCAATTATGAATAATGCCAGGAAGAACTAGTACACTTCAGTGAATTTAATGAATCACATGTGTTCTTGCAGCTTCGTGAATGACTATGGAAGTGGAGTTTCTGAGACCTGTCTTTTAATATGTGCTGCAACGAATGTTTTATTTATGACATATTAATTTTAACCATCTTTGCTTTTTTTGTTTTATGAACATGGTTTCTGTAAAATCACAAGTTCATTTTAATATGTGCCAGTGAAACTTCCATGAACGCTGAATTGAATAGGTTTCATACCTCTGGAATACAGTTAACGTAGCTTGCTTCTTGACCACATTTATTAGCCTTAAGAAACCACTGGATCAATCTTTAATGATTTAGAAAGTATTAAATTCCAATTTATTCAGCGCTCTAGTTAACTAGCTATATTCCACTTGTAGTCTTTTGCTGTTGTGTGGACAGTCTAATTGTCTTGCTCAGTTTAGCTGCATTTTGAAAATGAATAATACTGTCTAAAATCAAGGAATAAAGGTGCACTGACGTTAGGATTCTGCCATATTTTAAAGTGATTTAAAATGCTAAACTCCAGTTCAGAACATGAAGTGATGAATTCTATTGGTCTGAAGAGATCATTCTTAGAGAAAAAACAAGGAATTCTGCGGGACTTTTAAAGACTAACAAATTTATTTATTGCATTAGCTTTCATGGGAGAGATCCCACTTTGTCAGATGCTTGAAAAATGCTGAAAAACGTCAAATTCTTAGTGAGTTTGAACATACATCTGTTGTGCTTTTGTATAGTGCATGTATGTGAAAAGTTACATTTTTGGACACATTTTACTCATCTTAATTTGTTTTAATCCAGTATGAACCCTCCTCTGGACTATTCTGAGTGATTCATTGTTCAAATGTTGTATTTAATTACTTAGTGTGACATTCCAGAGCAATGTATGAGCTCTTCTAGCTGGATTTACCAATCAAACATTCATGAGGGCTGTTCCTATTCCTGCTAATATCCTTGATTAAGGAGTGAAACAAAATAAACCCAGCGTTGTTGTTGTTTCTTCATTAGAAAAGAAGGAACATAAAATTCATGTTTATCAAGCAAGGGGGGAAAGCACTACTGACCCCCAAAAAACCCAAAACAAAAAACAAAACAAAAAAGCCAATCTCCCCCCACAATAACAAATCATTCTCAAGTTTCCAATCAAACATTATAGCGGAGAATAACCTTATTTATTTAAAGCAGTGGTTCCCAGCCGTTTTGGCTTGAGGGCATCTGCAGCCAGACAAAAAGAGTTCAGTGAAGAGGCTGCCTCTTTGCTGATTTCCTGTCTTTCTGGCTTCAGCAAGGAAATCACACACATCCTATATCTCTGTACACTCCACCTGCATCCCTAGATAGTGGCTCCCTTCTGCAGGCAGGGTGATGGAAGATCAGTGGTTCCCTCCCTCTCGCTCCAGGGACCCCAGCGTCTATGGACCTAGGTGGAGCACTTTGCTGTGCCCCTTGCTACAAAAAGGGGAAGGGGAGCGCTGATCTCCCATTCCCTTGGCTGCAGGGAGGAGCCTTCAGCAGTCTTTTAGCTCCATGCAAAAGCACTCTGCCTGAGACCTTGGTAACAGCTCCTTTCTGCAGTCAGCCCCTTTGAAAGGCCCTCAGGCCACTTTCAGCCCCTGGGCCACAAGTTGGGAATTGACAGAGGTCTTTTTTTTTTTTTTTTTTTTTTTTTTTAAATGACCCAGAATTATCTTGAAAGCTCAAATGTAATTAACATTGTGGTGGTCTCTAAAATTCATAATCAAAAACACTTGAACAATGGCAACAATTCCATTTTCCTCAATAGGAGCAGAATTAAGCCTATGACAATTGCTTTTGAAATTCATACCCATAAACATGATACAGTATTTATATTTTTTTTTAAAAAAAGAGAGGATGGACAGAGTTTTCTTCATCATCATGGATTTAAATATAAAACTGATTGGTTTTGTATCTCTTCTGCTCTCACTTTTAATAGGCAGCAGCACAAAACAAGGCCATACGTGAACTTTTCTGAGATTGTTTCCACCTACCTTAATTGGAGAAGGGGAGAAGTTATCTTTAAATCTGCTTCATTTGCAACCCCTGAATACTTGTTGCCCCTTTAGTTCGTTTGTGATAAAGGCTGTACAAATGAAGCCAAAGGCGAACAGAGATGTTATGCTGTTTTACATGTTTCCTGTCAGTACTACAGATTTGATGTCTTTGGTTTAGCAGGTGAGGCTTTTTAAAGTAGTGTTCTAAGGGCTGCAGTGCTCCGTAGAATTGTGACTTCTCCTTTACACTTTTTTTTTCATCGTTGCCAGTCAATGAGAAACAAGTGAAAACAAAAATATAATTGTTATATTGGATATTTAAATTATCTTACCAAGGGGCTCATCATTCAACTCCTACATGAGTATTTCCATTGACCTTAGTGTGATGAAAGACTGAGATCTTCAAGCATCAGATGAAGTGGGGTTTTCTCCCGTGAAAGCTCATGTGATAAATAAATTTGTTAATCTTTAAAACTGCCATCAGACTTCTTGTTTGGCTGACTTGAAAGAGTTTGAGTTATGCTCCAGAGAGGGTTATTATTAGGCCAGCACCTTGATTTCACAGAAAGGCATTTTTCTCAAAATTAAGTCTGTGATTTTTGTTTACTAATGCAAGTGTAATGACAGTATATTCATGGAAGATGGGGAGAATTATATATATGGCTCGTAAATGACTGTAAAAGTTATTTGGAGCTGGACTTTGTCACTAGGGGGCACTTAGTCACACAAAATCAGCTCTAGTTTCCTTGAAAAGAAAACCTCTTTTTTTGAAAACATGACTTTTAAAAAATGTGTTGATCTTAGTATGGAATCAAATGTATGAGCAGATAGACACAGAAAAACACTTGTATATAAAACAGAACGGCAACACCTCAGATCTGTAGTAAGTTATTTTCTCATTGATAGAGAATACTACAGAATTCCTAAAGTATCTACATAGCAAAAAATACACATCCATATATAAGCTGCAAATATGGCAATGGGATTTATCATTTTAATAATATTTATTATACCTGGTTGTATCTAGTCTATCGAGAGGTTATCAGGTGAGAAGTGTGGGTGTGGGTAAAGATATTGTTGTGAGCACTGCAAAACCTACCTGGTCTTAAAAAAACAAAAACAAGTCTATAAAAATACTTCCATTAAAATTTCAGTGTGAAAAATTACATGTAAAAACTGCTTTGCGCATAAGTAGATCCCCGACTAAGGCATGTAGCCTGCAAATACTTTGAAAGGTGCTTGTCTTTCAGTAAGTGAGCGATACTGTTGGCAGGGGGAGTACTTCCATGAGTAGCATTGCACATGTGCTAAGGGTCTAATGAAATGTAAATATAATTTGGGCTTGTTTTTAGGTTATTTTGCCAGAGCTCCACTTTAGCACAATGCACATCTGATTAGAAACAAATGATGTCCTAATTGTGTATATTAATAGTACATATTACTCGCCAGCTATAATTGTGTTTAGTTTAGGTCATAAACTGAGTTAAAAGTAGAGAAATATCAAATTTTTCCACTTAAATTCCCTCAATCCAATCCACTCCCCCTGACCTCCACATGAAAGAACCACTAGAAGGAAGGCATAACAGGTAGGGATTGGAGCTGGGCAAATGAAGATACAATATGAAGAATATTGCAGTGTCCTGAGTTTTTCCTGAAGAACCACTATGGATAGTACATCATCATGCAAGCCACACATACTGTAGTACCTGTGCACACAGTTACATGGTTTTAAGTCTCTCTCTCTCAGCATGCCTTTCTTTATGTTAATACTTCACAGTTTTTAATGCATTTTGTCATTATAAAGTGTGTTCAAAAACAGAGCAGGAAGCATTATTCTGCTACAAAAGCTTAGTGAAAACTTCTGTACAAAATCAGCTCTCAGCTTCCCATAGCTTTTGGATATTTAACACATCTTCTAGTATAAAGGAAAATACTCTGTATCCTTCTTATCTAAACTTCTTATTAACTCTGGTAGGTTGCAAGAATGAAAGCAAATAAAGGTAGTTCCATGAAATGTAGTAACATGCCCAGATCTCAACTACAACAGAATGGGGAATTTTGATCTCAGAACTTGGATTACTTTATACTATCCATTTCCAGTAAGTAGCCAGCTGTTAAAAATAATATAGTATTGCAGTCATAAATGATGAGGTCTATAAACATAATTTCCATCATGTGACCTGAAGGGCAAGTGCTCGTTCAACTACTGAGCCAGTTTAAGGTGTTGTGTTGACTCTCCCGTTCAGTGTAATTGGAGTTCCAAGTGCAGGCCAAACCTGGTAAATCTAGGTTACTGGAACCATTGGTCAGGCTGCAAGAGTTCATTCATATATATGATTTAATTTTTCCCTGTAGCTTTTTTAGTGACTTGGACCACAACGGTGCACTTTGGAGCATCTGGCATGAAGCTCCGCCCACATAGCTCAGGTGCTCATCGATGAGTGTGATGAAGTCCATATAAGTATTTGGATAGACGAGTGGATGGATCAGTGTCTATGTGTTGACATTTTTCTTCCTCCATCTGCTATGTAAAGCGTCTCCACAGTACAACCCACTATGCTGCCTGGCAAGATAGGACTCTATTTTCCTTTCTATTGCTTTAAAAAGTCCGTCTTTTTTTTTTAATTTTTAATTGGGATGGGGGGCTTTAAAATTAGGTTTTGTAAAAAGAAGGTTTCTAAATATTTTAGGAGGGACCTTTAAAACAAACACACTCCTGTATTACTTGGAACTCAGCACAGAATAACATGGTGCAAGCTTATGAAAACAAGAAAACATAAACAAGAAACTAGCAATAAACAAAAGAGAAACTAACCAGTCTTATTGCATCTGACAAAGCCCATGAAAGCTTATGCCTAAAGAAATTTGTTAGTCTTTAAGGTGCCACAGGACTCTCTGTTTTAACCAGTCTATTTATACACTCCAGGCTGAAAGAAATGCAAAAATTAAACAGCCCAATCAGAGAGAATAAATTAAAATGTAAAAAATTCAGTGAAGCATAGGGGCCCAGTGGATAGTATATTAGGCTGGCTTTTGTGATACCCAGATCCCTTTTTAGACTTGGCTTGCTCAGTTGCTGAGGGACCTCAGGCAAGTAGCATTTCTTCTGTTTTCTTACCTGCAAAATGTGGGTAATGATACCACTGTAAAGTACTTGAAGATCTATAGATGCAAACACTACATATAACAGATAGGTCATAGTCTTATTTATTGAAGTGTTACTGGTAAAAATTATTTATTAAAGTGTTACTGGTACAAATGCTGGAGGAACCAACTAGGGGCATTGCACCTCTCGCCCTGCTGCTCACAAACATAGAAGAATTCACCAGGGAAGTAGAAGTGAATGGCAACCTGGGCAGCAGTGACCATGAGAGGTAGAGTTCAGGATCCTGATCAAAGGAAGAAAGGAAAGAGCAGAACATACACCCTGGACTTCAGAAAAGCAGATTTGGGCTCCCTCGGGGAACTAATGGGCAGGATCCCTTGGGAGGCTAATCTGAAGGGGGAAGGTGTCCAAGAGAGCTGACTGTATTTTAAAGAAACCCTGCTAAGGGCACAGGAAGATATCATTCTGATGTGCAGAAAGAACATCAAACATGGAAGGCGCCCAGCGTGGCTTAGCAGAGAAATCTGTGCTGAGCTGAAACATAAAAGGGATGCTTACAAGAAGTGGAAGCTTGGACAGATGACTAGGGAAACGTATAAAGATATTGCTCGAGACTGCAGGGATAAAATCAGAAAGGCCAAAGTACAATTGGAGTTTCAGCTAGCAAGGGATGTGAAGGATATCAGGAAGGGGTTCTATAAGTATGTCAGTAACAGGAAGAGGATCGGGGATGGTGCAGGTCCCTCACTAAATGGGGCAGGTATCCTCGTGGTGGATGATGCGGAAAAGGCTGACATACTCAGTGCTTTTTTTTTACCTCAGTCTTCACAGCAGGGTCAGCTCCCAGGCTACTACACTGGGTAACACAGAATGGAGAGAAGGAGAGCGGCCCTCAGTGATGGAAGGTCAGTGTAGTGAGGGAGTATGGCCCCCCTCGGAGATGGACAGCCTGGGCCCTGTTACACCTAAGTGGGCGGAGCTGGAGGCACCCTGTCCGTCAGGCCGGAAGCAGGGGGGCGGGACAGGAACTATAAGGGCCACGCCTGGACGCTCAGAGAGGGGGAGGCAGCTGAAGGGGAAGGGTGTTTCTCTGCTCCCTCCCCAGCACCCGCCTGACTACTACCCGGCCGAGGACCTGCCTGGGGCCCTGACGGGCAACTGGACCCTGGGGGAACCACCTGTGGAGACCAGCCGCCCAGGAACCTGAAACCTGAGGAGTACCTGGACCTGCCGCTTCCCCCATCACTGTCGACCGTGCCGGACGACCCCCTCCCGTCACCGGGACTGGACCTGGAGGAGCTCCCCCTGGCCAGTGAGGACGCCCCACCCCTGGAGCCGGGCTGCGATCTAGAGGAGTTACCTCTCGCGGAAGACCTGGGCGGATTCTGTGACCTCCCCCTGGGCGACTACCCAGAGGAGGAGAACGCTGGAGGCTCAGAACAGGTACCCGCAGGGTTGGGGGCAGGAAGTGGCCTAGGGGCCTATGATGACTCGGCGATTCCTGAGCCCGATCCCGTGAACCCTGATAAGGGTTCCGCCGGGCCCGTGGTAGACTGCTCTGCCACGGTTAGGACCCTGGGCTGGGACGCAGTGGAGTTGGGTGGGCCTGCGTCCCCCTGCCTCCCCCCTTCTGGTACCGCCCCAGAAGCCTTGACAGGCGTGGAGTCGCCACGGCCTGAACTAGAAACTTAACTGCCCTGCCTGAGGGCTAGAGACAGTGTATTTACCTGCCTGCCCCGCCCGAGGGCCAAGGACAGTTTGTTTCCCTACCTGCCCCACCCGAGGGGCCAGAGACAGTTTACCTACCTGCCTGCCCTGCCTGAGGGCTAGAGACAGTGTATTTACCTGCCTGCCCCGCCCGAGGGGCCCAGGGACAGTTTGTTTCCCTACCTGCCCTGCCTGAGGGCCAGAGACAGTTTGGTTTCCTTCGAGGGACGGGTCAGGCCCCAGCCAGGGAGGGCTGGCTGCCTGACTACACTCAGGTTAAGGACTACTTAGAGAAGTTGGATGTGCACAAGTCTGTGGGGCGGAATGAACTGCATCCAAGGGTGCTGATGAAGTTGGCCGATGTGATTGCAGAGCCGCTGGCCATTATCTTAAAAAACTTATGGCGAATGGGGGAGGTCCTGGATGATTGGAAAAAGACAAGTATAGTACCAATCTTCAAGAAAGGGGGAAAGGAGGATCTGGGAAACTACAGACCAATCAGCCTCACCTCAATCCTTGGAAAA
The DNA here is from genome assembly GCA_007922175.1 of Pelusios castaneus. Classification (NCBI taxonomy): domain Eukaryota; kingdom Metazoa; phylum Chordata; order Testudines; family Pelomedusidae; genus Pelusios; species Pelusios castaneus. Next base: position 13,042,294 of record ML685766.1, read on the forward strand.
ATCATGGAGCAAGTCCTCAAAGAATCCATCCTGAAACACTTGGAAAAATATAGAGTGATCAAGAACAGTCAGCATGGATTTACCAACAGCAAATCATTCCTGACCACCCTGATTGTCTTCTGTGATGAGATGACTGGAGTTGTGGATGTGGGAATATCCGTTGACGTAATATACCTTGACTTCAGCAAAGCTTTTGATACAGTTTCCCACAGCATTCTTGTTGGAAGTTAAGGAAGTATGAGTTGGATGAATGGACTGTAAGGTGGATAAAAAATGGGCTAGATCATTACGCTCAGCAGGTAGGAATCAATGGCTCAATGTCTAGTTGGCAACCAATAACGAGTGGAGTGCCCCAGGGGTCGGTCCTGGGGCTGATTCTGTTCAACATCTTCATTAATGATTTGGATGATGGGATAGATTGCACGATCAGTAAGTTCGCAGATGACACCACGCTGGGGGGAATGGTAGACATGCTGGAGGGCAGGGACAGTATTAAGGGAGACCTAGACAAATTGGAGCATTGGGCCAAAAGAAATCTCATGAGGTTCATCAACAAGGTCAAGTGCAAAGTCCTGCACTTAGGACGGAAAGAGCCGCTATGTAGCTGCACTGTAGAAAAGGACCTGGGGGTTATGATGGACGGGAAGCTGGATATGAGTCAACAGTGTGCTTTTGTTGCCAAAAAGGCCAATGACATATTGGGTTGCATCAGTAGGAGTGTTGCTAGCAGATCAAGGGATGTGATTATTCCCCTCTATTCGGCACTGGTGAGGCTACATCTGAAATACTGTGTCCAGTTTTGGCCTCCCCACTACAGGAAGGATGTTGACAAATTAGAAAGAGTCCAGCAAGGGCAACAAAAATGATTAGGGGGCTGGGGCACATGAGATACGAGGAGAGACTGAAGGAACTAGGCTTATTTAGTCTGCAGAAGAGAAGACTGAGGGGGGATTTGATAGCAACCTTCAGCTACTTGAAGGGGTGCTCCGAAGAGGAGGGAGTTAGGTTGTTCTCAGTAGTAACAGAGGACAGAACAAGGAGCAATGGTTTCAAGTTGCAGCTGGGGAGGTTGAGGTTGGATATTAGAAAAACCTTTCCCGCTGAGAGGGTGGTGAAGCATTGGAATGGGTTGCCTGGGGGGGGGTGGAATCTCCATCTTTGGAAACATTTAAGGGCTGGTTAGACAAAACCCTGGCTGGGATGATTTAGTGGGAGTGGTCCTGGTTTTAGCAAGGGGTTGGACTAGATGACCTCATGAGGTTCCTTCCAATTCTATGATTCTGTTATAGGGATAAGTAAGATTGTATATATGTATAAAAAACTGGCAATATCTGTAATGGATTTGCCTGTTAAATATTTGTGTTTTGCCTGGCTAATTTTTCCATTTTTAAAAACGTGTGCTAGGTCTTATTTACCATAAAAATGATTCACTATATGGAAGAAGCCTGTTTTAGTAGAGATTTTTTTTTCCATACAAAGCATAATTAAATCAAATGTAATGATATTAAATCTACCAATATACTGTCATTAGAACACAGTGATTGCTATAATAACGGGAGGAGGGTTAAGCGAATGTCTGCTTTTATGAACTAATCCTGCCTAACAGTTTTTAAGAAGTTCAATTTTTGCGACTTTGGGATGTGTCCTGCCCTCACTTTGGCTGCTTTGTCCTGATTCACTGATGGAAAGCAGTTAGAAGGCCAGAAGTTCAGGTCCTCCAGGATCCTGCATGGGGATGGAATGTATTTAGGTGGCACAATGACAGATCTGCTGTAGTAGCTTGTACACTGCCCCTCTTTCCCAATCCCGGGCAGATAGAAAGGACGGTCTCATGGCTGTGTGGAGAGTCTGGGAGATGGGAGACTACCATTCCATTCTCTGTTCCATTATAGAAGTCTGTGCGACCTTGTGCAAGTCACTTAGTTTCTGTGCCTCTGTTCCTCATCTGTAAAATGGGAATAATAGCACTTCTCTACCTCAAAGGAGGTTTGTGAGAATTGAAAGACTGAGGCACTCAGATACTGTAGTGATGAGAGCTATATAAATACCTCAGCTAGTAAATACTCTAAAAGAAAGGGATCGTGGCCTGGTGTCTTTATGCCACAGAGATTCATGATTCCTGGCCCTTTGCGGTTAAGAGTAGGTAGGCTACTGTTATGTATAAAGGGTTCCCACCCCTGTTCCTGGCCAGCTCCAAGTCAGGATTATTGTGACAGCTCTTTTAAAGCAACTTTGATGTGCCACCACACAAACAAGCAAATGCATTCCTGCTTAACCTACTGTGTCTTGAAAGTGGTGTGAGAAAGGTGTAAACTCCTCAATCCTGTGCCAATTGGCCCATGGGATAAAACATTCTTTCCTTGTTCTCGAGCAACTTATTGGCTAGACCCTCAGAATCTGTCAGTCTGGATTCCCATTCCTACTTCAGGGTGGGCAGGAGCTGATAGAACAGTGGCCCTATTCCAGGTTTAAATTCTGGCCAATCAGCACTTCTCTCACCCCAGCTAGCCAATGGGTGCCAGAGATTCCAGTGGAGGGAGCAGTTCCTTGGTATGTCAGTGAGCATCTCCCTCACTTGCTGCCAGAGCTGTCCCTTTTCACTGCAGGCTCCCTCAAGCCCCTCTCTCATTGAGTTGGATTGGTGAGAATTCTTCTCCATTCCCCAGAGTTATGATGAGCGGGTAGCAATTCTTCTCCATCCTCCAGAGATGTGATGATCATCCATGGAATTGCTTTCGTTTTCAGAGAAAATTCATGTTGTGTAAGTTCTAATTTGAAATATTTCTTCATCATTTGAAATTTCCTTTGTGTTCGTGTCTGTCTCTCTCAAGTCTGTGCGCCATTTTTCCAGCCGTAGTGTGACTGTACTTAGGTTTCAGGTAACCATGGCTTTGTGCCATGATTAGCAGAGATGTTTGACTTTCCTCTGTGGTCTTGGGAGCTAGTTATCTGTAATCCAAAAGGGAAGAAGGTGTTGTGGAAAAGCAAATACCTCAGTGATACACTTCGTTAACAACAAATGAAATCTGGAACACTAGGTTGATTGCAATTCTCCAGTTTTCATCTCTGTAGATAAACATCTATTTCACTGCCGTTTTGATTGAAAAATCTTGGCCACTCCTCTGACTTGAGCTATATATATTAAACGTGTAAACTTCATTTTCTGACCTTTTATTTCTTGGAGCCGTATATGGAGCCTACTTGTACATTTAAGCAATCCAAAATTGAGAAAGCTCTTTAAAAAGAGCAACAGGCCAACATGTGGTTAAGATATAGAAGTATTGTTCTTTAAAGCCCAGTTTTATCAAGTTATCCTTTCTCTCTTTTTTTCTTTTTTAGCGGTTAATTTCTTGTTTAAAAATGTAAATAGTAATAAGCGTGGCTTTGGCATTAATCCAAATCACTCTTTAATCGACGGATAGCATTTCGGTTTCCTTTGTGGTTTCTTTCCACATTCCTTTAAGTTAGGTTCATAAATTAGGAATTGTATCCCATTTTAAACAAACACAGTAGAGGGCTAAATGGCAACTTTATTTTTTGGTTAGCAGAAATTATTAAATTCTCATCCAGGAAGAATAAGAAGTGTGCCAATATGTCTAGTTTTTATTGATAATCAGAATCAATATCAACTGTATTTTGTTAAAAACAAGGAGGAATGTCCAGTCTCAAATGCTCAATTTAGTAGAAATAAGTAATTTAGAGGGGCATAATGACACTATATTCTGGATGTCACTCAGTACTTGCTGCAAGTAATATGGTCAGTAATTCACATACTGATTCGCACCAAGCATGAGCGATTATTTCTTAATGTAATGGAAGAGAATATAGTTCACCAGGGAGGAATAAGCACCCTCTTCTTTTTGGTCATAATACAAATATTTTAACTTATTCATTTGGTCCTAAGGACTTTTTCAGAATTCTCTTTTCACGCTTGTGAAGTAAACATTAAAATTGTCCACCATGTTTGCAGTATCTCATGCATGTAACTTGCTAGAAATATTTAACATGCAACCAGTAGTAACTGGATTTCCATTTTTATATCATCCATTTATTCAGTAAAATGGCTGTGAACTCAGTTACAAAATTCTAGGTCTGCTTCTTGTGCATTCATGGTTTATGCTGGGGTGTTGCTACACAGAAACTAGATTCAGAGTACAGGCCCCCAAACCCACTCCACTCAGGCGCAGGCCCCCAGGCCTGTGTACACTAGGCAGCCCCACCACCTGCGAGATCTGAAGGCAGTCCTGTGCCCTAGAAGCTGCTATACATACCTGAAAATTTACCATAAGTGGAGTGAATTTAATCAGTCAAAAAATAAACGCCTGTTTACAAACTGTTTGATTCTGAGTTGGGCAGGGGGGAGTGGGGAAAGAATGGTGGGGAGGGGAAGAGTGGCCAGTGGGGTAGCCAGAAAGGGTAGGGAAGCGTGCAACTAGGTAGTGACCCCCCTGCTGACCCCCATTGTGGCTCCCCTTGACCCCTGCCAATCCTCCCTGAAGCCTGGACCCTTCCAGTACCCCCTCCGAGCCTGAGGCCCACTATGGCTCCCCCCAGGCTCCAGCTGAGCCCAGTCTGAGACCCTCTGTGACTCCCCCCCAAGCCCCTGAGCCAAGCCCGGCCTTGGCCCCAGCCCACAAGCCAAGCCCATCACTGGCTTCCCCCAACCCTTCCTCCAAGCCCAACTGGCTCCCAAGTCCCCCCCACCCCAGATCTTGCATTGATTGACTGGCTCTCAAACCCCTGCATTACCCCCCTGCCCCCACCATTCCCCCTCACCCTGTCCTAGCTCCCCACACCTCTCCCAGCTCACCTCACGACTGCTCACCACACCTCACCTCACAACTGCTCCACAGCAAAGACAGTGGAGTAGCAGTGTTTTAAATTTCCCCCAGTGTTCTCCCACCCTGGGCCACGTGGCTGGCTGTGCTGCAGGGTGGGAGATTTAAAGAGGCTCCTCCCAGTGGCCCCCAGCTGAGTTCCAAGCACCTGTGCATCTGGGCTAAGTGTCACAGCTCCCGGCTTAGCTGGGCTCAGTGCACGCCTTAGGACATTCAGGACACAGACCCCTTGGCTCCATGCCCAGCAACACCCCTGGTTTATACCTCATGCTGGTGAGTGTAAACAGTACAATATTGTTTCCTAAATGTTCTACATAAATAATTGATCTGTAGTGTGGCTACAGTTTTCTAATAGGTGTCTGCTAAATTGCACCTACATGATTTATGTATGAAGATTGTGCCCAAGTGTTGGGTTTTGTGTGTGCACATATATTCCCTTGCAAGCAGCAGTATTATTTTTAGGTGTACAAATGTTTGCATATGCAAAATTTGAAGGTATGGTTTTAAAGGCCCACATGACAATTGACAACATTAAAAAGGTAGAATGCACATGAAACATCTATTTATAAATAATCTTTCAGTGCCATCATTTGACACAAAAAGCATCATTTTCTTTTTTGCCCTTGAGGTACTTTGTAATGGCTGCATAACTCTTACTGCTATTATTTTCAGTCTCTGTTTAATTAAAAGGAAACATTTAGCATGTTTTCAATGAAATGTGTAAGGTCTGAAATGATTTCTCTGGCTAAACTTGTTTCATCACCCCTGCTGCTTCCTGGGAGCTGCCAATACCTGAGTTGGCATAGGAATGATGGCACTCAAAAGTGAGCTGCATCTGGGATTTCTAAAGTAAGCAAAAGATCCCTGCCAAAGCAGAAACCAAATATGTGACAGTATTTGTAAAGTATGACAGTATTTGTGACAGTATTCGTAAAGTATAAAGGATCCAGGGAGTTTCAACTGTTGCAAAGCCTGGTAAGAGATGATTACAACTAGCAAATGAAATTTTAAACAATCTATATTAATTTTAAATACTTTTATTATGTGGTCTTTTTCAACAATATGCTCTACTAGCAAAAGTTAACAATAGCTAGCCCTAATTGTCAGTTTCAGGGTACCTGCACCTGTATGACTCCTCCACAGTCCCTTCAGGGAACCCCATTAGGTTTCTGACTCCCAGTCAGCACCTCTCTTAAGTGAAGACCTGTGTCTATCCATGTCCTGCCTGGGGTTATTTAAGTCTACAAAATTCCCTACCTTACACTGTGATAGCCCAGCAACCAGTCAACCAGAAGGCTAGCATCTGTGCTTTGCTTTCTCTCCAAGGATTATGAACATTGTAAAACAGTAGTTAGAAGTTACCATACAGCTCCCTGTAAGCAAACACATTTATTCTTTAGGAAAAAGCAGCACAAAAAAAATGATAAAAGCTCACTAGAGGTCACTGCTCAGTATTATGGGGCTGTAGGAGGTCAAAGCCTCTCCAAATCTTCTGCAAGTGTTGGGGCCCTTGGACAGAAGGTTCTTCCATTTGCAATATCAGAAAAGTCCCCAATCAGTTTAAACCCAGTCTTTTTATGCCTGAAACCCTGTCTTTGTCTGTTAGTCTCTAGAAAAATCCATGTTGAACCAGTATATACAAGCCTCCCCAGGGAGTGGTACATCTCTGAAAATGTTCACGACCTGAGTGATTCACCTTAATCACGCCCTCTATTTTTGGTTCCTGGAGGAATTGTGGTAACTTTCCCGCTGGAGCTGCTTAGAGTCCCTGGCCCAAGGTGATGCATAAATTCAGTATAGTATGGTCCCCAAACATGTTCTATGGGTTTGCTAAATCTGTCACAGTAATCTACCATGGTGTCAGAATAATCTAGGCATACCTGGTTGGTTTATAGATTAACTAGTGCTTGCACTGGAAAGAAAATGTGATCAACCCATTATCAGTGAATCATCTTCCTTAAAAGCTAAAACTGTAGGTTTGTTTTGGTAAAAAAGTCGCATATCATAGAAATCTTGGCTAAAGCCATGAACTTAAGTCTTTTTCAGTCTAGTTCTCCAACTTCAGTTTTATAGTGTTTGTGGGCCATCATGACCTTTGGGGTAAATAATTAGTATCACTTTCACCCTTTCCAGATTTGATCTTTTTTTTTTTTTTACCTTCTTCACCCATAAATGTTGAGTTAATTTTTAAAGGCTGACTTTCTACCAGTTTTGGTTTGGAGTTTTTGTTTTTGTTTTTGTTTTTGTTTTTAAACCTTTGTGGTTTTCAAGAACTGCCCTGGAATATGGAGGGATCATTCCAAATTCATTACTCAGGTCATTTGTTTTCCTGAAATTTTGTCACCTTTTCTCACTGATGAGGACTTTCTATGCATTCCTATGGGCTTGTGTCTTAAAAGGCTCCTTAAAATATCACCTAGCATTCAAAAAAACTTAAAACATGATATGGTAGTATGTGGTGAGGATGTCCTTTTTATATTGCTATTTATGTAACTATACCATTTTTAATCGTAACATTCCTACTTTTCTAACAGTTCTGATAAAAAAGAGTTTTAATAATTTTCTAAGGTGGGAGTGAGGAATAGTTGAGGGGTTTTAAGTTATTTTATTAAGAGAAAACTGATTCAGTTTACAACAAGTAAACAAAAAACCTCTTACTTAGCAATGCAGTATCTCTCTCTGATGTGTAAATGTGTATGTATTACTGATAAAAAGCAGTATTATTTATATTCTATTAATAACACAGTTGGATGCTGAACATATCAAATTGTAATTGATATGGTGTTCCTATATTATTCAAATCAATTTCAGAACCAGAATGCCATGATTCTGATTGCTCCCCTGCGTTCCCCTCCCCCCCCCCATCTTCTTATGACTCACATGAGGCAAAAAAAAAGCAGAAACCTGGTCCACTGCACTTTTCAAATTCATATTATATTCTTGGCCATGAATGACCTTTTACAGATGACTACCAATAACTGCAGTGGAATGCAAACACCACTCTTGGTAGCAAAAGGTCATACTCCAGTTTTACAAAATGTGGATAAATTTTTACTCCCCGCAGCAACTGATTGTTCTAGGGGGTTTTTTTTAATTGTATTTGACCAATCTTAATTCAAAACCTACATTAAGGAAGGTTACATTCTGCCTTTGGTTCTGCTTTCCTCATCCAGTCATCTTTACCTACAAATTAGACCCTTTAAAAAAATGTATTACTTTACAGCTTTTTAACATCCTACTTTGGAGGACTATAACCTGCTTCCTTCCATCTTATTTTTTCCCTCCTGTGTGGAAGGATTAAGGGCCATATTGTATCACTCTTACTCCCTATATTAAGAAAAACAACAGAGTCCTGTGGCACTTTTAAAGACTAACAGATTTATCGCATGAGCTTTCGTGGAAGAAAATCCCACTTTGTCAGATGTTTTGAAGATGGGATTTTAGTGTTGCGATTTCTGATGTCAGATTTGTGTCCATTTATTCTTTGGCACAGAGACTGTCCTGTTTGTCCAATATATAAGGCAGAGGGGCATTTCCAGCACATGATGGCATAAATCACATTGGTGGATGAGCAGGTGAATGAGCCCTGGAAGGAGTAGGTGGCTTGATTTGGTCCTGTGACGGTGTCTGCAGTGTAGATATGAGGGCAAAGTCGGCAGCGTGGTCTGTTGTAGGGATATGTTCCTGCTTTAATGTTTCTGTTGTTTGATCTGCAGTTGCTGGTGAGTATCTGTTTCAGGTTAGGTGGTTGTCTGTAAGCAAGGAGAGGTCTGTCTCCTAAGGCTATATTAAGTAGTACCTTATCCATCCCTATCTAAAGGCCATAATGCACTCCAGGTATTACTTACTTCTTGAGTACCCCCTTAACTTTGTGTGATGTTTCCTATGGGTACCTAGAGCTTTGAGGGATTTCAATACAACCAAGTCTTGTCTGTGTCTACTATGGGTCAATGCCCTAATTCCACCTGTCTCTGGCAACATAAGCACTGCCTTCTAGGTCTCTGCAGGCCCCACAATCTCTATACTAATTAACTACAGGCACACTCCAACCCCTGAGTCCTCTGAGTATCCCCTGGGAGTGCTCAGCCCCACTGAACACTCACAGAATTCCTAGATCCTCCATTCCCAAAGGAACAGTATATCTCAGCTTGCCAGTTATACCTTAGAACACAGCTCTGCTAAAAATGCAGCACTTAGATGTATAGATAGTAAAATCAAGCGCATTTAACAGAGAACGAAGTGGTTCAAGTGATAGCAAGTAGAAGTACTGGAAACAAATGTAGAACAAAATCGTAACACCCAGTCTAGAGCCTAGCCTACCTAACAAAGCACAGCCATGTCAAATAAAGTTTAGCTCACCTCAAAGTCTTTCCAGCATTTTCCAGCCTGACTTGACTGTGATCCTTTTTTCATGAAACAAACATACTGTCAGTTTGCTTCTTAGGTGAAGGATCTAGAGAGCATCTTTATCTCTACAGCTGAAGTCTGAAAATCCATCACATTCACATGCAAAGAGGATTCCCTCCTACTGGTGTATGTCTTCCTTTAAATTCTCTCTCTGAAAGATTTCACAATCCCTTCATTAGCGTCCAGCTCAAACTGTAAATCAGAGGCATCAAACTCATTTGCTACAATGGGCCAGATTTTACTTAAATTTATTCAAGTGGGCCATACATACCATAAATCGAAATACTATGGCACTCTTGTGGCAGAGCAGAGTGCTGCGATGCGAAGCTGAGTTCCGTGATACCTCTCTCAATGTTAGGGAGAGAATGTGGTCTCATGGAGATAAATGCACCAGTATTAAGTAAGCACAGAACCTGTGTCTAGTCATAATAAGTTGAAAAAGCATTTGCCTTCCTCTCTGTTGCTCATTTTTTGGCCTCATGTTTCATCAGCAATTAAACACATTTTATTTTAAAGTGTATGAGCCATACACTAGGCTTCCCAAGGAGACGTGACTTGGGGACTGTACTTCGTAATTGCTGCCAAGAAGCTGGATTCCTCCCTTCATAGCTCGGCTTGCTGTGCACACATCAGGTATGCCACTGCTTCAGAGATTCAAAGGACAGAACCCTTGTAGGCTGGTGTGGATACTGCAGTTGTTCTATCAGGTGACTCAAAGAGAAGCCTCCTATGGCTTTCCCTAGCTGCAGGTTGTGGTGCCATGTTGTGACACTTTCTTGGGAAGTCCAGAGCTATGGATCACTTTGTTCCCCCCTTGCCTCAGGGATCATAGATTTCATTGGACCATTTCCAAGCCAGTTTAATTGAGGTTGGCATGTTTCAAATCTCTGTTTCAGTTCTTTTTCTTAGAAGTGTAAGAACAGAAAATTGACCTATCCCAGGACATGCTGAGTTGCAGACTATGGGCTCCATTTGGCTCACCGAGTGTTTCTAATGTCATAAAAACATAAGAACGGGTATCCTGTCTTTCAACTGTGGCCAATGCCAGGTACTTCAGAGGGAATGACTAGAACAGGTAATCGTCAAAGTGATCCATCTTGTTGCCCATTCCCAACCTTTGGCAAACAGCAATCCCTGCCCATCCTGGCTAATAGCCATTGATGGACCTATCCTCTGTGAACTTATTTAGCTTTTTTTTGAACTGTGTTATAGGTTTGGCCTTCTCAACATCCTCTGGCAAAGAGATCCAGAGGTCGACTGTGCATCGTGTGGAGAAATACTTCCTTTAGTTCATTTTAAACCTTCTGCCTATTAATTTCATTTGGTGATCCCTAGTTCTTGTGTTATGAGGAGTAAATAACACTTCCTTATTTATTATCTCCACACTAGTCATGATCTGGCCTGCGAGCTCCTGCCACAGAAGACTCAGGTGGAACAAGCGTTCCGCCCTGTCCTGCTGCAGCCAGGCTGGGAGTTTCAAATTTCCCGCCCTGAGCACACACTGTGCTCAGGGCGGGAGCAGCCAGCTGGCCACGGAGTGGCTCCCGGTCTGGCCACCCCTGCACCTCCAGGACTCCAGCCAGGTAAGGGGGGACCAGAGGAGCAGGGGAAGGAGCCATGGGGGGACAGAGGATCAGGGAAAGGGTGGGGGGAGGGGCCGTGAGAGGCGCTGGGAAAGTGGGGGGGGGGCTGAGAGGAGCGGGAAGAAGCCGTGAGGGGGGGCCAAAAGGAGCAGGGAAACACCGCAGAGGGAAGAGGAGCAGGGAAAGGCTGCGGGTGGGGGGGTGACAATGATACTTCCCTGTAAACCCTAGTGGTGATGCACGTATAAGCCAAGACTAGCCTTTTAAACTCATTTTTCGGCACAAAAATCTCAGTTTATACGTGATCATGTACAGTACAGGTTTATAGAAAATTATACATCTTTTGTAAACATTTGATAGTGCTGCAGACACGGGCCAAATTCTGCACTGCCTTACACCTTGCATATTTTCTTCAACTTTAGTGGGATTGCACAGAGTATGAGTCAGTGCGGAATTTGGCCTAGATCCAGATTCCAATTTTTTTTTTTTTTTTAGAATGGAATTTTCAGTTTTCCCTTCTTATGCACAAAACAAATAATGAACAAGGAGCCAAAAAAAATCCTATTAACATGAGAGCTTCTTTGTGAAACCTGGAAGAACAATTTATTTTGTAAGTTTTTGTTTTATTTGTAATTACTTCATTAGATGAAAATTACATGTGCAGTGGATCAGCACCAGGCATTTAGCTACTTCAACTTTCACAAATGTTTAGGTTCCCAGGATCCTTTGAACCTCCCAGGGACAACTCTGCATCCTTATTAGAGACTGACAATTAAAGGTCTGTTTTCATATCAAAAATAATCACCAAAAATTAGCCAGGCAGACTTTGGAAAGCTGTGAGAATTCAAACAGTTTGAGATGGCCAACTTTCCTTCATTTGGTTCAATCAATATCAACTAGGGTTCCTTTTATGTTTAACATTGCCAGGGTAACTTGCGATTTGGCCTCATGACAGCTGTGAAGGATTATGCAATACCGTAAAGATGTAATTATTGCATTCTGGGCCCCTGCAATCATATTCAGTTGCATAATTAGACAGAGGTTCAGAAATATGTTAAAGTATATTTTTTAAGCAATATTCTAAATGAGCAGCTTGTAATGTTTTAAATTGATGTTACAAAAAGGAGAAAAAAAATCACTGCAAGCAGAAGTAGTTTTATATGAGAGATTTATACAAAAATAGCAACATGATGAATACTTAGAGGAGTATTCAGTTTGATCCTAGAATATTTTAGTTTTCTTCTTTGTGCCAGCTCACAAAAGAGAAAGCAACACACTGAACTCTCTTCTTCAGTTGCCCAGCTGGAAAACAGACCTCTGCACATTCTCTTTAAGGCCAAGGGGCTGTGTTGTAAGGAGAACACTGGCATGGTTGTCATTTACTAGATCTTCTCGTTTCTTTTCCCTTTCCAAAGGTGGCTCTGACCAGTTCTGAGGTCAGTGATGAAAACAGGGTTGACCACAAAAGTGAGTTTCTATTCTTGTTTAGATATGTACAATCAATAGGGCATGCCTTCAAGATTCTAGCTTTCCCTGCCATGAATTTCAAAAACCCAACCTGCTTGCAGAACTCCAAACTCCTCTCCCCCACCATAAAGCTGATTTTTCTCAAAAGCCCAACTTGCAAATGCCATATGTACGTAGATGTGCCCTGCAATATGCCCCGAAAATCAGTATTCTTGGGCTATTTCAGACCAGGCAGAAGATTGTTCCAGAGCTGAGGTCCCCTCACAGAGGACACTGTAATACCCGCCCCCCTTTTTAAATTGAGACCATCCAGCAGGAGTACTTTGGACAGCCCCAGCTTTGGTGATGTGACAAGGAGTCTCCAAATAGCAAGGCCCCAAAACTTATTTTCCCCTTAATCTAGACACAACCTAAAACTCCAGTAGTCGCCCTGTAGAGTTCAGTTACCAAATGGTTCTCAGCATCTTCAAGTACTTTTTTCCCCTTGAAGTGTAACCAGATGGCTTGATTTTTAAAAGCTTGTTTATTGCTAGAATGGTACGAACAGGGTCAACAGTGTCATGTAAATTGATGGATGGATGTATTTAAACACAGGGGCACCTACACCCATACACACAGTGTGTACTGTTAGTAGCAGTGAGGAGAAGCCATGCTGGTCACACTACTGCCCACTCAAATTTGGCCCCACCACCATCCCATCATGACAAGGAGGAGGTGGGGCCAGAACTGAGTAAGTAGTATCGCGACCTGGCAGATGTGGGGAAGGGACCACTGCCACTGAGATTTGCACCTGCAACCCCCATACACAATATCACGACAACACTCATTTATTTTTGGTCCCACCACCCTCTTTCATGACAGGAGGGTGGCGGGGCCAAACCCAGTACTGTGATCCCTTCACACCAGGTCACAATGTACCATGTCTCTCCCATCATAATGGAGGTCTAGTGGGGCCAGATCCTAGTAGGCAAGGTGCTGGCTCTTGCACGATCGCTCCCCATCTCTAGCAGTCCATGTCCTCTCTCTGGGATGGGAGTGGCACATCACCTGGACAGTCCAGACTGAAATGTGGTAACTGAGCATGGCACGGACTCAGTGGGTTCAGCAGGGATCTCTCCATGAGGATTGTAGGTATCAAAAATTTTTGGGTTGTCCCTGATTAAATAAAGTAGTAGTCTTTTGTTTTTTTGAAATGAAACATTTTCCATTATAGCTGTATGCTTAGGGAGGAAAAAGGCACTCAGAAGTCTTCATGTGCCTAACTGTTTGAACACAAGAAACAGCAGCAAGCTGTTTTGAGCACCCATCGCCAGAAGACATATTTCCTGACTCAAGCCTTCGTAATCAGCGATCTTAATCATATATGAGCCGGAAGTAGTTTAAATTCCAAGAGGCTTAGGCTGGATTAATCTGCAAACCTCCACAAATGTCACTTTCTTTTATATAGAGGTCTGGGGATGTAGTGTGAATACCCGCGGGGTGTTGCATGGGTGGTATATGTAAAGGTGTTTGAAGAATAAATGTTACAGTACATCATGAAAGCCACTGCTAGACCATCACTTTATATCCAATATGTGTCATATTTTAGCCTTTGTACCCTTTCTTCAAAAAATGTTGTTTTTGTTTTTTTAAAAAACCCACCTTGGAAACAGAAATTGGCATACTAATGTGAATGAAAACACTGAGAAATCAGGCCTGCATGGGTCCTGTCTATGTTGTTTTCGGTTAAGTAACCTGCAGCTTGTATGGGAAGACTGTTTGTCATGGACCCATCTAAAATAGTTAGAAATATTGTTTGACATTTTGGTGGCAAGAAAAAAATGGCTTCAAAGTGATTTAACAGATAATCTAGTGAACAGAAGAATAGCATAGACGCAGTGCTTCAATTCAGTGATATTAAGGCTGTTTAGGGCTTGTCTGTTAATTTGCAGCAAGCTGGGGAATGAATCTATCCCACTCTAGCCTGCCATGGACTAACTGTCCGTGTGTGTCCTGGTAATGTGTGTTAAGTTTGTTAGAGCATATGAGCTAGTCCCATTTCAAAGAGGACTAGATGAGAGTGCTCTAACAAACTGTTAATGCACATCAGCAGAATACACAGGAGTCAGTCAATCCACAACAGGTTAATGCCAGATAGACTCACACCCCAGCTTGTCTAGAACAAAATATTTGTGCTGTTAAGGTCAGCAGGCTGGCAAGGATCCTGCTCTTAGTTCATGCTGAAAAATGCAAGCTGTGTGATTCAGTAGTGTCAAGCATATATATTTGATGAGTGATAAGGCCTCCTAATTTGTATTACCCAAACCTGGCTGGATGTCTCTGCTGGAGCAGTTCAAGAGCAGGTATCTGGCACAAAAATGAATTTAAGGAAGAATTAACATGGAGATGGAATAGCTATGGCGTTTGCCTCTAACCTGAAATGTAGGCGGTTCCCACCTTAATTATAATGAATGCATGATATCCAACTTCCAAGTGGAATTAAAATGGGATTAGTTTGATGGGTCAATCATCCTGCTGCTCCTTCTGGGTGCTTGCTTCTACACTGGCAAATTAGGTCGACTTAAGGACGCTTAAGTCAACCTAAACAAAGCCATGTCCACACTGGGCTTTTATTAAGTTGACTTAATAACACCTCTTTTTAGGTTGACTTAAGCCTTAAATCGACTTCTTAAGTCAATTAAGGCCAGTGTAGATGGGGATTAGCGCTAAATCAACTTTATTAAATTGGCTTAAAGTCAATATAACGGCTAGCTCTGCTGTTAAGTCGACTTAAAGTCAACTTAAAGTGTAGTCAATTTAAGTCGACTTAATAAGGTCGACTTAACTTTGTAAGTGTAGACATGGCCTCTGTGAGTTGATATCTCATCTCAGTGGTATTGGAGAAGCTGAGGTTTATAGATCTTAGATTTTAATATGTGGATGGTGAGACTTCCAGATCAACTCAGGACTCCATGGCCACCATGACAGCCACAAGACTATCCCAGCTGGTAACTGGCTTAATTCATATTGCTGGCTATGTTCTTGAATTGTTGCAGGACTAGAATTGAAGATTGGGTATTGGAAATGTTGACCATGATATGGATCAACCATTGCTGTGTGTGCTTTGAGTTTGGAGCTCATTTCTCATGCTTCTATTTAGGAAGGAATTTTCAGATCGCTGAACAGGGCAAAACAATTACCAAAGTCAGCCGTGAGAAAAGCTGTCATGATGTAGCATCAAAACACAGCATTTTCAAACTGGTGGTAAAATTAAAAATTTATTCCTATTGTTAGTCTCCCCAGATACTGTGTGGAGGTTAAGGGTGTGTATGTTTTGTTTTCTTTTGTGTTTTAGGAGCAGGAAACCAGTTCTCAGTAAAGAGAACTCTTATTGTTCTCATTGGGACTAGGATTTAGTCAAAAGTAGTGGTATGGAAGGAGTCCTGTGGCACTTTTAAAGACCAACAAACTTATTTATTGCATGAAAATAAATTGCTTAGTCTTTAAGAGTGCCACATGACTCCTTGTTTGTTTGGCTAACCTAAACTAACATGGCTACCCCTTTGGAACGTAAAAATTTAGAACACTCTATTTTTCTTTTAAACTTGAGATGTTTTGATTGTGTGATAGCCAATGCATTTTTTTGTGAGGGTACTCAGGGGTACTGAGTACCGGCACCTTTTTTTCACAGCGATGTGGCCCTGGCTGCTGCCGCTGGCAGCCCCAGGTCCCTGGCTGAGTACCGGAACTTTTTTTTTTTTTTTAAAAACAAAAAAAAACACTGGTTATAATGCTCTTTAAAATGAAAGCTAGTAAGCATTTATCTGAACCAAATACATGGGGGCACTGCTTCTTGATTTGGCTATGCCAGTGCACTTCAATTGCAAGATCTCCTAATACAGAGCTTGGCCTCGTCTGAGCAGAGATTGCTGATGTTGCCAAATCCAAGTGGTCGTTTTCTAATGAGGTCAAATATCAACCAGTGAATAAAGAGCAAATACAGTACTCAGTTTGCTTCTAACCTCGAATTTGACCCTTTTCTCTCAAAGTAGATAGTCAGTGTTTGCCCTATTTAGTCCACATTATCTTCGCTAGTAGTTCACAAGGATGTATCGGTAACTACCATTGAAGTAGTACCATTGTGTTTAAATTATGAAAGAAAACTAAGGATGGTACCACAGTTTCTCCTTTTAACTTCCCTTAACTGTGTCTATAAAATTGTCACATGGGTGTTTCCAAACTTTAAATTTTAGGCTTGTTTGAGGGAGATATCATCATAGGTTTTGACTGACAATACAGTTTGCATCTTGAAACATCACTATAAGTACAATGAAATGAAAGGCTACTTGCACAAAACTAGCTTTTCCCTCTGGGCTGACTTTAGAAACTCATTGATGTCACTTCCTTCCTCAGTCAGCAAGTGAATTTTCGTTAATTCTCAGGACCAGCTGTCCATGCTGTCAGCAGAAAGCTATTAAAATTCCTTTAAAGTGAATCAAAATAGCCTAAAAACAAATATACTAGAAAACAGGAAAGCATCAGTATTCAAAGTACACAAACCTTTGAGCAAAATGGTGTTGATCCAACAGGAGATTTCAAACCTTGTGTTTTCCTAGCAACTTGTATATCATTAAGGAATGTTAAAAAACATACTCCTTAATCCTCTGCTATCAAAAACCTTATTAAGTTAAAAAAATTATCCCCAAGATTTAGTTCCATTATTCTCAAGATGATCTCAATAAACATGAGAATGACTTACTGTAAGTCTCCCGTAAATGATGTTTCCTTTTTTCTTCTCAGAGTTAAAAGGTACCACTTAGATCTACCAAACAAAAATACACCAGCATGCAGGAAATAATTAGCATGAGATTCATTCTGTGATACAGCCTAAAGTAGTAAGTTATCTTCAGTTTTTCTCCTTAGGAAGAGAATCATTCTAAGGGATCAATAGGGAAGATCACTCTTTTTATTAATAAAAACTTGTTGTACATTTAAAAATGTGTAATATTATTACCCAGTCTTTAAACATCTATATTTTGTACATTTTATGTCAATACAAAGAAATTCTAATGAAAAGGGACAATATTTACAAAACTATTCCTGAAGGAGGGATTGTTTAACATCACTCAATAGCAATCTCCTGAGCCAATTAAAGAGTTATACTGACAAACTGCAAAGGGGGTCCCATGATCTAGAAAACCATGACTGATGTATGTAGACTTAGATGACATTCTTGGTCATCCACAAATGATGTGAAGCAACTTCTAGTAGACAGAGTGTTTAATATAAACACACTTCTGACTATTGTTGTATGTGGTAGCACTTTACACAATAAATTTTTTTCTCTTTTACCTGAAGGGGTAAGACTAGGTTTGATTCTACAAAGACGTAATTTTTTATGGAGGCACAGGAATTCCCACAGTGAATAAAGTAACATCTATCTAGACTGGTATCTTGTCTCCGATAACACATTATAAGGAAGTTTCAGACGAAGTCCAAAATAAATAAATAAAA
The DNA here is from genome assembly GCA_007922175.1 of Pelusios castaneus. Taxonomy (NCBI): domain Eukaryota; kingdom Metazoa; phylum Chordata; order Testudines; family Pelomedusidae; genus Pelusios; species Pelusios castaneus. Next base: position 13,060,082 of record ML685766.1, read on the forward strand.
CCAAAATTCAACTAACTAATTTGTCAAATTCCAAAGGGATAGCCGTGTTAGTTTATTGTAGAAAGACAACAGAGTCCTGTGTCACTTTTAAAGACTAACAGATTTATTTATCGCATGAGCTCATGCGATAAATAAATCTGTTAGTCTTTAAAAGTGCCACAGGACTCTGTTGTCTAACTAATTTGTGTCACTTTATTATGAGATGGAATTTCCTCATGCCTCTGATTGTTGAGGAACTTTGTCATAGTATCCTGAAGCAGTGAATCCCACAGGTTAATTAAGATGATTCATAACACGTATTTGCTATTTAACCATTTAAAATGTGTTGTCTTCATTTTGAACATCTTATTTTTTGTAATGTCTGATGAAATGAATAGGATAGCATGATTAGCTTTCTGTCTGCCATTTAGTTTATCACTTCTCCTTCTCTATTCCAAATGAAATAACATTTGTCTTTTTCCTTGTATGGAAGCACCTTCTTGGCCCACTCACCTATCCAATGCCTCTAATAATCTCTGGATGTCTTCCTTTACAATGAAACATCTATTTTTTAAATCAGATCACCAAAATTCAGTGTTGTTTTCAGGAGGAGAGTGTATCATTGACTTAACTGGGACTTCTCAAACTTGTAAGGACAAAAAATAGTCTATCAAACAAGGCTTAGATGAGTTTGCTGAACTGGAGCCAAACTTCACAGGTTCTAGCTCATCATACTTCAGCATCGTGTCAGAGCGTACATCCCAGAAGAGCATATGTTTTCTGGAGAACACCAAGAAGCATGGGAAGCAGGAAACAGCTGGCTAAGAATCCTGCACTTAATACCCTATCTCCAAAGTGCAGAAGCAAGAGTGGATATTTCCCTATGTGGCTAGCCCTTCCATCACAAATTATGGATCCAACTTTGGGGGGAGGGTTTTTTGTTTGGGGTTTTGTTTGTTTGTTTTTCGTCTAGCCACTGAACTGAAAAATCAAATATTCATTCAATTCTAATTGCCTGTACGCCTTCCTTACATAGACATATGCAGAAATGGCCATTTCCCATACCTCTTATGCTTTTAAGGTTAAATTGAATATTATTATTAACAGGATAAGTACTAGGGTTTTTTTTCAATTCTCACTGAATTCTGACGACTATGCTTCTGGTGCATTATTGCAATCCAAGATCCATAGTTCCATCACCACCTTTAATTAATTTTTTGATACTCCCATGGCTGACAGAGCCAGTAACTTTCATTGACTTCAAATGTTGGTTTAGAATAGGTGTTTTCCCTATCTTCCTGTATGTTGAAGATAAATTAAAATAAATTACTTGGATACTCTACAATTTCTTTCTTTATTTTTTTTGTTTGTTTGCCTGATTATACCTTGGTGGTCTAATAATTATGGCCACTCATACTTTATTTCATATTATTAGACCTTGATTGATTGGCTATCCATCAAATTCCCCCTTAATTTTCTGAATCTCTGTTCTGTTAGTGTAGGATTTCTTTTTTAACAGATCCCTTTTTAGACACTGTATGCATTATTTGTTGTTATACAGTGAATTTTGTTTTCTTGGACTGCCTCCTTTTTGTTGTATTAGATAGATCATTTTATTCAGTAAAAATGTTGCAGCTAATTATCTCTTTTTTTCTTTCAGTGTCAGGAAAAAAATTACAACAGCAGAACATTTATCAGGTATTTTGCCATTTTTACTCACTTTGTGTTACTCTCCCTTTTTTCATGTACTCTTGAAAAATTTTAGCAAATTTAAAAATGAAAAACCCGAAGAAGAGAGTAAAGCTAAGCATAAAGCAGGAAGATGTTGTGAGGTCCCTCTCTCCCCATTGCTCTTCCCGTGCACTACAATATTGTAACAGTTCCTTTTGTTTGAGGTCATGATCTGTATCTTGTGCAATTATGTATGCCAGTTTGTCATGCTGCTCTCCAAGGTGGACAAAGCCAACAGACAATTTGTCTACTCGGGACCAAATTTGAGAATGCTCAACTAGTGACTTTGTATAAATGATAGCTGCACACGTTTGACAGCACAACTTTCTAAAAGTTTGTATGAAACATTTATTCTGTTGTATTACTGCACCATGTGCAGATGAAAAACAGTGCATTGCATTGCAATATGCAGTTTTGTTTTTATTAATTTCAACTGCAAGTTTTGATGACTGCTTTGCTAAACTGTGTTACTGTTGTATTGTCATGCATGTAGTCCAATAGCTGAACTGTAAAGTAAACTAGATTTTTATTCTGCTTTTTATTAGTGTGTCAATTAGGAAAAAATACTGTTTGCAAAGATAACATTTTATTATTATATTTACTGTTTCCTTGTCAGAAAGAATGGGTACAGAAATGAGGGTTATTACTAGCAATTCAGAGTGTAGGAACTTGCATATGTTTGGAAATGATACTAAAGTAGAATTGTTTCTGCCACTGACACTGTGGGCTGTAATTATTTATTTAGAGCTGCTTGGGACTTTTTCAACATTTCATTTTTCATCAAAAATGGTGATTTATCTAAACCATTTGCAAAATAGGTTTAGGTTTGATGAGTTTCCTGGCCATGCTCCCTCAATATGCCAAGAAAATAGTTTTTAGATCAATCAGGTGTGTATAATACCTATTAATGTGGTGGAAACTCTGCCTAACATACATGTACTGGCTAATTAACTGAACACCATTATCCAGTGAGAGCATAGAAAAATATTTGCATAATTATTGCACTTTTTAAAAAAGTAATAAAATAATCAGTCAAATCCGTGTACCGTGGCTGCAGTCCTAGATAGAACTAGCCATCTGTTTCCATGGGTACCTCAATCCTACCTATGCTCCATGTCCAGTCATCCAGTTTAACCCCAGATATTAATTTTTAAAGGGCCTATGCCAAGGGTTGCGGTACGACTAAGCTTTTTATAAGGGTCAGTTAAGAGGCTATAACTGAATAGAGAAGGGACCACAAGCTGTGGTGGCCACCTCTGATGGAGGCATATGGAAGGAAAAACCTGACAGCAGCAGTCAGTTGGAGCAGAGGAGTGTATGGCAGCCAATCAGCATGCCAGGGTAAGAGATGATGTGCCCTCTTTTGGTATGATATTAATTTGGGCATGCGCCCTGTTAACAAATTAATAATTGTTTCCTGTGGATGCTAAGCTCAGATTGTGGCCTCAGAATTTGTTGCTGTTAAGAAGAACCTTCCAGTTTTCTAGATTGCCATAAAATTGTTCAACAGAAACTTCCAGAACTCTACATTGAGCAAAAATGATGCAGTTTTATTTTTAAAAATAATTTAAAGTTGCATTGACAGAGGTCTGCATTAGATGGCTGACTAGAGATCTACCTCTTGAAATATTTTCAGTGGTGTAGAGATTTTTTTAAAAGAGGCCAAATTAACCTAAACTAAACTTTATATTCCCCAAATTGGAAGTGAATAAACTCCATTTGCCCATGACTAGATTACTATATGTTCCATATTACAAAACAGGTTAAGTGTAGACTGTTTCCTTTTACTTGTAGGAGTAATGTAGTTATATAACTGATATTGGTCATAATTACCAAGGGTGGTGGCTTTAGGGTGGTGGTGGTTCTCAACCTTCTGCGGGTTGCAACACACTTGATGGCATGTTGTGATCCTACAGGACACACCAGCCCACCCTCCCAAGGCCCAATCCAGCCATCCCCTGGTTCTCTGCCACTGTGCGGCAACACAGTAATGTGTCCTGACACAGTGGTTGAGAAACGCTGCGTTAGGGACCTTAATTGTTACCTCTGGGCCCCCTCCATGATTGCCATTGCCTGCATGATACAGTGTAATCGCGTAGGTCTGTCTTCCCCTACTGGACTTGTTTAACTGATCCACCTGTCTCCAATTAACTTTGGAACACTTAACTTTACAGTAGAAATGAAATACCGTCACGTGTGTAGTTCACATTGAAATGTTGAGCTTTTGGGCTGCTGAGGTTTTGAGCTAAAGTTGTATTTCCATTTTAGCCATAGGTTTGGAAACGATTGCATGGGTCATCTAGTCCAACTCCCTGCCAAGATGCAGTATTTATTGTGTCTAAGCATCCAAAACAGATGGCTATCCAGCCTCTTTTAGAAAATCTCCAGTGAAGGAGCTTGCACAACATCCCTAAGCAATTTATTCCATTGCCCTACTGTTCTAGAGTTAGGAAGTTTTTCCTGAGATTTAATCTAAATCTGCTATGCCATCGTTTGAATACATTGCCTCTTGTCCTGCCCTCTGTGTCAAAAGAGAGAAACTTTTCTCCATCTTTTTTATTGCAGCCTTTCAAGTATTTGAAGACCACTATCACGTACCCCCTTAGTCTCCTCTTGTCCAAAGTAAACATTCCCAGTTCCATCAGCCTCTGCTAATATAAGTTGGATTCCATCCCTTTGATTGTCTTTGTCACACAGCTCTGAATCCTTTCTAGTTTCTCTACGTCTTTTCTATACAATGATGGCTAAAACTGGACACAGTACTCCAACTGAGGTCACCTTCCATAACTTGCCTCTGTTAATGCAACCAAAACTTCAGTTGCTTTTTTTGTAAATGCATCTTATTATTTATTCACATTGAGCTTCTGATCCACCGCAACTCCCAGATTTGTCTCAGTAGTGCTGCCGCCATACCAATTACCGTTCTGTATTTGTGCGTTTGGGTTTTATTCCCTAAATATAGCACCTTATATTTATCTTTGTTGAATTCCATTTTGTTGTCTATAGCCCAATTCTCCAGTTTATCAAGACTCCTTTGAATTTTAGCTCTATCCTCCACCGTGTTTGCAAACCACTCCCCAGCTTTGTGTCATCTGCAGATTTTATCAGTATGCTTTTTATTCCTGCATCCAGATAATTAATAAAGTTGTTAAATAACACTGGATCCAGAACAGATCGCTGTGCAATCCCATTTGAGACCTTCTTCCATTCTGACATCATTCCATTAATAGTTACTTTTTGTTTGCGCTACAGTCCAAAAGATTTCTCATACATGGTCAGATTCTCAACTGATGTAAATGGATATAGTTGTGTTGCAGTTAGCGCAACAATAGTAATTTAAATTGAGTATTTGGCCCAGAACTTTTAGTGAGGAAGAACTGATTGTGTGGATCATTGATTTTTAGATGATATTAAGTTAGAATCTGGGAAGGACAAGTGTGTGAAGGGAAGGGTGTGCAGGGGGTGGAAGTCATAACAGGACAAGAATAATTTGAAGAGCAAACAAGAAATGGGAAATAGGGTAAAAAAAAAAATACAAAGCGCCTTCCCCTTTCAGTGGGGCCTTTACTTGGTTAATTTCTGACTGAACAATGATGAATTTATTGCTAAATCCAAATATTAACCCTGAGCATTATACCCCGAGAAGTCCATTGCAATCAATACAGTCATGGTTGTCTATATTTTCTAAATGGTCATTAGCGCCTTCCAGTCTTTAAGCAGATTTTGGTGCAAATGTAAAATTAATATTTGTCTAGAATTTGCCACTTTCACTGACTCTTGTTTCACTTGAACTTGAGCCAGCTGCTGGCTTTCTCAATCATCTCTTTTTGTCCATATTTGTTTTGTTCCTTAGCATTGCCACATCCAAGGTCCTTTCACAGTTTGAGCAGTGAGTCACTCAGAAATATTTTGCATTTTGCTTTTATGTATCCTAGTCTATTCTACTTTAGTAACCTAAAGGTAAATTCTGGTGTCTGCGTGCAGCCCGAGAAGTCAAGTGTATTAAGCACCATTGTGTAAAAGAAATTATACAGAATACTCTGTGCAGTTTAAGATCTACTTGTATTGAGAGTGATAACTATCTTGTGTAAGCAATACTTTCCAGCTTGCCTGTTGGAATGTGTGTTCAAGTCAGTCCTTGGCAGTCTAGTCCTGCATGTCCCATCCCTCTCTTCTCACGTTTGCAGAATTAGACTATCACAGTAAACGTGAAGTTTTGTACATACTGTTTTAAATTCATTACATAAGATATGTTGTGAGCTGACTCTTTTGAATTTAGTCCAAATGTCTTGCTTCTCCAAACTCACTGCTCTGGTCTTCTTCGGTTCTCTTTTCTTCTTTACCCTTGTTTGAAACCCATTTAGAAAAAAAATTAATCCATGTCCTCCCAGGTGGAAATGAGGCTACTGTGTTTTTAATAATAAACTATTATTTCTGTGGTTATATAGTTGACACTCTGTTCCTTCTTACCAGCTTTGAGTCCACATTATTCACTGCTACCTAGTTACTTCCTCAAAAGGTAGGGGTTTGAAGATATACCTGAGACACAGCTCAACACTACATCAGAACCTCTGCTGTTAATCTTCTAAATCAGGGCAGGGCCATCCCTAAGGGGGGGCGGGGCCCAGGACCAATCAGCCTCTGCGGGGCTCCCAGCCCGCCCCCCCACCCCTTCTCCTGCGCTCGCCTCTCCGCCCCCAGGGATGGCTCGTTCACCCCCTCCTAAGGACAGCCCTGAATCAGGGATGTCAAACATGCAGCCCTCGGGCTGAATGTGGCCACAAACCTCTTCCATCCAGCCTGTGACTGCACTCCATGGGACCACATTCTCCCTAACAGAGAGAGACTGTGCAGTGAGCGTCTCAGGTCTTGTGACATCACAGGGCGCTGGTATGCAAGACTGCGCTCTGCGAGACCACGCTCTCTCCCTAACAGAGAGGGAGAAAGAGAGAGAGAGAGAGATGGTCTCGCAGAGCACAATTTTGCATACACTGCACTCCACGGCGCCACAAGAGTGCCGTAATATTTCAATTTATAGTGTGTACGGCCTACCTGAAGTACATTTTAAGTCAAATCTGGTCTGCCATAGCAAATGTGAGACACTCCTGCTCTAAATCAACTTCACTGTTCTTTTGTTTCCCTATATTCCATTTTCTCCAGCGCACAAAAAATATACACAATGCCTGGCAAAATAGGTCAGTTCTGCCCTGGACAGAGACCAGACTTGTAGATGGAATTCTAATACCCCTCCCTGTATCATCTTCTTTATTCCAAATTGGCCAAAGCTGCAAGTGAACTGATAACTATCCTATTCATTCTGAGTTTAGAACAGTCCTTCATTTGGAAAAAAAATGAAGTATCATATGGATATGGTGGTCGTTCTCGCTGTGCAGTGAAAATGGCTTATTTCTCTGGCTTAACCACCACTGTGTTCCATCTAATAATATTTCTGCCTCAAAGAGGAGTTCTGATTTAACTAGATCACATTTGTACAGCATATTGAAGATGTGTAGCACTGTGTACAGGTAAATACCTACTAAATATTAGTATGAAGACTGCATGTAGTAAAAGATGTATTTGGGGTCTTTGCCAGCATAGATTCCTGTTCATTAATCTTCTTTATTTTTTTACATTTTTTAACTTAAAGATAAAGTCATATAACTTTACTGAAACAAATATTCTGACTGAGAGAAAAGGTATATGCTTTGAGACCTCGGAGAACTTATTGTCTCTTTCAGAGCAATTTGGGGGAAATGGACTTTGTCATTGCTGAATTTATATCAGTATTTATCATTTGAACCTAGCTTTTATTTGATCCTCTTATTACTATTTCTAAAAGAACAGAACATCTTGTTTATGAAGATAAGTGTGTTTACCTGCAGACAAATATGCAGTGGTCTCTGTTTACCAGCAAAAGATCCCTATGGAACCTACTGCATCAATTAATGTGGAAAATACTACTGTGTTCATAGAAGTACTGCATTACATAATGTGCCGCTCTTCTCAAAAGAGCATCTCCTCTCCTCCCTGTTAAGGTGCTGTTATGAGTACCCCCATAAACTGGCCGCCACCTCCCTTGTGATATAAAGTCATAAGATGCTGTTTACCAGATACTTCCCCCAGGTCACATAGAGATTGTTTACTAGATATGCTCCCCAGGTCACGTAGAGAAACTGTTTATCAGATACTCCCCCCAGGTCACGTACAGAAACTGTTTAGGCTTGTGACCATCAACATACTTTATTCAGACCCTGATTCACTCTAAACCAGCTCCCAAAGGGGTGGGTCATCCCCCTCGCCCATGTGAGGGCATCTGGAGGGCAAGTCAATCATGGCTGCTCTGCCCCCCCATCCCCCCCCAGGGGTGTAGAGGGCTCTGACCCGGAACCTAGAGAGCTGGTGAAAATTCCTTTGGCCAAATAAGGACAGGAGGAACCGGGCAGCCCCTCGCCCCCAAATTCCTGCTGCAGCGAAATCTGGCCAATCACAGCCCTCGGCAGGAAGCAGTGGCCTAGGCCATAAAAGCTACCATGCCGCATGGAGCAAAGTGAGAGTCTCCTCGAGTTAACTGCTAGGCCTGATCACCCTGCAGTAGGAGTTCCCCCGAGAGAGCCGGCCCGAGTCGATTTCAACCTCCACCTTAAGACGTCGTGCTGTTGCTAATTACCTGACTGATAGTCATGGTACGTATGTGAACCTGAATTACCCCCCACGTTTACTTCTCATGATTGTTTCCCTTCCCTTTAAATGTATATAGTTGAATGTGAATAACTCTTCTACCTCAGTTTTAACCCAAGGTATTACAATTGGTGTAGGTTTGGGGATTATTGTTATGCTTATTGTTTTATGTATTGGATTCTGTCTTGTTATACTTTGTCTCTGAACTATCAAGAGAGTCCAAGAGGAGGGTTTATTCTGAAAGCTTTACTCCTGTGTAAATCATTGTATGTTAAACTGTTAAGTAATCCCCTGGGGTTATCTTGTTATCTGTGAAGCTGACTTCTGAGTTTAGTTCAGCTAGCAGCACAACTGTTAACCCTTTGCGTCCCAAAGAGGGAGACTAATAAAGTTTATTATTTTTGGCCACCACTTTAAGTTTCCAGGAGCCTTCCTTCTCCCATCCTTTACCTACTGTGGACACTCCCATTTTATATTCTTTTGCTGTTTTGTTGGCCTGAGGTTCACAGCCTAAAATATCCTCTCAGAAAGACTGGGGAAGATAGTTTGAGACCTGATTCAATTCCCACACAGCCTACAATCAAGCTGTTTCACCGACTTTATACATTATGGGTCCAATTTTTAAACACAGTTGCCCTAATAGAACATCCAAATCTGACATATGAACATTCCGAACTGCACTTATTGCATTGATTGTCTATTTAGACAACAAGTTCCTATCTGAGTGCCCAAATCTGGGTTTTGGATGTATATATTAATATTTAGAAATAAGACAGGCCCTGTTTTTAAATTTATTTGATTCTGATATAGTTACGTTATAATATACTGAATTATCTAATTTATTCTTAAAAACTAGGTGGGCTAAAGTGTGTGAAAAATAGTTGTTTTTTAAAGTAAAATATGACTTTTTTTTTTTTTTAAAGGTCTTCCTGCTCTGAGTTATGAACATGCAAGACAGACAACATTGATTTTGGGGTTTTGTTTGGTTTTTCTTAATATGCTCAGTAATGTAAAAGTTGTTCCTTAACCCCAAATACAGTGTACATGAGAGTAAATAATTTCCAGAAATACATTTATTAGCAATTAGGAGTCATCCATTGCTTAAAACATAAAGCAAGTAAAATTATCTAAACAGAAAAAAGAGAGATTATATATTAATATCATCTGTTTAGCTCAAATAAAAGATTAATGCGTAATATACTAAACTTTCAGACTCAAGATTGCCTAAAATCTTATGCTTTCCTAAAATCCTTATATACATATACTAGGGGTGTGCTTTGTATGCCAACTACCGTATTGTAGACATACAAATATTTTTGCTTGCCTAGAGCATTAGAGTCATCTCTCTAGTATTTTCCATAATGAAATTCACATCATCCTCTTATCTGTTGTCAAAATTTTATTTGCTGTTGCTTGGACTACTTTCCTGTGCTTATGGATTTTAGCTTGGTATGGAGATAAGAATGCAAGTTTGATGAACAACACTGGTCAAATATATTGACCTGTTACTGAATCTGAAATGAAAATACAGCTAGCTAAAATCATACACAGAACTGATTTGGACTCTTTTGCTCTGTTTCATGTGTGACCTCCTGGACACTGATGTGGGCTGGTAGCATGTATCAGGATGGCAATTTCACATATAGTGATCCTATGTAAAAACTTGCGGGTTGTATTGAATTAGTGGACCAGGTTTGATGTGAGCTACTCTGTATTTCCTATAATGAGCATAGAGAAATATAATGTAGAATACAACTGATACTGGAATAGTCACTTTTGTAAAATTGTGACATTAGCTCAGAATCACCACTTCATGATAGCTGGCAGCATGCTAATATCAGAAAATTCTGTCCAAGTAATACAAATGTTACAGAAATAATGTTGAATCACTTGTAACGGGCTTAGTCAGAATTTCGTATTTGCTACTTTATGTTTTGACAAAATACGTTAATATCACACACACAAAAACCTGTGTTTAAAAACAAATTATTAAGGATGCAACATCAAGCACTTATTTAGGAAATATCGGAATTAAGGTTACTTCTGCACCACTTTTGCGAAGGTGGTATGATAAAGTCTTTAATTACATGATTGCATGCTATTTTTTTCATAGAATTCCTACCTCATTCAATGCACAGAGTGGATGATGCTCACCTAATGATCAGTTAGTCGTTATTTTGTTTTCGACTCATTGTTCAAGGTGTGCTCCCACATCCTATTTATTGTACTCTATTCAAATCCTGCTCTGCAAACAGAGTTATTCATTTTGTCGTGGTTTTTTCTATGGTGCTCATCTCTAGGGACACTGAGTGCTTCACAAACAGTAATGAAGTTATCTTCACCTCTGTAAACTGAGGAGTATTATCCCCATTTTATAGATGGGGAACTGAGGTGCAGAGACGTAGAGGTCAAAAATATCCCCAAATTCTGGAACCCAATTTGAGATGCCTACGTCCTTATTTTTCAGGGTGGTTGGCATTACACAGAACTTTATGCATTCAAAGCACAGCTCCCATTCATTTCAGCTGCAGCTGGGAGTGCTGAATACTTCTGCAAATCAGACCCCAGGGTCTTAAAGTGGGCACCAAGAAAATGAAGGCAAAGGTAGTGACCCTTTACTCAGCCTCAGGCAGGTGCATGCCATATTGAATAGAATCTTCATGGAATTTAATTGTTAAACTGTGGTACATCTCTGTTAAGTATATGTGATCTGCAGTTTTTCAAAGATTTATAATTTGCTCAAATTGGGGCAGATTTTCACTGGTACAGGAAAATGCACATCTCTGATACAAAGAGCACCTCCTTGCCAAATTTCAAGTCCCTGATCCAAAGCTTAAGGGTATTAGTGCTTTTCAAGGAAAAGATGGCCAGATTTTTTTTAGCATGGACAAAACAGTGTATTTTAGCCTTGTTCTCATGAGTGTCTGAACAATTTTGTTTGAAATTATCCAAAATTCAGCCAGAGGCAGACACCTATCACAGAAAATGTCAGTCCAAAGGGTTACCTTGGCCAAGTTATACACATCTGCAAACAAGATCTAATAATGGGAAGTTTCAGGCTACCTTATCAATGTTTTAAACAAATACAACAAACACTACCCACTCTTTCTCCTCATGTGCATCTTGTTGCTCTTCTGGTTTGTTTTTCCCAGGAACCTGAAAAAATAGCAATGGGGGGTTCCAGCATCCAAATTAATATCTTGAAGTTATAGAAACTGAAACAAAACACCTTCCCTTATAACTGTGGAAAAAGTGTTTTCTCCCCAGAATACATTTTGAAAAATCTTTTTAAAAAATGAATGTTACTTCATGTTCATTTAAGTCCTTTTCCATTTACAGAATAGGAGCAGTCCAAACATCAAGAGAACAAGTTTATTTATGCGAGGTACCCTCTGCTCTGATTTAGAGGACAACCTCTAGAGATGAGAGTTGATGGTCACTTGTTAGGGTGGCCTTCTTTCTCCCACTGTTCGCTGGAATCCTAATTTTTCCAAAACCTCTGCTTACAAATTGACGGGAATAGCCACCAATTCACCAAACTCTGTTTTAGAGAGAGACATTTAGAAGTGTGCTTGTCTGGTAGTTAAAATTTACTTGTGGTTCTTTTCTCATTGAGATGAGTTTGTCTCCTTTGTTCACTATCCTCTACTATGACCTGGTGAAAGCTTTACAGACAGAAATCTGCATAAATCTATTCTTTCTTTAAAACTATCACTGAACATATAAAAGTTTTCATTCTAATAGGCCTTTGTTCATCTGTGCACATAGATCTCTTATCATAGATTTCACTCTCATACATTTACTTGAGCATTAGTTTTGTTGGTGCTTCCTATCAAAGTAATGGGTGTATTTATAGGAATCTGAATAGAATAGAATTGTTGTGCCTTAAGTAAGGATTGTAGAATTTGGTTCCTCGTGAAAAAGATGAGTGGATCTTGATCAGCAGGAAAGATTGTGTTGCAGAAGTAGCATGATATTTTGAGCACTTTGGATAGAGGAGGGACTATGGAAATACAAAATATAATTACGGCATTCTGTGTCTTTTACAAAACAGGCCTACATTACTACAAGGCCTGATCATATCTCAGGATAATGTTGAGGAAAACTGAAAAACTATATTGAAACTAAGTGCACTGGTAATATGCAACTCATGTACAACACATAAGAGAATCAAATGAGTTTATGATGAACGTAACAGTGATTGGGTATCCTGAATATGTTCATTCCGAGGTGCATTAATCTATTTTAGGATTTTGTACTAGTCTCATCACAGTAGTGTCCGTTCCATGCTGAAGTGCTTTTTCAAGAATTTGTATTGTCAGAGACTTAATAGGTGAACTTAATAAGAAACTAAAGAGTAGCAATCTTTTACACCTTATATCTGTGACCAACCCTTCATAAGTTAGCCAGTCTCTTTCAAGAGCTCTTACAGGGATTTGTTTAAGCTCGGTAATGCTCGACTGCAGAAATTCTGTCCAGTGTGCTGAGGAGTGATGTATTTACTTATTGATAATGTTGTAATAATTGCTCTCTTACCATTCCCAGTTATTCTTGGCAAAATTTATCCTGGTATGAAAAGACTGTGACTACCAACTACTTTTGGCAGGCTTATAAAACTTATTTTTAAGTGTGTCTATATATGCTTATGAAAGTGAGACTGGAGTAGCAGCGACCTCAGTGTGAAGCAGTGGCTTCTGCCTTCCACATAGTTCTGCTGATGCATCTTACCTGAAACCACAATCTTGGGCCTTTACCTGAGAAGAGCTTTATAATTGGAAGCATTCTGGGGAGGGTTTTTATATACATTTTCCAACCTTTATTAAGCTTTCATAGTGCTTGATATTATCTTCTAGCATAGGATTGAAACTCTCAATTGGAAACAGTAAGCTTATGACCCATGTATAACCCATCTCTTATTTTTCCAACCTCACGTTATACTGTAGCTCCTATTTCTGTTATCACTGTTTTTTTTTTTCCTGCAATAACTAAACTCCTACGAATCTGCACTACATAACTTAATTTCTGTGTTCTAAATCCTCAGCACACGGGCACTGTGTGTCCGATAGGGGTCACCCCATTTACCCAGTGCGAGGTTTCTACACCACATCATGTAGCCATCTTGATTCCCTGCTAAGCTAAGAAGTCTCGATCAGAATTCCAGCCCCCAGGGCAGGGTGGAGTAAACAAATGGTCTCTGGCCCCTTGGCTCCTCATCAGGACAAACCAAGGCAGTTCAGGTGCTCCTTTGGCCAGGGTGTAGCAAATAAACTATTCCCCCACCCCTGGCTGGGGCACACAATAGCAGTATAGGGACATTGGGTCCTTTGTGCTGGGCAAAGCAAACAGTCTGGCTCCAGGGGCACCAGAGGTAATGCATGGTAGCAAATGTGGGATGGGGTACTGGGAGCTGGGCCCAACCTACTTCACCAGATTCCAACCCAGAGCCTTAGGGAGCCAGTAAATTCCCTATTAAAGGTTCAAGAGATCATCTCCAACACATTCCCTGGGTCCCTTCCTATCTTTAAGTTCACCTCAGATGCCTTCTTGATTGGCAGCAGCTCAGCATCCCATCGGTCTGTAGAGCTGGCTGTTTCTCTGCAGTGGAGTCAAGGTCCACAGCCTCAGTAATCTGGCAACTCAGCTGTTCTTCTGGAGCCTGAAACACACTTCCTTACTTCTCAGCCAGCCTAGACTGAGCTGAGCAGTTGCCTTATATGTTTTCCCTCCACAGGGAGCATGTACACCACCAGTGCGGGGGTGTGGCCTCCTTGGCCAAAAGAGATCGTTTAACCTCCCTTTGCCCAATGTGAGGTTTACACACGCTATCACAATACCCAGTACAACTCTGAAGGAGTCCCGAGCTTGGTGATCACAAGTGTCATTAGAAATTGAGCTGATCAGAAAACGCAAACAAACTTTCACCAGAGATACTAATTTTGATCAGTTTCATTTTGAGCGATGTTGCCTGGGCAACTCTGATTCATAAGTGGTGCAGTGTAGTCTTGGAGGTACCACAATAATTGATAGAGTACTTGCAGAGCAGACATTACTGACTGTTCAGAGGTGTAGCACAGAGAGCACCCAGTTCTCATGGCCAGAGATATGGGCTCATTCAACTCTACCATAATCAGTTACTCATGCAGTCAGCTCAAGCTGAAAATGAAAGAATATTTGAGGAGGAGAATATGATGGTGTTTGAAAGGGTGCTGTAGTTAGATTTTTGATAATCAAAAACAACTTCATTGCTTCCTGAATTTTAGTTATTTAGCAGCGTAGAAGTACACTCACTGCACAATAAATCTTCCACTCTTTCAGCTGGGCTCTGAATGTTGCTAATCCTGTTAGTACATCAAGATCTAGCACTAAAATGTTTAGTAGGCGCAACAGTATCTGCCTTACAGATCATTTAATTTTTGAAAATCGGGCCCTGGAATATCTCCCTTCCCAAGATGATGGTTTTTGTTTTTGCATGGCAGGAACCTATAACTGAGAACAGTCTAGATGACATCCCACTCCTGTATTGTATAGCTACCACATGGCATTAACTGGATAAATTTCAACCATTCTTGCATCAGTCTTCCTATCTCTTCCACCCATTGTGAAGATACTGAGGGGAAGGACAGCATCATGTGCACGAATGGAAGTCTTTTCAACTTACTGTTGCTACAATAAGGATAAATCATTTTGTGAATGAGTGAGGCGTGGGGTATTTCAAAAAAGATGAGAAAAATGAGATGCACCACCCCCCAGTTACCCCTACAATGCCTTTTGTTAGTGTACTCACTGAATGGAAGGTAGCCAAATACCTTACTGTGACCATGTTAAATTCCTTTCCTTTGTATTTAAACTATTTTTTAAATCTCTGGCCATGTACACACGATCACTTTATCATGCATTGACAGTCATTACCGTACGATAACACCAACAGCGTACACACGTGCAATAGGGCTCTTGCGTGTCAACAGCCCAGTTGTAGCGCAATACAAAAACCACCTCGACGAAGGTGGTAGCAGTTAATGCGGAACAGCTGTTGCGCCTTTCGACTCGTGTGTATGCTTACTGCGCAATGATTGGCCTCCGGAAGTGTCCCAGCATTCCAAAGTCATCCTCTCTGGTCTTCCCCCCACCGGCTCTCTGGCCGTGACGAAACAGTCCCCACCCTGTTTCGATTCCCGGGATTTTCGAATTTCTCATCTGTTTCACTTCCTGTTCTCTTCCTTGTGGAATGGAGTGCAGCTCTGATCTTCACTAGCAATGGCGGCCCATTGTGGAAGACGCACACCCATTTGGAGCACGGCAGAGGTGCTGGACCTGATCAGCATCTGGGGAGAGCCTGCTGTGCAGGCGCAGCTATACGGCAGCAGGCGAAATTTCGATACATATGGCATAATTTCTCGGGCCATGGCCGAGAGAGGTTATGAGAGAGACACTGTGCAGTGCAGATCAAAGGTGAAGGAGGTTATTCTTAGCTATCACCGAGCGAAGGATGCAAACCGCCGTTCGGGATCAGCGCCTGCTACAGGCAGGTACTACAAGGAAATCAAAGCCATCCTCAGTGGGGACCCCACAACCAGTGCAGAGAGTCCTGTGGACACATCGGCTCCCCCTCATCCACTGAATGCCAAAGCCGAGCAGGATGAGGATGTGATCGATGAGGAGGAGGAGATGGAGGATGACCTGGAGGAGAGCGCAACAGCGTGTAGCCAGGAGCTCTTCTGCACCCCCGCTGAGACATCCACCCAAGACATGAATTGCAGCGTGTCCTCTGAGGCGGCAGAGGAGGGTTCAGGTAAGTTTCTCTTCCGTGCAGCTATGGCTCCTGCTAAAAAATCATTGTCCGGGGCGGGGGTGCTTGCTGTCTCGGTCCCCGCTGTGCACGCTCTTTACTATGCATTCATTAGAAGTGCATCAACACAAGCAGTGATTGTCAAAAAATCATCTGTAATTAGGTCACTAAAAGTTTCCTCGATGTACCGCCAGAGCCTCCTACTCAGGTTAGATGGGATAGCGTATGTGTCTACGCTCCCGTATAAGGATACTCGGCCTCGCCAGCTGCAAAGCACAGCACTAGGAAGCATGGCAGCACACAAGGCAGCAGCATACGGTCTCGGCTGGCATGTAGGATATGTATTCTAGCTGACAGAGGCACTCTGAGGAGAGAGATATCGGGTTCCATCTGTGTGCCCTGTGCAGAATGTTAGCCCCCAGTAAGGTTTCTATTAGGACGTACCTTGTCCGCTTCAGCAAAGCATAGGATGTTGACTGCCCTGTACCTTCCAGTGGAATGTGCTACTGGAAGGTTATATTGCTTATCTAGGCTATGTGTTAACAATAGCTTTATTATTCTTTTTTTATTAGATTCGACCTTCACAAGGCCGGTGTCTACCCCAGCTGACCGCATGAGAAACATTCGGCGGCGTGCTCGAAGAAACAGGGAGGATATGTTTCAGGAGCTGATGAAAACAACAGAGGCATCCGTGAGGGAGAATCGAGCCTGGAGAGAGGAATCCCAACAGAGGAGGCAGAAACACAGGGACGAACTGATAAGCGTCATGAAGGAGCAAACAGAACTGCTCAAGAGCATGATTGCTCTGCAGTCCCAGGCGATTAATGTACGGGCTCCACTCCAGACACTTCAGCCGTGTCTGCCTCCCACACCCCATAGTCCTTCAAAGCATTTATTTGAAGGCCACCCATCCCCCTGGTATACTGCAACATCCAGTCCCTCACAGAGCTACTTTTTAGAGACCCGCAGCTATACCCACCTGTAACCCCTCCAAAACCCCCCAACCACCACCCCACCTCTTTTATCTTTTAATAAAAACATTAACAAAAAATATGAAGAGTGGCTTTATTTGTACACAGTGAAAATCTCATAAGGTGCACTTGATGCGTCCTTGAAGTGAACTATGGGAGGGCATCATTGAAATGCTCCCTGAGTGCCTCCCTTATGCGAGAAGCTTCCCCTTTAGCCCCCCTAATACTCCTAGTGGCTGGCTGTTCGTATGCTGCCTCGAGGCGCTGTGCCTCCATAGCCCACCCCGGGGAAAACTTTTCTCCCCTACTTTCACAAATGTTATGAAGGACACAGCATGACACAATCACAACAGGGATGTTGTCCTCGTCCAAGTCCAGCCTCCCATACAAACAGCGCCAGCGCCCTTTTAAGCGCCGAAGGCACACTCCACAGTCATTCTGCAGCGGCTCAATCTGTAATTGAACCGCTCCTTGCTGCGATCCAGGTTCCCGGTGTACGGCTTCATGAGCCATGGCATCAGTGGGTATGCTGGGTCTCCAAGGATGACTATGGGCATCTCCACATCCCCCACAGTAATTTTTTGATCTGGGAAGAAGGTACCCCCTTGCAGCTTCCGGTACAGTCCAGTGTTTCTGAAAATGCGGGCATCACGCACCTTTCCCGACCACCCAGCATTGATGTCCGTAAAACGCCCCTTGTGATCCACGAGTGCTTGCAGCACCATGGAGAAGTAGCTCTTCCCGTTGATGTACTCGGTTGCGAGATGGTCTGGAGCCAAAATCAGGATATGTGTGCCATCTATGGCTCCCCCGCAGTTAGGGAATCCCATGGCAGCAAAGCCGTCCACAATCTCACGAACATTGCCCAACGTCACCGTCCTCCGTAGCAGAATGCAATTGACGGCTCGGCAGACTTGTGAGAGGGACCTCCCGACTCCAAACTGGTTTGCAACCGACCGGTAGCAGTCAGGAGTTGCCATCTTCCAGACTGCAATCGCAACACGCTTCTCCACGGTTAGGGCTGATCTCATGTTGGTGTCTTTACATCGCAGGGCAGGGGCCAACTCTGAACACAGTTCCAGAAAGGTTGCTTTCCTCATTCGAAAATTCTGTACCCACTGCTCGTCATCCCCCAGCTGCATAACAATGCGATCCCACCACTCGGTGCTCGTCTCTCGCGACCAGAAACGGCGTTGCACCGTGTGCAGATGATCAGTGAAGGAGCTGAGCAATGCGGTGCTGTTGCTCTGCAGGGCATCGATCAGCCCCTGCTCCTCAGCGTCCTCGTCTGATTTGGAGCTCATTGCGTACTGAGCAACCAGCCGAGATGTATTTAGAATGCTGAAGGCGACAGTGGAGATTAGAGCAGGATCCATGCTGTCGCAGTTGTGATTGTTTGCAAGTAGTGCATCACTGCACTGTTGAAAATAGGCGCGAGTTGCTATTGGCAACGAGGAAGACGCAAGGGGAACACAGTGTACCACGGGAAAATGAGAATTTACCCCTGGCGCTTTGCGTTCCTTTCCTTCATCCCAGGATTCCAAGCGCCGATTGAGGGAAAATTGAACTGTGGGATAGGTGCCCAGAATTCATTGTGCTACACCACGATATTGCAAAGAATTCTGTTGCGTTGCAAGGAGCGACGTATGGACGCACTATCCCGCAATAAAGGTCACGTGTTTTTTATAGCGCGATTGCCATGTTGCGCTTTAATCTGATCGTGTGTACATAGCCTCTGTGTCTGATTAGCTAAAGGGCAACAAGGGTTAGTTCTACTGTTCTAAATTACCACAGAAATCAGTCACTTGGCCACTTCACACGCTCCTTTCAAATGTGTCAAATAATGCAAGTGAGTAAAGAGAGAAACTGCATAACTATTGGCTCACCATGCAACACTTCAATTAATTTTAATTGTCTAATGAGCTGCACACAACCTGAGCACAAGTTGTCAGAATATCTCAACAAGCGCTCTCAGCTGTGATTTTGGAACCCATTTCTTTTTGCATTCTATTGGAGTCCAAGTTTCTTTGACCATCAGGTACAGTGAAGCAGTAGCTCTCATGTCTCAATGTCTCTATGGAGATACCAGAGTTCCTAGAACAGTGTAGCTACTGGCTGATCTGTGGATTATTTGCTTGCTGATTATTGATGGCAGGATTTTTAAGGTGTGTTTTAAAAAATTATAATTGCACCCAAAGGCGTATGTCTTATACATGCAAATAATGGCCAAGATTGTCAAGAGTGATCAGTGATTTGCAGCTCCTCAATTTTCTGGGGCCCAATTTAAGATGCACTGAAGGAGCATGATTTGCAAGGGATGGGTGCTCACATCTTTGAGGTGTCTCAGTCTGGGCACCCAAAAAATGTAAGCACTCAATCGTGTGTTGCTTTTGAAAAACTTGGTCAGAGTGACCTGGCTTCAAAAAGCCCAGGAAAGATTTTCACTCCAGGAATGAATTATTTCCTTCTTGGCAGGGAAATGGGTGGACAAAAACTTGGAATATTCTTTCCCAATCTACTTTTTTTGGAATGTGTTCATAGTTCCTGTTGTTGCATTGTACACAAATGAATATCAAGCAAAAAACAGTATCAAATCTTGCAACTCCCAGAACTCCAGAAAATGGTAGTGTTCTGGCCTCCAGCCAGCTAGTGGTTTTTCCACACAAACGTTATCCCGTTTCACCTGGGTCTCACTGCTCCCCAGAAACATTAAAATCCTCTGAGTATGTGGCTGGACTATCATTTAGTCAATGCTCCTAGACACACGAGTGCCATGACTGGCTAGAGTTGCCAGTGTTGTATGGGTTACAATATCTCTTTATTGTTAATCATGCATATTACAGTAGGGCCTAAGGGTAAACCAAGAAGGGGCCCTATTGTGCTACGTGCTATGCAAACATAGAGTAGTGGATGATCCTTGCCCCAAAGAGCTTACAGTCGAAATAAACAAGACAGACACATTGTGGGTGAAGGAGTAGAACACATAAGAAGAGTGAACAATGGAATGGCAGCAAATTTTATATTTTTTTTCATATTTCATTGTTTTTTTTTTAAAAGATTGAGTTAGGAGGAGATAAGCTGCATGGAAAGGAAGACAGATAAGAGAGACAGAGCAGGAGAGAAAGAGGATAAGAGGGGCACGTGCAGGGGCATGCACAAGGGGGAGGGCATGGCCCCCCAATAAGTGGCAGGGACACAGAAGTTCTCTGGATCTAGGGCCTCAGCATGGCGGCCTCAGAGTGAACTCCTTCAGCCCCAGGGTGTGGTGTGGGGCGAGGGGCTCAGAGTGAGCTCCTCCGGCCACAGGGCTGCAGCACAGGGACACAGAATGTGACTCTCCAAAAGTCCTCATTTAAATTCCTGTGCACACTCGTGAGAACAACTGTGGAGTGAAGTTCTTTCATGTATACTACTATTTTACAATTTTTAAAAAGGACAATTTCCTTCTTTAAAACACAGGGCTTGACTATCTCTCAGTTCATCCAGTGGAAAAGCATCCATTGTTCTCACCAACCAACCCAGCTTGTTACTCAGAGTCTGTTTATCTATTCTCTTGGTTCCTGGGGAGACTTTCATGGGAATTAAGAACCTAATTATCATTTGTGCCTTTGAAAATCACCCACTCTCAGTTCCCGTTCTTAAATACAGTTTCTAGCAAGAAACATTGCAACCCCCTTCCATTCTTTGTGATGCTTACAGTAATATTTATTGACCTCTGCCATGCCATATGCTATGGAACACACAGCTCAATAGAGAAAGAAAAGCAAATTAACAAAGCAACAAAAATAATTTTACATATTTATACAATACTCTTCTTGTCCTCAGAACTTCTCATGTCATCCTTTCCCGCACCGCCCCTCCTTCCTCTCGTTCAAAAACTTTGTCATCATTGCCACCCAGAGTTCAATTCCCACAGTGCTAGGAACTTCAGGAGCTTTAGCGTAGTCAACCCATCACCTGCTAACACCATTTTAAGCACTGTGCTGATGTGTCTTGCTCTGAACATCTCTAAAAAAACACAGTGGTTAAAGTGGTTTTAGTGGCTGTCAGCTTGTCTACACTAAAGTTCTCACTGTTAATATCACCAGAAAGAGCCAAGGGTTCAAGCCAGCAGAGTTAGAGGGGCATGAGATTCTCCATGTACAGGTATTCTGAATCTCAGAAAAACAGTCCTATTTTGATGTCTTACTGGAGCCCTTGTGATTAAGAGGATCGTCTGTTAGCTAGAGCATCAATTTAAAAGCATACGTTGCTCTGATCACTTAACCTGACTCATTACTAAATGAGGCCTGGTCTACAGTTATGTGATGTAACTAGCACATCTCACATTGACATATTTAAATCTACACAGCACAGCATCTTCACAATGCTATGTCGATGAGAGAGCATCTCCCATTGATGCTACCTTCTGCCTTTTGGGGAGTGAACTAATTCAGTGTTCAGGAGAACACTCTCTCATTGACTGAGCAGGTCTACACAGAGCCACTCAGTTGATGCCTCTGAATCAATGCCTGCTGCCGCAGCAGTGTACACATGCCCTAAATGTGGTGGTAAATCTGATTTGTGGGTTTCCTTCCCCATCTCAAATAGAGCTGATAGCACTCAATGTATTTCACATACCCTTACCACTTTTGCCGCAATATTCATGTTTTAAGTGAATGAGGTCAACCATGCTGAAACATGCTTTTACATTTTCATTGTCTTAATGTTTCCAGGATTCCAAGCTTCAGCACCCACAGGAGCTTGCCACAGCACCAAAAAACCAGAGTGTGGCTGCTAACCTCAACAAACGACAGACAACTGTAATCAGGGGCAAACATTCACAAGAACAAGCCAATACTCTCAGTGAGGTAGCCAGCTCCTTGCTTAGCCAATTATATGAACAACAGAAGATGACTAAATCCCTTCTAAAACATCTTAAACAACTGAATTTACCACCAGTGATGCGCCCTTTAAATAAGAGTTTAATCAAAGATGACAGATGGAAAAACGCAGATGAAGCTCAAGAGAAACGCAGATCATTTCTTTATGACTTCTGTAAAAAATACAGTAGTAAGAACCAGCTCAGAACCCATCTTGTGCGTATGGTATCCAGGATATACGTGGAGGATAGACACAGAATCTTATACTGTGAAGTGCCTAAAGCAGGCTGTTCAAATTGGAAAAGGATTCTGATGGTGCTCAATGGACTTGCCTCTTCGGCATACAGTATTAGCCATAATACTGTGCACTATGGAAAGCATCTGAAGAAATTAGACAGTTATGACTTAAAAGGGATACAGAGACGTTTAAATACCTACACCAAGATCTTATTTGTTCGAGACCCCATGGAAAGATTGGTGTCTGCCTTCAGGGATAAATTTGAACATCCAAACAGCTATTACCACCCGGTGTTTGGGAAGGCAATTATTAAGAAATATAGACTTAATGCACATGAAATGGCACTGAAAACTGGATCAGGTGTTAAGTTCAAAGAGTTCATCCAATATTTGTTAGATTCCCAGCGCCCGGTAGGAATGGACATTCACTGGGAGCAGATCAGCAAGCTCTGTTATCCCTGCCTCATCAATTACGACTTCATAGGAAAATTTGAAACTCTGGAGGAAGACGCCAATTACTTTTTGCAATTAATAGGTGCTCCAGCAGAGCTGACATTTCCTAATTTCAAAGACAGACATTCCTCTGATGAAAGAACAAACACGGAAGTTGTGAGACAATACTTGAATGAGTTGTCTATTACAGAGAGACAGTTGACCTATGATTTTTATTACTTGGATAATTTAATGTTTAATTATACCACACCAATTGTATAGCTCTGTATGGTTTTCAAATTCTAGCAACATTTAACAATTTTGGCCTCAAACCAGCCACTGTAATATTACCAAAAAGAGCTGAGTGGAAAAAATGTAACTGCTAAGTGGCGTTGTCTTGGCTTCACGGAGTTTTATAAACTAAAGTGACACCAGTTGACACAAAATTATAAGAGCAATGCACAAAAGTGATCTGTAAATCATCTAAATTGCACTAAAATGTCTGAAAAATAAGATGCTTTTGCAGTATGGATTATATTGTGGAAGCAGTAATGCAGACGTGTTGTGTTAGCTCAGCTAATGTTCTTGTAGTGGTTTGAAAAACATTGAAAATAGCGTGGGTATGTGTGGGTGTGTGTAGGAAGAAGGTGGCAAGAGGGTTTTGAATGTATTTTTTTACTGTCTATGGCATATTAATAAAAATCATTGGCTAATTCTGTAAGAAATAAGTAGTTATAAGTTGCAGTATTGTATGCACTTATCACCTAGTGATTCTCTTGGCATTTTAATTTTAAACAGAACCCATCATGTGATGTACACAATGATCCAAATCCTGAACCTCGTTGTCATCCTAAATGTCCGGGCACGGTCATAGGATGGAGGCCATGGAACATCTGCAGTGGTTTGCTGTGGACGCTGTTAACTACCTCCCCAGTGGCAGATCCTCCAGCCATGCCCCCTATAAAACTGTGGCATCATATGAGCTGTGCACCCATTATTTCAGTCTCATTGGTGACTGTGATTGCAGTTCAGTAGGGATTGCTCCATTGCAACAGACATTGCCAGCAGAATGCCTCCCATTGGCAGTGCTCTGGGTTCTTTTGCCTTTTCTGATCTGTACTGAGTTTTGGCCATCAAGCAGTATACTCCAGAAGGTGGAGGCTGCAGTAGTCTGCAATGACAGGATGGGAAGAGGCCACTGTAATCCCTGAGGCAGAAATATGGAATTTGTGTACAAAATCCCATAATACTTATTATAAAGGGGTAGAACCTGGGGACAAGAGGGTGGAATACCCTATCTGGGACAGATAACAAACACAGATATATCTTGAAACTATCATATTCAATTTTATAAACCTTATCTATATCTCTGCGAGCCAGGGATTGTATGCTGCCTGGCTAGGGAGGATCGCTGAGCTCCTTGAGAAACTAAAATCACTAGAGGATATTTAATGCAATTTCCCAAGGTTGGTTATGCAGATACTCAGGCTTGAGGCTTCGGCTTCCTGGGGGAAAGGGGAAGTGTCTGGTTTCTGAACTAGGAGACAAAGGCTTTTGGGGCCATAACAGACTCAGGGGCTTTCTTTTTGATTCATTCAGGAAATGGACATGACCTTTTGTTCAAGAGAGAACCCAACCCTGCTGAAGAATTGGAAAGTCTGGGACCTGCCAGGGTCTCCATGGGGCAAACAGGAAGTTACTAGTAAAATATTTAGATCCTAGGGGTTGGGGGTAATGTATGTTTTCATATTTAGCCTTTAATAAACATACTGTGCTTTTGAAGAGCTAAGTGGTCATTGGTAAAAACATTCTAATTGTTCTTAGAGAGAAGCTGAGGAACAGGGACTAGACATTTGTCAGACCTGCTTGGGATAATCACAGTGAAGTGCAAGGGGGACTGCAAGCTAAGACCTCAGGTCCAAAGGGAGTGGGACATGAGTGTTTTCCCAGAGAGAGGTAAAGGCGAGAGACCTGGGACCTGAGCAGATCATGGAGGTGGAGTTAAAGGTGTAGCTGTTCTGAAACTGTGACAATATCATCCCTGATGCAGACAGTTGCTTCTGAAGCATTGTGGAACAATGTTCAGAATGTCCCAGAAGTTGGGGTATAGCTACAAAAACTAAGGGCAAGTTCCCATAAAATCTACTTAACCTATGAGAACAAAACATGTTTTGAAATCTCTGGATATGAAGTATTGTAGAAGGAGGAAACTGTTTTACAGGAAACTTTCATAAGTAAGTGACTCCCCATTCTTAATCAGTGCTCACTATCAGAATTGTTGCTTCCCAGGTTCCTCACGCCAAATGACTGTATGGCCCTGACCTTGCCAAAGGCACAGTCATTGGGAGGTAGGAGAGAGATTTCCCCCTCTCAGGCATACTCTGAGGAGTAGTTGGGGACTCTAGTGCCTTTTTACACCCTCAACTTTCAGCTTGTGGCGGAAGAGAGAAAAAAGGGGACACCAGTTCCAACCCCAGAAGTGTGGTGGTGCACAGCAATAGGCCCAGCACAACCAGTTTCTTCGCAAGTAGGACCATTGAACAAGGTAAGTACCCCAGTCGAAGCAGAAGGCACAGGCAGTTCCATGCTAAGCCATTAGAAGGCTCCCAGCTAGCTGCCCTTGTAACAAGACGAAGGAAGAGTCCATTCCCCACAGGACTGGAGCATGTGGAAGAAGAAAGAGGACACCTGCTGGAGGAAAGTACAGTTAGGAGAGGAGCAAGCACCCTGGACTGAGAAGACTGTACACAAAGGTTGGGGGAGAGAAAAGAGAATGGGAGAAAATTATGGAGAAAGGAGATGGCGGAGGGGAGACATTAGCTCTTGGAGGACACAGAGGCACACCATATTCTGTGCATGTATGTAAAGGGAAATGTGGCAGGATCGTGAGCACAGAGTGACACAGCTACCCAGGACAGATACATATTTTATTGTATAAATGTAGGGCTTTAGGGGTCTTTCAAAGGAGGGCACTTGGTACATCTTAGGAGCTGATTTATGGGCAAAAAACCACTCAACTGATTTCTTTTCTTCCCCTGTTCTTCCCTGCCCTGACTCCCTTCCCTCACCCCCGTCCCAATATTTTTGGTGGTTGCTACTCTGGATCCAGCAAGCCAGTGGAACTGGACATGTAAGTAAAGTTATGCATGTGCTTAAGTGTTTGGGGGATCAAGGGTAGGATTTGGCACCATTGCAAAAGAGCTCTGGAACTGCCTTGAAAGGCTATGTCCACTGAGCAACACAGTTGTTCCCATGTGAGGATGACCTCAGTGTTCTGCTCTCTAAAAGGGAGTGCATCCCCTACCACCCCAGTTCCTGGACTGCTATCACAGAGAGCTAAGAGAATTCACCACACTTGTGTCCTTAGTGAATATAACCTCAGCCGCCTTTTTGTACATGCTTAGTTTAGTGCACTTATTTAATCCTGAAATTCTCCCCACCCCTTTCTTCATAAGACCATAAGAAGGGCCATACTGTGTGATAGATGGTCCATCTAGTCCAGTATCCTGACTTCCAACAGCAGTCAGTGCCAGGTCTTCAGAGGAAATCAGCAAAAGAGGGCAACTATCAAGTGATCTATCTCCTATCATCCAGTGCCAGCTTCTGGTGGTCCCTTGTCCTGGGAGCTTCCTGTTTCCTTCATCAGGGCTATGCCAGACCTCAAACCCCACAAGCATTTCAAAAGGAGCATCTCTTGTTCTGCCATGATACAGTACTGCAGTCTGATGCCCAAATCCAGAGCCTATTGTGCCCGTGTGAATTGCCACAGACTGAACTCCATAATCGCCCAGTGTGCGGTCTGCAGAGCCTTTGATCCCTGAACCAGAAAGGAAAGAGACACTTGAGGCTCTGGGATCACCTAGTCTTAGATATCTATAGCCCATGCTCTGGCCAGGTCCATTTCTGGTGTGGAACACCAGCTTCAGTGCCATCATCCTCACCAATCAGACCCTAAGAATCACGTTGCTACTTCAGTCTCAGTGCTGACTTCCACTAAGGGTTCCAAACCAGGATCACACCAATCCTGTTGTGGGGAGGTGGGGGGGAGGAGGGAGCTACTCCCTCATCCAGAGCAGCACTGGCTATGAGAATTTCTCCCTGCACAAGATAACTCCCCTGGAAACCCATATAAGTTGCTGTTGATGGGAAATATAGATGCTCTCTGTCCAGAGCTCAAATTGGAGCTTGCAGAGCATAGGCAGTCCCAGGAACACTTGGGGAGAATGGCCATACACTCCAACCAAAAATAATTCTCCAGAGGTATCTGATCCCTTTGACATTCCCTAGGTTCAAACTCTAGGGAAGCTGGCTCTTCCCCTTAGAAGTGGCCATCTAAAGTCACCTGTCTGATTCCCTCCTGTAGCCAGAGAAGCAGACAGGATATTTGCCAAGGACCATCAGTTTTAATTCTAAAACCATGGGTCAATTCTCCACTGGTATTTGTAGCACAGAAGTTACACCACTTGAGGGGGTGGTCTTCAGGGATCGACATCCCAGTTGACTGAGCAGGTCTTCACAGACCCACTCAGTCAATCAGGAAGTTCAATCTGATGATGGTGAATGTGCCACTGTCAATGAAGACCTGCCTGTAGTGGTTTTTAGGCACTGGTGAGTCCCAAAGATTTTATACGTTTCCATCATGTATGTAAGAAAGATTTTTTGATCCCACTAATAAAATATGCAGGTCAAAGATATGCTTGAGTTTTGTAGAAAATAATTATTTCAGTGTCTAGGTAGAATAATAAACTACAAAGTCTCTGAATGAGAACCGAATCTTGAACTTGTTCCCCCTGAATTCAGTGACAAAACTTCCATTGTCCTTAGTGGCACAGAATTGCAGCCTGAAAGAGATTTTGGAAAATAAATACTTATATTATGTTAGAGAAGCAGAATGGGCTCAACATCATGAAAAATAAAACTTCACCAACTCATTTTTATTCATTAAAAATATTGTTTGACTCAAGAGGGGAGAGGAGGTTTTGAACTAGTGAAAATGAGAGCAAAAGTGAACACTGATGGGCATTTGCAGATACATATCACCTTCTGGATTTTTGCAAGTCTGATACATTTTACATATGTGATTTGGGATACTAGCTAAGTGTGTGTGCACAAAACCATAATTATTTTAGTTGCACGGTTGTTCAATTGTACTTGAGAAAGTAATTTAACTTTAGCGTGTGCTCAGTTTCTGATGCCCTAGCCTCTAACTGCACTTGAAGTTCAGTTTTTGAAAATCTAGCCCTGACTGTTTTATATAAAAGGCTCTTCTCAGTCTTCTTCAGCATCTTGAGGGATTGGGATGATCTCAATAGCAGAATCTGGATTGTACTTTGCCTCATGAACCACATTTTGAAAATCACCATCCTCCTTTGCCAAGAATTAAACTACATGATTTACAATTAATGTAAGTGTTTAATGTAATTGAATTGGGACTGTGATATTTGACTTGTGGGATTACAATAGATAAAGGAATAATTTGCAGTATAAAAGATGACCTCTATTTTTAAAAGTAAATTTTAAAAGGTCACAGTGAGTCTGGGTTGAAAATCAGCTGATATTTTGAAAGATCAGTAAGCGAAATCATAAATTGAAGGTCGTCCAATATGATCTACATAAAAACCTACGAATGTTAGTCATATTCAAAATTATATGATGTGCTTTTGGCTGAGGGACAAAAATGCACATTGCAGCATAGTAGGCAATAATATCTTGAGATCTACTAGAAGGATCAACTGCAATAGGCAAAGCCTATTTTAAGGAGCTACATTAAAGTATCCATATGACTTCTTGTTCAATTTTTGTTTCACCTTTTAAGCCTACTATGCCATATAACTAATATTTGGTCACTTGATACAGTCTTTGCTGTAATAATTCTTAGTAATAATGTACATCCTTTGTGCTGCGTATCTCAAACCACTTTTTAAGCATGCATCAGTTAAGTGTCACAGCCACTTAGGCACAAAGAAGTTGAATCGCTTGGCAAAAGCACTACAGTGAGTCACTGGAAGTGCTGGAATGGAACCTAGGTACTCCATTAGACTGCACTGCGAACAGATAAAAGTAAAAATTTCCCATCCTTCTCTTTTTAAGGGCACCAATGTTAGTTCTTCAAATAGAATTAAAATGCACTAATTTGTGTGTCCATAAATGCTAGAGGCCAATTTAAAATACATTTTATTTTTAATGGTTCTCCCAGTGAGTGCTTTAGAGTAATTTCCTCAAAAAACCAAGCTTACTAGAGCTAGTTTGGCTTCAGATAGTAGTGGTAGGTGGTTGCTATTAACTTGGAGATCACCATTGTAATTTTAAATGTAGTGAATGGGTTTGGAAGGATTCAGTTTTTATTGGTAAATGTCAGTAAACATCGATTTTGCTATACGCACAAGTGAATGAAAAAAATATTTCTATTGACAACAATCTAAATACACAGATAAGCAAAGAAAAATGCTGTGTGAGAACTTGTTAGAATCAATATGCAGTGATTAAGATTTTTGAATTAGACTTGTTACAAATGAACTAGCAAATGAATGGTAAAAACAGGTACGATTTGTTGATTTTAAGGAAATTTACTTTGTATATTTTGATGTGCTAGTGCTAATTTGTGATAACAGTTTATAAAGCTTTAGCTTTTTAAATCTGAATGTCTATTGTCCTTAAATAATTGACTCTCCCCCACCTCCTTAGTTTCCCACCACTATGAGTTCCGTGATTTATTTTGCATTATATTTAAAAAAGCATGTCATACTTCTCTTTGTTGCTTGTCAGTTTCATTGGGCTTCCATTCTCAGGATAGAAAAACCTTGCTTTATATCTTATTCTGAAGGTGTCAGAGAAAATTGAGGACATCTCAGTTATGTTCAAATAATTCACTGAATTGTTTCAGTTCTATTTGTTCAGTTGACAGTCTCAAGAAACAGAGCTTCTGTTTCACCTCTGTGTCAAAACACTAAGAATTAATGTTTCACCACCGCTGGACTTGACATAAAACTGCAGCCAGGTTGTCTAACCTAGAGGAAAGGCTCCTTTACACTGCTTCAGCTCTTTAATCTAACATAAAAGGGCTTAAACAGGAAAGAGAATATCATCCTCATTGTATTATGCGCATTAATTAGACTAATTTATTTCATTTCAATTGAATATCCCAAAATAAAATTGATGTTCATCTGTAATGTTCTGCAGACCTAAACACAGGTTTAAATGCAAGAAGCCAGAGTACTGAAGCCCACCCATGTAGCTGCACCCATTGGTAACTACTGGAAAACTGCAGAACATACTGAAATATAATCCTGGTGCTTTTCAGCCTTAGAAATTGATTATGTTAATGCTTAGATGGAGGGGAAGTCACCTACATTGCAAATAGAGGGGGTGGGGGGAATCCCAGTTCAGCTACCATAACTTTTCATCTGTAACAGCCCTCAATAACTCCCTTTTTATCTTTGGCATTTTCATCTTCTTGCCGTCTAATCT
Organism: Pelusios castaneus; assembly: GCA_007922175.1. Lineage (NCBI taxonomy): Eukaryota > Metazoa > Chordata > Testudines > Pelomedusidae > Pelusios > Pelusios castaneus. The sequence continues at coordinate 13,090,225 of ML685766.1, forward strand.
TCCTTAAATTTACAAGCGTCTCCCATGCCAAATTCTTTCAAATTCCTCCTCAAATACATACTTCTTCCATAACGTCTTGCTTTCAGCACTGCTCACTCCCCAAGATTTGCTGTACCTCACAGATGAAACATTCAGTATATAGCAATACGCCTCCCCACCTCACACCCCCCCCCCCCCAATATATAGTATACCAACACTCTATGTCAAAAGCCAGATTTAACAAGGTGTGTAGACACATAAAGATGGGTCACTAAAATTCCTAGCTGAGATTTACAAAGGCCCCACAATAGCAGAAGTACCTTGGTCCCATTGAACACAGGAGTCAGGACCCAGAGCCTCAAAGATATTGAGGCATATAACCAACTCAGGTACTTTTGTAAAATCCACTAGACACTTGCATGCTTTTTCAGCCTTCTGTAAATAGGTTAAAGGCATCCAAATCTGCAGTGTTTCCAGTACAGGAGCAGAGGTCCACTCACATACAGTTATGGCCAGGCTATGGCCATTTGACTCTAAATTGCTAGAGAAAAAGCAATTGATTCTTCTACGGTTTCATAATTCCAAGCTACATTGGTCTTTCCCTCACTCAAGTTGCTCCTCACCACTGTCAAGTCACAATGACTGACCATGCTTCCCCTGAACAAATGAGCTAGTCTTAAAAAAAAAAAAAAAAAAAGTGGAGGGGGGGAGCAACTGGAACCAAATAACCTGGACCTGCCCGGTTAGTCTTGGGGTTCTGAGCACGGGTGCCAAAGCATTAAAGTTTGTTTTGATGCTGAGATGCATACCAGCGAATATGAATCAGGAGGAGGATCATCTCCTCAGTGCCCCTGAAGTTCCTCGTATCACACACAAGCCTTCTGAAGACACCAATGATGTATTAAGGTGTGTATTTGGTGCATATGTTGGTATTCATTCATGAGAAAGACTTGACCTTATGGTCAATAGAGTGAGCTGACTTCAGGGAAGTCACAAGAGAACATTCAGCTTGGAGCAAACAAAATATTAAAGACAGCTCAGTGACAGTCCCTCTTTTGGAAAGACCATTTTGCATCTTGATTCCCAAGCAGTGCCTTCTTGTCAGCATTCTGCTGCTGCTGCCATCTTTTCTTTCTTCCACACCCTGCTTTCTACTAGTCTTCAATTCTTGTCTAAAATGGCGTGCAGATCAGAACTTCCAGGGGATCATGTGAAGGTGTGCAGCGAAGAAGAGAAAAATACAGTCCTATCTCTATTTATAGACAAATAAAATGGTCACCCGGTGACATTTAAAAACTGTTTTAAAATGAACTATAGCAACACACTGAGACATTACTGTTAAAAACATTAGCACCGGAAATGTATTCTTTTTCCTCAAGCTAATTACTTAGCTTCAAAAGCTGGATCCAGATAGTTTAGCATTCAACCTGTGAAACACTTTCGCTTTATATAAAAATAAACATTGTCATTTTTTTAAGGACAAGAAGTAAAAACCAAATTCTAGCCAGTTTAGAAAACTTTCTGCTCATAAAACTGAACTCACCGCTCTCTTGCAAATTCATTCATTGTCGTGTGTGTCTGTCTCTCTCTGGGTAAAGATTTTATAAATACTCCCACCCAACATATGTTAGAGATATTCAATTATGGGGTTGGAGATACAGTCACATATATTCATTCAGTGGACATTGTGGCTAAATTCTCTTGCTGGCTTTAGCTGGCTTTGAAAATCTCAACTATATATATTTTAGACTGCACATGTTAAAATAAAAGGGTGCCTATGCATATACTACTTGCATTTACAGTGATTAAACTAATTAGATATAATGAAGATGGAGAGCTGGGCATACACATGTTGTATATGTGCAACATATAATACCATATGTTTTATCAGCATGAGTGTCACATGTTTTGATGCCACTTGCGAATCTTTTGGGTCATACCAAATGAATCTGGGCTGTAGTACAGGAATTGCAAGTCACAAAGTTACTGGCTTCTTTTTGGTTATCCAGGTTGAGATGGTACTGGGGAAGTGTTAGGGCCAATTCTAAGGATGTGTGACAGTGGTTAAAGTATAATTGGATGGGCCCCGGAACTCTCCTAATCTCGGGGCCCCCTTCCCATATTGTCTGGGCCCTCTTCATGCATGTGTGGGCCCCAGCTCAGGTAGGCATTTGCAACCACTTCTCAGTACCACATGCATCAGTTACCGTTCATAAAAATATTTATAATTTTATATGGTATTTATGCCTCTAGCAATTATTGTCACAAACTAGCAAACACTGCATCACACAGTAAGTATTGTCATTAACAACGGTGGGGTGTAGGACCTGCCAGCAGCCAGGACAGGGCGGAACATGCGTTCCACTGGATTTTTCTATTTTTAGGGGCCCCAGAACTCTGGCCCCTTAAATTTATGGGCCCTGGAACTGCGTTCCGGTGTGTTCCCCCTTACTTTATCCCCAGTGTGTGAAGTGTACAGTGATAACTAATACCCTGGACTGGTCATCTTCGGCCTGTAGATGACATTTGTCCCCATTCGACTCACTTTTGCCATTTTTCTAAAAATAGGAAGGTAGGGAGAGGGAAGGGTAGCAAATAGCCCCCATAGAGAGGCCAGGAGGCTCAGCTGTGGCTGGAGGAGATAAAGCATGCTAGGGAACTGGTGTCTTTCCAATCAACATGTCATAGGAATGGCTGGAAAGCAATTTCAGCTGACATACAGGGTGAGGTTAATGCCATTTAAAGCTCCCTTGTATGGGAGGCAACAGCAGCAAAACAGCAACATTTATAAAATTAATATGACAGAATGAGTCCCCTCTCCCACTGCCAATGCAAACCCCTCCCTCAGATCTCTCAGCTGCTTTCTCAAGCTCTCTTCAGACTGTTAGTGATAATGTGAACAGATCCTTTTGGACACACAAACTCCACCGACGCAATGGGACCTTTGGGTGGACAGAGGAAGGCAAGATCAGCCCCACAGTTTGTTTCTCTTTTTGTCTTCATTAAAAGAGTTAACAGAGAGAATAAGGCCCAACTTTCCAAATGTTGGTGTCTCAGACTAGGTTCCTAAATCAATTCCTAAAAGAGGCGCTTTGTTTTCTTAGATACTGAGAATTCCCTGCTGCCACTGAAATCAATAGGAAGTTCTCAGTGCCTTTGAAAATCAGGCCACTTCTATTGAATTTTGGAGCCTAAATTCAGCTTCAAAAATTTGGCCAAGTTGTTTTAAAAAACTAAATGCAACCACTATTCCTCATTTGTTCTTTTATGCTGGGATGTAGAACATTATTCAGGGCAATGCTTAAGGCTATTGTGTCCAAGCCTCTTCTTTTATTAGCCAGCTGATTAAAAAGCAGGGAGAGAAACTTTCACAACATTTCAAGAACTTCTCTTTAGCACTTTCAGCACATCTTTTCTCTAGGAGCACAGATGCATTCTTTAGTTTATTACAATTTGCCAAAGGAAAACAAGCTCTCCCCGGGACAGCTATTTTTAGGCTAAAAACTGCTGTTATTCTCTCTCAGCTACACTGGTTGCAGAGCTGTGCACATGCTGAATGAGAGAAGCAGTGTATTTGTCATGTAAAATCTACAGTTCTTCAGCTTTCTATTGCTACTATTGCTCCGTAATAAAACTACTGGGATTGGATGGGGAAAGAGGGACTTGTCACAGACCCTTGCTTTTGCCAGCGTTCCCAAGCCTCTGAAATGCTCCTGACCTTTCAACATCATCCAAATACAAGGAAGCAATGTAGAAAAGGTCTCTGTTCTTTTAACCAGAACATTCCACTGCCTACAGGACACTTCCTATTGAAATGCTTAAAAACTCTTCAATTCCTCTTGTAATTGTAAGAAATCTCTGGGATGTCCCCAAAAGCCTAGATTGTCTTCACTTTCTGCATGTGGCTTAAATTCTTCACTTTCCAAGCAAATTACGCTTGCGTGAAAGCCAAGTGTTTGTTTTTATCCTGTCTGCTGTTCTATTCCAGCTTTCTCACTCAAATGATGAATAAAATTTAACTTGTTTTCCACCCAAATTTGGTCTCAAAAACTTCCACATTCTCTCCCCTGGGAATTCTCCCAGAAAATGCAGACTGTAAAGTCAAGGGGACAAGACTCTCTTCGCTGTCAGTAAAGAACAATTATTTATCTTCTACAGTAACTGTGGTTCTACAAATTGGTGTAGTTACGCAGGATCCCCTTGGAGGTTAGCAAGAGCCTCATGCAGAGGAAGCCAGAGGTTATTTGATCATTGGTGTCCATTAGGGCCATGCAAGTGCACTGTGCCTTTTTGTTCATGCTCTTATATGAGCATATAAAGAGATCCACACTGGCACGTACTTGAAGAATAGGCTAATCAGGGCTATATGAGATTCCCAGATAACTCATTTCACTAAGTGTGGCTTATTCCCTGACAACTCCCAAGGTCCCTGATTCTCCTGTAAATGCAGGGCTTCACTTTATAGGTATCCTCAGCAGGGAGGATGTGGCCAGTCTGTGCTGCTTTTGCACTGCCTGAAAGCTGGAAGAGAGTGGAGGGAGGCCAGGAATCTGGCCCTCTAACTCAGCATATTGTCTGTGACAGCTGGACCCATCTTGATCCATGTCTACTTGTAGCTACCTATTATAAAAGAGGCCAAGCTGTCAAATCACAGCATCAAAAATTAGGAGGTTTTCATTTTATTCTTTGTGTGTTAATGTATTTATTTTCTCATCATTATTTTGTTCTAAGATCCCTGATAAATCTAAGATGAGATTCACCATTAATGTCTGAAGAAGTTAATTGTCTACTTGAGACAGACTGCCCAGTTAGATCCAATATTTGCAAAACTCTTTAAGAATCCTTATTAGAGTTCTGTCTCTTTGAACAAAGGATTTTCTCTGTCAGGACATTAGTTAAAACTCTGACATAGTCAGAAAACTGTCTGCAAAAATAGCAGTCCCTCACAGTGACTTCCATATCAAATGTGTTCACTTTACAAGTCAAAAAGATTTTCTGACTACCAGCTCTGCAAACTCCATCCTAGATCTGAAAAACAGGCTGTATATTTTTCTGCCTCTTCTTACACATCTGGTAATAAAGATTCCACAAACAGAGCCTCACTGATAATCATGTTGATGATGCGTGTAGCTGAAAAGAATCTAGCTCACTCTTTCATAGATGTGCTGGCTTTGCAGTACTAACAGTAGTGAAAACTTGTTTTTGTCAGTCAAGTAAGCAGATATACGGTTTAAACTAGACAGGATTAGATATAGAAAGCATTTTGTTTATAAAAGTGTGAACAGCTCATGTGTAAGGAAAAAAAAACCCTGAGAAATTTCCATCCCTCTGGAGCTATTTATTCAGAGATCAAGCTTTTCTAGAATAAGGCCTGTCAGTTAGTATAGGAATAGCAGCAATATGTGAATCCTTTCTTACCTCTGATCCACTACGTGCCTTTAATGAGGAAACTCATTTCAAAGAACAGTTGAGAACAGGACTATGGACACATCTATCCAAAAATGGGAATTAAAGGAAAGAGAAACAGGCTGTATCTAAAGCTATACGCTATGGGAAACTGCCTTCAAACTGGTCTATGGCACTGTAAACTCAAGGGCTTGTCTAGTTTGCAAAGATGTACATAGAAAATTACTCCCAAAGACCTCTGGAATATTGTCAACTTCGGGCATTTTTAATACATTTTAAAAAAAAATCTGTTAATTCACCACAAATTTTATTTCAATCAGCTTTATAGAACAACAGCCTACATGTTCTGTGTCCAAGCAAACTGTCAGTAGCAAGGCCATGCCAGAAAATGTTGTTAAAAAAATAAAAATCAACCAACCTTAACTGAATAAAACGTCATTTAATCATTGAAGTAACTAGTTTCTCACTCTGTTGTCTCTCTGCCCTACTGTCCAACACTTGGTACTTCCAAGACATGCATAGATAATGAACTAAGAGGGTCTTTAACCTAAGAGATAAGGGCATAAAAAAATCCAGTGGCTGGAAATTGGAACTAACAAATATCCAAATACGAACTAAGATTAAAATTGGAACAGTTTATTAACAGCTGTGAAATTCTCCATCAGCTGGAGTCTTTAAATCAAGACTGTCTGTCTTGATACAATACACCAGGAGTGTCAAACATGTGGCCTGCAGGCCAAATGCAGCCCGCGAACCTCTTCCATCCAGCCTGTGACTGTGCTTTGCAGTACTGCACTTTCCCTAACAGAGGGTGCGTCTACACTTACAAGTTAGGTCAACTTAAGGAGGCTTAAATCGACCTAAACTATTCCGTGTCTACACTGGGCTTTCTTTAAGTTGACTTAAGCATTTCCTTAAGTCGACTTAAGGAAAAGTTAAGTCAACTTAATAACACCTCGGTTTAGGTTGACTTAACACTTAAATCGACCTCATTAGGTCAATTTAAGCCAGTGTGGACGGGGATTAGCACCTAAATTGACCTTAAGTCAACTTAAAGTGTTAAGTGAACTTAATAAGGTTGAAAAGGGGCTATGGCTTCACTAGAAAAGTTGTCGACTTTTGTTAAGTCAACTTAATAAGGTTGACTTTAAGTCGACTAAAGTCGACTTAATTTTTCTAGTGTAGACATAGCCGGAGAGGAAGTGCAGTCTCACATATCCAGCACTCCACAATGCCACAAAAGTGTCAGGTCTCATGACATCATGGAGCACTAGGTATGTGAGACTGAGCTCCATGAAACCAAACTCTCTCCCTAATAGAGAGAGAGTGTGAGTGATATCACGCAGTGAAGTTTCGCATACACAGCAAGAGTGCTGTAGTATTTTGATTTATGGTATGTATGGCCCACTTCAAGTACATTTAAGTCAAAGCTGGCCTGCTATAGCATATGAGTTTGACACCCCTGCAATATACACTGTATCTTAATCGCAAATTGTTGAACAATCACTGGATAAAATTCTTTGTCCTGTCTTATGATGGAGGCAAGACTCGTCATAATGGTTCTTTCTCACCTTAACATCTGTCAAATCTACTTGGTCTAATGGCTGCATTTGCATCACAGTCTATCAGGATCACATCTTGTAAATATTAAATATGGTCAGAAATGAAAACATTGTTCTCCAAAGCATTTAAGGAAAAACATGCAGTCAGTTTTTCTTTAGAATCTTGCATAGCAAAATAATTTGTCTTGTAAACAAACATTCATAACCAGATTTTACTTTTCAGTTAGTTTAGTGGAAGCTGAAGGTTTTTATAAAAATGAGCAACAACTTAACTTTAAAGATAATGGGTATAGATTTTAGATGATCTTAGCATTGAAGGGGAAATACAAAACACAGAATTAGCCCAAATTATTAAGAGGACAGTTACTATTTTATAAATCTCAGGGACAGTATGAAATATCTAAAGCAGAATTGCCTTTTCCACATATAGAAAGCAAAAACCTTGCATGACATAAGTTTTTAGTGCAGCCGGATAAAATTTATTTTTATGACTTTTAATATTTTATTTCATCTAAACATGGTAGAGACTATCCTCGAATCGAGGGATTGCTGACGATGATGATTTCATCTAAAAAAGATGATTTGTGATTACAACAGAGAGCTGACAGTCAGGAGGATCTCAGTGCCAGGTGAGACTTGACATATTTTCTACAGGGATTTGAGCAGCTCACAAATAGGAACAGTTTTCAGAATGGGATGTCCAAGGCTCAGGTACAATCTTGGTACAAATAGAGCCTCTCAAATAAACCTGATTTCAGTCTTTGAGATAACAAGTTTGATGCTGCATAGAAGTAAGATAATTTTGTAATGCATTTGATTTAGCCTGGGGTGATATCATTAGAACACATGTTAAATGGATGAAGAATTGGCTGCCAGATCTCAAAAAGTAATTGTCACTGGGGAATTGGCACTGAATGAGGATGTTTCTAGGGAGGTTCCACAGGAATTGGTACCTATGTTCCCTCTAAGCTGTGCGGGTGCATCCGCCGGCCGCCTTGACTTCCCGGCCTGGGGCCGGGACTGGGGTTGGCTCCACTCCGCCAACGGCCTCAGCCTCCCGGCACGGGGTCTGCTCCGCCCCGCCGGTGGCCTCCCGGGGCCCCAGTCGGGTCCTCCCCCCGCCAGCGGCCTCGGCTTCATTCTTTCCTTCTCTTCCTTTTTTCTTTCTCTTCCTTCTTTTTTCTTTCTTTGCTTCCTTCCTTCTCTCTTTTTTTCCTCTTCCTTCCTTCTTTCTTTCCTTCCTTCTCTTTCTAAAAAAAAACTTTAAAAAAATTAATTTTAAATAAAACCCTTTCTAAAAATTAAATTTCAATTCAAAATTCATTCAAATTCAATTAATTAAACTCAATTAATTAATTCTATTTACAATCACTTTAACTTCAATTAATGCCTATAATTTCTGTGATGTGAGTTTACACAAAAATTTTATTCAGAAAAAGTTTTGCACATAGCTTGAAAATTTTGCACACAAGCTGCCAAACCTTAGAGGAAACATTGATTGGTTCTAGGCCTGATGCTATACAACGTTTTCAGAATATCTGGAAGTCATTATAAAATCACTTCTGATAAAATTTTGGATGACACAAAGTTTGGTGGAGTAGTAAATAACGATGGGGCCAGGGCAGTCCTACAGAGTGATATGGATCATTTGGTGAACTTGCCCATTCAATCAAAATATGTTTAATGCAGCCAACTGTGGAATTATAGATCTAGGAACTAGGAACGCAGACCACGACTACATATTGAAGTACTACAAAAGCAGTGATTCTGAAAAGGATTTAGGGGTCAGAGTGAACACATAACTGAATATGAGTTCATCCTGTGATGCTAGAGTACAGGTTAATGCAATCCTTGGATTTATAATCAGGGGAGTAGGAGTAGGGAAATGATTTTATCTTTGTGTATGGCATAAGTGAGATTAATAGACTAATCAGTTTGAGGTCTTCAGATGAAGACTGGATGCTGTTGCAGAACATACTCTTTAGCCAAACACAATCAAGTTTTAGTCAAAGATGGTTTATTAAGCTCAATACCAGGGGTAGGTGGATGAAATGTATTGACTGGTGACATACAGGAGCTTAGATTATATAATAGTTCCTTATGGCCTTAACCACTGCTACAGTCATGTATCATCAACCACTATTCACCCAGTTACTAAAAGAACCAGTGAAAATTGAAGGAATGCAGGTACAAATAGGTCACCATTTGCATGAGCAGCCATCTACTTTGTGCTTGCAACTGGAATCTTTGCACTTTTAAATCTAAGTTCACAATTGCATGTACTTGTTTACACATGAGCTTTAGGCTTCCTTTTTTTGAAACTTTGCCCATAAATGATATTAAAAAATCAAATATTTTTGCACAGGTCCTAAAAATGTCTCATTTGTTTGGACTCAGGTTGATGCTCTTTATTTTGCAAACAAATACAGCCATCTGCATAAAGAAATAGAGCACATTCCGTGCCACACTTAACAGTCATTTCTAAGCAACTAATTACTGAGGCAAGTGTAGGTGAACATTGCAGAATGGGAAAAGGTGGTGGTGTATATGAAGTACAAAACTAATTTCCATGTTCTTGATACATTCATTTATGCAATCAAATATTTACTCCTATCACAAGGCTGGCATGCCACTAAAATCCCATTTCAATCCCACACCATGTTGCAGTAGTAACAGCAACAGCTTTGGACGTGTATTAGAGTTTCTCTTGTGTTTCCACTGTACACCCAAAGCTGCTGCAGTTACTGTTGCATAATCATAGACATTTCTAGCCCTATCTGTGCACAGTAGTTTGTGCTTATTTTGCAGTTTTAGTTTTCAAATATTTAAAAGAGGAAAATGTCAGTCCAAACTCTGCACCCTCAAACTGTTTCCAAGCCTACCTAGTTTTCAAGTTTGTTTTCCTCTCTTGTGATTTGCTCTTACTGAGTTAGAAAAACAACCAGTTTGCAGGCTGTCACATTAGATAGATAAGAAATAAAAAAGCTAGCCAGTCATCCATCCACATTACTCATTACACATTAAAGCCTCTAACAAAATCTTGAATGAATCACTGCCGTGAATAGTCATTTTGTCCTTTCTCTCCCTTCTCTTTACCTAGCATAAGAATCTGTGTACGTCTACTGTATGCTCAGCGTCCACAGAAAATGGAGAAGGAGGGTAAAACTAAACCCTCTGGAGGTTGGCCAGCAGCTATGTCAAAATCTCTTGATTGATTTCCCAGGGAATTCTTAATCTAAATGTCAGGAGTACACATCCCTGCTGTCAAATCAGGATCAGGCTGATACCGAGGCATGACAAACTCAGCTACCTATGTGAAAGGATTACACTTTTGTGTAATTGCAGTGATTTAAACTTCATAAATTTGCTAAGATTAGATTTAAGTAAAGGACAGAAAGACGTTATGATCTCTTTAGTAGACAAAGCTGAAGCTTAAGCATATTTGTTATCTTAAAACATTTCCTTGGTATTTGATTGAGATGTTTCATTTTATTTGACTGACAGTTGTAATCAGAAGTATCTGTCTCAACTATAAGAAACAAATGTAGTAAAACTGCACTTATTTTAATCAGGACAAGCTAATTTGGATTTAGATATTTTTAGCTGTTAATTGAGCTACTACTGTTATCAGGATGTTAGCGTGAGTGTTGTCAAATTGCTCATTAAAATAAATTCTGGTAGAGCATGCTTTAAATAGGGTGATCTGATTTTTATTTAATTCCTTTTTGAAATAGGGCTTTTCCTCTTCTTCTGTTGAAATTTAAAGGCATCTTTTGGGTGCACCCCACCCAGTGGAGTGGCAAATATACTCCAGGATCACTTCTGTCTCTTGGGTTACAGCTGAGCTACTATCAGTGGTAAACACCCTTGTGGAGAGGTTAGGTAAAAAGTATGAAAGTGATCTTCACCCAGAGCACTGCATATGGGAGTGTCAGGCTAACACATGAGTCCTGCTGTGCTTGATACCGTGTGCTAGCCTAGTGGTACTGCTGAGGCACTGGGGTTACATCTACACTTGCAAGTTAAGTCGACTTAAGGACCCTTAATAGGCTTAATCTGCTGCAAGGGAAACTTAGGTTAGATATTAGGAAAAGAAGTCTGGAATAAGCTTCCAAGGGAGGTTGTGGAACCCCCATCACTGGAGTTTTATAAGAATCCAGGGGTTCCCAACCTTTTTGAATGAAAGCCCAACTAATTAACACAAAGTAAAAGGTGCACACTACCCAATCCAGCCATAAATACATATAACCCCTATAAACACATATAATAATACCACTACATTGCATTAATAATAATAATAATTAATAAATTACTCTTACCTTAATAAAAAACTAAGCCTTTCCTGGTGCAGCCACCACTGCATGCCCTATATAAACCCCGCCTCTTCCTGTTCCTCATAGAATGAGGAAAATGGAGGCAGGGGGCACTGCTGACTGGCCCAGGCTACTCCAGGCCTCCCCTGGAAAAGTGCTGCTCTGCTATGCTTGGGGCTGTTCCTCTGCTCTGGCTGAATGCTTGGCTGTCTTGGAGCTGGGTGAGGGCTTCTCTTTCGTTCCAGCCAGTGTGGCGCACAGGGCTGCTGCTCCCTCAAGGGCTATGTCTACACTTGTGAATTTGTCGACTTAGTGTGTCCACACTTAAAAATAAAGTCAACTTAAAGGGAACTTAGAAAGTCAACCTAGAGCGTCCACACTGGATGCTCTAGGTTGACTTTGTGGGGCTAGGGGGACCTGGGGCAGGGGGGCACCCCTTGCCCAATGCCAGAGGGCTCAGCCTTTGCCCCATTGTACTTAGGTACAATGGGGCAAAGGGGGTCAGGGACCCTGGCAGGGCATAGGGGAAGGGTGGGCAGGGCTCTGCCCTGCCAGGTGGGAGGGCATGCCAGGCTACCCCTGTACCCCCCCCCCCCCAGCAGGGAGGGCATTGATGTAGCCCTGGGATAGCCCTAAGTTGATTTAGGGCTACCCCACGGCTACACTGGCTTAAGTCGACTCTAGGGAGTCGACTTAAGCCTTAGGTCTTCTAGAAAGCAGGTTTTATAAAGTCAACTTAATTTTCATTAAGTCGACTTAAGGAAACTGTAGTGTAGGTGCAGGGTAAATTAAGTCGACTTAAGCAAGCTTAAATTGACTTAATTTACCAGTGTAGATGCAGCCAAGGGGAGCTGTTCCTCCACTCTGGCCAGCACAGGTCTTGGGCACTAAATAGCGTCAATATTACTGAAGCTTCACAGACCCCCTGTAATCTTTGGCATCCCCAAAGGGGTCCCATACCCCAGGTTGGGAACTGTAAGGTTAGAAAATACCCGTCAGGGATGGTTTAGGTTTACTTTGTCCAGCCTCAGTGCCGTGGGCTGGATTTGATGATTTCTCAAGGTCTCTTCCAATCCTATGTTTCTATGAGACCAGAAATAGAATTGACCATCAACAAAACAGTGGGATTTATTATAAACAAAGTGCTATTAAATACTCAAAGTTAAATAAGTGGGAAAAATTGAAAATATAATTTCTCTATTAATCTTTAAGAGTGATAGCCATTTTAGGGGTAACATGTAAAAACAGCTAAATACAGATATATACATGACAGATCATCAGGTTCCCAGAGACTGTGGTAATGGAACTCATGGAAGTACTTAGGATAGGTAGAACAGTTGATACTTTATGAGGAATTGTGGTCTTCAAGTTGATTGTGTTACTTAAGAGTTTCTGCAAGTGTAATTGTGTTTCAGAAAGAAAAATAGATAGAGAAATATTACATCCCAGTTTTAAAAAGGGCTTTGACTTAAGAGCCTGAATCTCATTGAAAGTCAATGACACTTAGACCTCCTGGTGCCCAAGAAAAAGGGACTTGGGCTCCTGTATCACTTAGGAATTGTATCTAAATTGTACTCAAAGCAAACAGTGACTCCTTAGCGACTCCCAGTAAGGTGCTCAGAAAGCAAAGAAAGCTGTGGTTAAAACAAACGCCCATTCTTGTGACCTGTAAAAAATAATAATAATAAATTCTAAAAGAACTGTGTGAGAACTTGACTTTATGGGCAGCGTAAAGTTAGCTCGATTCCCATTAGACCTCGGAACAAGTGTATACATTCTTGACATACGGCGCAACACCTCTTCCTTTTTTAACATACCTATCTTTTCCAAACAAACTATATCCCTCAATGCTGATACTTCAGTCATGGGAGTTGTCTCACCAGGTCTCTGTAATACCAATGAAGTTGTAATTTTCTTCCTAAGCTCTCTTTATCAGGTTAGGCAGATGATGTCCAAAAATGCTCTTCTCAGCATTTGATTGATAGATAGAGTCCATCTCAGCACAGTAGTCCTCTTTCCTGGAACATCAGCTTGTTGTCCAAGAGGCCAAAGCCATCTTGCTGACACCACCTGCTTTAGCCATATATTTACTTCTGCAATTTGACAGTCCCTGCCTGGGCTTTTCCTTCAACAGGGAGGATGGACAAGAACACCACTTGTGACCCAAATTCTTTTATCCTTCTTCCTTGAGCCATATAGTCCACTCAAAGTCATTCTTGGCAGTATCGTTGGTACCCATGTGGATAAGTAAGAAGGCGAAGCAGTCTGAGAGCTTGATGAACTTCAGCAGATTCTAAGACACATCCTGAAGCCTAGCTCCAGGCAACCAGCATGTTTCTTGGGACTCCTGGTCTGGAATTCTCTTAGGAGGAAGTCCCAGACCACCAGCACTCTTCTCCTCCTCTTGGGAGTGGTGGTATTGGAATCTGCATCCCTAGGACAATGCATCCAATGCCTTCTGGTCGACAAGGTCTCCTTCTGATTCCTTCCCTCAGATGACCCTTCCAAGGCATTCTCAGCAGTAGAATGTATGTAGAGACCTTAAAAGCAGTTGCTTACCTAATCTGTTTGCCAAGAATATAGTTGTCTAGGGAGGATGTAGAAACTCCTTCACTGGAGGTTTTCAAAAGAAGGATGGATAGCCAACTTCCTTGGATGGTGTAGATACAATTAATCCTGCACTTTGGCAAGGGATTAGATTAGATGTGGTTTCTTCTAACCCTATGTTTTTAGTAACAAAATTATAGAGGAGAAAAAATTAACACTTGAAGTTCAAGGAAGACAAGATCTTCATGATGAAAACACAGGTTGCTTTGTAATTATTCTCCCAACCATCCCATTATTATCTCAGAAACTTTATGGACTATCTCTGACACATTTATCCAAACTGAATATCACCTTATTCCAGAACTATTGCCACTGGAATTAATGAACTATCCATGGTTTGCTACTCAGTATACAGTGACAGAATCTGGTCCTTTTCAGCCTTTCTCCATTACTGTGCAAGATTATTTTGGCTGGAATTAGCTGTGTTACAACACATCATAAATTTGAGGAAATCCCAATCCCTTTCAGAACTTTGTAGGCATCACTAAAGCCCTGTCCTCTGACAGTTTGTCACCACATAAAAAAATGTACACTTTGTTTCCAATTTTTTTTTTCAGTCCATTACTTTCAAGCCTCCACTGGAATGGAAGGTGTAGTTAGAGCGTAGTTTGTTTCTTACTCTCATTAACGTAAAGCACCAAACCATCTGCACAATATAGGTGTTTACATCATTCACAGAATAAACCTTTGCTCTATGGCAGGTTCTAAAGAGTGTACAGCAGGCTAATCAGGTAAGGGGGAATTATTTAGAGTTCAAATATAACTTAGTGACTTGCCACATGGTTCAAAATCTTTCCACCCCTCCACTCCAAAAACCCAATCAGGCAATAGCAGTAATCTGACTCCCAGTGCACTCCGGGCTGGAAGATCGCTGTCTTCACTGCACGCCATCCAGGGAAGGAATGAGTGACAGATCAGCAGCAAGAGGCTGGGGGTAAGTGTCTCGCTCTTGGGGGAGCTAAGGCTGGGTTTGGGCAGTGGACTGGAGTGTGTGTTTGAACATCAGATGCCAGGCGAGTTCGGAGAGACGTTGCAAAGGTAGCCTGGGCAGGGTGTAGTGAGGAGGGGGTTTGCTACTGGCCCTTTGTGATTAGATGCATTAATGAAAGAGATTCTGGTTGTATTTTTTCCTGCCCCTGATGGAGCAACCCATGGAGGCTGAAGACGGGGGCGGTGGGGAAAAGCAGGGCTCCCCCCCACCCCACCCCAGCCAATGCATTCAGCATCTCCGGTCCTGCCCTGCCCCAGACCGGAGCGAGCACTTACCCAGGCGTTCCCTGCTTCCAAACTTGGCTCGGCCAGCGCCGAGCGCCTCGGTAGGAGCCAGCCTGAGCCGGGCTGCGCGCCCGCTTTGGTCTGGGGCCGGAGGAGCCCAAAGAACCGGGACCCCGGCCTGCCGGAGCTAGCGAGGGAGAGTGGCGGGGAACCAGCTGGGCTGCGCTCAGTCAGAGGGCAATCGCCCCCCCTCCCCTTCCCAGGCCCGCGCCGAAGGGGTTAAAAGTCTGGGCGCGCCTGTTGCGGCTGCAGGGTGGGGGGAGAAGCTGTCAGAGAAGCGCCCTCCCCGGAGTCCTGCACCCGGGAGGCTGGATCAGCCACCCCTGAGCCCCTCCCTCCATCCCCTCCTCCTCCTCTGCAAAGAGCAACAAACCAGCGGCGCCTTTAACACCTTCCCCGGCCATCCCCGCTGGCTCTGGGCTGCTGGACGGGCGCCCCCGCGCGCTTGTGAGTTGCTTTAGGGAAGGCGGGGGGCGGGGGCTGTTTGGGGCCTGATCCAGGCCGGGAAAGTTTTGTTGCAGGGGCTGAAGCTGCCCTGGTAACTGTTGCTGCCCCTGAGCGGGCCACTCAGTGTCTTGCGTGTTGTGTCTCCGTGTGAACGTGAACCGCTAAACCCGCCTGAGCTGCGAAGGAGTCACTAAAGGTCAAGGGCGATGTTTGGACGGGATCCTAAGGAAATGCTTGAGGAGCCGCAGGCTGCCCCTTAAATCCAGTGATCTGTACTCGAAAGGCACAGGCGAGGCTTGGTGGGGAACGGAACCGCCTTTTGCAGCTGACTTGCTGATTTTGCTTCTGAATAATCCTAAGAGCTTTATAGGGTGAAGTGATTTGTGTGCTGTAAAACACCCACTCTGCTGTTTTATGGCCAGAACTCTAACCTGCCACATGTTCCGCGCCTTTTAGTTTAACAGGAGACATGTGGAAACGCCCTGGACGTGTGCCACATGAAATACAGTATTTATTAGTACACTCTTCTGTGTGTGCAGAGGAGCAGTCTGCTTGTCTGCTCTCTGTGCTCTTAAACTGGACAGTGGTCTCTTGGGCCCCCGAGTCGGGTGCCCACGACAGTGCTGATGCCAGCACTATGGTGGGAATGGGTCGGCGGGGGCGGGGGAGGTACGCCATCTCCAGGAGAGCACTCATCCATTTTTCTCTCCTTC
This sequence comes from Pelusios castaneus, assembly GCA_007922175.1. NCBI lineage: Eukaryota > Metazoa > Chordata > Testudines > Pelomedusidae > Pelusios > Pelusios castaneus. The sequence goes on from ML685766.1 coordinate 13,106,527, forward strand.
CTCAAGGAAATGGCTAGAGGGTAGGGTTTCATTCACTAACCCAGGGGGCCACAGCCACCCTCTTTTCCTCATGTTCTGAAACTTTTTTCCTCTTGTAATATGAGGTCACGGTACAGAAAAGGCTGAGAAGCACGGCAGTAGATGTTCCATCCAACCAAGCCATGGGCCAGTACATTCTAAAATGTTTTCCCCCAAAGAACTACAGTGCATGTGTTTCTCTCACAAAATTGGTTGACTTACATTATTCTGAGACTGAAACCAAAACAAAACTGGTGAGAAAAGCCGGGGACAGAATGTTCTTGCGTAGCTACGATAGCTAACGGTCGCACAGCTTGGATGCAGTACAGTTGTAGCTGCGTCAGTCCCAGGATATGAGAGACAGTAGCGGGCAAGGTAATACCTTTTATTGGACAACTTCTGTTTGGTGAGAGACACAAGCTTTCGAGCCACTCAGAGCTCCTCTTAGACTCCTGGGGAGTCATGTCTATTTGAGCTGCAGACAGCTGTGCCCTAGCAGGGCTGAGAGTGCTCCATCTTGCTGTCAAGATGTCTGTTAAAGTATTTCCAAGATTCACAAAACATTGAAATAAGTGACATGTGGGGGGTTGTTTTAGTAGTCCTCCATTAACTTTGTTGGCTCTGCTCAGTTTTAATCACTGTGGTAATTTTAGTTAGAAAAGGATGAATTTTTAAAATTGAATCTTAGTGCCGTCTTTATTATTATTACTTATTACAGTAAGGTGTGGAGATCACAATCAAGGTTGGGGCCCTGTTTCCCTAGGTAAACTTATAGTAAGGAAGTGACCCTGCCCCAAATTGCTTAGAGTCTAAGTAGACAAGGCAGGCAAAGAACATGAGGGGAAACCGAGACATGCAGTGGGACAATCAAGGAGTCCTTTGGCGCTTTTAAAGACTAACAAATTTATTTATCGCAAGACTAAATTTGTTAGTCTATAAAAGCGCCACAGGACTCCTTGATTGTTTTGCTGACCTAGACTAACACAGCTACCCCTTTGGAACTCGTCAACATGAAAGTAGGAAGTGACTTGCTCCAGGTCACACAGCCAGATCAGTAGCAGAGTAAGAAATAGAACTCATGTCTCTTGACTCCCAAACCATTGCGCTACCTTCTCTACCACAATGCCAGACTTCTTAGCTAATCACAGTTCACATTTCACTGCCATAGCTACTCTGGCACATGCGTGACCACAGGATGTTAAGAGAAAGATGTGTGATGGCTGTCGTGTTGGCCAATACTCTGGGGTCCTCCAGAGCAAAAACCTTGAGCTGCTACAACATGAGCTAAAGAGTCACAGCACTGGAACTGAGAGCTGTACCAACTCATATCCTCCATGGATTAGCACAGCAGGGAATCAGTAACCAGCAGATTGCATAAACAAAGCAAACACTTTAGATAAATACTTGTAAAAATATAGATGAAACAATATAGGTTTACCGTGTTTTTCCAAGTATCACCTTCTCTTGATAAACAAGCCTGACTAGTCATTTGTGTTATGACTTACTATAATACTGGGCTCTTAAATAGCACTTAACATTTCCAAGGCCTTAAATAAACATGAAGTGAAAAATCCCCAAACACTCTGACCTGAATGGCCAGCTTGCAATCAGCCCTTTGTAAGGAGCAGTGTATTGTTGCACAGACCCTGGAATATCCCAGGAGAAACTATGGCTATGTACACACGAGAACACTTGTCCTGCAATAAGTTATTGCGGGACAAGGAAAGCACTATAAATATAGCGCTTTCTTGTGTACACACGTGCTGTTTCTTTCGCAAAGGAGCATTCACCGTGTGAATGCTCCTTTGCGAAAGAAGAGCAGTGCATGGTGGGCACTGTCCCACCATGCACTGCCCACAGCCAACCCCTAGCCCAGCTGCAGGGCTTCTGGCGGCAGCGGGGGCTGCATTGCCAGCCCC
>ML685766.1:13108563-13233463 GCA_007922175.1 Pelusios castaneus
AGCCCCCTAGCTCAGTCCAGGGGAGCTGCCAAACCGGGCAGCTCCCAAAAATACTCAATTTCACTGCTCTGCTAGAGCAGTGAAATTGACATATATGTCAATATCACTGCTCAGCTAGAGCAGTGAAATTGACATATTTGACAGCTCCAATGTCCCAGAGTGGCCTCGATTGGCACTCTGGGACATTTCCGGAGGCTGTCTATTGCGCAAAATGAGTACACACGAGCATTACCGTGGAACAGCTGTTCCGCGATAATGCTACCACTCTTGTTTTGAGTGGTTTAACTGTTGCGCGGCAAGAGGGTGTTGCCGCGCAACAGAGAAATTGATCGTGTGTATGCTATTGCCTTTATTGCGTGGTAAGGAGCCTTACCACGCAATAAAGTGATCGTGTGTACATAGCCTATGAATCCCCAAGCTACTCTCCCTTCCTGTCTCTCCACTGCTCTTGGGTGGGAGTAAACTGCCAGGCTGATACCTAGATTCATAGATTGCAAGGTTAGAAGGGTGATTATCTATTCTGACCTCCCAGGTGTCACAGGCCATAGAACTCCCCTCAAAATATATTTACATGTAAGTTTTAGATCTTGATTTTAAAATTGTCAGTGATGAAGATTCCACCACAACCCTTGGTAAATTGTTCAACTGGTTAATAACACTCACTTTTGAAAATTTATATCTTATTTCCAATCTCAATTTGTCTTGTTTCAACTTCCAGCCATTGGATTGTGTTATATTTTACTCTTCTAGATTGAAGAGCCCATACTTAAATATTTGTTCCCCATGTAGGTACTCAGATTGTAATCTTCACCCCTGAACCTTCTCATTGTTAAGCTAGATGGATCAAACTCCTTGGCTATGTCTACACTTGCTAAAATTAGTTCGAATTAGTTAGTTCAAACTAACTAATTCAAACCAATTTTAGTTCATTCGAATTAGCTTAATTCGAACTAGCATGGCCACACTGGAACATTAGTTCGAATTAGTGATCCCCATGAATCATTTCAATGGCAGATTAATTCGAATTAAGAAATGAGTTCGAATTAACATGGCCACATTGGTTAATTCGAACTAGTTAGTTTGAATTAACCCCTTAGTTCGAATACCCTATTCGAACTTATTAGTTCGAATTAAGGAAGCACTTAATTCGAACTAACTAAAGCCTAGTGTAGCCATGGCTTTAGTTAGTTCGAATTAAGCCTCCTTAATTCAAACTAACTTGCCAGTGTAGACATAGCCTTTGAATCTATCACTAGAAGGTGTGTTTTCCAACACTTTGATCCTTCTCATGGCTCATCTCTGAACCCTCTCCAATTTATTAATATCCTTCTTGAATTGTGGACATCAGAATTGGAAACAGTGTTTCTGCACCAATTGTACCAGTGCCAAATACAGAAGTAAAATAACCCTTCTTCTCCTATGCCCCTGTTTATGTACCCAAGGGTTGCATTGGCTCTTTGCCACAACATCACTGTGGAAGCTCCTGTTCATCTGATTATCCACCACAATCATAAAATCTTTTTCAGAGTCATTGCTTCCCACAGTAAAGTCACCCTATCTTTTAAGTATAGCTTACTATCTATCTTTGTTCCTAGAGGTGATACGTTTACCTTTAGCCATATTAAAATGCATACTGTTTGCTTCAACCCAATTTACCAAGTGATCTGTCCTCTTCATTATTTATCACTCTGTGACAGGATGGACTAGGCCCAGGGGAGGCCTCAGGATCCTGCCACATCAATCCCAGGAAAGAAGCACCGGAACAAAGTCCTCTGAGCAGCCTTGTGAGACTTTGAAGGAAGAAACCATTCAGGGGGAGGCTGCAAAGGGCTAGCCAATTAGAGAGGCTCCAGAGAGCAACCAATCAGGGCCTAGGAGGACCCATGTAAAAAGCCAGTGCAGAAGCAGAGACAAGTAGTTCCTTGCTAAAGTCAGAGAAGAGTAGGTGGTGCTCCTGGTTGGCCAAACAAAACCGCAGCACCATGGACAGTTCAATGCTAGAAGGGACCAGGGGAGTAAGAAAGAGCTCCTGGCTGGCTGCTGGGCGTGAAATTAAATGAGCTCCAAGAAAGGGCGAAGCATCAGTGAAGGCCCAGGAAGTGGCCCAGAGAAGTGAAGGCAGTTCATTAAGGGGACATGGTAGCGCTTAGCTGCTATTCTTAGGGTCCCTGGCCTAGGACCTTCAGTAATGGTCAGGCCCTGGTCCTCCCCATAGGCCACGGAGGGAGTGTGCCTACAATTGAACTGATGCATCCATGGAAGAGGTACTGAGCTGGTAGGAGGCTCAGCCAGAGAGCTGAAGCTAGAGGAGACCAGAGTGGACAAAACCATTGCCTTGAGGATTTATGTGACAATTTTACTTGGGGTTCAAATTCAGTGTCAATTTCATAAGCAGTTTTTGTGAATTTTGGGCCATTTTGAATGACAGAAATCTTGCAAGATCAACTGTTGTTGCATGATTTCCACAGTCTTAGTGAGACGGCGTGTATCCTACTTTTTCAGCTCCCTGGCTGGGGGACCTGTGATGCCACTACACCTCATCCCATGAAACAGCAAGCTGAGAGGAAAAGAGCAGTGTATGTGGGTCCTCCATGCTTGCCCAGAGAGGCCTCTTCATCTTTGGAGCAACCATTTTGGAAACCAGGTCCTCCAAGGGCTAGAGGGCCAGTAATAGCCAATCAGGCCCTGCTGACCCAGGTAAAATGAGCTTTAAGGGCCTTAGCAGTTCAGTTCCTGGCTGGGAACAGAGGACAAAGGAGTTTGAGACATAGGAAGAGTGTTTTCTGGCAGTGTTTTGCAGGATTTTCAGGGAGAGAGAGGACCTAAGAACTTTAATCATAGGGCAAGGGTGATGTTCAAAGGCCCAGCAGGAAGAGGTCTAGGGAAGAAGCAGCAGCAATTAATTGACTCAAGCGGTGTGTGACTGCAGTGTGTAGGGTCCCTAGCTTGGCCTGGAGTCCAGAGTCGCAGGCAAGCCTGGGTTTCCCCCATAGCCACAGGTAACAGGCGATAAACCTCAAGAAGGGGACTGAGTTTGTTTGGGAGCCCAAACAAGGTGCTGAACTTAAAGAACTCAGAGCCACTGCTGAAGCAAGTGGAAAGAGACTATTGAAGGGACTCTTTAATGCCTGGGAGGGATTCACTCAGACTTTGTGATTTGGATGGGGGGCCAACCCACTGAAGAACCACTTAAGTCAGTCTGCAGGAAACATCAGACATGAGATAAGGACTGAAGCACTGCACCCAGCCTCCAGGAGCACAGGAGGTGCTAAAAAGCGGAGTGTCCCTTCACCCTTTGGCTAAAATCTTGTGGAAGCAATCTTGTCTGGTTCAAAAAAGACAAATTTAGTCCTATTCTTGTTCAGGAGCTGACTGAAACCAAGATTCTGGATGCTGTTTCAGGTCTGGGTATCCAACACTTTGAAGAGCTTTAAGATTCCATCTTTGCTTCATCTGTAACAAAGCAACTTCCATCCAATGATCTGAAATCACTTTGCAAATATTAGCTGATTGATTAAACCTCACAAATGCACTGTGAGGTAGGTGTGGGAGTTACTGTTTTCATCTTAGATGTTGGGAAAACTGAGGCAGAATTTAAATGGCTAGTTCAAATTTCACAGCATCTCTGTGTCAGAAATGAGACTAGAAACAGTCTCCTGAAGACTGTCTATGTTTCGATAACAAGATTACATCACTTCCCCTTGAATGCAATGGAATGCGTTACCTAGGGAGGGTGGTGGAATCTCCGTCTTTGGAGATATTTAAGGTCCGATTAGACAATACCCTAGCTGGGATGATTTAATGGGAATGGTTCTGCTTTTAGCAGGGGGTTGGACTAGATGACCTCATGAGGTCCCTTCCAACCCTATGATTCTATCAGAACTGTGCTGCTGAGAAATTGTTAAGTTTTTGTTTTTGTGATCAATTTAAAATGATCATTTGTTCTTGTGATTATGAAAATATATAATCAATGCATTCTTTCAAGTGTCTGTGTTGTTAGGTATGTCCTAGGGTCAATTACCTTAGGTAATCAGTTATTAAATTCTTCCAATTGAAGTTCTGCTCTGTGTTGTAGCATTTCTGCATTTTTATCTTCCTATGTATATATTTTTAGAAGAGAGAGAAAATCTTGTTTGCATTCCTTGGAAACTCATAAAATGCTCCCTTTTTGGTTTATTCTCTTATTTTATTAATACTACAAATAGTTCTTCTTTGGTGACCCACTTTCATAGGTCTCTGGGCACCTAACAAAAATGTAAGTCATCATGAAGGCAGTGTGTAGCCTAGTAAATATCTGAGCTGGTGCAAAATTGAAACCAAGGTACTACTTTCTCCACTACGCATAGCTCCCAACCCCAAATATACAACAAAAGTGACTACATCTTGTTCCTTGCCCTGCAAACATAGCCCAAAAGAAGCTGAATGTTTGATAAAGGAGACAGAATTTAGGATTTCTTGCATTCTCCTGGCTGAATTCATTTTACCCAATGTTCATGGTAAAGAAACAGTCCTTTGTGCGGAAATATAATGTTTCTTACTGACCCACAATAATACTTCAAAAAAAGGCTCTCTTGTATACCCTCGTGGGCAGCTTTCAAATCTGCAACACCAATGCTGCAGTTTTGGAAATTGTTATTTTGATTGGAATTTGGGCCATTTATTAAAATATTATGTATCTACTGTAAAAGTACAGCTTTGCATAGAAATTTGCATTATCCATGGTAGAAAAAACACGCAAGACAAAGGGACCACTGAAGTTAATGGGGTTTTAGACTATGCAAGTCAATGCAGAATTTGGCCCAAGTAGAAGGACAAACCTATTTAAAAAAAGCTTTAGGCTTCTTTACCTGTAACGCCATCTGTTCAGAGAGACTTTCCTTATCAATCACATAATGACTAGCTGCCCTGTGCCCCTCAGATTGCAGTATATTAAGACCATGACCTCTTGTGCATTAGTGATGTTTGTTTATAAGTTCATTCTTCTCGCAGTATATATTTTTATTATTAGCCCCATCACAGAGTGCCCAGGGTTGCTGCTATCCCCAGAAGGTATGCCAGGTAATCTATGCAGCAAAATCTAAGGCTGACTTGGTGACTTCTGATGCAGATTTATTTTCTTTTTCAGTAAGTGTGGACGTCTGTGTAAGTGTGGGACCATCATGGTGGCATTTAAAGGAGTCTGGACTCAGCCTTTCTGGAAAGCTGTTTCAGCAGAATTTTTGGCCATGCTAATTTTTGTCCTCCTCAGCCTGGGCTCTACAATCAACTGGGGTGGATCTGAAAAACCTCTACCTGTAGACATGGTTCTTATCTCTCTCTGCTTTGGACTCAGCATTGCAACCATGGTGCAGTGCTTTGGACACATCAGTGGCGGCCATATTAACCCTGCTGTGACTATTGCTATGGTCTGCACTAGGAAGATCAGCCTTGCCAAGTCTGTCTTCTATATTGTTGCCCAATGCCTGGGTGCCATAGTAGGGGCAGGAATTCTCTACCTTGTCACACCTCCAACTTTGGTGGGAGGCTTAGGCATTACTATGGTAACAACTTTTGCTTCTACTCTTAAAGTAGAATAATTTAATGTCACATTTAAACCCAGAAAGTAGAAGTAGTGGTTGAAGTGCATTGCTGGTTTATTTACAACTCCTGTTTGGGGCTTAAATGTCTCATTTGGATGGGTTAAGCAATATTTACAGCCATTCTTTTACAGAAGTTTTCTCTTCTAGAGCTCCCCCAAATCTGATGACAGCCCGTAACGCTAGCCTACATTCATAGTTTAAATATACATGTAAGAAATACAACTTCAAGAAAAATTCTGGGGGAAATTAATTCTGTGTCATTATGATGGTGATTGAAAAAACATCACTTCAAAATGACACACTTCTGAAATAGATTGTGTCTTAGATTTCCACTTTGTTCTAAACTAATAAGGAATACCATCAGTTAGAGCCCTGTTGCAGGACTTATTAAAAATGCACTTGAGCCACACGCTGCTTAATTTTTAATTGAAATCTAAATTAATTAAGTCAGGGCTAATTAATGAATCTATAATTGAATAGTAAATTGCAGTGCTCCCAAGAAAAAGGTTCTACAAGCAGCATTTGCAAATCCGATATGTAATAATAAATGCAGTCTAGCTTTGAAGTTCTTATTGGATTTTAATGCAGAACCTTTTTTGTCAGTCCATCAGTAATTTTCCATGGCTGTCAAAAAAAGAAGAAAAGGGTAGAAAATGAGTCCATACCTTTCCAAAGTGCAGTGCTGGCTCATCACTGTGCATGACTTTAAACATTTTAAATCACAAAACAATTAATATTTGTAGTAGCTCTTTGAATTGCAAACTCACGCTTCATCTCTGATGGTTGTTTCTTTTTCCAGGTACATGGAGATCTTTCCGCTGGCCATGGACTCCTGGTGGAGTTGATAATTACATTCCAGCTGGTTTTTACTATTTTTGCCAGCTGTGATTCAAAACGAAGCGATGTCACTGGTTCAGTGGCTTTAGCAATTGGATTTTCTGTTGCAATTGGACATTTATTTGCTGTAAGTTAATGACTTCTGTTTAAACAATAGAGCCCTTCTTCCACTCTCTCTACTCCAGAACTAAGTGGGAGCTCCTGTTGTCCCTACAGCTGTGGTTCTTTAGTAGCCTGTTGTGAATCCAATCCAAAGCCCATTGAAATCAATGGGAAGCTTTCCATTGATAGGGCCATGGATTAGGCCTTGGTGTGCCTGTGTATGTGATAATTTTGTTAATTCTGTAAGTAGAAGGGTGAGCTAGAGAATAATACATTCTCATACGACAAAGGTGGGCAGAAATACATAATCAGAGCCTGTTGGATGACAGCACTGCAATACAGCAAATGGCGATAGTGAATGGTTGAATAATAATGTTCTAATAAGAGAAATATTTAACATTTTATTTTTACTATAGATCAACTACACTGGTGCCAGCATGAACCCTGCTCGATCATTTGGACCTGCAGTTATCATGGGAAAATGGGAAAACCACTGGGTAATGGCTTTTATTCTATTTTATTCTTATAGCAAAGACCTGTTGCCAAATGATATGTTTTTCTTCATTTGCTCCTCTTCTTCATAGCACAGTTCATAGAGACTATCACTGACCAGGGCAATGATCTGCCACATGCTTTTACTATATTTATCTATCCTTTGCCTAAATTACAAGACTTAAATTTGTGCTCTTTCTGTCCAGTGCGGGATGAATTGAAGTTGCCAAGTGTATATTTGGAGGTTGAGTTTTTGAGGAGGCTGCAAGTATGGAGAGGGAATCATATAAATTGTTAAACAAAAAATGCAACATAGTCAAAAACATTTTATTATTGGAAAGGAAGATACTTTGAGTTTGATTACTCACCAGTTTGACTGCGGGGTTAGCAGTTACTGAGGTGTTCCCATTGGCTTCACATTTTGCCTGCTCCTTTAAAAAAAAACCATAAAAGCAAAAAGCAGGCCAGACATATAACACGAGAATTTCCCCATTTTGATCTGGTTTCAGGTTGTGTACCTGAAGGAGTAATGTTCACCACTGTAAATAAAGTAAGACTGTAGCTAAAAGAGTACGTTACCTGCTTTGAGCAAGCATTAGCCCAAGTAAGAGTACACAGGTGGAGAGCTGTTTTGATGAACAGATTTTGTAGTGTTGATGATGTAATAGTTTATTAAAGTGCTCTGTATAAAATAATTATTTTAAAACAAATTTGTGTGTGATAGGAGAGGTGGGGAAGTTTCACTTTCACCTAATTAAAATCATGATAAGCATTTTTAGAGATGCTTCCAATACCAAGAGTTCCGCATACTGTTGTGTTGAGTTCTGTTTCTTAATTTGAAACAATGGTCTCTATCTTATTGCACCTGCCGTTCACAGCAAAACTTCCATTCTCTTCAACTGGAGTAGGATCAAACCCTAAGGCTCTGATCCTTCAAAGGCTTATGCCATGCTTAACTTTGACCCCATTAATAATCTTCCTGAAGTGGATTTACTCTTATCACTAAATGATTTATTCATATTTCTGAAGGACTGTAATTATTTGCAAGATTAATTATCCAAACTCTGAATCAGCCAAAGCAGTCCAATACATAACCAAAGCTGTAAATATTATGTATAAATATTATGTATAATATTTATTGTCAGAACCTCACAGGGGAAGTAGAACTGCTGTCCTAGCTACTTAAAAGATCTTTTCTGCTCCTGAAATAAGAGATAGCTATGTGCATTAGAAAAGACAGGTGGGACCTGTAACTGCACACGGCTAGCTGGTCTCAGAGTGTTGAAGTAAATTGGCACACCATGGATATCAATGCAAATACGATACTTAGATGTCTAACTGCCTGTTCTGGGTGAAAAGAAATCAAGTCTGCAGGGCTATGCACAATTTCAGAGGCCAGGTTTGGATCCTTTTGAAAATGTAGCTCTAAAAATGAAGTAGAAATGTTTGTTTATGCAGTTATATTTGTTTTCTACATTTATACACAGGCAATGAGGTGTTGGTGAGGAAAAGAAACTTTTCAGGGAGTAGGGAGTTTTATTTTGTGTCCTTTTACAAGCAATCAAATATAAATAAGTCTTTAAGTGACCATAAAATCTAAAAGAAAGCCATTTAGAAGAGGCTTTAAGACAGGATATTTATCAGCTAAATTCCCTAACAACTGCTTTCACTTTGAAGATAAGAGTCCTGACTCCCCACTGCTTTTTTTGCACAGTCACTGACACCCATGCAAAATAAATACCAAATGCCACCACCATAGAATACTGGCATTTGACTCTCACCTTGCACGAGTACCAGCGACTGTACAAGGGACAAATCCTTTCCTCTAGAGAGAATTTATCGCTGTGGTTGGCCTTGCCTAGGATGCTCTCCAGATCTGCAAGCTGTTTGATAAAGAGCTTGAACTTTTGCCATACTAGGCAAAATCAAAAGCTTAAGCCAGATCTTTTCTGCTTCCTCCAAGAGAGAAGATCTGGCTGCCAGTAGCAGAGGTAACTGGGCTGGGGGTGGGGAGGATGGAAGCATGCCCAGCATGCTCATAGACACATAGGGTGCATCTACACTTGTAAATTAAGTCGACTTAAGCTTGCTTAAGTCGACTTAATTTACTCTGCGTCTACATTACACTTTCCTTAAGTCGACTTAAGCAGCTGCTTAAGTTGACTTAAGGAAAAATTAAGTTGACTTTCTAAAACCTCATTTTAAGTTGACTTTCTAAAGTCGACTTAAGCCAGTTTAGATGTGGAGTACCCCTATGGGGCTTCCCCACTGCTCTCCCTTCCAGGGTGGCTGGCACAGGGAGAGCCTGGCATGCCCCCCCCCAAAGAGCAGGGCAGAGGCCTGCCCCATGCCCTGCCAGGGTCCCTGTCCCCCTTGGTACAATGGGGCAAAGGCTGAGCCCCCTGGCACTTGGCAAGGGGTGCCCCCCCTGCCACCATGGACCTGTCCCAGGTCCACCTAGCCTCTACAAGTCGATCTACGCATCCAGTGCGGGTGCTCTAGGTCGATTTTGTAGGGTCCCCTCAAAGTCAACTTAAAATGTAATTGTGGACATGCTAAGTCGACTTAAATTAACAAGTGTAGACATAGTCATAGACTCTAAGGTCAGAAGGGACCAATGTGATCATCTAGTCCAGGAGTTGATAAGAAAAGACAAGAGGAGCCATTTTTAAAAATTCCTTCAAAAACCAAGTTTTTTGAGATCTGCAATGGTTGTAGCCCCCTGGTGTGGAGAGTTGGACCAGGGTGCCTGCCATAAGGTCCCCTGGTGGTGGTGGTGGGGAGGCTGGAACCAGGAGTGGACCCCCTGCAGGGTACCCTTGTGGCAGGGGGTCCTGGAGCCAGGAGCCACGAGGGGGCAGCCAAAGAGCTACATGTAGCTCCGGAGCCACAGGTTGCAGATCCCTGATCTAGTCTGATCTCCTGCTCAATGGAGGCCACAGAACCTCACCCACCCACTACTGAAATAAATCTCTGACCTATGACTGCGTTATTAAAATCCTCAAATCATAGTTTAAAGACTTCAAACATAGAGAATCCCCCAGCAAGTGACTCGTGCCCCATGCTACAGAGGAAAATGAAAAACCCCCACAGCCTTTGCCAATCTGCTCTGGGGAAAAATTCCTTCCTGACCCCAAATATGGTGATCAGTTAAACCCTGAGCATGTGGGCAAGACTCACCAGTCAGACATCCAAGAAAGAATTCTCTGTAATAAGTCAGAACCCATCGCATCTAAGGTCCCTTCTCAGGTCACTAACATATCCATCACCAGTTCTCAAAGACCTGTCAATATACAAGCTAGGCTGTCCCATCACACCATCTCCTCCATAAATTTATTAAGCTCAGTTTTGAAGCCAGCTAGATTTGTTGCCCCCACAGCTCCCCTGGGAAGGCTATTCGGGAACTTCACTCCATGCGTCTAATTTCAAGTCTCATCTTCCCCATGGCCAATTTATATCCATTTGTTCTTATGTCCACATTGGCATTGAACTTAAATAATTCCATACACATAGTTAGGCACAACTGCATCAAGAATCCCACCAGTGTCACTCTTCCCAAGGCCACTGCTACCAGCAACACCAGTAGTGCCCAGCACCAAAATTTAAATTGGGGACCAATGAGGCTGTGTCTCTGCCTGTACTGAACCATAGGAGGCTGAGGAATACTCTATAAAGATGGTTGGGAATCTCAAGGGAAGGAGCATTTTCTGTGTCCTGTGATTGTCATAGTATCCTGACCTGTGACCCAGCTAGTTAATCCAGTAGAGCAATTAGCGGTAGTTTGTTCTATCTTCTCAGAAAATGAGAGGAGTAGCAGATCTGCCTCACTAACATTCCTGTAGAGCTGCTCAGTGTCCTCCCTGTGCCATGTCATTTTCCTGCATGGTGGGTCCTTTCAGGGTGGCTAGTCAGGCTTTCACATTATTCTTCTTCTCTCCAGAAGGAGAGAGAAAGAGAGACTGAACATGTGAAAAAGACACAGCACCTCTGAGGAACATGAAGCCCATTGAAATCAGTGGGAGACTTTCTGTTGCCACAAATTTCCTACCTGACCTTAGGTAAACCTCTTAAATGCCCTGTGCTTCAGATTTTTCTTTTACAAAACTGGGATGAGAGCATTTACTGACTCCGTAAATGTGTCCTGAGTGGAATACCTCAGTGTTCATGAAATGTTCAGATATTATGGTGTTAGGCCACAGGAGCAGCTAGCTAGACACAGCCTCCTCACTCAGAGCAGGTCCACTTCTGAGCAAGAGAGGTTGGTTAAAATCTCTAGTTAAGGGGCTTTCATGGACAGCCATCTGTGTAGAGTCTTCACTGAACTGCTTTTCTCTGAAACATTTTCTTTTCCATCATGTACCCTTGTGGGGTTTTTCCCTCTCTTGTAGGTGTACTGGGTGGGACCAATCATAGGAGCAGTCCTTGCAGGTGCCCTTTATGAGTATGTGTACTGCCCAGATGCTGAGCTCAAGCGACATTTTAAAGATGTCTTCGGTAAGGCTACTCATCAGTCTAAAGGCAAATACATGGAAGTGGATGATAGCAGAAGCCAAATAGAGACTGACGACTTGATCTTGAAGCCTGGTGGCGTCATTCATGTGATTGACATTGAGGGGGGTGAAGACAAGAAGGGGAGCGATCCAACCAATGAGGTGCTATCTTCTGTATGACTAGCAAGGAGCACTGAAAGCAGACAACTGCCTATAAGAATGTCCACAGATAGCCTTCCACCCATTAAAGAGACAGATCTCCTGTAAACCAGGCATCTGCAACATTTGAAAATGTATGGAGATCATAGCAGCTTCACCAAACTGTACACCTGCTCAGTTTGATCAGAAATTCGCTATATTTAAGAGTCCCAACAGATTTTTCCAAATTCAGAAACATCCTTTGGGGGGGCGAGCATCCCCAAAATCAAGCTGAACGTGCTGATAGCACTTCCTATTTAATAAAGCCATCAATAGCAGGGTGAAAATAGAGATGTTTAACATTCAGATTGACAGTTAAGACTTATCTGCAAATGCCTATAGCACACTGACGCATTTATCAGATTGTTCCTCTGACACTTAATTGGCTGTTGCCAACCCTGATTAGAATGTCTTGTGCATTAAGAGTCCTTCACTGGGTTCAATGACAGTGCCAAAATACAGCACCTAAGAGATTCATCCAAATTTGAGGTAATATTTCTTGGCCTTGTATATGCTATCTAGCATTGTTTCCTTACAAACTCTGAAATTATATTTTTAGTCAGCAAAAATTGATTACTGTCAGTCATCCTACCAGTTTTCACCCATTACATATCCAAATTCTGGTATATAAAAATGCTGCTTTCCTCTCTTTCCCCACAGCTAAAAACACTGAAGCCAAAGGCTCTAATCTACTGCAATAATGCTGCAAAACCTTTGAGTGTATCTTAGGCAGGTTCTTCATCTTGTGAAGCGGTTCTCTTGAGGTTCAGCGATTGACCATTTAGTATTGGATGACTATCAGTGTCATGCAGGGAACCTGAAGGCACACATATTACTCAGTAACTCAGCAAAAGAAAATACATGTTCAAGTATCAGAAGAAAGGGAGGCGTTATCTGTTTTCAGTGCACTTATTGAAACAAATGCCACTGTGCTAATTTATATAACTAAACATTTAAATTACTTACCCACTTTGCTTACAATCTTATTTTTATTTATTAACAAAGTAAAGGTGGATTTTTAGAACTTGTAACTATATTGAAGCACTGATGGCAAACTATTTTTAATAACAGGATTTATTGATAGGACCGGCTTTTGGTTCTGACTTTTTTGCGAATTGGTCTCTAATTAGTTGATCAGCATCAATGATAGTGGCTGTGTTCATATAATCTTATTCTGTCAAGTTTGTGGCAATGTTTTCTCTGTTAGTTATGTTTGACAGTAAGAAATGCAAGCATGTGATGCTTTTTAGAGAAACAGGGAAAGGAATATATCAATGATATTACATGTAAAAGTGCTTAAGTGACTGATCCATCCTTTATAGAAGTGTTCCAACAGATGTAGGTAACTGAACATAAAATGTTTATAGAATCTTTTTAACTGACTCATGGCACTGTTCCTAACTAGTTGCTTTGTTTTTTGGCATTTTTTTAACAATTATTTTTTTCAATACACTATTCCAGTGCTGTGAGGAATCCCATGTTATATCATCCTAATTGTATAGGCTGTATCTAAAGCTCAAAAGCTGTTCATGATTATTTAACTCCAGACCAAAAAAAAAGTAACCTTCTAAGTTGTGGGTTGTATATAATGGACTTCTATGTCCTTTGACTTACTATATGTGCAATTTTGTAACTCATTGAAGTGAAGAAGGTGTATGCAGTGGTGCTGAAGGTACAGATGCTGCCGCACCCCCTGGCTTGAAGTAGTAATAACAAACACCAAATACGTTATCTCCATCAGCACCACTCCCACTACAAAAATTGTTCCAGCCCTCCCAGGGGGAGGGGGTGGTGTAAAAATGGGATAACAGACCACTGGTAACATGGAATCTGTGCATCATTGTATAAGGGCATGACTGTCACCTGCTCATTTCAATCAATAGTCCAGGCGTTATCATGTTGTATTAATTTTCCTGATCTCTCTTTATGAACACTTCCATCCCTGTAGAAAAGGGGAATGTTTTTCATGAATTGTATATCTGATACTGCTGTAGCATCAACATTCATGAATACAAACAATTAAATAAGCACATACAAGACAATTTCAAATTGTATTGATGAATCATGTCATATACTAAGGGTGAAATCCATTTTTGTGTAGAGGACGGTGCAAGATCTGGGCATAGATTTTGCACTGGCCCTCTGTGGAAGAGTAATTTTCACTTGTAACACATTCTGTGGGAAAACTTATAACACGTATTTTTTTCCCCTGGTTGTTTTTTTAAGAATGCTATATTTGCTTACCAGAGAGATTTTGCTCAACATTTAATACATGCATGGTTTCAACAGGCTAACTAAAGGGATAAGTTGCACAACATTTGTGGACTGTTAAATAGACTTTGTTGGCGTTACAGTATTTTTAAGAAAAACAATATCTAGTGACTCGTAACTTGTGACGTTTGTAGAGCATCACAGTCTTTAAATACAAGGCTGTGGTTTTTGCACTCATGGCTCTTTTAGACAAAAGGAACTAAACTTGTATCTTCCTAATTCACCCACAACCAGGTTCAGTGGCTGAGGTGAACATGAAACCAGTCAAGTCAATTAAGAGACTTTTTTTTTTCTTGTAACACTTTCTTTGTTAATGAAGCCTGGCAAACACTTAGAATCAGGCCCAGGAGAGCTCATCACACAAGGAAAGAGACAGCGATAAGATACAGAATGCTCAACAAAGAATGGGAAAAAGGAGGCAGCCAAAACAAATAGGACAAACTGATAAAAGATATTGCCACCTGCTCTCTACAGACTTAGGAAGGGAAGGGTCAGAAAGTGAGATACAGTGGGTTTGCTTATACTCCCGTTGAATGAGAATCATTGAGAAACTTGCCATTGAGTACCACAGAAATAGGATTAAGGTCTCAGTATGTTTTCATTAAGTACCTTCTTAGGGCTTGCTCCTATTCTCTGCTACACTGTGCATTTCACTATCTATTTAGCAAATTCAGAGGTCAAGAGATCCATTAGGCATTATGCTTCATTTTGAAAATAGATTTGATTTGAGTTGCATGACCCAACCCTAAAATATCCTTCAGCAGTATTCCTCTTTATTATCTGTTCTACAGCGCCACAAGCAGAGATCACCATTTATTCATGTCACTGCTTGATAGCTCTGAGAAATTGATTTAGTCTGACTTATTAATTTTTATGTGGCTTCTAAATTATTTTATGGTGGTATTATTAACATACAATAGTTACATATGAGTTAAACAATATAGACTTATATAATCTTTTAAACTGTTTGTATGTATGTTTACCTTATTTTTTTTAATATATTTATTTGTATCTTAGTATTCCTTCATGTTTACTTGTGCTCTACATTTTTTCAGCTATAAGTCTGATACAGCTGATAATGTAATAAGTGACCTGTTAAATGATATGTAGGGGATTTAAAGTTTAAAACTTACTTGTTTATTATGGTGCAATAAAAAATATCAGTTGCATCATCATAATCCTAGAAACAAGATATGGAAAAGACTTTTTGTACCCCCTCTGTCAGCATAGGATTGTTTCTTACAGTAAATGCATATCATGGCTATTGTGTTCAAAATATTTATTTTTAATTACTGCAAATCATAAGAAAAGAGGAAAGTTATTGGTGGGGTGAACTTAAGCAAATGCTTTCAGCTTGCAAATACCGTAAGCAGTCTATCAAATTAGTACTGCTCTCACCAAAAAACGTGATTCCTGAAGCATCGGATATATTGTATTTCCTCCCCCATTGAAGTACTGGAAGCTGTTCATTCACTAAAATGGGAGTAGGAGTAGGTGAATACTTTCATATCACATATTGTGCTTATATCTGGAAAATATGATAGTACAAAAACTTTCTATAATACATTTTGTTTCTATTATCAATGTTCTGCTACAGCAGTTAGGTAAAAAAGCCAAACATCCTTAAAATGAATCTTGCGTATTTCCATCTTTTAAATGTTTGGTTACAAAGGAGTAGCATTTGTGTTTTGCAGTGTTTGGTCTGCAGCTTATGAAAACGTATGCCAGGTAGTCTGCATTCGAGAATGTTGATTATATATGAGAATTTGCAACGTGGATATTTTGTTCTAAGATCAGAGATGCAAACTAGTAATCAGATTTATATAACTCACCAAGGTGTGTGCATCTGAGTTGTGCAGGGACTCATTAAATAAACATGCATGAAAATATAAATGCAAGTATTTATTCTTTCATATGAGCCAAGTCATAATTCTATACTTAATGTAATTCAGGATAAATTGAGTAAAACAAATTGAATACAGGGATGTTTTCATGAAGTTATGTATTATTGAAACATTACTCACCACAACACCAATGATAATGTAAGAGTATTTTAAACTTCCAACATGTAACATTTGGAATAATATACTTAAATATATGCTATAAAATAAAAAGGTACTTATGTGGTACATTTCTTTTATTCTGCTGCATGTCATAGTGTTGAGCTATTGTAAATAAACTATCATCTGTTTAAAAATATATTTGGTCACTGGAAAATATTTTAAAACTATAATTAAAGTATATAATAGTACAAACAAACAGCCTGAACAGTATCTTTATCAATGGTAATACCAGGCATTTTACTGATAACAATCACATCCTTCTTCAAAATCAAAAGTTCATCGAAGTCAACTTCTTCACAATCAATCGTTCTTTCAGTCTCTTATCGAGAATATGTTGCTGAGTGTTTCAAGCATTGTAACCCATCAACTTTTATCTGCCTGATAGGACTATCTTGGCTATTAAAGCCTTTTTGTCCTCTCTTTAGCAATTAGAAAAACAATTGACACACGTAAAAAGACTAAAAATAACCTCACTAAAAATCACAAGGTACTTCTGAATGGAGCAAGGAATGAAAATGAAAATCCTTTGTTGTTAATCTCTAACCTTGCCATTTATGAGTAAAAGAAACAGGCACCTTCGGTGCAACTCTCTGTTCCATTCATAGCAATCACGGTTCATAACCTGTATCCTATAAGTACATATTATAGCTGCAGGTCAAACTTTTCACCTCCAATTCTTTTTTGGCTATGAATGCTCAAAAAAGCTATGCAATTCATCTTCTTTTTAGAAGATTGTATCAATATAAAGTATGATAGGCTCATGCCTCTGTGTGTGTGTGTGTGTGTGTGTGTGTGTGTGTGTGTGTGTGTGTGTGTGTGTGTGTACAACTGCACATAGCTACAGGACTTAATCTTTCCCATGTGTCCACCATCATAAAAAGAAATGGTGTACTAGAACCATCTTAAGATGCTAAAACCTCGACACATTCTCTGTGTTGCTGAAGCTCATCATTTCCTTTAAAGAAGCATGTAGACTTTTTTTCACTTGACTCATTGTTTACTGTGTTTTACAACTTATGGTTCTAGCACTTGAAATTAGTATATTACTCTCCCAATATTAGGCAACTGGGGTCACTATTCCCTTTTACATCATGATTAAGTCCAGCTATTCTGTATGCTATGTTATGTGAATTGATTATGTGCTTTGTAACAGGGTCTCATTACTTAATCTCAGGTCAGGCTGACTCAACATTCATTTGTTTTTGTTTCTTTATTTTTCTTTTTTTTCAAAAATGCCTGAGCCTTTGTAATTCTGATGATGAGTCTATTCTATTCAGGTTCTCATACCACACCCATCACCATGGTATCTGTGAGCCTAGTTACTTAACAAGGATCTCTTCAGATTGACATGCTGACATGGTGTTTACTCTGTACAAATCAGTTCTAACGGAATGGGCTCACCATTGATCAGGGACCAAATTCTTCAATTTCAGTAAATCCATGTTGATTTAAACCAGCAGAAGATCTGGCCCTGGGTTTTTAGAATGGAAATAGAATCAGCAATGTCCAAGAAGTCCAATAATACATGTTGAAAAGACTAATGTTTTTCTGTGGCAACTTCCAGGGCTCTGATTTGCCAGTGAAAATTTGAGGGGAAAACCAGGACAGCAGTATGTTGTCCCTGGGCCTTCTGAGCATATGCCCGGGAATATACAGTAAGATTAAGACTAACATGTAAAGATTAAACATGACAGAGTAGGGACAAAATGAACTCCAAGGTCCAGACAGATGTATGGAGATGTTTGGCCAGGCTGTTGTTTGCCCACTGGTGTTGCTCCAGAGAAACAGTTGCACAGCATCTTCTCAGAGCTGACTCAGACCAGCTGCACGGGGTTGGTTGCACATAATCCAACACAAATGTTTCCATGCTGTCCTCCCCTCCCCTGCCCCACTTTCTACAGCTGTCCAGAGCAGTTCAAGTCTACTGGGGGGCATACATTGCAAGGGCACAATGCAGAAGCTGCTGTAGCCTACAGACTAAGCTGGGAGTAGAAAGCTGTGTGTACTACAACCTTTTATCTTTGAAAAATCCCAGAAAATAAAACATAGGAAGCCTTAACATAGGAGGTCAGAAAGTCCCTCTGGATCTTTTTGCCCTCCTACTCAGTCTTAGAGCTATTCTTGAAACCTTATTTCATGGATTAATTACACTGTGTAAAGAATATCCATCTAACTTCATTTAATACCACTTGCATACAAATATATAGCATCTAAGGTTTTCAATATAACATCTATCGCCATTGTGTCAAAGTGCTGGAGAAAAGGCCAAAACAAAATGATCTTTCTCTCTCTCCAGCCAGAGGAGCATGACTTTGTGTAGATGTAGGATTTTTTCCTCTCTTACATATCTGTGTTTCTTTCTGTACATCACAACTTTATATACACCATCTTTCCTACTTGCTGCGTCCTGAAATGCTTTATAGACTTAACTAGCACATTTAGTTTATAGTTTGTCCCAGTGACATCTCTTTCCCTCCATGTTCACCCAGGAATGTGGATTGAGGTCACTTTCTTTTGTTTAAATGATTAATATCCTCCCATTGCAATATCTGTTTACATCCTCTGCGATATGTTCTCCATTTCTATATCTTTCTTCCACAGAGAGAAGTTTTTTCTATGGGGTTGGAGCAGAGGTTGGCTTTTAGGAATGAAGCTGCAAATATCTGAGTTTCTGATAGAAACTTTTAACTTTTGTGATTTGTTTTTTATTTTGCTGATAACTTTCCATATTAATAATCAAGATCCCATGAACTTTACCACAAGCTCACCTGAAATTCTGCATTTAAATCACTGAATTCTGTGAATTTGGTATAGCAGATAAGATTGGAAATCGTTTAGAAACATAATTTAAATTCAGCCCCCCTCCATTTTTAAAATAATTAAACATAAAAGCAAAATAATACAAGCCCTTAAGTTGTTTTGGTACTAAAATCAATTTATTGCATGTCATCACCAACCTATAACTGAATCATAGGCAGAGTCTGGTAGGATTAAACTGGAGGTGTTAACGCTACTATCTTTAGGTTTCAGAGTTTACAAGCCCCTGAGAAGAAAGGGGGCAATTCATACATACCTCTCAAAACTATTGTTTCAGATTGTCTGCAGATTCATGAAGATATCACTGCATTAGTTAATCTGGAAAACATGAAGCAAGCATAAACTTCACATAAGGGCTTTTTTTAAATGTAAATCTAGATTCTGGAGTCAATCTTGTAGCACAGGGTTAGATTCCATGACATATTCCTCAGCCATGGAAATGCAAAATTCTTAGGCACTAATATTAATTGGTTTGTATTTATGTAATATTGATTGTCTAGTTGAGTTGAACTCCGAGTCCTTGACCTGCCAGTTCCCAGAATATGTATGAGGCTCCTAATGAAGTAAGAATTTCTAGCTAAAAGCACATTCTCTGCTGAAGTACTTTGTCTGATGTCTTTCTGCTCAAAGTCTCCTAGCCCATTCTACACTGTTCAACTGAAAATCTCAAAGCGCCTTGAAAACATTGAATCCCACAGTACCACTGTGAAGTAGCTGAGTTGTTTTACAGATGGCTAATCTTGAGGTGTAAGGGATATTGTGACTTTTGCTAAGTGTCCCAATGAATTAGCAACAGACCTTGGATGGAAATAGAACCTAGGCATAACTCCTGCTCAAACCAACTAACTCAGCCAAAAATTGATTGCTTTTACTCCTAAATTCCATTTTGAATCTCTCTGGTAGTGTCACCTCCTAAAAAGAGTGCAAATAAAGATAAGAACATTGTTAGTCTCTACTTTTAAAACAGCACAACCAGAATTATTCAGAATAGGTCAAGTGTTGGTGATACACATGGGGGGGGGGGGGCGCCTAACAGAAATGTATGTGCTAGGCCCCATATCCGTTAAGGGAGGTATTTTTCCCCAACTCATCCACCAGTGAACTGGAAGGCTCAGTCATCTTCAAAGCATTATTCAAGATTATCATTATTATGGTGGAACCTCACCCTCCACGTAACAGCAGGAGAAATGGGAAGGCCTACCCTGCCACCTTGATTGTTCAGAGGGATGGCCAATGGGCCTCTCTATCCACCCAGAGCCTTGATTAGTTAGAGAACTGGCAGGAAATCCCATCCTTACTGTCTGCTGCCAGATCTTCTATTGGCGGAGGCAGATGTCACTGGAGAAAAGATTGCAGGGAGCAGGGCTGCTGTGGAGGGTCTATGCTGCAGCAGCAGGCCCACAGTGTGAGCTCAGAGCTGGGAGACAGGTCTAAGGAGCAGCTGGAATGCATGACTCCTATGAGCTTGCATTACAGTCAAGATTCAGTCACCATCAAAAGGGACAGAGGTGGTCTGACTGAGAATATGGCTGTGGAGGGGTAGTTTGGATTGCTGATAAGTAACCTTTGAAGTACTGGATCAATTAAACCAGTAATGGCAACCCCAGATATTCAAAACTAATGAGTTTGGCTCCCCAAAAAATCATACAACTGGCTTTAAAATCATGAGATTTAAAAACCTAATAAATGTTGGCTTCTTTATAGTTACCTTCTGGATTTTGAACCTGTGTGCATTCAAGATATAATTTTAAAATTTCCTCTTCAGTTATGAGGGCTGAAAACTTATTTCCTTTTTAAACAAAAAGGTGGGATTCTCAAGTGTACATGTGACTCCCAGTACCTGGGGTTTGAGAAAGACACAGTATGTTGTGAGACTGAGAAAGTCACAGGTGTTGGCAACAAGGTGTTATTTGCATTATTTTTCCCCTTCAGTGATACTGGGGTTCTGTGATAAAAGTGTTGGTCTAAAGATGGGTGCATTGCGATGCTTCCTGGGTGAAATGCTGTTACCCCAAAGGCAGTAGGAGAGTTCTTCACCCCAAGGCAAATGGTGGGAGTTTGGAAAAACTGGAGTCCTTGCCCTAATTACAGGTCAAAACTCAGATTGTGCCATATGCTAGATTTCTGCCCTCTGTTAAGTATGATGGAGTAGTTGGTAGAAACCTATAGATACCAAAAGTTTCTCTTTATAGAATTCTTGCATAGAATTTTCTGGCCCTTTCTGGCACCGAAGTTGACTCATTTGAGAGTGGAAACAATTGGAGGAACAGTGTTAGACGTGCTGTATATTGTGTTGCTTCGCCACCATGCTCCAAGTTCCATCAGAATGTTTTTCTATGTGATTTCCAAAGCTGTTGTCAAAATACAGTTTCAGGCATACCCTGTGGGGGAAGGTGTTTTTGCTGCTAATTAGTAGGTCTGAGCTGGAGATGAGCTCATGGTCTCAGGGGCCGCCATGATTTGTTCTAATCTATTTGGGGAATAAGCAATTCTCTCTGCAGGACGTCACCTGTCATGATGGTTATTTGTATCTATCCACTGTAACAGGATTTTAATTTTCTATTGCAAGGATAACTCAGTAATGTCCAGTGACAGCAGAAAAACATATTAAAATTCCAAGTCTGACATGCACTAGAATCCTAAGTATTAGTATTAAGGCTGGCCAATTTAACTTTGTTCAGTGAAGAAGCCAAGCCCTTTGGGATGTACTGCTAATCTAAATCAGAGAAGATAAGAGTGCCTGATTGCAGAAATGTGCATCCACTTAGCATATTTGCTCTTGAAAACTAGAAGCAAGAGATTCAGGTGGGTTCTCAGAAAGCTCCAGAGTTGTCCATGGGCACATTTTTCTGATTGGCATGCATACATGTGGTAAATATGTGCACAAGTCCAAGTAAAATACATTTTGTGTTCTTATGCAAGGACTTCTGACTTGGGTATAAACATTTGCCCTTTATGTACATTATTGTGGAGAGCACTCCTGCCCAAGCTGTGATAACAATTAAAAGCAAGCATACCATATTGCACAATGGCAGCTGATTTGAGCGGGTATTGCATAGGGAATATAGCACTGGACTAGGCCGCAGGAGAAGGGGGGGTTCTCTTTCCAGCTGTGCTTCTGACCAGCTAGGTTAATTTGGGCCAGTCATGTCAAGGCCCCGTGCCTCAGTTTCCCCATCAGTAAAGCGGAGATAATGGTAGTGACCTCCTTTGTAAAGCACTTTGCATTCTAATGATGAAAAGTTCTATACAAGTGCTTGCCATTATTATCGGTATTGTATAATTATTAAGTATCCGGGAGCCTGATGTGACGTCTCTGTGCACGTCTTTCTTTAATAATCTGTAAACCAGTTACAAGTCTGACTTGAAGAAGACATTAATATGCTTTTTCATCAGTAGATCTCAAAGCGCTTCACAGTGTTTTTAATGTATTTAGCCTCACAACACCCGTGTCGGAAGAAAATACTGCTATCTCCATTTTTCCAGAAGACCTGAGGCACAGAGAAGCTAAGTGACTCGCCCAAGATCACAGAGAAAGTCTGTGGCAGAACAGGGAATTGAATCCAGGTGTCCTAAATCAGTGCCCTAACCATTGGGCCATCCTTCCTTACATAAGTGGCTCATCATATCCAGTTTGCTGCCTGTCTCTCGTACTCTTTTAACATCACCATTTGCTGGTTCTTTCCTTCCCCTTGAGTAACAGTATTTTCAGATTCTTTTTCCAATTTGAATCTCACTGACCATGACGATTACAATTGTAAACCCTGGGGGTGAGTGGCTGAGGTTGAAATTCTGCCAACATATCTAGGCATCAAGCCTAATTCTGACCGACCTTACCGCCTCCTTTGTCCTGCCTCCATTCAACCTCTGGGCAGGAATCCTATTTAATGCTGTAGTTTTAGGAAGGTCCAGCTACCCTGCCAGCTCAAGCACCATTCCCCCCAAGGAGTAGAGTTTGCTAGCTAGGTACTATGACCTGCTCCCACCTGATTAGTCCAGATGCTGCAGCCATGCTGGTAAGGGTTGCCTACATCAGTTCATTGAATATATCACAAAACCTTCTCCTTGCTTGGCATCCTGGCCTGGCCAACAGCATCCTAAAAATAAAGGGCATCCTAGGCAGTTTCTCAGCTCACTAACTTGCTGCTGGTCAGATTAGGATATGACCAATAGCATGAATCATTCCTGACTATATAATACATTAAACATAGGAAGGCCGTCATTCCTCCGGCATTAAAATTATAGGCAAAAATATTAACTTTTCTTCAACAGTGCTGCAAGCTTTTGAAGCTTTCACTTTGCAGCAATCAAAAAAGACTGAGCTGCTGAGACGGGAGAGGGGAACAAACAGCAGGAGGTAGTAACAAGCAGAAGCAATGTGCTGGCCAAGGAGCAGGAGGAAAGAATCAATGCAACCATAAGGTAAAAAGAACAAGCGTTTTTTGTGAAGCTTCGTAAGAGTTATACGCTGTCAGTTCACTACATACACATTGTACAGTCTCAGATAGGAAGTCTGAGCAATGTCATTAGGAAGGTAGCTTTGTTCACCCTGTTTTAAATGATAGCCACATTGTGCCACCTTATGGTAACACCAGTTGCTTTAGCTTCGCACAGTGACAAGCTGATGTTATTGTTTTAGCTTTCATTATTTTGAAAATGATCTGAAAAGAAAATAATTCTGTTTAATATGACATGTTTAGATTCCAACTTCTTTTCTAAGGTGGCAAGAAACTGCAGCATAGCTATAAATCTCTCAACTGCCGATGCACTGAAAGAGTTGAAGACATTTAAAATAGAGGCTAAATGTCATCCCACTTGATGTACTCTCACACCTAAACACATTTCATCTACTATTTCAGTTTCTATAGCTCACCTTTTAACAGCTCCATGAAGTAAACTGCATGTACATGACAAAATATGTCCTTTCCATATTCTATTATGGTAGTACAGTACTTAGAGAAGCGGTGTCAGTCAAATGTTGTAGTTATAGACTTATTAGGTATATTTAAAGATGAATCTTTTTATAGAAAATATCCTCCTGGTGAAACCATATTACTTATTTTAGCTGAGGCAAAGTGGGTGGACTAATTTCTGTTGGTGAAAGACAAACTTTCAAGCTTACATACATTCCCATATCACTTCTCCACACCACCTCTCTTCACCTATTGTATCACTTTTCCCCTCCTTCCCTTTTTCTTTTTATTATTTCCCTATTTACAACATGGGTTTTTTTTACAAGTGATTTGACATACATTATTTTTACTCTCATGGATATTCCAACTCTTTGCATTCTGAGGGACACCCTCATTCATTAAATTGGACGCATCTGTCCCCAATATTCCACTATGCCAGACATTTTACTTGTCCCCAGGAAATTTGATATTCTCTCTCTACTCTAGATTTCCCGTCCCAGAGTCAAGCAGAATTTGTAAACATGAAGCATTTTGTCATAAAAAATACCTGAAATGGCAGTATTGTGATCAGCAATTCACGTAACTTTCCTCACCTTTGTACCTCTTACTAGCATAATAAAACCTAGTATTAAATGATGGCAAGATTTAGTCTTGATAGTATATGCTGCAGGCTTCAAGCATAGATTGTTCCCTGTCATCCTGAGGTACCATTTTATAATGGTGCCCATCAGCCATGTGTGCATACCTTGGTATTCCTTATTGGAATTTATTTGTGTATGCACTTTACCTCTGGCACATTCTCTTCAAAATTCACCCCACCAGGCCTGCTCACCTGTGTCACCTGTCTGAAAAAGCAAACAAAAGAGGCAAATGACTTATTTATTTTTAGTTGCTGAGGCAGCATCAGCAGTGGTGCAGGGCTTTGATTTTTGTAGGGCATCCAACTTGAATCTACCCTTAATTTCAATGATGTAAAAATCACACAGTGCCAACCTCTGGGTATTAACGTAAGGACAGGTTATCTTTACTATAGAAAAGCAAACTAGTTTGGATAAAATAAAAGCCAAACTTGAACTACAGCTAGGCTTTAGGTGAGCTTTGTAAAGATCACTGATAAGATTAATTTACAACTATTTCAATTGTCATTGCCCTTCTTAATTTAGGTTGGAAGTGGAGGTGTTAAAAAACCTGAGGCTATGTACACACAATCACTTTATTGCACGGTAAGGCTCCTTACCATGCAATAAAGCCAATAGCGTACACATGATCAATTTCCCTGTTGCGGAGCAACACCCTCTTGCTGCACAACAGTTAAACCACTCAAAACGAGAGTGGTAGCATTATCGCAGAACAGCTGGAAGCCCTGCAGCTGGGCTAGGGGGCTGGCTGTGGACAGTGCATGGTGGGACAGGTGCCCACCATGCACTGGTCTTCTTTCGCAAAGGAGCATTCACACGGTGAATGCTCCTTTGCGAAAGAAGCAGCACGTGTGTACACGAGAAAGCACTATATTTATAGCGCTTTCCTTGTCCCGCAATAACTTATTGAGGGACAAGTTTCTCGTGTGTACATAGCCTGAGAGAGGCAATCGGTACATGGAAGTTGGGTCAAATTCTGCCATCCTTAGAGTGCAGAACTTTACACCACAAGCTGTCTGTGACATTTCCCTCCTGGCATCTGGCCTGGAACATTATTCATGTGTACAGATACGAAATGTATTTCATTACCCTGGAGTGGGCGTTCACCTTGCAAAGCGGAGTAAGTCAGTAAGTGGGGAATGGGGTGGGAGGGCACAGCAGCACGCCAGACCAGATGCCAGGAGGGAAACATCACACTGTCCCACTGAGAATTTGAATAAAGAGAATCTCAGTGGGAGTAAAGATATCCCTTAATAAGTAACGCACACAAGATCACACACACACACAACTTGTTTATTTCTCTTATGGCTTGCGTTTGTGTATAGAAAGGTCATACTGTTAACAACAAAACAAAAAACCCACCACTGATTAGTAAACTGTAAATAGCTCAGGTCTAGTCTAGCTCATGCTTTTAACGGGAGCCCAGTCAGAGGCAGTGTGGTGCACTCTGTCTATGGGACAAGGGGCATGTTTCTAGGAGTGGTCTGTAAAAAACTCTGACCTGAAATGTGGCAGCTGAAGGTGCTGTCTCCCCTATAGTGTGGTATAGTTGTTTCTGCTGCTTGTGGAACACAGCGCTTCGTTCATGGTGTCTGATCCTTCTCATGTTTACTTCAAAGAGAGTGGGATGGGTTAATGCTGCAGTGACCATGAGTAATGAAGTGAACAGTGTTTGTGCCAGAGCCAGGAAGATTGCCACACCACTTTATTCTCCTTTTAACTATCTGTACTCTGACTATGAATACTCAATAACTTCTCAATCAAAGAATGTATTTGCCCTTCCTCCCTCTTCAGTTTTTTTGGTTTCCCTCTATATTAGCATTTGCTAAAGATGTTAAATGCTGTTTCTGTGGGCCCCTAGCTTCAAGGCCTTCATGTTTCTTTCCTCAAGCCCTGCTCTAGGTCTTACACAAATGATGATTTCTGATCAGTCCTCTTATGGGAAATTAATGCATACCTGGGTCTTAAACACACAAACCCTGACTGAAATCAGCGCCAGTAACTGCCTGTATAGATCTAGGATTTTCATTTTTAAAGTTAGAAAATACTCTACATCTCAGCAAGTATGCGAAAGTGATGTAGTGGTAACAGTTAATGCTCTCAGAAATACTTCTTAATGGGAGCTGCATTATAGTTTAGAGAATATATATGTGCAGGTCATACATTTGCAGACTGTATCCAGAATTGCAATTGCCTTGGGCAAAGCAAATAAACATTAAACATATTAACTAATGAAATAATGCCAGTCAAATATTATTTATCCTTTGAATAAAATATCAGCTCCCTAGATGACCCTCTTAATGAAAACTACAGAACGTGCTAACTTTCTGCCTCGTTTTGCTATCCAGTGGGAATATTGATATAAGAATATATACAAGAAAGCTATGTGCTGAGCCATATCAGAATATTAATACAAGTCTAACCGCAATGCAACATACACAAATTTTAAATCTATAATTGAGGAACAGTTGAGCAATGTCAGAGCCTCACTGGGCTAGGTGTTTTAATACACGGTAATAAAAGAGAGCATACAGCATAAACAGAGAAGATAGACAAAGGGCAGAAGACAATTATAAAACATACAACCAGAAGACTGAGAACTGAGGGCCACAGAGGGAAAGTGGCTTCCCAAAGATCGCACAGGAAGTTTGTATCTGAAGCATTCTAGATCTTTTGAGTCTCAATTCAGTGCCTTAAGCACAAGCCCGTTCTCTGTCCCAAGGCACCGAGATAATTAACTCAATGTTGTCGAGCAAATAAACTAAACCCCACACAAGTGAGAGAACTTTCACAAACAAATATAAAACCACCAGCACTGAACAGAAGTGATTGCTAGAACCCTGCGCGGTTACAAATATGTGGATCCGGATCTGTTCTGCATCTGCAAGAAATGGTCTGCGGATATCTGTTGTATCTGTGGATATCCGCGGGTATAATGCAGATATCCACGGATTTGCAGGACTCTAGTGATTGCTATTACAGTGCAGCATATTTGTATGATTTCTTCAGTTAATGAGCCAAATTAATGTTTGTTTTGTTTTTCTCCTTTGTGCTAAGGTTCACAGATCCATTCCAATGGGTACTTCAGCCAGCTTGCCTCTTGGGGGCAGTTCCAGGCCTATCAGACATTCGCAGCAGAGGAATGCCCTATGCCTTGGAGGTCCCTCTTAAAGGCTACTCCAGGTTTATCTGCCTCACTGGTGGCCCAGGACTCAGCCAGACCTCCCAGCTACAAAGATTTTCTGAGGGAAATTCCAAACATTTGTTTTAAGCTTCTGAGTAATAATTCAGCTCAGTAATGTGGCACCCATGTCGCAGGCAGGGCTGATTTTCTTTCCGAGAGACTGTCCCCTCATCGCCTCTTCCTGTTCTTCATGGTTTACAGCAGTAGGTGCCCCTGAACCTTTCTGGAGCATGAACTGGGCTACATAAAGGAAAGGCCTGTGTCTCCTACTCCAGCCCTTTACAGAGTATCCCGCTGAGGTTCGCTAGACTTAGGAATGAGCAGCTGCCCCTTCTCTATCTCCATGTGGGGTGCAGAACCGGAAGGGCAGCATGTCAGGTAAAAAACCACCCTGCCTAATTTCATAGATACACACCAGCAACCATACTCCTAACTGCAGAGCGCAGCTGCTTTCTCCCCTCAGGTAGAGGATGGAGAGCATTGGATTCAACACAGACAATGCCAACGCCAAAGAGTGCCATAGCAGTGTAGTAAGAGGCCTGGGCTCTAGTGGGTAATAGGAGAAACTGAGGCAGGAGTGCATAGGGCACCCTTAAAGCACAGAAACAATGGTACTCAAGGACTGTGCATTTCCTGCCCTCTACTTCACATAGTACTAGTTTCACTCACACCACCCTGCAAATCAGAAAGTCTGCTGGAAAATAAGGGCCAGAGTTACCAGTATGTTCCAGATGCTTTGCGTTGCTCTAGCGATGCACACCAGCTGAATCCCCAGGTTAACTGGCTTGTGCTTTGCTCTGCTTCAGGGTGCTGGTAAACATGCCTTTAAAATATTGCATGCTAGCATTTCCTTTTGGGTTCTTGTTTAACATTAGTGTAGAATATGTTCAATGTTTAATTAACTGTTTTCATTTTTAAAAGCTAGGGAAATTGTCAGGCAAAATGCTCCACGTTAAGATGGAATTTAGGGTGAGGCTATCTCTCAGTTACTTATTTACAACATCACTGTAACGATTCCCCCCTTGTCCCCAGGCCCAGCATTTTAACCCAGAATTTCAGAGTTAAGGTTATACCTAAAATATGGTAAGGTCAGATGTGCACAGGTAAGTGCATTTAATTTTGTCCAAGGTAGACCTCACAAGTGACAGAGAAGAGCTCTGTGTAAACTTGAAGGTTTGTCTCTCTCTTACCCACAGAAGTTGGTACAAAAAGATGTTACATCTCCCTCCTTGTCCCGTTACCCTCCTGGGACCAACACAGCTACAACAACCATTACTTATAATATTCATTCCCAAAACAAACACAGTTTTTTGTCACAAAATTCAAGAAATATCTTCCTTCCTTATATCAAGCATCAGTCCAATTTTTAGAATCACTGACTGCTTAAGTGGCAGGTAAGTCACATGTCTTCTGCCATGAGATCTGTCAGATGGCCACATGGCCATCAGTTCACCAAATTCTACAATTTGGCCATCCAGCTTCCATCCACTACCATTTCTGGCAGAAGTCTTCTCTAAGCTGTTATGCCATAGTAAAGGGCAGATGTAATGCGTATGATTTACCTCGGTTTTTTGGATGTCCAAAGTTTAAAATAAGATGCTGCTTCCCAAGTTGCAGGCACCCTGCTGTGAAAATCCTATTGCAAGAGATCTGTGTCTAGTAGCATGATGAAGAATAAGATGTCTCTGAAAATTTCCTTTCTTTGAGTGACAAAGTCCATAGATCTCTCCTACCCTGGTATCATCTGGAGTCAGACAGAGATGGTAATTGGCATCCAAAGAGTCAGGTTCAATTCATTAGAGGAAATTATTCATCTGCTCAGCAGTAGGAGAAATTATTGTTCTTTTCAAAATATAGTTAACAAAATTGCTAGTTTAAGAAAGTAGGATAGAATTATCCAGGCTGTGGAGTTTGTCCTAGCTGGAGGCAATGGTGCATTCTCTTTCTGCCAGTGACTGAAGTATCCTATTATAATGGATACTATTACTCAAATTCAGGAAACTTTCATGCAAGCTTGAATAAATTTTCATACATATGTTTTGGAAGTATCAATTTAAGCAAGTCTTCTGATTGCCAGAAATACAATGCACGATGATACAATTTCTTCTCTAATGTTCTCTGTAATCCCATCAATTGGGCATCTAATTCTAGCAATTCACAAGTGTGGTTACCATAATACTGAGCATGGTTTAACTCAATTTGTTCAGTAGCTCTTAGAAGAAGGAACAAGCCTAGACTTAGTTTTTAGCTTCTTGAAGATCATACAGACTACAGATGATTACAGATCTCAGATGCCAATGTACCTATAGAGTAAGTGTTTCTTAATTAATGTAGAAGAGGATGTCTGTCACAGAAAGCCATTCCCCTTCTGTTCTGTCCATTCTAAAATGTAAACTGTGCTCTTTGATTACCACTGAACAGCCATGAATACATTTGAGCAGAGTATATCTATTATGCTATGCTGATGAATGTACCAAGTTCAGCTTCCTAAAAAAACAAGTCCTTTCTAGCAGACACCACATCTTCCTATGCTTTTGTATAGCACCCCACAGAGTGGGGCTCTAACCCAGATTACCTGTGGATTACTAGCATCCTCTAAATATTGATAATATATTCTATTGATTTCAGTGGACTACTAATGGAAAATGACGACACAGCAGATAAGGTGACATTGTTCCCAGTCCACACAATAAATACATACATCTATGGATGGTCTTTTCTTCTGGATATCTATTTATGACTTCAGTGAAAAGTCTGCGTATGGTTCTGTAGTAGTAATAAGGAAAACTGGAAGAGCTGATTTGGAAGCTTGAAGGGAACTCACTCACCCAGACTTGGCCAGAATGAACTAATGTAGAAGACGGAAAGTCTTTCCTCTCAGCTCCTGCCATTCAGAATTATTGTCTGTGCCCTCTTTTTTCTTTCTCACAAGGGAAAAGGACCACCAGGAAACATATTTAAAAATCATCTGTGGTGCACAGAAGGAGAAGAGAGAAAGTTGTTGGTACGTTTTTCAGCATGCCTCGTTAAAAACATCTCTAGGCACTACAAAGTGTATGTTATCAATATGCATATGTGATTTCTCTGAGGCAGAGGTGCCTTTAAGGTATATTTTCAGCAGGACAACATTTTCCCAAGTGAGGCAAGGAACAACAGTGAATCATATGTGTGGGAGGGAAAGCCCTTCAGGCTATGTACAGTATTTATTCCCTTTTGTGTTTTTGCTTTTTTTCACTCTCTTATTAATGGCTTTTGCAATTACTGGTAACACTGTATTGCTAGCTGGCAGAAAATGGTGACTCCACAATCAGATTGTTTTAAGGAGAGAGGTTGTATGTACAGGAAACTGAAGTGGTTGCTTACAGGAACAGAATAAGGAAGCTTCCCTGGAGCCCCAACCCCATAAGTAGGAATCAGTCAGTGTAGATGCTATCTGGGGCCAGGAATTTTGCTCCCCTGTAGAGAACAGTTGAGTATTATATTACTCAACATTATAGAAATACACATGCAGATTTTGGTAAATAAAGGGTGAGGTCTGAAGTGCACACATACTGTACATCACATTTTAAAAATTCCAACTGAAGGGTATCAACAGGAGACCAGAGAAGTTGATCTCCATGTAATCTTTGGAAATAATATCACCCCACTCAATTTAAAATTGTGACCAATACTTTGATTTTTACATATTGCCTTATTATAAGTGAGTTCCATCCCAGAAATGCTACAAAGCAGAAATAGGCAGTAAAGGGAGTCCTGATGAGCTACCGTGGAAAGTTGTTTGAGTTCCTAGTCAGGCTGAGTGATACGACTGTCAATAGGAATAGTATTTCCCTAAGTACTGACCAATAGTTGGGAAAGGATATTCCATATAGTGAGTAGACAGCGGGTTGCTCAGGGTTGGGTCAATAAATTGTAGCTGAGTGAGATAGCTGTGTTAAAAGGATCATTACATCCCAGCAGAGAGAGTTCTGGAGCCAGGATGGCTATCTTGAAGAGATATCTGTGGAGACCCAAAGAGCATGACAGCTAACTGTCCAAATAATGGGACAGAAATAAGGGAGGAGGCAGCTCAGACATCTGGCTGAATGAGCTTGGTATGCCACATTGATAGGGTATTATTATTATTTGTAAGGATGCCAGCTGAGAATGGAACCTCACTGTGCGAGGCATTGTACTAACAGAAGGTAAGGGACAATCTCTGCCCTGAAACCCTTACATTCTAATAGTCAAGGCAAGCACATGGTTGAGGAAGAAGGGAAAAAACACGCAAGCCAGGTGAGCGATGTGATGGGTTGGAAACACATTCGTTCCATGGTTCTTTGCTGGTTTGTTTAGAACGGTACAGTTTTTCTTTGTATGCTTTGTTGTTTGAAAGGGAAATAGCTAAAGAGAGAGTAAAAAAGAGGAGGGAGCACAGTAAGGACAACAGGGAAATGACATACAGGGCAGGTAAAGTGAAACCCAAGTAAAAATATTGTGAGAGAGGAGTGAAGAGGGAGTTGGAGCAATCAGGCGCTTAGCAGAGAGGATAAGACATCGAGAGAGTGGTAAAAAGCTATCGGGTACTGGTGACCTCACAGTGTACATAAGTCTTTCTGTGGATGTTTTTTTCTGCTCCTGTTGGCTGAGTCTCTAGGTGACCCTTTGTTGTCATTACTTTCCCTAAGCTCACATGGCTGAGGGCAAGGGTTGGGCTTCGTAGGCCTTGGTGCCCCTGGAATGGGCTCTCCCTTGCACAGTTCTATGTCTGGAGTCTTGGAGGGGAGGGTTCCATTTTGGCTGAGAGACTCATTTCTCCAAGATTGGCTTCTTCGTGAGGTTATTGGGAACTACTTCACAAAGAAAAACTGACATCCAGCTGAAAACCATGACTTGGATTTGCAGGCCTCTCCTGGGCACAGAGACTGGTGAGTACCTGGATGTGGTAGAGGGAAGCATTGGCCTAGTTCAGGTTAATTTAATTAACTGCATGATCTATTTTGCAGACTTTGGGGGGAAACTCATGGAGGAAGTTAAGGCTGTAGGCCTGTATGTTTGGGTTTTGTAAATAGGACCTTTCTTTGGATGTAATTAGCATGTCTGCTTTGAACTATTGCCTTTGCTGTGCTAGACGTACCCATATTAAATAACCAGGGAAAGTGCTCTGGTGTGGAGAGACCCTGAAGACTGACTAATAAGTAAAGCACTTCTTCATTTCCTAATCACTTGTATCCTTCATAAGTCTCATTTTGAGCCACCAACGGGAGTTTTGGGGGCATGATGCCAGAGGAGATTCCCACTGCTGTAAGAAACAACCAAGCAGCTATTTCTGCTTTTGTAAGATAAAACCAAACAGAAATACAGTCTAACGCTGTCGTGGCAGCTAGCACGCACACCCATGCGCTCACACACACACACACACACACACACACACTCACTTTCTCTCTCCCTCTCCTTCAGAAGAGCATCACTAACTAATTTTAAACTCTGTGTTAAATGCAGCCGTCAAACATTGGGTTGCTCACTTGTCTCTTGCTGAATGGATTAGTAGTGACCCAGCTGTCTGCCAAACTCTTTGTTTTACCTAAAGTAAGGTGAATGCTAACAGTTGCTGCAGCTGAATCCTCCAGGATTGCATCTTGTTCTGTCATTGATATTTGGGAGTTTTTTTTTAAAATCACATATCCAAGACTTCAGCTGCTTGTATAAAATTAGAATACAAAACCAAAGATACCTATCCATAATAGCAGATACAGCTGCCCTCCCCAAAATCCAATCATATCTCTCAAAATTTAAAGTACCAATTCATTCAGTTCCCTCAAAATTAATACGCTCTGTCATCTGACCAACCCAGAGCATTCAGTCCAAGCCATCATGAAAAGTCCAAAAAACTGTGTAAGCCTTAGAGTGTGTCCCAGATATCAACAAAGCCTGGACACGTTGGATTTAAGGATGGACAAAGTTCCACAGTTGAGGACAATTCAAGGTAAATCCCCTTTTATCTTTTTCAACTCTATTGAGCTATTTATTCAAGCACCGTTGCTAATTAGGACCACACAGTATCACCCAGAGGGGGAAAGGCAGTTTCCCAAACTACACCTAGAAACTAAGTGGAGCCAGTGTGGACAATGTAGGTCCATTATAATACATTCCTTTTGCAAAGAAACTGCATGACGGTGGCTGAGGGGGTTTTTTCCATTTAATCTGGAGTAAATAGTGGCATATGTTATTGTAATATAATGTCTTGTATAGCTAATTTCCTCAGCCGCCTATTATTGTCAGCTATTTGCAGATCTTCTGAAATTCTCCTGTCAGGCTTTAAGTGCCATCTCCAGATTTGTTGCTCTTTTGCTATTTAGAGCTAGAGAAAGCTGATTGGCTAGTGCCACCTCTAACATAAAAATACCCCTTAAATATTCCATTTTCCCCCCATATTTCTTTTTTTAAAAAACACATCCAAAATATTACTTTAAAGAGATGTATGATAAACATATACTGAATCTGGCTTTGCTTTGCAGTTCTCTTATCTAAATGGTTCACAAGTCACAGCCCTTATCAGATTAAAAGATACCTGCAGCAATATTCAGTAATGTATTTAAGATGATACAAAGGGATACATCAGTGCCAGTGTGTGTTATATTTCTGTAACCTATGAGCAATGGCTATTCAGCATTTATGAAACCTAACACCCATATTAATTGACCCATCTGAGAGGAACAGTCATTTTTTTTTTTATTTTTCCTTCAGTACTTTCCTGTAGCCCAGTGTTTCAGATAGGAGTTACAGATATTGTCCTTAAATCTCCCGGTATGCCCCTACATGCAGAAAGCAAAATGAATTGTACGGCTGTAAAATATTGAGGGTTTGGTCTCCCTTCAGTGAGCCACTGACACCGGAAGGCAAGAAAAGTAGAAAGGAGATGCTGCTCTGGCCTTCTAGTTCCTGTTGCTAGGGAAACTTTAGAACTAACATCTTGGCTAGGGGAAGAAGGGCTTCAATTAGGCAAATCCTTAGCATCAACCAGCTCAACTCAGCAGGCCATAGAGCATTTGTCTAGCTGAGGATACTGACTATCCAAAGCCACATTCTGTTTGTTCAGCTGGGTCTCACTGATGATCTCTCAGCCATGCACCAACTCCCAATGAAGCATGGCTGGAAAGTCAGCACCGAAAAACAGACACAATGCCACAGTCCCCCTCCCCTGACCACCTGTCACTTCCTCCAGAACCACTCATCAGACACATAACCTTCAGCTGTGGTCCTAGCACCTATTCTCCCAGGCCCAGCCACTCCTGTAAGAGTGCTTTTCATATAGTGAGAGAGCACTGTGGGGCGACCACTCTACAGAGCAGTCAGGTAGGAGACCTGTGAGCAAAGCCTGCAAAATGGCTCAGCCTGAAGGGAGCAAAGGAAGACTTGAGTTGCTGAGAAGGGTTCCCCTATGCCTGTGGTTGTGCCTTCTAAATATGGCAAGCAGACAACTCTACAAAGGGGGAAGGACTACTCCCAGAGCCCAAGAATTGTGAGGCTACAAGGGCTATACCAAGAGGGTTAGATATTTGTGATACCAACCAGAGAAGGAAGACCGTGCAGCTTGGGAATTCCAAGTAAACTCTATATTGATTGCTATTTTTAAGTAAAGCAAGCCCCCAAAATGGGAACCTTAGTTGAAGTACCCAGGCACATGCAAGTAGAGCCCTGCAAATCCGCAGATGTCCGCATTATATCCGTGAATATCCGCATCCGTGGATACAATGAGGATATCTGCAGACCATTTCTTGCAGATGCAGATCGGATACAGATCCACTTATTTTTATCGGTGCATGGCTAGAGCCTTTCAAATACGCGGATATCTGCATTATATCCGCATCCACGGATACAAGATGGATATCTGCGGACCATTTCTCGCAGGTGCAGATCGGATGCAGATCCACATATTTGTGTCCGTGCAGGGCTCTACATGCAAGTACTCTGGAGGACTAGGAGAGGGCATGGTGCACCAGATGCCTGGGCATGGCAACTCCTGTAGTATTAACGGAAGATTATGTGATGGTCTAGCTAAGTAGACAGTAGAAATCCTATTTTAGCCCAGCCCTGACATTTAAACAACCCTGCATATGTATGACAATTCCCAGGTACTGCCTAATTGATGTAAGGCTGGTACTGTCAGCCTTAAAATGTGTCTTCCCCCCTTATCAATGGGGATTGGAACATCTTTCCTCCCTCGCTGGTGGGGACCAAGGCTGTTATTCTTTCTTGCAGAAAAACAAGGTAATAATTCTAATGACCCTGGGGTCACTCTAATGTAGTAACTAGGTGGGAAAAAGGTTAGTCATATGTGTTAGTGTGTAAAAAAGTGTATATAGAATCATAGAATAATAGGGATGGAAGGGACCTCACGAGGTCATCTAGTCCAACACCCTGCTAAAAAGCAGGACCACTCCCACTAAATCACCCCAGCCAGGGTTTTGTCTAACCGGGCCTTAAAAATCTCCAAAGATGGAGATTCTATATAAGCTGATGCTGAAACCCCTCCTCTTTGGAACTTCACTGAGGGGACAGCTGCTGTGCTGATTGCCTCGGATCATCGCTCTCTAAGCTTCTCGCCTGCAGTCGCCTTGCTTGGGGTTCCCGTCTGCTAAGGGGCATAAGCATTGGACTTTCTCTCTTATTCCCCCCCATTCCCTCCCGCTTGTTTGTACCCTAATAAAAGTACTTTGCTTTTACTCTTTATATTGCCTCCTGGGTGCTGTGTCTACTGAATCCAAAGAACCTGTGCGCCTGAGCTATTGGTTGTCGTTAGAGCCCCACTACAACTCCCTGAATCACTTCATTAGCTAATGGCAAGAGGATAAACTTCCTAAGTAAGTGAATATTGTTTCGTGAATAATTTGAAATATTTTAAGACAACATACATGAAGTTTATTCAGTATTTCTTAGGCAAGTCTGTGAAGTGGGTACTGCTGGATGCATATTTCATAGCAAAACAAACAAGAAGTCTTGTGGTACTTTTAAAGACTAACAAATTTATTTAACATATGAGCTTTCATGGGAAAAATCCTACTTGATCAGATGTTTGGAAATTGGAAAACTTGCAGTATAGGAGGGAAAATAAATCCAGTGAATGTGACAGGAACAGGTCAGACTTTTCAGCAAATCAAAAAAGTTGTTTAGATTCAGACTGTGTGGGACAGCATAAAAGAAGGCTGGGAGCTTGAAACTCTTGGATATGAATTG
This sequence comes from Pelusios castaneus, assembly GCA_007922175.1. Classification (NCBI taxonomy): domain Eukaryota; kingdom Metazoa; phylum Chordata; order Testudines; family Pelomedusidae; genus Pelusios; species Pelusios castaneus. The sequence goes on from ML685766.1 coordinate 13,145,364, forward strand.
GTATTTTTTGTTCAACTTGTTTAGAGCTGTGACCTTTAAAAATACACTGGGTCTTCTTAGAGTTCTGTGCAAACCACATCTCTAAGAAAGGTGTTGTGTGATTTTTTTCCAAAAGGTTATTACTTCAGTGTGGTGCTTATTGTATGATTTAAAGCAAATGTTGAACTTGTGAGAAATGTAGTTTTGTGTGTAAGTCTATACATTTGAGCCATTTTAAAAAAATTGAAAAACTTACTTACTGCTCTAAAGTCCATCATCATTATTGTTCTAGAGTCCACCACCAAAATCCACAAAAGGGAAAAATCAGTGTTTTGTGCTTAGTTCATATGCCAGCCATGACCAGAAGATGACACCCTCACTCACCCCAAAAAACACAAGTTCAAGCATAAAACACCCATTTGGCTCTTTTTGTTGTTGTTGGTACCTGAATGCATGTTGTTAATCTTTGATCTGTCTCTCAAATATACAAAGAAATTCTTCAATTCTTTGTTCTACAATTTCAGAACTAAAGGAGATATTATAAGTTCCGGGACTGTAGAGCTGTGGATGGGAAAAGCTTCAGAACTGCAGCTTGGCTGTGTGCTTACAAAGTTACAGGCAGGCATCTATTTCAGCAGAGGATTCACCCTGCATTCCAAAAGTCTCAAGGTGCAAATTTTTAACACCTCTTTTATATGGAAGGAAAACTTAAATGTCAGATTTCTAGTACCAAGAGGCCTTTTTTTGTTCAGAAAATTCCTTTGGGATCTTTATAATTCCAAGCAAATGAATCATATGTGTGCTCCCTGATTATTCAAATTATTTTATCTTATTGCCAGGAGGTAAAATCCTGGCTCTGCCGAAGCCAGTAGAAGTTTGCCAATGACTTCAGTGGAGTGATGATTTCATTCATGGACTCTAACTATTAGGAAGAGACTTCCTAACAGCACCTGCTATGTCTGATGAGTAATTTGGCCAGGTTACTGCAGTTTTAAAGGCCATACATTGTAGGAAGCTAAAATCGGTGGGTTTGTTGGTGGTATATTACACTATAGTACACTTTCAGATACATACTTCTAAGATGTTCTGTATGCTAGGACTTAAAATTTTAGTGTAACACAATACATGAAATTCACTCTGATGAAGAAGTTGTCTGAGTGGATGCTCTCCCCCCGATGTAGCAAAAGTTTCCTTTGTTCTTAAGAAGTAGATGTGTCTTTCCTCCCCTTTCTGAAACTCGGTATGAGTTAGTCAGAACACATTCCCAGTTTCAAGAATTTTCCCTTACTCCCCAACATGATCAAAATCCTTAGGTGGTTATCTGTTATGTTACAATAGCACCCGGAGGCCCTTGATAATTAATAGAGTAGGGAGAGTAATTTTGCTGCAGGGACATAGGTTTCCGTTTCTCTTTTGCCATTTACTGGTGTAGTCATTCTCAACACTCATTTCTCTTTTATGAGAAGTAATGCACCATGTGCCGCACACATTAATACATATGCAAAGAGTACAAGAGTTGCCAGTAGAAGATGGTGATCCAAGGCCCCTCATTGTTAACTTGCAAGGGGATTCTGGTATATACATTTTGCTTCACCAAAGAATGCCTTGTGCGGTCTTAATTAAAAGACAGGGTCACACTAGTCTTTGTTATTGCTGTGAACTGCATGTACACGTACTGTGTAAGGAGTTTGGTATGTGTATGAAAACATGTTCTTGGATTCTGTATCTCAGTGGAGGCAGAGAAATGGGTTTCTTATCAGATAGAAGATGTTTATTCACCTGTCTCTCTGTCCGCATTTAAAATAGGCATTGCAAGCTAATACAGTGGATGCACATTTACATGTGAAGTCAACAAAGAGATGCAAAGTTCAGAGGGACAAGCACATAAGAACTGAAAGGTGTAGAAACACAGTGAAAGAAGAGAACCTGATTTTGAGAGAGACTTCAGAGGTTTCCTGGACTATATTTGGGGAACAAAGATGACACCCTACCATGCCATACCCAGGAAGTAAACAAGTAAGTGCATTTACATTAATGAAAATGGGACTTTAGCTGACCATGACTGAAATGTTTCAGAGAACTTTGAAAGGTAAAATTAACTTCTTAAGACAGGAAGTTAGCCTATTAACTTAAGTTTAGTATTTAGAAAGCATGTTATAATTTTGTTTTATGTACAACCGGTTGTTTCCATTATCTGTACTCACTATTTCTTGAATCTTTAAAAATAAACTTATTGTGGTTTTTCCAATAAATATATCTGTGTTTTAGTATTAGGCAGTGTGCTGACTCTGACTTGAATCATACAAGCTGGTGTGTATACTGTACCCTTCTGGACAGCAGACCTGGTGTTTGTGAGATAAGGGTTGGGACGCTACGGGGGAATGCTCCAAAGAGGCTCCATGGCTGGTGTACATCTACTGTTGACCTACAAGGCAAAGTAAGGGCTGGCAGAGTCCATAGAGCTCCAATGGCTAAGTGGATGGTGGTGTGATATAGCTGGGACCCAGTTAAGCTCAAGGACATCTCCCTCAAGCTGGAGGCAAAAGAGGTAACAAAGAGACTCATACTCCTGGGAACCCCAAGAATCATCATAAAGACAAAAGTCACAAGTAGTTGCATGAAAATAATTTCTTGTATTTCAAGCCCCAAATTAAAATAAAAATAATCATTAATTGAGTATCAGTTTAATAGTGTCTCATGAAGCTAAGAGCTATATTCCAAGTCATTGCAGGGACCTTTATAAGAGAGTAAAGCATGAGTTATGGATTTCAGCATAAAACTCATTGTAACCTATGTCTATAAGAAATCTTGGAATTTATGATCTTCCACGTGGTCTCAAAACAATACAAGGAATGGATGGCACCTGTTACTTGTGTCAAAGGAACCATTATAGTGGTAAAAAGGCAAACACAAGGTAGCAATAGGAAAAAAAAAAAAGAAAAGGTGAAGGAGGCAATTAACAATATCAAGGTGAGGAATAGATTGCATATGCCTGTGTAAGAAAATGATCCAGAACTTGGACTTAACAAGTAGTTGCATAATTCAAAATGTGCCTGTAACTTCATCAAAGAACTTTAGTAGTTTGACATTTGCTCTTGTAGATTATATTCATGTGATTACTGGAACTGTACACATTTTACAAGATAATGATTAGAAAGTTGCGCAGTCTGGATTAAGAGACTAATATGTTCAAACAGAAAGAGCAAACATGAGGAAAAAAGGATTTAAGAATATTCATAACATATTATCTGCTGACAACACCAGAATGATGTTGTCATTTTCTTCAATAAGGCTTTGATTTTTTTTCAAACCCTCCCCGGGAAACAAATAAGAGAGTTTGAACAACAAAGATTTTAAAACATCTGCCCTTTTCTTAATCTAAAGCAAAGAACTATTCTCCACAACCCAGATCACTCACTTTCAAATTAGTATCAACAAATATGTGTCCTAATTAACAAATTAGCATCAATAGTTTCAGTACTGTGAAAGATTCAAGAATAAAAAATAGTCACTGAAAACCGTAATTCATAAAATGCTTTGATTCCTAGGAAATAAAAGTGAGGGGAAAATTTTTTTTGTAATCTGGATTATCATTCTTTTATGTAAAATCTAGCCCATCCCAAAAGTAGCCAACAAAAATAGAACTTCTCTGTTCTGCTTGTATTCTCAATATAGTTACAATCTTTTGGCCAGAGAATAGCCTGGGACCAGGTCACTCCAATCCCTATAGGGTGAAAGGAGTATCTACATTATTCTGTAGATGTGAAAAAGACATCTCAAAACCAGTTCTTGGTTTGGGATTTTGTAACCTTACTCCAAAGGTAATGAAGAAATGAAAGGTAAAATACTGGTTTCATTGAAGTTAATGGTGATACTCCCATTGACTTCAATAGGGTAGGATTTTATCCCCGGAGATCAGAAGAGACTAAAAAATGGTTTATACAGAGCCTGATAATTAAGACATAGAATCATAGAATCATAGAATAATAGGGTTGGAAGGGACCTCACGAGGTCATCTAGTCCAACCCCCTGCTAAAAAGCAGGACCACTCCCCCTAAATTATCCCATAACATAACAACAAGGAATATGAACAAAAGGAATTCTGCTTATGAATTCTCCTAGGTCCTCCATAAAGTGATGCACATTAAAAGTGTCAATGAGAAAACTCCTGTTTGTCCATGAAAAAGTGTTTATTAAGCTTTTTTTGATATTTGAAACTACTTTCCAAACTCCAGAATTGAAGATGAACATCTCTGTAATGAATATTTTCAATACATGTCAATTCCAAATGTGCTGAAGGCAAGAAAGGTGCAGCAACTGTGAACATCATAGGTTGAGGCTAGATACCAGTACCAGGCAGTGAATATTCAGCAGACCTTGACCTCTAGATATGCTATCCAAATCCAAGGGACCCTCCACAGAATGATCTATATAATTACTAAAATGACAAGAAAAAGAACAAAAGATCAGAGGTCACACAGAAAAAGGACACTCCAGAACTTAGAACACTGATGGCCTTGAAGTTCCAGGTCCTTAGCAATAGGGAAAATGTCCAAGCAAAGGATCGTGGAAAATTGAAATCATAAACAAATTCCAGGCAACAAAGTTAGTGGTAGGGAAGCAGGAGCATAGTAGACTGTAGATGTAGAAGAACAACTACCTGCCAGAGAATAGGCAGGGATCGGGGTGCTGGAAAAGAGGAGTGAGTGGGAAGAGATTGGGCTAAGGTGTGTGTGGGGAGGACCTGAAGCAGCAGGAGGGGAGGAAAGGGGTCAGGGAATAGGTGCCTCTTGAGTTTGGACAGGGCTGAGCTCAATAGAAGAGAGGGAAGTGACTAGGGAACAGTAAGCAGGCGGTTAGGATTCAAGTATAAGATATCTCAGGCACTTGCTCTAAAATTTCCTGAAGGTAGTAGCTTTTGTCATTGGAAAGCCCCTGCAGCAGGAAGCAAAATCATGTGATTCACAATTTATTAATGAGAGTCAGAAATACTATGTGATAAAGCAGGGGAGGAGGAAGAGAGGGAGCTGGGGCATTGATCTTTCTAACTTCTCTTGTGCAGTGTCCCTGTGTACTTAGCATATATACTATTAGACTATTATATTAACTTCGCTTTGTCTGTCTGTATGCCCTTTCCCACCTTTCTGTCTGTACTTTCCCACCTTTCTCCAGTAGTGGCATAATGTTTATAGGTTTGAATGACAACCTGCACCCAGCAAAAACTTCATTAGGTATTTGGCCTTGTAGTACAGGGGTTAGGGCAGGTGCTTAGAAATCCAGCTGTTACAGATTGGAATCCCACATGGGGATAAAAAGCTGTTTGTTCATAATTTTTTATTTGATCGACTTTTAGTCTTGATTGAAAAATAATATTAAAAACCCAAGTTTTTTAGAACAGACGACCTTAAAACCAGCACACTAAAAGGGACAAAACAAGTACAGAAGTAATTCAGATGGGTCAGACTTCTTGTACGAAGCATTTTAATGCATTTGTTTGCAAAAGGTTGGCTGACCAGTGTAGCACGTACAGTGGCCACCCAACCTGTTGCAAACGAATGCATTCACGGTGCTTAAAATGTCTCGGACAAGAAATCTGACCAATCTGAATTACTTCTCTACTTGTTTTGTCCCTTTTAGTGTGCTGATTTTAAGGTCATCTGCTCCAAAATGCTTGGGTTTTATATTATTTTTTTAAAGTATTAAAAGTACTTATGTATTTGTACATAAGCACTTCAAATATTCTGTACTTAGAACTTGTATTTAAGTACACTTTACACATTCTTGAAGCATAAGTAATTCTTTTAAAATCTGCAAGTACTTTTTCAAAATAGTTTTTTGAAACAATTGCATTCCTTCCAACTGGCCCAGATTCTGAGGGTGGCCCAGAACCTATCGTCCCAGCTCGGGAGCTTCAGACTCTAAGTTCTGGCTATCAGGGCTTTTTTTTTTTTTCCCTATTGGGCCTGCCGGTGAGGGTGGTGGTCCCACCTGCTTCACTTCTGATTGGTCAGTTCACCACAACTGATAGCAGGGAAACTTTTCCACTATGGGCTTGCTCCCATTTTCTTGTCCAGATAATTGCAGGGAATACAGGTACTGAAAGTACTTGCACTTGTATTTTTACTTATTAATACATAAGTTCTATATCCACAGCATACTCATAAGTACTTCTCTAATGGAGTACTTGCCACTTATACTTGAGTCCCTTTTATCAGTAGTGTTGGCAACTCTGCTCTTGTAGGCCACTAGAGACTGATAGCATCAGCTGTGCCCTCAATACAAATTAGACTCCTGGGCGTGTCACTTTGAGGAATGCACATGCATCTTCTTTAAAAGCCTCTTTGAGCTTTTTCTCCCATCCTGTTCCTGTGGCTCTGACCTAGATGGCACTAGAGAAGTAGCTATAGTATCATACTGATGTACACACGTGTTTCAGAATAAGCTCTTCATTGATAAACAGGAACTATGTTCAATACTTCCTACTACTTGGGTAGCCGCAATCTGCAACTGCCCTGTCCACTTCTTTTTCTCTGCCCCCAGAGGGAAGTGTGTCGCAGGAAACCACAGACTGCTTGTGGCATCTCTGTACTTCCTGGAGAACTTCATCTATAGCACATCTTTCCTTTTTCAGATCTCCCTTTTAAACTTCCTGACTTAACTAAACCACTGTTAAATTAATCTATCACAGTGTTACAAATACAATAACTGACATAACTCTTCAGTTTGCATAAACACAATCCTAACATATCTCTATCAGGCTCTGAGGGCATTTCAGCCATCTGCCCAATCTGCAGTATTGGAAACCCTTTGGTCAAATCCTTGTCTGTAGCAAACTATTCAGTCTCCTCACCAATAACAAAGTCAGTTTCTATATTTATCTCAACTCGTATCTCTGCTTTTACCTTACTTGACTCAGCCAAGTTGTCCAGTATCTTCAGCAGATGCTAACAATTCCTTCACAATATTTTTGTCTTTGTGATCACTGACCATAAGGAGGTGACTGTGACCAGGGACATCTTGATGACAACTGGCCAAGGGCACAAAGATATATAAGATATGAATTTGCTGACATCATTCAATACGCTTAGCAGCGTTTAAATTCCCTTCTTATCATCAGGTCTTATCATGTTCAGTATTGTTTGAATTCTCAAACAAAATTCCATTGGAAGTCAGTTCTTCTACAAGTATGTTATTGACATTTGGCTGTATTCAGTTTAAGGTTATCAGCTTCTCAATTGCTAGTGCTCTTCTCAGTTGTTCCTGTTCTTAAGTGCTGTTTCAAATTATGTCATCAATGTGCACTTATATAGCTACCAGACCTTCTAGTATCTGGCTTATTGTACAGTGAAATATTTCTGGAACCATTCAGAATTCAAAACACCATTTTGGGAATTAGTTGAAAGTGCAGATCTTTGGAACTATAGTAAAGAACAGAATTAATTATGAGATATATAGATGAATACAATTTGTTTGGGAGAGTCACCATGGTTTTTATAACAGAAACTCACGCCTTACTAGTCTAGTAGAATTCTTCAGGGAGTCAACAAGCATGCAGACAAGTGTGATCCAGGAAGTGTTATTTACTCCTTCTCATAACACAAAAACTAGGGGTCACCCAATGAAATTAATAGGCAGCAGGTTTAAAATGAACTAAAGAAAGTATATCTTCACATAATGCACCATAAACCTCGGAACTCTTTGCCAGAGGATGTTGTGAAGGCCAAGACTATAATGGGATTTTAGAAAGAGCTAGATAAAGTCACAGAAGATAGGTCCATCCAGGGCAATCCTTGGGGGGAGGGGTGAATGGGCGATTGCCCCAGGCCCTGCGGTTACGTGGGCTCCGCGCTGTCCCATGCCCAGCAGGGCAGTGCGGGGCCCACGTGCACTGCAGCCCCTCCTGCCACAGCCGCCCTGCTGCCTTTGGCAGTGAGCCGAAGGCAGTGGGGCAGGCCGGGAGGGCTATGCCCGGCCCCTGGGCTGGCCCTCCCTGACCCCAGGGCGGAGCAAGCAGGCCCAGGGGTGGAATACGTGGGGCCCGGCCTCTAGACCGGCCTGCCCCACATGGCCAGCTCTCCCCAGCAGGCGGCCTCAGCCTCCCAGCCCGGGGCTGGGCTGCCGGCTCCCTCCCACAGGCGGCCTCCGGGGCCGGGACCGGAACCGGCTCCCCCCGGCAGGTGGCCTCGGCCTCCCAGCCCGTGCCCGGCTCCCACCCGCAGGCAGCCTCAGTCTCAAGGGAAGCCCCTCCCCCCACCGCCCCACAACAGGTGGCCTCCGGGGCCGGGGCCAGGGCTGGAGCTGGCTCCCTGCGCCGGCAGCCCTGGGAGGCAGAGCGGGCCAGTCGGCCTGCCACGCTCCCCTCCAGCATGGGGAGAAGTGTGGCTCGCTTTGGCCAATTGGCCCTGGGCCCCGCTCCCCCCACAGGACAGCCCTGGGTCCATCAATGGCTATTAACCAGGATAGGCAAGGATTGCTGTTTGCCAGAGACTAGGAATGGCTGATGGGATGGTATTCATTCTTTCTGAAGCACCTGGCATTGGCCACTCTTGGAAAACAAGATATTGGGTTAGATGGACTTTGGTCTGAACCAGTATGGCCTTTCTTATGTTCTTATGAGGTTTTTAAGAACAGGTTGGGCAAACATCAGAGATTGTCTAGGTTTACTTGGTTCTGTCTCAGCACAGGGAGACTAGACTTGATGATTTTTTGAGGTCCCTTCCAGCCCTACATTGCTATAGATCCATATTCCTAGAATATTGGAAGTGTCCATGTCAAACAAATGTGACTCGCAGAGTCTCTTTTCCACAATCCCTTTCAAAGACAGCATATCTTCATTAGAGGGAATCTATTCACTATATTTTTCTGGGATCATCTGGAGATTTGAGAATTTTGGGGCCTCTCATATATTTTCTTGACTAGTTTACCTTGTCTTCTTTTAAAAGATATGAGCACAAATGGACTCTGGCTATATGGCCATCTTTGTATGGCCATTTCCTTTTAGACAACTGGTGTAATGGTAATACGTTGTCAAAGGGAAGTCAGATAGGTTCAGTGCCCTTTTCCTTCAACTGCAAAAGTATTTCTTGCATCTCTTGATTACAAAACACTTACATTAACTTTAGTAAATATCTGCACCTCTCCACAGGCTCTAAGTCCCATGCAGTGACACCAAACAGTCTCACAAATTAGCAGTAGTTGTTATACAGAAGAGTTCATTGCACCCTTGTTAGAGTATGCACTCACTTGCAATTTTTTCCCCATAAAGATTGCCACTTCTGCTATAGATAAACAATGGTGAAAACAAGACGAAGAGACAGCAGGCAGGTGAGTGCACTAAATGACAGGGAAAGGAGTCTCTGTGTTGGCTAGGTTTTCTCTGAAAATCACTTATGTTGCATCGTTGGCAAGATGAGACAAATGCTTTCTGCTTTTAAAGAAAGGATAATACTAAAATAGGACACCTTCCTTTCTTTAGGTTCTTTTCCCCATGCCCTGTATTTATCACCAGGTAGAAGTAAATTACCAGATTGTAGTGAGTGGGTGTGGCCTCCCTCTGAGATGGACAAGGAGGACACCCAACCCAAACCATGGTGGGAGCAACCTGAATTGCTACATTTGCCCCGCTGGAAGCAGAGGGGTGGGACAGGAAATACAAAAAGGAAAGCCCATCTGCTCAGTTTGGCAGGATCTGCATGTGGAAAAGGATGTCCCTCCCAACTTCCATACCACTGAGGAGCTGCCTGCCACCTGGGACCCAAAGAAGCTGCCTATAACACTGAGGACCTGTATGGATTGCAACTGGTGGTTTATCCTGGGGAGACTGATGATGACCTTGAGACCCAGGTACTCCAGGGAAGCGAGGGAAAGGAAGAAGCCCAGAGGGATCAGACAAAAGTCCAACTGTGCTGCGGCCAGAACCATGTCAGTGAGCTGCAGCTGGAGCCTCACTTACAGAACATTTCACCACTGTTAGGCTGCATCTACACTTGTAAATTAAGTCGATTTAAGCTTCCTTAAGTCGACTTAATTTACCCTGTGTCTACACTACAGTTTCCTTAAGTCGACTTAAGCAGCTTGCTTAAGTCGACTTAATTAAAATTAAGTCGATTTTATAACATCACCTTTCTATTAGACCTAAGGCTTAATTCGACTTTTTAAAGTCGAATTAAGCCAGTGTAGATGTGGGGTAGCCCTAAGTCGATTTAGGGCTTCCCCAGGACTACACCAATGCCCTCCCTGCTGGGGGGGGCACAGAGGGAGCCTGGCATGCCCCCCCAAAGGGCAGGGCAGAGCCCTGTGTGATGCTGTCCAGATTTAGGGAACCGTTTATGTTATTATTTCCTATTTATATCTTATATATAATATAATCCATAGGAGCTATGTCATGTTTGGTATCAATAGAAAGGTAGTAATTTGCTGGGAATGATTATATAGTTTATGTCTAGGAATTGTTTTTGGATTAGAAGTTAGGAATTTGGTTGTTAATCTATACTTTAATTTGTGACAGTCTGTGTAAACACCTGAGACATGCTGTCTACAATGGTTGTATTCCTTATGTCCTTAATGGCTCATCAGGTTACTCCCTGGGCCCATTGTAGCTGGCAGATTCCTTAACATTAAGGAGACAATGGTTGTAGACAGCATGTCTCATGTGTTTACACAGACTCTCACAAGTTAAAGTATAGATTAACAACCAAATTCCTAATTTCTAATCCAAAGACAATTCCTAGACATAAACTATATAATCATTCCCAGCAAATTACTACCTTTCTATTGATACCAAACATGACATAGTTCCTATGGATTATAGCATTTATGATATATGAATAGAAAATAATATCATAAATGCTTCCCTAAATCCAGACAGCATCACACCCTGCCCACATGCCCTGCCAGGGTCCCTGTCCCCCTTTGCCCCATTGCACACAAGGGGTGCCCCCCCTGCCACCGTGGACCTGCCCAAGGTCCCCCTAGCCCTTAGAAGTTGACCTAGGCATCCAGTGTGGACACTCTAGGTCGACTTTGTAAGTTCCCCTTTAAGTTGACTTTAATTGCTCTCCCCACCCTGCCTGGGGACTAGAGACTGCTTGTTTGCTTCCCACACCCTGTCCGAGGGCCTGAGCTATAGACTATTTTCTTGCCCAGTCCTTCTTGAGGGCTTGGGGCTATTGACTGCCTGTTCACCCCACAAATGCTAATTTCCTCTTTAGGCATCAGATCTTACAGAGACACTGTAATGAGGGGGCATGGCCTCCTTCCCAGATGGACAGGGAGGGATGATCACACACCTTACATGGATAAATAAGATAGGAAAAGGTATATATGAACAAGTATTTATTATAAACACACAGGTAAGGTATATTAATGCTCAGGGGTTGGATTACAAGAGGGACCTGAAACCAAGATCCATTACTTCATGAACAAAGCCAATGGTACGTATCTAAAATAATAGATTGAATATGCCACCAATGGGCTCTAACTTTAGTCTTCTCTTTTCTTTGTACTGGAAGGAAATCTGAAGAGATTACCACAAAGGCCTGTGTATTCAAGAGGTCAAATTAGATGATCATAGTAGTGGTCCCTTCCCCAGCATTAGAGTCTGTGAATCAACCCCATCTTTGTTGTTTTTTTCCTAGGACATTAATGATGTCCTGGATGCAGCTGCACTTTCCTTGTCCCACACCAGTGGTTCTCAGATGCAATACCATAAATGGAAATCCTTCACCATTCTCTAGGAAATCCTTTCTTGTTACACCTCTTATACGTGCACCTGCAGGAATGCGTACCATTCTGTTCTGGCTGACCACTAGCTAAATCACAGTGTCTTGCTCCTTTTTCCTTCTGTTAGATCCAATTAAGTGATTGTCTTTCATTTTCTGGTTGGGTTTTTGCCTGTCCACAGCCAATGAATGATGAATGATCTTCTAACTCTATCTCAATATTAAGAGGTATAATCCTCCTGCTCATATATCCATAAGACAAAGTAATTTAATGTGAGGAGCAATACTTCAATATTCATAGCATATAGCAAAGGCAGGCAAATTACAGTCTGCGGGCCGGATCTGGCCCATGGGAGCCTTTAATGCGGCCACACAACTGAGCCCTGGCCCCACCCCTTCCCAACCTGTGGACCCAGCAAAGCCCAGATGGAGCGAGGCGCTGCTCTCCTCTCCGGGCTCCACCCCTTCCCCTGACCAGAGCGCTCTGATCAGCTCTTGCTGCACTTCTGGCTCCAGCCTGGCCCTCTGGTGCCATGGGGAAGGGTGGAGCCCAGAGGGGGAGCGCCACAGTGCTCCAGAGCTCAGCTGATCAGCACTGCACTGCTCCCCCTCTGGATTCCACCCCTTCCCTGCAGCACTACTAGAGGGTCTTGGCTGGAGCACAGCAACAGCTGATCAGCTCTTGTTGTACTCTTTCCACGTCCCCCTAGTGCAGCAGAACTCCACCACTCCCCCTCCCAGCTCTACCCTTTCTCCCCAAAACTTCCTCCTAGCCCCACCGCTCAACTCCCACCCCTGAGTGGCCATGCATACTATGTGGCCCTCTAGCCAAAAATGTTGCCCACCCCTGGCATATAGCCTGGTCTACACTGCTGCTGACAGTTGACAGGAGATACTTGTGCTACGTAATGTGGCTTGTTTATCTCCCATTGACATACTTACATTGATGTACTGTGGTGTCTTCACGGCATTACTTCAAGGGGGGAGATGCAGCCTTCTTCCTTTTGGGGAAGTGGAGCCTTATTCCTTTCAGCATCAGGGAGGCCATCTGGGATTGACTGAAGACCTGCTCAGTTGATACCACTACATCGATTGTTATAACAGAAATAAAGTCTTGGGGAAAAGGTACCCTGTTTTCACCTTTAGTTAATGAAGTATTTGGAATGGTTTAAAGGTGGAAATGTAACAGGGTAGGAAGACGTGTAACTCTCTGTTACCATATACACTTCTTCCTGCACCTCAGTTTAACTCTGCTGAAGCACACACCAGAGTTCTGTCTTTTTCCAAGGCTTTTCAGAAAGCATTACCGAGAATTGAACCTCAGGGCTATTGTATGCAGGTGGGTATTAATAGTTCTTACTGAACTTCAAAGAGAGAGTACCATGCTGTTTCTTAGTAAACAGACATTTAATGCACACAGAAAACATTGTAAATAGTATTATCCATTGTAAATAGCATTTGAAATACTGTGAATAACTTTTAAGTAAAAACTATGAGGCAGTAAATCTACTGGTGTTATACAAATTTCTCTGTCCCCTCCTCCAGCTGCTAATTGGCTCAGCTCTCAAATGGTGAATATGTGTGGAACTTGCACAGCTCCTTGCCCACAATGAAACCTTCTTATACAGTTTCAGAAAAGCCCACTTAACAAGTCTATTAACTGTCAGCGTCTAATTTTGGATGTTCCTGGCCCTTGTGACTGAGAGGCACTATCCTCCCCCACTGCAGATACACCAAACTAAAAGCTTCCTCCGCTCCCTGCTACTTCTCTCTCTTTATTTGGATTTAAAAAAAAATCAAATGCTGCAAAACAGAGCATGTGGGTTACAGAAACATGGGATTTTGTTATGCACCTAACCTCCATATGGGAAATACATGAGTTCTGTTTCCTGAAAAATAGCAGGAAGCCAGAGAGGAAGAGGACTGGGAATGGGTCTAGGCAGAAACTCTAAAATGAGCTTTAGGGATAATGTTGTTTTCCTTATTCTGACAGTTGTTCTTTGATCAATGTTAGAAGAAAGCAACTCTTTAAGTGCTTCTTTAATTTTGTCTCCTCCCTGGGACTTGGCTGCTGTACTTATGTAAAATGTTATCTGGGGAGTGAAGACATGAATAAGGATTTGCCTGCAACCTGAAATTACCAGCAGCCACCATAATATGACATCTCGAGTTTGCTTGGCTTCAGTCACTACTGAAGTCCTCCCTGAGGAGCTCTGAGGTGTGGTATTATTATCTGGTGGCATCCTTTAATGGTGCAACATTCTGAGGCTATGTCTAAACTTACAAAGTTAAGTCAACTTTGTTAAGTCGACTTAACAGCAGAGATAGCCATTATATTGGCTTTAAGTTGATTTAATAAAGTTGATTTAGCATTAATCCCCATCTACACTGGCCTTAAGTCAATTTAAGGAGTCGACTTAAGGTTTAAGTCGACCTAAATTGAGGTGTTATTAAGTAGACTTAAGCTTTCCTTACGTAGACTTAAGGAAATGCTTAAGTCGACTTAAGAAAAGCATAGTGTGGACGCGGCTTTGTTTAGGTCAACTTAAGTGTCCTTAAGTCAACCTACCTTGCCAGTGTAGACACACCCTGAGAGAGTTCCCAAAGACATCCTTAACTCCTTGAGTAGTGTTATTCTGTGAAGAGAGGCACAGCAACATCTAGGGATTATCCACACTACAGATTTTATATATTTCATGAGAGATTAAGCACATAGCAGAATATCTAACTTCAAATGTTTCCATTTTTCATTTCATCTATTTGCTTCCAAAAAATTGTGCAAAACTTTCCCCAGTCCTGCCGTTTGTGGTGCTGTAATGAGGCTGGACTAACGATACTAACCTCGATGATAAAACATGCACAACATTTGAGGTACCCTAGGGAATTTGACAACAGAGTCCTGTGGCACTTTTAAAGACTAACAGATTTATTTATCGCATGAGCTTTCGTGGGAGAAAATCTTCAATGCGTTTGACGAAGTGGGATTTTCTCCCATGAAAGCTCATGCGATAAATAAATCTGTTAGTCTTTAAAAGTGCCACAGGACTCTGTTGTCTTTCTACAATAGACTAACATGGCTACCTCTTTGAAATTTGACTAGGGAATTTGAACAGCGATGGACTTGGAATATGATCTTGAAGGCAGACCAGGCTGGAACTGAAATATCTTTATTGCAAATCTCTCAGGTTCCAAAATCATGAGTTGGACTCCATCAACACCCTTTGTGTGTGAGCTTTTGAGGAAACTCAGTCAGAAACATACAAAAAATACACATATAGGGTGCACCTCCCTTTTTATGACTGAGGAGAAGGTTGCTTTCCTATCACCTCTTGCTGTGGCTCAGTTCCTGCTCCTGAACACTGTCCCCTGCCCAACTCCCGCACCCCACTACACCATCGTGACACCAGTAATGGAGAAGAGGAAAAAGTAAATTTGGGCTGGAGAGTGTGGACCAGGGAAGGTTGCATACATGGTCCCTTCTTCCTTTCCCACCACCATGCTCACCTTTGCTCTGCTCCACCATAACACTATATGGGACTTGAAGGAAGATGGGAAGGAGCTACCACAGCTAACCTCTGCTTCCCCCATTTTGTACAGCCAAGCAGGGAAGCTAACTAAAGCCATAGGCATCAAGAGCTCCAGCTACCTCTGCTGATGGCTGCATAAACTTCAGCCCAGATTCTGTAATCAGCTCAGGCTACCAACAGCAGCCTCTAGTGGCTGAAGGATATCAGCCTGAAATCCCAAGCCACCAGGAATTTCTTGCAGATCACAATAAGCAAGTTAAAATTCCTCCAAAATCATGGGACTTGAGAAAACATCCCAAGAACTAGCAACACTGGTGTATGGAGTTGTTTATCTCTGGGTTAGCCATCCAAATCCTCTCTCATGCTGGTGAAAGGTCTAAAAGCATCACCATCTAAACGTTGTTTGGTGGCCTAAGTAAAATGGTCTATGACCACACACATAATGGGTGCGTCTACACTTACAAATTAAGTCGACTTAAGGAGGCTTAAGTTGAGTTAAACTAATCCGCATCCGCACTGGGCTTTCCTTATGTCAACTTAAGCATTTCCTTAAGTCGACTTAAGGAAAAGTTAAGTCGACCTAATAACACCTCATTTTAGGTCGACTTAACACTTAAATCGACCTCATTAGGTCGACTTAAGCCAGTGTGGATGGGGATTAGCGCCTAAGTCCACCGTATTAAGTTGACTTAAAGTGTTAAGTCGACTTAATAAAGTCAAAAAGGGGCTATGTCTACACTACAAAAGTTAAGTCGACTTTTGTTACATTAACTTAATAAGGTCAACTCAATAAGGTCGACTTAAGTTTTGCAGTGTAGACATAGCCAGAGAGTGTATGTGTGTGAATATTAAGAGAGGGGGAGGCAAATGAAAGGAGAAGGTAAGGAAAACTGCTTAATAGAAAGGAAGTCAAATAGATAAATAGAGTAAAATCCAGGAAGATAAAATGGTAACAACTGCAAAAATGTGCATGTATGAGTTGTGGTTGCAGAATCATGTTTGTATAGTCTTTTTGCAAGTACACTGCATGCATCTACATTTTTCTCAGTGCAGAAATTGTACCCTCATTTGAAAACATGCAGTCTTCCTTGTATGTAAAAAAAGTATGCAATGTGCAAACTTGACAATTGTGTACACAAATTAAATATTTGCCTTTGAAGAAGAAATTACACACTCAAATGCTGGTTTGCACATACAGTTACCTGTGTTGTATGTGCAAACAGCGGTTTGCACTTGCAAAGCTGATATGCTTATAAATTTTGAAGATTTATTTAAGGAGGCTCACTGAAAACTTGACTAACGTGGTCATCTTATTGTTATGATGTCAGTCGCCAGATGGCGCTGTTGCACATAGTCTTACAAGTTCTTAGCAGGCAGGCAGTGTACAGTCTGATGAAATGCTGTTAGTTTTGTAATGCACTTTCCATTTCAGAGAGCTGTTGCAAAGAGCAAACCACTCCATAGACATTTTATTTCTATTACTATCCTGTTAACCTCATACATCTTTACAGTTTTCATGCTTTGTATAGCTGACTCCATTCATATGGTAAATGGTGCAAATCTCTTTTCATTACATTTAGGTATTGTGAAGGCACTTGTGTACATGAATAGCTAGTTTGCTTGTTTTTTCTGCATTTTCCCCCAAATGAACTGTAGGGAGTAAGTCTATTATTTTAGCTACTAGGATGACGTGTATGTTATTGCTTTGCTGCCTTACACAAGAATATGTTTTAGACTGTAATAATTTTATATTGTACTTATCACTTGGCACTTATATGCTATTGTCACGGGTTCCAGATACAAATACAGCAAGACAGGGGAGTCCATTTTAAAAGCAGTTTTCTTAAAGTAGGTTACCTAGTGCTTTCTCCAAGTCATGAAAGCCTCCTGCCTTTTTGTTGCTTTCAAATATTAAGCAGGCCAAAAATATTCTAACAGCTACTGAATCTACGTGGTACAGGATATTATAAATTATAGAAAAGCAAGCAAGAAAGGGATTGTTTTTATAATGATAAGCAACAATTCTCTGCTCTGGCCAGCAGGAGGAGAGAGAGTTCATTTAATGGAGCACCTCTCAGCAGACAGTTGAAAATCTTTTTAAGTCTCAGGTCATCATAATCCATCATTTCTGGTGATATAATTAAAGAAATCCGATGTCAGAAAAGAGATTCAGTATTCTTTTTAAATGCATTGAGTGTCCCTGTGCACAGTCTGAGTCATGAATGCAAAGTGGGAGATTCCCTTGTGAATGATAGTTAAATTTTGTACTACCTCAGTTAAGATGTTAAAGCAGACTTTGCCACGAGCATAATGGTAGTTGCATTTCCAGGCTGTATCCCTAATGAATGGTGGTGCTGATTCTCTGATGTTGGTCTCCTCTTTTTTTTTTTTTCCCTTTCCCCTTCAAAAGCCAGCTCTGAGGATTCCAGGCCACCCATATAGTCTGCAAAATTACTTTTTAAAAGTGGAGCTTCTCTCAACCACTTCCCGAAATGGGATGGCTTGAAACTACTAGAAACAATGAATGGGGAAAGTAGAGCAATTTAGACAAATCCTGCAGTTTAGACATGGTCACATGAAAGTTAGCATTTAAACTGGTCACAGGAAATGGACCACATGTGCAGAGAATAGTCTATAGCCTTTGCAACATTTTCAGCGTTGGTAGTGGAAGTGCAAAGAGGAAACAAAGCTCATCACTGTGCAAGGCAAGATTTTACACTGGACTTTCCTTCACTAAATATGAAAGAGTTGTAGAGGGTGGATTAACAAATGTAAACTATTAGGCTATGTCTACACTGGCTAGCTAGTTCGAATTAAGGAGGCTTAATTTGAACTAACTAAAACCATGGCTACACTAGGCTTTAGTAGTTCGAATTAAGGGCTTCCTTAATTCAAACTAATAAGTTTGAATACCCTATTCTAACTAAGGGGTTAAGTCGAACTAACTAGTTCGAATTAACCAATGTGGCCATGTTAGTTGGAATTAATTTCTTAGTTTGAACTAACCAGCCTTTGAAGTGAATGGGGATTGCTAATTCGAACTAACTTAGTTCGAACTAACTTTTCCAATGCGGCCATGCTAGTAAGAATTAAGCTAATTCAAACTAACTAAAATTAGTTCGAATTAGTTAGTTCGAACTAACTAATTCGAACTAATTTTAGCAAGTGTAGACATAGCCTTAGAGTTTTCGGTATCAGATTTGGGTCTCAGTACTCTGTTCTCAGCTGTGGGTGCTGCCTAAGTAATTTGCCCAGGAACATTTGAACCCAACAGCTTCTTCATCCATTGCATCTGCAACAATAACGGGGCTGCAAGTACTGCTTACTGATGTTTATTTATTATTAATATTTTAAGGCCTAATCCAAAGCCAGTTGAAATTAATAGGCATCAGCTTCAATGCACTTTGGATCAGGTCCTTAAATTGGTATTGTTGGGATGCAGTAATAAGAGCTTTTGGGAAACCCTGTACAGCAGGCTGCACTAGGAGGATGAGCTTTCTGAAGTGCACTATAAGTGTTGCACATTAACTGGTTTGTGTAGATCCTGCTGCTGTGCACTAATGGTTCCCTAGTGCACTTTAACATAGTACTTGTTGAAACAGTACCACATAAAAGCTCACCAGAATGCCAGGAATCTTTTAGTGCATACCAACAGGATCTACATAGACAATTAACATGCAACATGTTAGTGTGTTTTACAAATCACCCCCATCCCTTAGAGTGCATTACCCCATGGTGCAGCCAAACATACAAGGAGTCCTGTGGCACTTTTAAAGACTAACAAATGTATTTATCGCATGAGCTTTTGTGGGAAAAAATTCCACTTTGTCAGTCGCTTGAAGATGGAGAAATCTGTTAGTCTTTAAAAGTGCCACTCGACTCCTTGTTCATTTTGCTGAACTAAACTGACATGGCTTCCCCTTTCGAATTTGTCCTCATGTTCTAGCTAAACCCTTAGAATGAAATGGCTATACAAGGCTTATCTTCTTTTAGCCACTTAAAACATTCTTTCAAAAGCACTGATTGGACTGAAAATCTTCAGACTTAGCCTTGGGGGAACTTTTAAAAGTTTGTTATAATGTTATTCTGAACTATCTGTCCATCTAAGGTACTTATGTGGCCCTTATTCCCATAGTATCTCAGCGCCTGACAATCTTTTAATGTATAAATTGTGGAAGAAATTAAATATAGCAACTAGCTAACTCCATTTTGTAATCAGTAAACTCCATTTCAGCTAGAGCAAGAAGTCACGTACTCTGCCGGAACCAGGGGGGGGTGAATATGCATAAGAAAGGGACAGGTGCAGGGATCGAAACTTAGGAAAACAGCCAGGTAGCAGACCCCATATAAAGAAAGAAGAGCATCTTCCCTAATAAGGAAAGATAGTGAGAGGCATTGCTGGATTGGAGGGGAGCCAAGTCACACTATGTCATGTATACATAATTGTAATATGAAAATGTATTACCTATATAAGGTAACTCCACCCTTTGTGAGGGGCTCTTGGGCCTTTGCCTGGTCCCAGGGGTCCGCAGCTGCGTATAGGTTTCTACTAAACTTTTCTCTTTTGCTAAGTGTGGCCTCCACTGACTGAACACCCCTAAAATTTCCTCCACAGTATCTTCACAAAACCCCTGTGAGGTAGAGAAATGTTGTTGTTGTTCCTGTTTTAGATGGCAAGCTGGGACACAAGAGAAACTAAATGGCTTGGCCAAGGTCACAGAGGAAATTTGTGACAATACTAAGTCTTCTGCATCCCAGGCTAGTACCAGAACCATCCTCAACTGGGAACAAAAGATGTTTTGAATATTGCAAGATACTTGCCATTTGCTTTTCATCACCATTTTGGCCTACAAACAACATAGAAATAAAATAAATGGGACAGAAAGTAACAATCCACAGATATTTCCTCACCTGTGATGAGAAAAATTTTGCTTCTGCATCTGCTTGATGGATATTCTGTTTCTCTCTCCACCAACAGAGAAATGGCAGAGTAAAAGTAAAGGTAGCTCTGTGAATCAGATCTATCCTTTCCCTTTTATTTTTTTAAGGGAAAGAAAGAAAACAGTTTTTCAAAAGAGAAACACAAAATGAATGTGAATTACTATTGAGGAGGGGAAAAAAAGGTAGTCTGCGGAAGTTTTTAATACTACCAATTGTACAAACTCTGCTTCTGTGCAGAAGAGGACCCATCAGAGTATCTCCAAATTAGCATCCTAAATTCTGTGATACAAAGTAGGAAAAACTTGGAATTCTACCTTTTAGGAGTAGAAAGATCATGGACCCATGTCCTGGAAGTTGTTATTTTACTGTGGAAGTGTCTTGGGATCCCAGTCTAAGACTGTCACCCTATTGGGCAAAAAAATAATAAATGCATGGTCTCTTCCTGCAGAGCACTTAAAATAAGGTGTTTAGATAATATGTGACAGCAGCCTGATCTAAAACCTACTGAAGACATTGGCAGTCTTTCCTCATACTTCGGTGGCCTTCGGATCAGGCCACATTTAAACGGGGGTGAAAGACAAGATAACAATAGAAACTAATGCCTTTCCATAACTTCATAGTCAGGGTAGTCTCAGTTGTCTTTCTAAATGCTGATGGCAGCCAAAATGAAAAGCTTTTTATCCGATAACCAATCCTCTCTGTTATTTTCTAATTTTAAACTATGCACATACCCACTCCTCACACCCTCCTATTGGCTACATTTCTAGTATTTGCAGTTTTTCAGCGCACACAGTGAACCAGATTACTGACACATCCTTTGATTTAAGCTAACCAAACACCCGCCTGCCACCTATTTTTCCTTTGTTTAACACAAAATGTGCTTCTTTGTGAGTGTTTGAATATTGTGAAATAATTTACATACTGTTCTTTGGAAAATTCTGAGCAGAGGAATATATCTTGCACATTCTATCTCTGTGAAACTGATGGCTTGGTACTCTCTCTGAGCTCTATGGCTCTTGGATAAATAACTGAGAGGTATTCACTTCCTGGACATTTACAAGGGGAAGGGGAACTGCAAAACTTTGTGTTTTGTAGAAGGAAAGCCTTCCTGCGTGAATGTGAGAGAATCCCTGTATTATTGTCAAAATGATTCCCTTATGAGTGCTCCTAGCTCATGGCAAAACACAAACCAGATTTTTAAGCAAGGTAAAAGAACACAAATGCTTATAATGTTCATAGGCTGAACACCCTCAATGGTGATCTAACTACCAGAGAATATTTGAGATAGAGGCATAAGGAAGACTAGCGATCGACTGCATTCTGCTAGTTGGAAAAGAAAAAAGGCTCTTGAGTACGTGTATGTCACCATATCAAACAAGGAGTATAGTGGCACTTTTAAAGACTAACAAATTTATTTATTGCATGAGCTTTCGTGGAAGAAAATCCCACTTCATCAGATGCTTGAAGATATGTCAACATGTTAAGCTATCTAGGGGTGTGTCTACACTGGCACCATAGGTTGACCTAAGGATGTTTAAGTCGACCTACAGAACTCTGTGTCCACACTGGGTGCTTGTTAAGTCAACTTAAGTGCTTCCTTAAGTCGACTTAATAACACCTCCTTTGAAGGTCGACTTAAGGCTTAAGTCGACCTTATTAAATAGACACCACAGGCTCTGTTAAGTCAACTTAACAAGTGTAGACGTAGTCTAGGTGCCTAGGGGTATGTCTACACTAGCAATTTAGGTCGATTTAAGGAGGCTTAAGTCAACCTAAATTACTCCCTGTCTACACCAGACTTTCATTAAGTCAATTTAAGAAATTCCTTAAATCGACTTAATGAAAGCTTAAATCGACTTAATAAGAACCACCCATTAGGTCGATTTAAGCCTTAAGTCAACTCCTTAAGTCGACTTAAGGACGGTGTGGATGTGGAGTAACCCTTAAGTTGACTTTATTATGTCGACTAAAGGGTGGTTAGGTCAACTTAACAAAGTGGACTAAGTCAACTTAAAGTTAAGTTGACTTAGTCCACTTTGTTAAGTCGACTTAATAAGGTCGACTTTAAGTCGACTTAAAGTCGACCTTATTAAGTCGACTTAACAAAGTCAACCTAACTTTTTCTAGTGTAGACATAGCCTTAGATTCTTGTGACAGTTGCTTTGCTTAACTTTGTGGCTCAGAAGAAAACGAGCACTCTTAGTCTGCAAACATCTGCTCATATAGGTGCATCCCTCTATCCATGAACTCACCTGGGGGACTCTGGGCAGGTGGAAAGGTCTGCTTGCATGGAGTCATTTGCAGGCTGAAAGCAATAGATTGGAATATCAGGGGTACTAAGGTAGATGAAACTGTGTGAGAGAGTTAAGCTTATACAAGGCCTGCCTGACTAAATCTAGATCTGGCTGCATGTTATCAACACTGAGGGCCTGATTCAAAGACCTTTAAAGTCAATATGAATCTTTCC
Source organism: Pelusios castaneus (assembly GCA_007922175.1). Taxonomy (NCBI): domain Eukaryota; kingdom Metazoa; phylum Chordata; order Testudines; family Pelomedusidae; genus Pelusios; species Pelusios castaneus. Next base: position 13,167,998 of record ML685766.1, read on the forward strand.
CTAGATTTCAATGGATTAGAACATAATCCAAGAATTACTTTTATTTTATATTTTTTAAATAAATCTACTTTTAAAAACTTTCCAAACAAAGCTGCTTATATCAGAAATAAATCAGATTTTTTGTAAAAAATAAAATAAAAATAAAAAAATAAAAATAAAAGATTAGAATTTGAAAGCACTCGTATAACATTTTGAATAACCTTACAGCCCATTATAATGGTGAATGAGTTGTATCAGCTCCATGTTACTATTGGTAAAAATGGAGGTACAGAATATTTAAATGACTTGCCCAAGGTCTTTCAGTGAATCAGTGGTAGAGCCCTGCACAGATAAAAATATGTGGATCTGTATCCGATCTGCATCTGCAAGAGATGGTCTGCCAATATCCACAGAAATAATGTGGATATCCATGGATTTGCAGGGCTCTACTCAGTGGCACAACTCAGGATGAAATTCAGATCTCCTTTTTCTCCTAGATTATATCCACTGGATGATGATGCCTTTCTATGAAAAGATCAAAACTATTCATAACTATTCATGAAAAACCAAGGCATTGCTCAGGATGACAATAAATTATACTCCAAACTTCAGAGAAGACTTTATATTATATGATTTACAACACACAACAAAATGCAACAGTAATAGTGTTTAAATAATAGCAGGAAGAAAGAGAAATTAACAGCTATAGGCAAGGGGGAAAAGATGCATTTTCTGATGCGATTTGAAAAGAAGTCAATGAAGCAAAGAGCTACAGCAAGGCTATTCTAAGGGGCTGAGAAGGAGAAGATTCTTGCACCAATGTGGCCAGTTTATAACATCAGTTGCAAGAGTTGAAACTCAAAACACACATGTACTGTTTTAACAATCCATTAGTAAAGCATGTTAGATGGTTGTTTAAGACACATCCTCTATGCCTCAGTTATACAAATAGTTCCAGTGCAGACAGTGACTAAAGTTTTGGCTCAAGGCCAATGTTTAATTCTCCAGATGTTTAATAGTTGGAATATATTTTAAATAAACAGATTCTTTTCTGATTCCTAGTTCTAAACAAATTCTTAGCCAAACTCTATTTTATTTTGTATTCCTATAAAAATACTAACCTGCATGAATCAACAACTCTCACTACAACCAACACCACCACCACCAACCACTAATGAGAAGAACAGTTGCTGAATAGGAAACCTGTAGTGGATGGTTCACATACTGAGGGCCTGATTCTCCACGGCTCTGCACCTCATTTACTTCAGTGCAAAGTAGGTGTAAAATGCAATCAAATCAGAGTGGTAGCATTCTACTACCACTTTGCCCTTCTGTCATTGACTACACATGGTGCAGGACAGTGGAGAATTAGGCCCATGACCTCTCTTCATGTTGTTTTCACCAATGGAGTGCAATACAATTACAGATGTTTGTAGATTAGTAACTCCATAGCCTTTGGTAATACAAGTTGTTTGCCTATGCATATACTACCCATAGCAATAGAGTTTGACTACTGCAACTATAGGAACATCTTATCCACTTCATCAAACGCATACGCCATAACTAGAATCCTCTATGCAACAAAATAGTAAATTTCAGGCCAAATCTAAAGGTATATAGGAAGCACTTACTAAAATAATGGAGGGTGGTCTAATGCAGTGGTTCTCAAATAGGGGTACATGTACCTCTGGGAGTATGCAGAATTCTTCCACGGGGTACATCAGCTCATCTAGATATTTGCCTAGCTTCACAACAAGCTACATAAAAAGCACTCGCGAAGTCAGTACAAACTAAAATTTCATACAGACAATGACTTGTTTATACTGTTCTGTATATTATGCCCTGAAATGTAAGTACAATATTTACATTCCAATTGATTTATTTTATACTTATATGGGAAAAACGAGAAAGTAGGTAATTTTTCAGTAATAGTGTGTTATGACATTTTTGTATTTTATGTCTGATTTTGTAATCAAATAATCTTTAAGGTGAAACTTGGAGGTACACAAGACAAATCAGGCTCACGAGGGGGTGCAGTAGTCTTGAAAGGTTGAAACCCACTGGTCTAGTGGACGGGGCATTGGAGTGTGATTCAAAAAACCTGGTTTTAATTCCCAGCCACTGACATCCTGTGGACATATTATCTAATTTATTTGTACATCTGTTCCCTGTGTCTAAAATGGGGCTAATATTGCCCAAACTCACTAAGAGGCTGTGAGAATAAATTTGTTAATATTTGTGAGGTGCTTGGTTACTATGTTGATGGTGACCATAGAAATGCCTGTCTAACTAGTTATTTCTTCTCAGAGAACCACCAAGATGACTGAAGTTCTACAGTAGACCAGAAGATGGTGTGGCATTAATGAAAACTAGCTTCTTTCCTCCTCTTCTGGAAATTGGATCTGAACCAGACTCTCTCAGGAACCAGTAGAGCTTGAACACGCCTATGCAGAGAGAGAGAGAAAGAAGGACTCAGTGCAAATCCCCTTCCAAGATTAGGTGCTTGTGGTTGGGGATGGGGAGACTATGAAGTTTGATTAATGAGTTCAGGATATGACCCTCCCCCTCACCCTCCCACCCCCAGGCATTTAGTTCTTTATTACTAATAGCGATTTATATTTTATTCACCACCACTGTAAAGAACTATTCAAAGACCTGATCCCTGGTCCCCTAAAAATCAATGGATAGATTTTCCATGAGTGATCAAATTCCCTGCATAAAAAAACCCCTGCACATTTTTAGTTCCTGAGTATACTGTTTATATGCTACACTTTATATTGTTTTTACAAGAAAACTCAGCAAGTGGTATATATAATGCAAATCAGGCAGGCCTCTCTGAAGGTATATGGGAAAAATCACTAATGGACTTATTTCCTGGAATCATAGATTTCTTTCCACCTTAAAAAATAAATAAATAGAGTTTTCAGCACATGTCCAGTCACTTTTGACCCTTTTGATCCCATAGGAAGGAAAACTTGGGCAAATAATGTCTCTGGGAGGAAAGAATGTTTCTTTGCTGTACCAGTGCAACAGGGGGAAATGTTAAATAAGTAGTTTCATTGTATCTAGAAGGAAGATTTCTTGCTAGATTATGAGGGAAATTATGATAAATTGAAATGAATGGGGACACTATCCCATTCTAAGGACATTATTGGGCATTTCCTTAAATTTAAATGGGAGTGTGTTTTATGTGTTTACTTTCCCTAGCACTCTGTGTAGGACCCAATCCAAAATATTGTATGGTAGAATAGTTCAAGAAGAAAAGAATTGGCAGTTTAAAAGATCAAGTTAAACAAAGTACAATCAGTGCTTCTCCTCGGTTCAGAGCACCATGTTTGGGTTTATGTTCCTAAGGAGGAGGACAAGTTATCCCAAACTTTGTCCCGAACATGGCTATTTTATACATCTTTAAATAGATAAAGGGGTTTTCTGGGCGGTGGGGTGGGGTCTAAACATGTGAAATATTTTGGATCTGAAGTTTTGCTTTACAAAAATGGTGATAATTATTCTATAGTCATTTTGACTGGGGAAAAGTTAGCAGGCATGTAAGTTTAACCCTAACAGGATTTTAACATGCTACCTTTGAATTGTGAAACAGACTTACACAGAGAAGCTGAAATTCTTAGAGGTAAGTTTAAGAAAGTTTGGAAAGAGTGTCAGATGGTGTTATTTACAGTTCCAGACACCTCTGTGTGTGTTACGTCGATTTGGACTCCCATTAGCCTCTCTTAGGCTATGTCTACACTAGAAAAGTTAAGTCGACTTTGTTAAATCGACTTTAATAAGGTCAACTTAAAGTCAATCTTATTAAAGTCAACTTAACAAAATGGACTAAGTTGACTTAGCTTTAAGTCAACTTAGTCCACTTTGTTAAGTCAACCTAACCACCTTTAAATAGGCTTAATAAAGTCAACTTAACGGTTACTCCATGTCCACACCGTCCTTAAGTCGACATAAAGAGTCGACTTAATGAGTGGTAGTTATAAAGTCGACTTAAGCTTTCATTTAGTTGACTTAAGGAATTTCTTAAGTTGACTTAATGAAAGCCTAGTGTGGATGTGGCTTAATTTAAGTCGATTTAAGCATCCTTACGTCGATTTAAATTAACAGTGTAGACATAGCCTTAGATTTGCAGATACTGCATAATTTTAATCCCTTTATACTGATTTAGTCCCCATTAAGGTTATTTACACCCACTATAATGAAGTCTAAGTGTAAGTTGTGGTAATTTACACACCAAGGAATGAGGTGTATATTAAAGAAGCCTTCTTGATACTTAAACTTTTCTACATCTTTTTCCATATCCCTGAAGTGTAAATTATTCCAGCATGGATTTTCCTAGATACTGGGGATGGGTGTAAGAAGCTCAGAGAGAGTCAAACTAACCAGAAGGGAGTCTAAATAAAACTAAGAAAGCCTGTTCAGTGGAGAGGTTACTACTTGTACAGAACTGCTGAGTCAGTGATCGTTTAATATCGGGTATCTGGCTTGCCAGGATAGACAATCTGTACTTAGAACTCAATCACAGTTTGATTGAAGTCAATGGCAAAACTTCCATTAAGTTAAGTGAGACAGTAATTACTCCATGCTCCTTCATGGGAATGTGGAGCTATTTTTTGGTTCTGAAGGCCACATCTACCCTGCATACCAGTCGCAGACAAAGGCTCCGGCAGCAGAGAGCTAATACAGCCTTTTCCCACTACTTTGGAGTCTTTTCCTATGGAGCCAGGGGGGCATGGCCAAAAATTTAACTTTGACCCCTTTCGAAGGGTTAGGGTTAGGGTGCTCTCCCTCCCATCCCCCACACTCTTCTCTCCCGTCCACCCACTCGGACGGAAGCTCGCTTACCCTCCTCCTCCACACTGCCCCAGGGCCTGAGGAGTTCTGTGTCCCTGAAAATTGTTGGGGTGCCCATACCCCTTCTTGTCCCCCTTTGTGCATGCCTCTGTGTGGAGGTATCAAGACACTACACAGCTTGGGCCAGTAGAGAATGTATAGGCCAGGACATGCACTCCTGGTTCGTGCCCACACACTTCAGACATGTCTTTACTGGCTTAAACTGTGCCTCACTGTCCCCACTGCTATTTGTACACATGCTAATGTATGTACAAGACATGCTGCTGAAAGACTTCTGCAGTTTAGACACGCCCTAACAGCTCCCAGATTTTTCCATTAAAACATCTGAATTAAAGGGAAACAAATACAAGTTGATGTTCAAATTTAATGTAAAGGGCTATGAGGTTCAGACAGTGTGGTGTCCAGTTCCTTGCCAAATATCCAAATTCTTCAAGAAACTCAAACTTAATTTCCCGTTTGTATTGTTTCTTCAACAAAAATGTGAGCATATGCTGCTATTTAGCATATTGCTATATATAGATGGTATGTATGTAGGTATGTAAGAATGCATCTGTTTTCTTTGTACTGTAAAGCACCCTTAAAGGGAAAGTGGTCTACACACTCAGTTGAAAGACAGAATGATAAACTGGTGCAACTTCTTAAATGCATAGGCATTCTGTGCATACATGCAGACTGAGTCTCACACACTGTGCTCTCTATGTCCTGGTGACTTCATTTTTGTTTTTATCTGATGCCAATCATCTAAAATAAGCCACCCACACTGAAAGTACATAGCGTCTTAAGAAAAAGTGTATTAAAAATATTTTTGTAAATTATGTTTAAAGGGTTTAGTCTGGGCAAAAGCATACTGTTGTCTTATTAGGGGAATACAGCCTCTCCAGTAAGTTTGCTTCTATGCAGATAATAATGACATGACAGCGCTCTTTTCCATCAACTCAAATCATTGTTGTGATTCTCAGGTAGCTTATCCAGACAGTGAGACGCTTCTTGCTAGATTTTGCAGCGTGAGTGTATTTAAGAGGGAAGTCTCCTAGCACGATCCTTGGTATTAATACCTATTGATGGTGTGTTTTTTCCAAGAGAGACAAGCTTGATTTATTACTGCAACATAGCTCCTATACTACTTATCTTTTTTTTCCTCACTGAAACTGCATTCTTAAACATGGAGTTTTTCGGATTTTATAGTATCGTTGCAAGGGACAAGGAACATGGCCACCCTCTGAGATGGACACAGAGGGCAAGCCAATCCCCTACAAGGGGAGGGAACGAAAAGCACCAGCCCCAACTGACAGGAATAAGAGGGGTGGAGCAGGGAGGCAGGGTATAAAAGGGAAGCCCTCTCCCTCAGTCAGGCTCTGGCAGGCCAGGAAGAAAGACCTCTCCACCTGCTCCCCGAGCCGGGACTCCCGCTCGCCAGACCAGAAGGCCTGGCCTGAGCTCCCTACAGCCTGGGGCCGGGAGGACCGCCCCGAGTGGCCGGAGCCCGGCCAGTCAGAGGAGAGCCTGTGGGACCCACAGGAGCTACCCTCCACTGGGGAGCCTGAACCGGAGTCCCCGACCCGGAGCCCTGGCAGCTGGAGGTACCACCCAATCACTGTGACTTGGAGGAGCTGCCCTCTGCGGAGGACACAGAGGAACAGCCCTTGATCTCAGAGCCTTGCGGACCAGAGCTGCCACCCGAGTCCTGTGACTAGAGGACCTGCCCTCCATCGAGGACCCGAGTGAGCCACTGCCAGCCCTACCCCCTCCGGATGACACCAAGGGCTTTGGGAACTTCCCGACGGCCAACTACCCCGGTGTCCCATAGGGACATGGAAGCAGGTACCCCAGGGAAATAGAGAGGGGTGGTGTAGCCTCGGTCGGTGACCCTCGACAGGCCTGGGAAGGTTTGTCCTCCAAGGCAGCGTGTTTCGGTCGGAGCCCTGCTGCCTCAACCAGGAGGCACCCTGTGGCTCCCTGGGGTACGGGAACCATCCTGCTATAGCCACAAATTGTATTACTGGTACTCACCCGTGCCGCATATTCCCATAACCCAACCCTGACCATTGAGGCCGATTCTAGAGACTGCTGCCTGCCACACCCTGCCTGAGGGCTGGGCTTGTTTGTGTATAGACTTGCCCTTCCCAGAGCTAGGGACTGCTGCCCTGCATGAACCCCCAGCCTGCGGGGTGGACGGCCTCACGATTACAATCATAAAGAGACAAAATATATATTTAATCTCAAGATGTATTCTCCTGATGCCAACATAATTTTCATACAGTAGTTAAACTAAACCTGTCAGTAAATTGGTTATTTCTGGAGAAGCATTTGCTTGAGTCATACAATGCCTGCCCTCTTTTTCTCTCTTATAAGAACATCTTATAAAGCAGGAAGAGTGTATTACACTAAAACAGCCTTAGAGTGAAATTCTGCTCTGAAGATACATTACAGCAATATTGCAGGAAAGTGAGCTGCCGGTACCTGGGTAGGAGGACTTGCTGATTGGCTGTATTACTCAAAACATGGTGCAAGGGAGGAAAGGGGCTAAATGCAGCTTCAGAATAGTTCTAGGATAAATTTCGGTAAATGAACAGTGGAATGGAAAACTGCTTTGCTTGCCGTCTGCTAGGTGCCAGGAGGAAAGCTGGTGTTACGGTTAAATCAGTTGTTTTCCAAGAGAATGTATTTGCACCTGGCTGGCATAACATGGGTTGTAAAAACATGAATGATTGAAATGAATTCCATTGTGCTAACTAATGTGGAGACACACTGTGCTGGAGGAAAACCTTCTTTCAACAAAGCCACAACTGCATTGCTGGTCAGTGTTCACTAGTCCGCTGCCCTGATTATACAAATGCCATTTAATCATGTGCCACAGGACTCCTTGTTTGTTTTGCTGAACTAGACTAACACAGCTACCCCTCTGGATTTAATCAAATGTCACTCGTGCCTACAAAATACTAAGGATAAATGTGTTAGGCACATATATTATTGACCAAATGCTTTATAAGGTCCATCTGCCTGATATCAAATTATTGCTCTTTGTCCTCTCATTTCAGTGTGGTCCATTATGAGCATGCATGGTCTAGAATAGGAAGGAGGGTCCAATGATTGGACCACTAGCCCAGCTCCCAAGGTTGTGTCTGCACTGCAATAAAACACCTGTGTCTGGCCCATGTCAGCTGACTTGGGCTCACAATGCTCAGGCTGTGGGGCTATAAAACAGTATAGATACCTGGGCTTGGGCTCAAGCCGGGCTTTGGGACACCACTGTTTTATTATAGTGTAGACATATTTTAAAAGACCCAGGTTCAATTTCTGCTCCATTACAAACTTTCTGTGCAATCATGGGCCAATCACTTATTTTCTCCGTGTCTCAGTTCTCTATATCCAAAACGGGGATAATAGCATTTCCCTACCTGAGAGTGGTTGTATGAAGATAAATACATGAAAGTTGATGAGGTGCTAAGATAATATGTTGATGGGGTCAAGTCACAAAAGTACCTAAATTAGATAGTATGTCCCTTATTATAACATACAATTCTGGGTTTTCAAGAACAAGTATTGATTCCTATTTGTGAATTTGATTCCAGCTAAGTATTGGTACTTATCTGTGAATTTGACAGATAAGAGAAAAGTGACCAGCATTAATAATGCTATAACAAGATGTTAATTAGACAAGGTAGTTGGGGAAATATCTTTATTGAGCCAACTTCTGTTGGTGAGAGAGACAAGCTTTTGAGCTTACATTGAATTTTTCTTCAGGTCTGGCTGAATGCAGGATTATCGGACTTGAAGAAGAGCTCTTTGTAAACTTGAAAGCTTGTCTCTCTCACCGACAGAAGTTGGTCCAGTAAAAGATATTACTTGACCCACCTTGTCTCTCTACTGTCCTGGGTCCAACCCTGGCTACAACAAAATGTGTAATATATTTCATATCAGATTAATCATTACAATGCAATACTTTTTAACATCTTTAGGAACTTTAAATTTTTATAACATTAATATTTGTATTAGAGGAACCAGAAAATGGACTGTATGCTTTGGTATAAATCAAGATAGCCCCAGTGAAGCCAGGATAGCTATTCTGCTTTACTCCAGACAAAGATCTGTTCTAAAGATCGCTTGATTAAATGTACACATCAGTTATAAACAATAAAGTAAAAGACATTGTCTCTGGATTTTTTTAAAGGACATAGGAAAATAGAAAATTTCTCCCTAGGCACAAACCAAGAGTAAACTCTGGATCGATAGAAATACATAGATCAGGATTTCAATGTTTCTGATGCACTTAAGTTACATGATTAACAAAACTTTAATATGGCCATGTACAAAGGCTTACACCAACATTTTGTGTCTGTGTGGTAGAAAGAGAGAGAGAAAACTACTATGATTTGGCTTATTTAACTTTTTTGAAGTGATATTCTGGATGATCTCAGTGACTTTTTGCAGTGGAATTGATTCAAGCCAGAAACCAGATTGTTCATAAAAGTACATGGTTTTTGTTCTGAGTTAGTTGGTTTGACTGCAGCTGGCCAGATAGAAAGAACAGTAAGAGCTGATTCAACAGTAGGAATTTTAAATTTGGTAGACATGATTCTTTGTATTGTAATTGACCTCACTGTTAAGTTGTTTCTGTGGTACATCATTCCTGCACAGAAGTCTGGTAGCATGCTTTGGGTACTTTCAGTTTGCAAGCACGTGCTGTAGGACCTAGCCTATGGTGGGTCTCACTCAAAAGTCATAAGAGATAAGAAAGTAGCAGACAATTTTCAGATGATGATGATAATTTACTCCTGGTACAGCCCACCCTCCATGGCAATGTCTACAATTGAAAAGTTAAGTCGACTTTGTTAAGTCGACTTAACAATTGGCTACACTCTAAGTCGACCTTGTTAAGTCGACTTAACAGAAGAGATAGCCATTTATACTGGCTTTAAGTCGACTTAATAACGTCGACTTAGCGCTAATCCCTGTCTACACTGGCCTTAAGTCAACTCAAGGAATCGACTTAAGGCTTAAGTCTACCTAAAGAGTTGGTGTTATTAAGTTGACTTAAGCTTTCCTTAAGTCGACTTAAGGAAATGCTTAAATTGACTTAATAAAAACCCAGTGTGGACGCAGCTTTGCTTAGGTCGACTTAAGCCTCCTTAAGTCGACCTAGCTTGCCAGTGTAGACGTACTCCATGTGTCTACACTAGCAATAAACATACCCTGCATGCCTGTGAGCAAAGAGACAGTAGGCATTGAATTGTGACTCAGGGGTTTTCTCTGAGTCACAGTGTCAGCTAGGACTATTCATGGAGGGGTGATGCAGGTTACACACCACCTGCTTTAGCTGTACTTATAGTCACAACCTCGCTCTTTGGCCCTCTCTGCACGGCTGAGCAAAACATATTACTGTGCTTTAACATGTTCTGCTCTAAATATCCTGCGTAGACCCTGCTGGCACGCCCAGTACCTTTTAAAGTATTGCTAACAGGGGCAGTTTGAGAACAAGAGTGCTCTACAAATCAAACCCCTCAAAGCGCTTTGCCACACTGGGGAGACAAAGCCCCTAGTCACTATCTTCTCTTCTGTTTATTATAGCAATAGCTTTCTGCTACCCTTTTGGCTACCGGGAGGGAGGGTAATGCTGGTTTTCCTCCTTGTATGGAAAATACATGATTCTAGCTTTAGATACGGCTGCAAAGGCACCAGAGGTTTCTCATTTTAAGGGAAGAATATTTCTACCAGAGTATGTGATCCTTAACCCCACTAAATTATGAGTAACACTGACAGGTGTCAAACTCTAAAGTGCACCAGATTTTGGTGATACTGAACACTTTTGTGTTGGCTGGGTCTATTGAAGCTATTTCTATTAGACTGTATGTTCTATCTAAGAAATGGAAGCTTGAAACAGATCTTGGTCCATCACTGCAACACTACAAAGGGACCTTAAAGTTGCTCTGAATGGGCAACTACAGATTCCTCCAGAGTATGTGCAAGATCCTCTACATCAACCTCCCTGGGCCCTGGACTTCTGGAATAGGAGAGGTTGTTTCAGGGTGACAGGCAGTAGGTCCAGGATGATCTAAATTGCACTGGTTCAGACCCCAGCCAGCTGCAGGCTTGGGACTCCTCCGTAACCTCTGTTGCCCCAAGCTCTGACCTGCCAAAAGGTGAAGCTTTAGCTTTCTATATGTATTAAGTAGAGGTAGGCCTGAACCGAAAACCTTGAATTTTCAAGGGAGTTTGGAATCCACCTAAATCAAAATGTCTAGGGCTGTCTGTAAAAGAGGCTGAAACGAAACCTGATCCAAATGTCCCCAAACACTGGAGTTCAGAGTCCAAGCTGTGCATTTGGTCCCATTCCTAGTAAGATTCCTGTCTTAAAACTTGTGTTTTTATTCAGCTAATAGGATGTCTGAGTAAGAATTGCAGGATTTGACCTTTTGCCCTCTCCTGCTTTGGCTTGTGGAGACTATTTTCCCTCTCTTCCGTAGCTCTGTAACATATTTAGTAAATTTTAAACTTTATAAATAACAATTTAAAAAGAAAATTTCTCATCTGACAGTCTCATTTTATCTGTCACCTCCTGTTATACTCTGTGACATGACAGAACCCAACAGAAATATGATGCGTTATCACATGACACCAGTTACCCAACATTGTACTTCATTAAAGGAAACTCTAAAAGCCAGTCGTGTCCCTTTTTCATTAATCTTTTGTTCCTTTCACTGCTGTCATTAGGAGCCCATGGTTTTGATTCCTGGCCAGTTTCCCAATTGTTTGATCTTGATTGCAATAGAGAAACGTAGACAAAAACTATCTCAGAGCCTGAGGACCATCATGCCTCGTCTCTGCAATCACAGGAAGCTAATCACTTGAGATAGGACTACCTGGGCTTAATAAGGATTCCCTGCATATTGCCCAACAGGAAAGCAAAAGAAATGAATGATCCAGGAGTAATTCCTTCCTGACCACAAATCTGGTGATCAGAATTAACCCTGTACCCATAAACGAGACTCATCATGGAAGATCATCAGACTCTAATCTCAGTTTTACTCCAAAATGCAGCTGTTTTTTTCTTTTTTTTTTCTTTTTCCCTTTCCTTGAAGTAAAGGGATTTCTGCCAGAACCTGCCAGGGCAGAGAATTCCAACCACTGATTACTTACTTAGTAAAGAGCTCAACCATGGATTAAGTTTAACTGTGAAGCAAAACTACTCAGATAGTAAACTATTTAAAGCAGAGAATGTCTTTGGTGTTTATACAGCACCTGGCACCATACGGTCCTGCTCCATGGCTAGGAATTCTAGGTGGTATAGTTATATGTATAAAGATAAATCAACAATAATATTGTTTTTATTCTCCACTACTCCTTTAAGATGTGTAAAGCCAGACTCAAACTTTTTCTGCTAAATATTTTACATACAAAATACCTAGTCATACTGTGATACAGTAGACATACTATTGTTCAATTTATAGACTCACAGACTCAAAGGTCAGAAGGGACCAATATGATCATCTAGTCTGACCTCCTGCACAATGCAGGACACACACCTCCCCCACCCACTCTTGTAATAAACCTCTAACCTATGACTGAGTTATTAATGTCATTAGATCATGTTTTAAAGACTTTAAAGTACAGAGAAGCCACTAGCAAGTGAACTGTGTCCATGCTATAGAGGATGGTGAAAAACCCCAAGACCCCTTGCCAACCTGCCTTTGAGGAAAATTGCATCCTAATCCCAAATATGGCAATCAGTTAAACCCCGAGCATGTAGGCAAGACTCACCAGGCAGACACCAAGAAAAAGAATTCTCTGTAATAACACAGGGTGCGTCTACACTTACATACTAAGTCGATTTAAGGAGACTTAAGTTGACTTAATTTACTCCACGTCTACACTGGGCTTTCCTTAATTCAATTTAAGCTGCTCCTTAAATCGAATTAAGGAAAAGTTAGTTTGAATTAATAACACCTCATTTTAATTTGAACTAGCAGTTAAGTTGACTTAAGCCAGTGCAGACGCAGAGTAGTGCCTAGTTGGACCTTTATAAATTGACTTAAAACGTTAAGTCAACTTAATAAGGTCAAAAAGGGGTCACGCCTACACTTGAAAAGTTAAGTCGACTTTTGTTAAGTTGACTTAATAAGGTCTACTTTAAGTTGACTTAAAGTCGACCTCATTAAGTCAACTTCATAAAGTCAACCTAACTTTTCAAGTGTAGACATAGCCTCAGAACCCACATCATCTAATGTCCCTTCTCAGGTCACTGGCATATCCACCACAGTAGTCAAAAATCAACCAATTGATAAACTAGGCCGTCCCATCATACCACCCCCTCCATAAATTTATCAACCTCAATTTTGAAGCCAGCTAAGTTTTTTGCCTTCACAGCTCCCCTTGGAAGGCTATTCCAGAACTTTACTCCTCTGATGGTTAGAAACCTGCAACTAATTTCAAGCCTAAATTTCCTAATGGATAGTTTGCATAAATTTGTTCTGGTATCCACATTGGTGCTATACTCAAATAATTCCTTTTCCTCCCTGGTATTTATCCCCCTGATGTATTTAAAGAGAGCAATCATATCTCCCTTCTTATAGGCTCGCATATAGCCTTCTTTTGGTTAGGCTAAATAGGCCAAATTCTTTGTCTCCTCTCATAAGGCAGGTTCTCCATTCTGCGGATCATCCTTATAGCCCTTCTCTGCACCTGTTCCAGTTTAAATTCATCTTTCTTAAACATGGGGGACAAGAACTGCACACAATATTACAGATGAGGTCTCAACAGTGCCTTGCATAACTGTACTAACAGCTCACTATCTCTACTGGAAATACCTCTGCTGATGCATCCTAGGACTGCATTAGCTTTTTTCACCTCATAGTCAGCCTGTGATCAAGCAGTATGCTCAGGTCCTTCTCCTTCTCTATCACTTCCAACTGATGCATCCCCAACTTATAGGAGAAATTCTTGTTATTAGTCCCTAAATCAGAGGTGTCAAACTCATTCTATGTGGTGGGCCACATTGGAGGGAAGGACACCTGGCACAAGCCACGTGTCTACACAGACTCTCCAACCCCTTCCTGACACAGTACCACACAGGCTTTCCCACCCTTTCCCCAGCCCCCACTGCAGGGCCAGCTCCCCTACCTGACTCAAAGGGCCTCAATCCCGCCACTGGAGTAAACACTTGAGGTATGGCCTGAAGCCCAGCCCCCCCATCCCCCACCCTCTGCCACGCTCAACCCCTGCCCCCCAGCCACACTTGACCTCCTCTCCCCCCGGGATCTCCCACCCCTGCCATGCTCAACCCCTCATCTCTAGGTCCTTCCTCCACCATCAGGGTACTCTATGGCCTGCACCTGGCTCTGGACTCCTCTCACCCCAACTCCAGGCTCCCTGCACGGCACACTGCAGGCTCCCACCTTGCCACTGGGGGACCCTGCAGCCCATACTGGCTCTGGGCTTTCCCCCACCCCAGGGCCCTGCACCTGCTGCCACCCACTGCCCCTGCTTACGGCAGTCTGAAGTGCAGACCACATTATGTGGGCCAGAAAGGAAGGGGTTAAAATTTCCCTCTATACCCTGGCTATGGGATATGGGGTTCAGGGAGGAGGGGGGGGGAAGGTGGCAGCTCCTCTCTCAATGCTACCGGCAGAGCTGGGCAGCAGACAGGCTGCTGTCTGCTGTGGAGAGCCACTCACTGGAACAGGAGGTGGTTCCGCAGGCCGGATAAGAGTCCTTGGCGGGCTGGATCCAGCCCGCGGGCTGTAAGTTTGACTCCCTGCCCTAAATGCATGACCGTATACTTTCCATTATTAAATTTCATCCTATTCCTACTACTCCAATTTACAAGGTCATCCAGATCTTCCTGTATGACATCCCGATCCTTCTCTTTATTGGCAACACCTCCCAACTTGGTGTCATCCGCAAACTTTATTAGCACATTCCCACTTTTTATGCCAAGGTCAATAATTAAAAAGGTCAAATAAGATTGGTCCCAAGACCAGTTCCTGAGGAACTCCACTAGTAACCTCCCTCCAGCTTGACAGTTCACCTTTCAGTATGACCCGCTTTAACCAGTTCCTTATCCACCTTTCTATTTTCATATTAATCCCCATCTTTTCTAATTTAACTAACAATTTCCTGTGTGGAACTATATCAAATGCCTTACTGAAATCTAAATGTAAATGTGGTCCACTGCATTTCCTTTGTCCAAAAAAAATCTATCTTCCCAAAAAAGGAGATCACGTTGCTCTGGCACAGTCTATCTTATGTATAGCCATGTTGTATTTTATCACAGTTACCGTTAACCTTGATATCCTTAAGCACTTTCTTTTCAAAATGTTTTCCAAGACCTTGCACACTACTAAGGTCAAACTAACAGGCTTTTATTTCCTTTCTTGAAAATAAGAACTATATTAGCAATTCTCCAATGACATTGTACAACTCCTGAGTTTACAGATTCATTAAAAATCCTTGCTAATAGGTTGGGAATTTTATGTGCCAGTTCCTTTAATATTCTTGGATGGAGATTATCCGGGCCCCCCAGTTTAGTCCCATTAAGGAGTTTCATCTTTGGTTTCTACCTCAAATGGTAATTTACATCTCCATGTCCTTAGTCCCAATAGTTACCCTCCCACTAACCCCAAGCTCATCATTACCCTCATTAAAAACAGAGGCAAAGTACTTATTTAAATATCTGGCCATGCCTAGATTATCCTTAACCTCCACCCCATCCTCAGTGTTTAGCAGTACCACTTCTTCCTTCTTTGTTTTCTTACTATTTATATGGCTATAGAGCCTTTTACTATTGGTTTTAATTCCCTTTGCAAGGTCCTGCTCTGCTTGGCTTTTGGCCTTTCTCACTTTATCTCTACATGTTCTGACCTCCAGAAGGTAGCTTTCCTTGCTGAACACTCCCATCTTCCACTCCTTGTAGGCTTTGTGCTTTCTCCTAATCACCTGTCTGAGATGCTTACTCATCCAGTTTGGTCTACAACTCTTGCCTATGAATTTTGTCCCCTTCCTTAGAATACGGGCTTCAGATAGTTCCTGCAACTTTGACTTGAGGTGATTCCAAGCCTCCTCCACCTTTAGATCCAAGAGTTCGTCCAGTTCACTTCCCCAACTAATTCCCTTAATTTTTTAAAGTTAATCCTTTTGAAGTCAAAGACCCTAGTCACTGATTTATCTTTGTTTATTCTTCCATTTAGTTTGAACTGAATTAGCTTATGGTCACTCGAACCAAGGTTGTCCCCTATAACCAGTTCCTCTATGAGGTCCTCACTACTCACCAATACCTAATCTAAGATGGCATTCCCTCTCTCTGGTTCACTAACTGTCTGGTGAAGGAATTCATCAGCTAACACATCAAGGAAAATCTGGGCCCTATTATTGCTACTAACACATGTCCTCCAGTCTATAGCTGGGAAGTTAAAGTCTCCCATAACCACACAGTTCCCAGTAGAGACCTTAAAAAGGTCTCTAGCCATCTAAATCAGATCCAAGTGGTCTGTAATACACCCCAAGCACTACCCCAGGAGAAACTCTAATAGTTTTCTTCCCCAGTGTGATTTTTACCCAGACAGACTCTGTCTTTTCAATTCAATCACTTCAAATTTCTTTACGGCCTACCTGATCATTGATACACAATGCAACTCCACTACTTTTGCCTTTATATCTGTCTTTCCTAAAGAGCACATAGCCTTCTATACATGTACACCAGTCATGACAACTATTCTACCATGTTTCTGTTACTCCTATAATATTTGGTTTCATTTCCTCTACCAGTAGCTCTAGTTCCTCCATTTTGTTCCCCAGGCTTCTCGCATTAATATACAAACATTTTAATTTTTGCAGCTTGGCTTCATTCCCATTCCTTATCCGATTTGGCACAGTCTTTCTACTGCCAATGTTGCCTATTAGACTGGTATTTACACTACCCTTCCTTCTAATGTCCATTCTGCTCCCCACCTCTGTGTCCTTTCTTATTTCAGTTTCCTTCCCCTCAATGCTAATATCAGATGTGGAGATTACCCAGGCATTGCCCAATCATCTCCCCTAACTCCCTAGTTCAAAGCTCTCTTAATCAGTTGTGCTTACACACTCATACAAAATTAGACATGAAGAAATTAAGAGTTTTTGTCCATTTCTGAAGAAAAGCATATTACGCTCCAAGAATGGAAGAAGTTGAGTTATACTTGATAGTTAAGAAATGCGTATTGTTAAGAACCGAAAAACATAAATTGGATTTTCAATTACCCTGGTTGTTCTAGTGTATCTATCTAATATCTTAGAACTGATTAACAAACTTCTGAGTGGTATGTAGTCACTATGTGTCACGGAATACCAAGAGTGTCTTTTTAAACTGTAAAACATTTTATAGCAGGAAGGATGACTGAGAAAAGGATGTTTATGTAATTGTAGTGAGTGGTGGCAGGAAGTCAATACCAAACAGTGGACATCTGGAAACAAGTTGCCAGCTCCTACAGCTACATCAAAATCAGGGAATACAGCTGCAAACTGTTAGGACTGGTATTTCCCCCGGGATAAAAGAGCATCTGTATAGCATTCAGGTGATGGAAGGTGTTTCAGGTGGTATCACTTGGGTGCTGTATTCATGTTCGGCAGAACTAAGGGGCTTTGCAAATGACCAAGGATAAAACTTTCCCCTGTAGTTCATTGATTCTAATCCATTATGACTGAATGTTGTTACCACCTGAAGATGGTTTATTCAGAGCTATGAACCGAACTGGGAGCCTCATTCCAGTTCTTAGTGGATAGATGTTTACATGACAAAAACACCTTTACTGGCCCCCTTATTGTCAGGCTCAGCAGGGCAAATTGAACAAACATGGTGATAGACTCAGTGATAGAATGGTTCCTTGCTGCTGAAAGAGCCACATGTCGGCCAAGCCACAACAACAAACTTGTGCTCTTGGTGCATACACTGTGCCTGCTGTGTGGATAAATGCCTTCTTGCTCTGTCATTCTTTAATGGATCATAAGCATTGGCCTCTGGTGCCGGAGTATCCCACTGGCCTGCCTGAGCATAAGAGCTGCGTTTTGCTGAAAGTAACTGGATGCGCACAGCATCTAATATAGAAATAATCCACTATAAGCAGGCAATAAGACTGTGGGAACTGCTAGCTAGCGCAATAGCTGGGAACTCAAGAGGCATGGGTTCTATGCCTGGCTTGGCCATTGGCCTGCTGGGTGACCTTAGGCAAGTCATTTGATCTCCCTACCATGATTTCCCCGTCTGTGGAGTGGAAATAATGACACCAACCTCCTTCGTAAAGCACTTTGAGATCATTTGATGTAAAGCACTATTATTTATTAATATGCTGTTGGATAAGAGGCGACGGGCTGAGTGTCTTGAGGCAGCCAAGAAATGCGCAGGAGCCTAATCCATAACTTCTTGAAGTCAATGGAAAAACTCCCTGCCAACATCAATGGGTTGGATTTTTGCCCCTGATAGCTCCAATCCACACTCTGCAACTTTCATTGCTGATCAAGTGTGGGTGCTTCTTTTGAATGTCTACTTTGGGGGTGAAAAAACCTTCTTTAAAGTCTTTTTAAGTCCCTGGTTTTAGATGATTTGTACAATATATGTTCCCATTGTGAAAAGTATATATAAAAACAAGAGGAAGTAGTAGAGATAACCTTATAAATATTTTTTCTCTTCTGTTTTGGGTTTGTCATTAAATTTCATTTTTCTACAATTCTTTCTGGGGCTTTCTGGATTATCCTTCTTCCTCTGATTTCTCATGAGTCCTGGTGAGCTTTCAGGACAAGTCTGTGGCTTAAATGCCACTTTCAACTCATTCCTATCATAATAACATAGGCTATGTCTACACCTGACCAAATAAGTTGACTTTGCTAAGTCGATTTAACAAAGTCGACTTTAAGTCAACTTTGTTAAGTCGACTTAGCATGTCTACACTCCAAAATTAAGTCGACTTAAAGGGGACCCTGCCAAATCGATTTAGAGCATCCACACTGGATTCCTGAGTCGACTTTTAGAGGCTAGGTGGATCTGGGACTGGTCCACGGTGGCGGGGGGGGCACCCCTTGCCAAGTGCCAGGGGGCTCAGCATTTGCCCCATTGTACCTGGGTACAATGGGGGCTGAGCAGGACAGGGACACTGACAGGGCATAGGAACAGGGTGGGCAGGGCTCTGTCCTGCCCTGTGGCGGGCATGCCAGGCTCTGCCTGTGCCAGGCACCCTGGCAGGAAGGGCAGTGGGGGAGCCCTGGAGCCCTTTAAATTGACTTAAAGTCGATTTAGGGCTAATCTGTCTACACTGGCTAAATTGACTTAATAAAGTCGACTTAGCCAGTAAAGTTGACTTTATACTAGGTTTTATAAAGTCGACTTTAATTTTCCTTAAGTCGACTTAAGCTGCTGCGTAAGTTGATTTAAGGAAAATGTCGTATAGATGCAGATTAAATTAAGTTGATTTAAACAAGCTTAAGTCGACTTAATTTGGAAGTGTAGACGCACCCATAGAGCCAGAGTCAGCCACACTCACTCAAAAGAAGTAGTTCCATGCTCCACAAGAGGTCCTTTTGGAATCACTTCTCCTACAGTCAGGTACTATTCAGTGGGCGTGACAGCCTCTGAATCTCACCTGAAATGGGGGACATTAAATAGGTCCTAAAATTTAGAGCAAGATTCTGATACTCTTAGACTGAATATTGCCTTACTCCAAGAGTAGTTCCATTGGCTTCTCTGGCACTTCTTGAGGAGTGAGTAAGGGTAGCAGAAGCTAGCCATTTGTTTTGTATTAAAATTGGCCAAAATGGCTATAACACATTTGAGTTTCTGTCCATGGTGCAGTTAGAAACTGCTGCTTTCCCACATGCCAGCCTCTCCTTCTTCTACCCTACCTACCACTCCACCTCCCCACATAGCTACCTCTTCACATCACAACATCCCTTCATCATACCACCAGTGGTAAGAGACAACTGGACAGGATGGGATAGGAAGGCAGTTTGTGGGCACTGGCTACCTTGTCATCCAAAATCTGTAATTTTATGTTAAAAGATTAATTGAAGGACAAGTGATCTTTTTTATCGTTGTTTTCAATACCTGTCTCCTTTCTCCCACTCTAAAACATAATTGACATGAGGGAGGAGCTGTTGTTGATTTTCCATATTGAGATCCCACTTATGCATCATTGGAAGTGGGTGTCTTATCAAAAAGGCCACAAGAGGCAGTGTGAGTGCACGTGGCACAATCGGGCCCACATTTTCAAACCTGGGAACTGAAAATGAAGCATGTAACACATTAATGTATGAATCTGATTTTTTCAAAGCTGCTGAGCACCTGCAGCTCCCGGTGGAACCAGTGGGAGTTACAACAACTACTGAACTCTGAAAATCGGGCCACCTAGTTGTCTAAGTATAAAGCTAGGACCAGATCTTCAAAGATATTTAGCTGCCTAACATCCTTTGCTACGCTTCTTACAATTTAAATTTTGACTCTTAGGGTCTCTAGCCATATTCTTCCCTGGCCCGAGATCACTTTAACATTGCCTTGTTTCTTTAAGGGTGAAATATGCACCTGTGAAGAGGAGCAGCTCAAGACCTTATGGATCATGTAAGCCTTTACTACAGAGTGTATGAAACTATGTATGGGTTTCTGTACTGGAGTGAATTTCATTGTAACTGTGTTCCAAAATACATTCAGTGAGAGATAAAATATTACTGTTTAACAGGGGAGTGAACCCTTTCTTTATCAATCTTGTCCAACTCCAAGTGTCAAAAGGATATGGCAATTAAAGTTTAAAAATTAATTCAGTTATAGTTTCAAAGAAACATGATAGTGTTTCTTTAAACCTAATAGATATTGGCGTATCTACTATTTCTATCTTTTACTAAGATTACTATTATTATGAATTTCTGCCCATTACCAGAGTCCACATTTTGGGTATAGACACATACTATTAAAGATGTCTAAGTGAACTTAGAATAAAACATTACAGGTTGTATCTAGACCATTGAGAACAACATTGCTAGAAAACAACTTGTGAGATGGAAGAGCATTTATAAATTGTCATGCAAATGATCCAGCTTTTCCCCTGGAGTTTTACTTCTAATTCATATACAACAGTCTCTGTGTGGGCAGAAATATGAAAGGGTGGAATTATCCTGTAAACATCACAAATCTCAGTACATAAAGACACTGTCTAATACCAGTGTTGACTTCAGTTGGTAATAATTGACTTGACAGATGGTAACCCCAAAATAGAACTTTTTTTCTGTCTGAAATGGTCTCTGATACCTGGATGAGATTGACATGCTTTGCCTAATATTGTTTCAGGTGATGCTTAAAATAACCATATGTGAAAAAGATTTTTTGCTTTGTACAACAGTATGTGTATAGCACCAATTTAACGGCTTTCTTGCTATAGCTTGGGCAATGAAAATCATATTGGCTTCACTTTTGTTTATAGTCATAGACTCTTCATATTGCTCCAATATTTGGGGTTCAAAGACTTCAGAGCAGCACTGTCCAGTAGGGGGAGCAGGGCCCAGGGCCAACTGGTCTAGGCAGGGCCCTGCCCCCTTCCCCCCATGCTGGAAGGGAGTCGAGCCACTCCACACACCCCCCCCCAAGGGACCCAGCCCAGGTGGGGAACCTGAGGCCAACGGCCGGGAGCTGGCTCTGGCCCTGGCCCTGGAAAGGGGGGCCGCCGGTGGGGGAGCCAGCCGCAGCCAGGACCCCAGGCGGCTGCGGCCAGTGCTCCAGCCAGGGACTCGAGGCCGCCGCCGGAGAGGGCTGGCCCAGGCCGCATGGGGCAGGCCAGCCCAGAGGCAGGTCCCGGTCACCTGCCCCACCCCTGGGCCTGCCTGCTCTGCCCCGGGTGCGGGGAGGGCTAGCCCAGGGGCTGGGCTTACTGCTCCCTGCCCACCCCACTGCCTTCGGCTCCCTGCCGAAGGCAGCGGGGAGCAGGGAAGAGCGTGGCCATGGGGGCGCCACGGTGCAGGCTCCACACTGCCCCGCTGGGAGCAGGACAGCGCAGGGCCCGCATAACCGCAGGGCCCAGGGCAATCGCCCCATTCGCCTCCTCCCCCCCCCGGGACAGCCCTGCTTCAGAGGGATGTATATTGATGTAAAGACATCTTTTTTTCCACTGGAATTTAAAAAGTAGTACAGGAACATTTCCATTGGTGTTACGTTTTATAAATGCTTGCTTATACATGATTTAAAATTTGGACCAAAGAAATTGCTGATATGCCTTTAGTACTTGCTTAGAGCCATTTTGAAGGGAACAAATATGAAATACCGATATCGGCTGTGATCCTTTGGGGTGCATAGTACCTTCAATCCCTGCTGATTGCAATGGGAGTTAAGGGCACACAGCTCATTACAGAATAATACATTTCCAGTCCTGCTTCCAATGAAATGAATGGCAAAACTCCCCTTGCTTTCAATGGGAGAAGGATTGGACCCTAAGACAGAGAATAACATTAGCAGCATTTTAAAGCTGGAGTATGAACAACAACTTGACTACAGTATTTGGGAACGTTTCTAATAAGAACTATGACTGGGAGCATTTGAATCAGAGGCTAAATAAAAGGACCAAAAGATTTCACAACACTATCCTCCTCATAATGGCACAATCCGTCAGCTGAGGAAAGGAGGCCAGACGTGGTCAAGGCATTGTGCTTAAAGGATATCCACCAGACACAGCTATACGGTAACAGAGAGTGACATTCTTCATGTTGTATCAGTTTAAAAATCCAGATAGCTCTAGATATAGATGTCAGCTACTAGAACCACCAGGCTTCATTGCCTATGGACATCAGCACAGCCAGCACCTGTCTGCTCAGCAGGTTGTGTGCCTCATAGTCAAGGAAAAATCCTAATCAGCTCCACTCCTCCCCACTCCCAGCAGCACACAGTGAGAGATGCACCTCCCACCAGTCTGTGCCAACACATGGAGTTCAGTCAGGTGAGGCAACCCATAATTATGTGATGCAGATTGCAGGCGGTCACTTCATTAGCATATCCATGGATCCACCAGTTACTAAGGGTGGAATTGTCTTTTTCCTTTCCCTCCATCGGTTTTCAAAGTGGAGTGGCTTTTCCTGCATTTATTTCATGCCCCACTTAGGGCCTGATTCAGTATGGTGCTGAGCAGGAAGCATCTTACCAGGCTGTGCCTTAAAACACAAAAAAAGACAGAAGAGTCAGCACAGAAGAGAAGCCCTGAAAAGAAAAGTACAGAATAGGGTTTGTGTATTGTCAAATATTAGGGCCAAAATATATTCTATTGGTCCTAAATGATGACAAAGGAAATCTTTTTCACTGTCTGTTTTGCTAATTGTTTTAACTAGAGGATATGTCTTCTTGTGAGGAACTGACTATTAATTTCAAAAGAACAAACATTTCTAATGCCTTAGAAGTAGGATCCTAACATTAATTTTTGAAAAAAATAACAGTTTAGCAACAGTATATTGTGTTCCCAACATTTGTTTACTTGTTAATACCAGCCCTTTTATTGAATGCAGTTTCATGCATTCTTTCACCAGTCAAGTCAACATTACTGTCTTTTTAAAATAGCTGTAAATCTCTTTGATTGGGACTTGAGGCTGGAATCATTCGTGTTGTGTTAAACTAAACTGTCTTATCTCCTTGAGTGCCATAAAGCCCCTAGCATGTCCAGAGTTGCATCCGCACATTGCCTAGGGATGCCAATACTTGAAAGCTATTAATAAAGACATATGGGGAAGAAACAGAGATACGGTTTTTAACCCCACTGAAATGCATTTGAAGAGATGACTGAGTAAGAAAATACCCCCCTCCCCCTGCCCCGGCTCCCCTTTTTGGTTAAAAAGAATAGAGATTATTCCTTTTAAATAGGCACAGTCAACAGACCTGGATTGGGCCATTATTTTCAGAAGTACAGTGACTGCTCAGCATTTGCAGAAAAAGAATGATCTTAAACAGTATCTTCCATAGTCCAGGAAAACATTCAGAATTACACATAGAAAGGAGAGGGAAAGGCAGCTCTATGCCATCGTTCTGCCTCTCCTGAACTCGGACTGGCACAAATTAAAGCTGCCACCAGGTTGCTTTAGTTGACACAGGTTAAAACTGTCCCCACTGGCCAGGAATTGGCACATTACAGCTCCTGTGATGCTCCTCCCTGCCCTCAAGTGGCCCTGACACACCTTCTACAAGATGCTGGGTGCTGGTGTAAAGCCAGATCTATCATCTTTTCATCTTGTGAGATTCCTCTAGGGGCGCTGAATCCTGGAATGTCGATTTAAGAAAAATTACAGGTCACTCTGTGCTCCGTTGGTGTTACATAGGGACTGAAGTGGGGTTCAGGATTTGTCCCATAATTTGTAAATACTTGCAAGGAACAGAAATACGAGTGTACCAAGGATGATATAAACTCCTGGAGAGAGAGATTAAATTAGAAGAGAACAGACAAAAATGGCTTGTTTTCCAACTATCTATAAGTACTGTAGATTGTAGGGCAATGCACAAAGCACTCTTTGTGTAAGATAAGCCCTTTGAGGAGGCAATGGAACAAACCCCCAAAACTGACCAGGCACAAATAGACATTATTTGTAGTAGCAGTAGTAGTATAGCAGCAGTAAGGAGCACTCGTCATGGACTGGGACTCGGGGCTGGATTTAGGGGCAGGCATCCCAAGCGACTGCCTGGGGTGCTGGGCTTCAGGGGCACCCAGCTCTTGTTGCTGCTCTCGTTAATTACAACAAAAGAGAAAACAGAATGCTTGAAGTAAAATGTTTCAGGTGTTCTGTACGGAGAAGCACCACAAAAAGACCTGGGGGGGGGGGGTTGTATGACCTTAGTAAGCTGCCAGGAGATAGGAGAACATCCTTGAACAATTACACAGACCTCTAATGGATGCAGAGACATGCAGAATGTTCAGATGTCAATGATTAAGAGCTCTGTGTCAAATTAGACAACCTCCATCACACATGGGAAGCATTCTCCACTCCAAGTTCTCCAAGTCCTTCATGATACAGAACTGAAGGACACTTGTCCTAATGTGTGGAGAGCTTTGAGGATTATGCTCACGCTGTGAGTGGTGAGCACAGCTTTTCCAAGCTCAGGCTCCATTAAAATGTATCTCCAATCGATGAGTGCAGTCTTTCATCTGCCATCCCTTGCTACTTTATCCCTTGAAAATGTCACTGGCCAGTCGTTGGCTCTCTCTGACACTGTGTTTCAGTTCACGAGGGCAAAGATGAGAAAAGGAACCTTTTGAACTAAAGCACTAGTGGTAACATTCTAAGGCTGTGACCTACTGGAACACTAATTAATACTGATACACCCAAGGTTGATGCACAGTTCAGTTTCTTGATGTTGGCACATTTCACTTCAATTCTTATAATTAAAAAAAAAATCTATGATCTTAGAGAAAACAGATTTTTTTTTAATTTGCTTATGTATGGTATGACTAAACTCAGAATTACAGATTCTAGCATGCAAATTTATCATCTTATATGACAGAGATAAATCATGCATGCAGATTGTGCATCAACTTTGTAAAATGGGCTACGAATGCAATAAAAATAAGGTAAGTGTAGGGCCCGTCCTGATTGTACTAGACATTATATAAATACAGGACAAAAAGATGGTCCCTGCCCCAAGAAATTAACAGTCTAAGCCAAGAAAGACAATGTATGCATATAGACAGATGTGGGAGTACTAATACACAATGAGGCCATACTGGTCAGCTTGATAGGCAATGTTCTCGGCATGCCAGCAGCCTAGATTTGAATGTAAATAATTAGGCAGCTTTGGGGAAGTTTATAGGGAGAGTATGGGGCATCACTGGAGAAAACATAAAAATGCACACTTGAAAATTTAACAAATAGACATTGGCGGTTGACACAACAGGCCTCTCCATCCAAGGCAAGCATTGACAGCTTGACAGCAAATGGAGATAATAGGTAGGGTGGGGCCTGACTGGGAAAAGTCTTGAAAATTTACACAAATATCTTAGGCTATGTCTATACTTACCAGAGTTAGTTTGAATTAGTTAATTCAAACTAACTAATTAGAACTAATTTTAGTTAGTTCGAATTAATTTAATTCGAACTAGCATGGCCCCACTGGAATTTTAGTTCAACTAAGCAAGTGCCATGCATGGCACTTGCTTAGTTCGAATTAGTCAGTTGCATTAAGCTCAATGGGCCGGTTAGTTCGAACTAACATGGCCACATTGACTTAATTCGAACTAACTAGTTCGAATTAAGGGTTAGTTCGAAAGGTATAATCGAATTTATTAGTTCAAATTAAGGAAGCCCTTAATTCAAACTAATGAAAGCCTAGTGTGGCCAAGGCTTAAGTTAGTTCGAATTAAGCTTCCTTAATTCGAACTAACTTGCCAGTGTAGACATAGCCTTATAGACTAATAAATACTAAGGTCAGAAGGAACCAACATGATCATCTAGTCTGACTTCCTGCACATTGCAGGCCACAAAATCTCATCCACCCACTCTTGTAATAAACCTCTAACCTAAGACTGAGTTATTAATGTCCTCAAATCGTGATATAAAGACTTCAAAGTACAGAGAATCCTCTAGCAAGTAAGCCAAGCCACAGTGGCGTCACTGGTGCTGAACATGTAGGGCACATGCCCCGAGTCCCAGCACCAGTGCCCCGAGTCTGGCAGGGACCCAGGGCCCGGCCACCACCAGCGGCCCAATGCACTCCCACCAGGGCCAGGGATCCAGGGCCTACCCGGCTGCCACCAGCCCGATCTGGCCCCTGCCGGGGCCGTGGATCTGGGGCCCGCCAAGCCCCAGCCAAGGCCATGGATCTGGGGCCCATCCAGCTGCCGCCGGCCCGATCCAGTCCCTGCCAGGTCCATGGATCCGGGACCCGCCCGGCCACCGCCAGCCCGATCCAGCCGCTGCCAGTACTGGGGCTATGGATCCAGGGCATGCCCAGCCACCACCGGCTGGATCGCCCCCACCCCCCGATGGATTGCCTCCCCCGGACAGATTGGGGCTGGACCCTGAACCTATTTTGGGGGCAGTGACAACCCTGCAGTGCCCCATGCTACAGAGGAAGGTGAAAAAACCCCAGAACCCTAGCCAATCTGCCCTGGGAGAAAATTCCTTCCTGACCCCAAATATGGCAGTCAGTTAAATCCTGAGCATTTGGGCAAGACTCACCAGCCAGACATCCAGAAAAAGAATTCTCTGTAATAACTCAGAACCCCACCCCATCTAACGTCCCTTCTCAGGTCACTGGCATATTCACCACCAGTAGTCAAAGATCAGTCAATTGCCAAATTAGGCCATCCCATCATATCATCCCCTCCATAAATTTATCAAGTTCAGTTTTGAAGTCAGCTAAGTTTTTTGTCCCCACAGCTCCCCTTGGAAGGCTATTCCAGAACTTTACTCATCTGCTGGTTAGAAACTTGCATCTAATTTCAAGCCTAAATTTCCTAATGGACAGTTTGTAACCATTGATTCTTGTATCCACATTGGCGCTGTACTCAAATAATTCCTCTTCCTCCCTGGTATTTATCTCTCTGGTGTATTTATAGAGAGCAATCATATCTCTCCTCAACCTTCTTTTGGTTAGACAAACAAGCCAAGCTCTTTAAGTCTCCTCTCATAAGGCAGGTACTCCATTCCGTGAATCATCCTTGTAGCCCTTTTCTGCACCTGTTCCACTTTGAATTCATCTTTCTTACACACTGGGGACCAGAACTGCACACAGTATGCCAGATGAGGTCTCAACAGTGCCTTGTATAATGGCACTTAATCCAGCAGCTTTGCCTAAGATCATGGGGTATGTGCTAGAACCCAGAGGCCCAGCAATGATTCTTGATTCTCCAAAGTGAAAGGGGTCTGTGGGACTAACCACTGAGCTCTGATGCAGTGCATTTGTACAGTCCCTTTTTAAAACAATAAAAACCCACAACCATATTCTGCACCGATTGCCCATGAGATTGCATGAACGTTACTGTCACTGCAATGGGACAGTTACTCAACTGTATAACATTGTAGTACTTCTTTTTAAAGGTTCCAAAGGTGGACTTGTTCCACCAAGGTGATGACACTGGAACTTAAAGGTACAATGTAACCTGAATGCAGTATTTGGAATCAAGAGCTCCATTTAGAACTGACTGCTGAGAGAGGATGTCATGTTCCAGTGGTGGAGATGCATAGAAAGTTATTTTATTCTGATGCTGAACAAAGAATTTTATTAGAAGAAGAAAAATACTATCCCTAAAAGCTGCTTCTCTTTCTCCTTGACTGTAGAGCCTTTACCTTGAACCTTCCCCAGCCCTCTCCTGTCTTGCTTCTCTTTACAGATGTAAGGAAACAGTACATATATCCTTCCAGAGACATGCCAGCAGACCAAGTTGTAGGGATTCAGGCCTAATGGTTGGAGTGGGAGTCTTGCCTAAGAGACAGAGTCTAAGTGCCAGAGCCAAGGGTTGAGACAGAGACACAGTCAGAGTGAGGAGTCAGAGCTCAGGGTCAGAACCAGATAACCAGAAGTCAAGGGCTATGTCTACACTACAAAAAGTTAGGTCGACTTTGTTAAGTCGACCTAAAGTCGACCTTATTAGTAGTTTCCCTGAACGGGGACTTAGTAAGTCGACCTAACTGCCCTTAGGTCAATCTAATGAAGTGGACTTAAGCATCCACACTGTGCTTAGGTCGACCTAAGGAGTCGACTTAAGGGTTGGGTCGACCTAACTGGTGGTTCTTATTAAGTTGACCTAAGCTTTCATTAAGTTGACTTAAGGAATTTCTTAAGTCGACTTAATGAAAGCCTGGTGTGGACAGGTACTAAGTTAGGTCGACTGAAGCCTCCTTAAGTTGACCTAACTTGCAAGTGTAGACATAGCCCAGGAAAGCAGGAGCACAGCTGGTTCTGAGGTGGGACAGGATAAGAACGTGGCTGGGTACATGGCAGGATCTGAGCTGGAGCCATGAAGGAGCAAGGCAGTATCAGTGTTTGGAGGGATGAACACGGGGAGGGCAAGAGTGCGCGGGCATGTGCATTCAGCAGTGAGTAAACGGCTGCTGTTGCTGCTAGATTTAAGAACTGGCTTAGCTGGCTCATTAGGTCAACAGAAGCACTAGGCAGGTGCAGCTGAGAGCCTTACTTCTGACAAGATATTGGGAGATTGCAGTGACAATTCATTCCAGGACAACTAAGAGAGACAAAGAGACACTCACCACTCATCTTTCAGCTCTTCCCCACAACAGCAGAAGAGATCTCATAGATCTTCTAAGAACCTTGTAAAGGGACAACATTGATGCCAAGAGCCTTGCTGCTCTTATATAGTAAGAGCCTCCAATATATGGGCCTCCTGGGCCATTTCCTTTCTTGCAGTGGCCTTCTGGGCTCCATGGAGGGCTTCCTGCTCACAGAGATAGGACTTCTTCCTATTCTAGAAACAGATCTCTCTATCTTCCGAGCTACCAGACTCTAAAGCAGCCCCTATTCAGCATGCAGAAGGATGTCCATCCTTTCCAGCCACAGCTCCTGAAGAAGCACTCACCAGAGCAACAATCTCACCCCCATGAGATGCTCTCACCTACACCAGCTCCTTCCCCAGTTCCAAACAGTGACAGGAAAGCAACTGTTTTAACTTTGGGAGCAGCAACATGCCCAGCAGCAGTCTCCCTATTCCTTCTCTTTTGTTTGGAAGCAGATGTTCTCATTTCCTCAGCACTTGGCAGAAAATAACCTCAGATAAGTGGGACATAAGTATTCAATCTAGTTCTGCTCTGTTCCCTTCCTCAGCTTTCCTCCCCACCTCTTTTCAGGCACCAACCTCATGTGCTTCTTCAGGAAGTCCTGTTGCCACTCATTCTCGGAGCTATGCAGTAGGTCCCCACAATTTCTTTACCACTGTTTTTATTCCCAACATTTTCTGATCCCGCCCAAAGGCATACAGGGACTTGAAGCCCATACTCGGTCTCTGTGCTTGCCTACAAGTTCATCAAGCAGGTGATATTCCATGTGGTTACCCTAGCATTGAACCTCCCCTCCCTGGAGCGTAACAATTGGTTTGCTGTCCTCAGTCTTTGAAACTTGTATACTCTTGTGGTGATGCTCATGTGTCTCAGATTTGCAGTAGGAGGCTGCCATCCACGTATGGTGCTTCCCTTTGGCCTCTTGTTAGTTCCCTTTGTTTTCACTAAGTGCATAGTAGTCTTGGAAGCCTTCTTAAGGAAAAAGGGGTTTCACACCTTCCTTTGCTTCATGACTGGCTGGTCCAGGGGGTTCATTGTCACGTCAAATGCATCATCTATCTCTTCAGTCATCTGGGGTTCATTCTGAACAAAAAAAATCCACACTTTTTCCTATTCAGACAATAAAGTTTTTCCCACCCAAATGATGGTTAGATGTATTAAAGGAATAACAATTGGGACCTCATTGGGTCTCAGTACAGTTTTAACAGCCAGCACGGATCTGCCCTTTGAACCAATGTCCTCTTGTGTGTGGCCTTATCTAAACCAGAAGAGCACCGTCCTTATAACCACATTTTCAGCCAGAAGTTTCTGAGCTACAAGCATCGTTGGGGGTAGAGTGACAAGGTGGCCCAATTTTATAGGAACAGTTCCGATCTGTGAGGCTTTCCCTCATATGGGCGTCTATTACCTTGCACTCCCATCCCAATTTTTCGTATTTGCTATTTGAGCAGTCTAGAATGGAGGCCAGTCTTACACAGTGATTTTCAAGGACAAAGTAGCCCTAAAACTGCCCCCTAAGTTCTGACCTAAAGTTGTCTCAGCATTTCATTTAAATCAGATAATATTGCATTCTGGCAGAGATGAGGAACATCTGGATAGCTTGGACATTAAGAGGGCGTCGACCTTTTACTTTAGACAGGTTAAGCCTTCTAGACAGGCTCCTGTGTGGGTCACATGAGTGATCAGGCAGTATCAGTGCAAACAATATCTTTCTGGGTCACTTCCTGCATCAATTCAGCATACTGTAACCAATACCTCTCTTCCACTGATGCTCTCATCTCACTTGATGAGGGCTCAACCCAGGTCATTAATGTTCCTCAGGGACATTCCCAAACTTGGTGCTTCTAGGGATGCTACTTGGTCCTCAGAACATACATTTATTTGGCACTACGCAGTCAGCACTGCCTCTAAGTCTGATGCAAATTTCTGAGAGGTTCTGCAATTGTTCAAGCAGACTGCAAATTTACCTTTGAACTACACTGCTTAGGAGTCACCTGAGTGGAATATATGTCTGTAAACATATGAAGAACTGATTAATTAACTGTTTTGTAACTGTTCTTCACGATGAAGGTTGCAGACCTGTATACCACAACACACCTTCCGTTCCCTCTTCCTCGGTATTTTCAGCCAACTTCTCTGATGTGAAGGAACTAAAGGGGATTGGGGTGACACTGCACTTATATAGCCTTGGGAGGGGGCCTAGGGCCCAAGCACCAGTGATGGGTACTGCTAAGGGAAAAATCTCTCTTGCTAATGCAGTTGGCATGAACACACCAGAGTGGAATACATGTTTGCATCCACATCTTGAAGAACAAGAGTTACAGAGCAGGTAAGCAACATTTTTCTTTTTCTTTATTATGATCCATTAGTTTGATGCCTGCCAACCCAAAAAGTAAAATGCCTTCATTGAAGTCCCAGGAGAGTGTCCTTATAGCAGGATTTCTTTGAGATACAAGAAATTCTGTGCTGCTTTTCTAAGTGGGGCAACACAGAACTCACAGCATAGGTGGAGGAAGGGGCTAAAGTGGCTGTGATGAGGAACCCTCTCTGGGCCCATTCTCTTTGCTTTCCACAGACCTCTGATCGTGCAATTTATTTATGGTGTTTCACTCCACTACCTTCTACATACTAGTACAATCACAGTATTTACAATTGTGACGCTATCCGGATTTAGGGAACCATTTATGATATTAGTTTGTATTAATATCTCATAATTGTTATAATCCATGGGAACTATGCCATGTTTAATATCAATAGAAAGGTAGTAATTTGCTGGGAATGATTATATAGTTTATGTCTAGGAATTGTATCTGTATTAGAAGTTAGGAATATGTTTGTTATATCTATATTTTAACTTGTGTGATTCTGGGGAACTCCCCAGACAGGATGTCTACAGCCATTGTCTCCTTAATGGCCCATTAAGGAAGCTTCCAGGTACAATGGGCCCAGGGAGAAACCTGTTGAGCTACTAGCACTTGAACATGTGACTCAACTCCATTTTGATTGGAAAGAACTTCACACAACATGGAGAAGGCCAGAGGTGATAAAAGGCAGCAGCCCCGACTCCATCTGGTCTCAAGTCCCCAGTCTACAGCCAACACCCATCTCTGGAACTATTCCTCTGCGACTGGACAAAGGCCTGAGGCCCACCTGGGTGCTGGGTGTTTATGAGAGGAACAAGCCTGCAAACTCCAGAGGAACAAGCCTGCAAACTGCTTTACATGGACTCTAAATCATTTGTATGTATGTGATTCACTTTGACCCTTTAACATCTCTCATATTTTGCTTCTTTTCTTTTTATATTAAACCTTTAGTTGTAGTTACTAAAGGATTGGCTACCAGTGTGATATTTTGGGTAAGATCCAAACCTATATTGTTCTATGTGATGTGGCTGGCCCTTTGGGGTCTGAAGACCCTATTTCTTTAAGAGACTGTGTGGCTAGGTGGGAGCCAGAGGAGCTGGAGTGCAATAAAGGTGCTGTTTCTATTTTGGGCAGATTTCTTGCTACCCAGTGTGGAGTGCCAGAAGCCCGTTTGTGACTGATAGGGAAATTGGTTTGTGTACCGCCCATCAGTGTTTGCGGAGTTTGGCTCGCGGTTTTACAGCTTGCCCTGATTTTTGCACATCCTGGAGGGTATCCAAGGAGGCCCCAGTCACAACAATGTCCACGAGTTTTACTATTCCTTCTCCAGAGATGGGGGGAGAAGGTGTCTCCTCCTAGAGAACTCCCTTTTGTTAGTCTCTCTCCCCCCCCTCCCCACTACTTTTCCCCTTTTGCACTTCCTTCCTGTGATCTTTTACCCAATTTCCTTGTTAATGGGCTAATTAGCTACTCAATCCCAACCTTAGTTGGTAATCAGGACCACCTCTCCTTAATTAGGCCCTCCCCGGGGACCTAACTGGTTAAACAGTAACCAGAATGCTGGTTCAGTAGCTGATCCCCAGCACTGTCAAAGTGGCTTTGTGCTGTCCTGGTCCTAGGCTGCTTTAGAAGTTGAGGAGACCCCTACTATAAGTTAAACAGACTTGGGGACCTGTCTAAGTTATGGTGGCCATCTAGGAATGATCTGTGGCTCCTCCTCTGACATATTCCTCCCACCCCAATCTATACCAAGACTTGCATAATTGTCCTCAGTAACCAGCCTTATAGATTAGTTCCTGCTCTGGCGGAATCCTCCATCCATAGTTTTTATAGCCCAGTTACACAACTCCAGCCTTTTTACCAGTTGTATAGGGACTCGAACGGGAGTAAGGCTATCCCCCAATGTGCTTTAAGTAATTTTTACATGAAGAGAGAAGGCTGCCTTATACTATCCGGGTGCTCCTTTTGTACCAATAGTCCAGCAGTCTCATAACATGGAGAAAATACTTTCTTCAGGCATGAAAATCCAAGATATTGTGTTATTTTTTCTTCTTATCTCTCAAAACTTGTATCATGAGCCAAACCATGGCCAAGTCTTGCAGTTCTTACTTAGACAAAACACCAGTTCAAGTAGAGTAATTGGTGTCCTTTTAAATAGGGAAATTCTCAAGCCTGGTGATTCATTGAGTGCTTTATAAAGCCAGATAAGGCTAGAACAGGAGACAATATTCTAAATTACAGAAAAGATACAATGCCTACTTTAGTTCAAGCTGTTTAAAGACTACAGGGTCTGATTCTTCACTGTTTAAGCCAGGATAATTCCATTGAAACCAGTGGTAACCCACCAATGTAAAAGTGGATTGACACAGTGGACAATGAAACACTATACGTACACTGAAATCTCAAAACAAGGTTGTAGCAGTGAGTGATTTTTATCTCTGTCCAGAAGTTGACCTGGGTTTCTCTCCTTGCAATCTACTTTATTCAAAATCCGTTTATCTGCCTGAGTCCTATTACAAAAAGCTGCATGAAACACAGTATTACAATTAGAGCCCATTAACATTTTTCAAAATTCTTTGATGAAAGAGATCCTTTTAAATGAATTATTTAAGAGTTCCATATTTAAGCAAAAGAAAAAAAAAGTTTAGCTTTTGAAAACAAAAATATTTCCAAGGGAAAAAAAGTAAAATTTTTGTTTCTGATTTTTTTTTTCTGTGTGGAAAATACTTTTCCAACCAGTTCTGGTTACTGTGCATATCCTTCTCTAGTTCCTAGAGTGCCCATCACCACAGTATCAGAGCAGAAATAAGCTGGGACTCCAGAAATCCAATAGTATAAATAGCTGTGGAGACTGAGATGTATTAATATTTTATTATTAATTTAGTTTTATTCATAAGATTTATTAATGTATTGGACTGTACTTCACCTAAAGTTCCCTGTTATATATGGCTAAGAAGAAATAAAACTTTAAAAACCGACAAAGAAATTGGGCAAATCTTTATTCTGGTTGCACTGTTGTGTTATTTTTTGTTGTCTTACACTGCACAAGTAAATTAACCAATGAATGCCTGAGGACATAGAGCACATGTTCATGGTTTGTGGCAGAGGAGTGGGTAAAAACAAGGATAGTAATATCTGCTAATAGAACATCACATCTCAGGAGGGCGGCTCGTTTCTTTTGTTTGCACAACTCAAACAAGCAATACTAATCTTTAAATGATTAGTTTTTGTCCTTGTGAGGTTTAGAATATCAGGCCACAGTCGATCAGTCTGAAGCTATTTCCTTCTCAATTAGCTTGCAGCTGGGTGCAGAGTCATGCTGTTTTGCTGTTCCTCTACATTCATTTGACCTCCAAGATCATCTGCAGTGCAATCAGGTTAGCACCAAAGTCAGAACAGACTCACGCAAAGAGTGTTTGCACAAGAACCTTGTGCTTGAAATCTTGGCAACAAAAAAGGGCTTTGGGAAAGTGGTGAAGCAGTAAGTTTATAGTTTTCCCTGAGTGGGAACCTTTCCAACCTTTCTAGCAGAACAGAGGAGAAATCTGCACATACTTGAAGTTTTAGCAACTTTCCCTTTATTATGAGTTTGCAGCAGATGTGCATAGGTGAAAGAACCACCAGCTCTTGTATATTCAGGGCCTACTCCTTTTACCCCTGAAACCAATATTATTTAACTCTGTCTCTTCTTCCCATTCCAAACTACAGATCCATGCATATATACGTGTATCCATGCAGCCGCAGAGCAAGGCAGACAGCCACATAAAAAGAAACATTTTAGTTCCAGAAAAGCTGCTCCCAGCTTGTAATACGACCTGTCAGCTAGCAATCCAGAAGCTCATAGCTGAAGTCGATGGAAAGACATAAGCAAAAAGGAGTGTCTCACAGCTCCTCCTTAACTGTAACCATGTTCATATGTAAGCATGCTTCTGTGCTAAAGCACGGTCTCCAGCTTCCACAAGCTTTGCCCTTGGTGCAGTGAATGCCAGCAGTCCAGAGACGTGTAGTTTAGAGATACGTAGTGATACATCCTTAAAGTAACCTGAGGACAGTACGATTTAGGGCTTCATATATAGTAACCAGGATCTTTAATTTCACCCAAGAGCTGACATACAGCCGGTGCCAGGAGTGAAGCAACACTGATGTTCTCTTGTCAGTTCATCCCAGAAAATGAGCAAGTTGCAGTCACGTGCAACGTGTTCTATTAATCCAGCTGAAATATTACAAAGGTGTGGATTGTTCCCCACCCTGACAGATACAGCTGTCACATCAGCCTCTTTGGGAGATGGGAGGGGCAAGTCACAGAGTAATCAGAAGGAACAAAAGAGATCAGCTGGGCGACATCTGACTCACGTGTCAACATGCACATTGCCAGATGGACAGAAGGCTAACAGTTTTACCAATGCTGCAAGTTCAAAAAATAAATCATGGGTAGACCAAAAAATCACAAGCTTGGACTAGTAATCATGAGATCTCTTAAAATCCCATTTCCTTTTGATCAGCTCTCTGAATTTTGAGCTCTCATGGGCATTGCCCATTTTTGTCTGCAAGCTTTTAAGGAAACTCAACCAGACGTAGGGTTACCAGATACCAAAGCATGGAAAGGAGGACAGGGAAGTACGAAAAGGAGGACATGGAGAAAATGTAGTATTAATATCTGCCCGTCCCCATGGCCCCTTCCCTGCTTCTCTGCCCGCCCCCGCAGCCTGCCCTCCGAACCCAGCTTTTCAGGCATATTTTGGACCCTAAAATTCTCGGCTTATACGTGAGCCTATACGGTAGCTTCATGTAAAAAACTGAAATTTTAATCATAAGTAAAAAGCCGGACAAAATCACGTATTTTTAAAATGCCTGCCGGACGGAGGACGTGAAGGTTAAAAAGGAGGACACGTCCTCCTTTTGCCGGACATCTGGTAACCCTAACCAGACATGTACAAAAAAAATACACATGGTGGGTCCTGTTTTATTTTTGGCAGCTGGCAAGGGCATGCCCAGCACCTTCCTGTGCCCAGCCAGCAGCTCTTTTCCTGCTGCACCCCAGTGACAGGTTGCAGCTCCCTACTCACTACTCCACTGCCCTTGCCTCTCTGACCACTGCTTCGCCTTTCAGGATACAAACCTCGCCCTCTCCCCTGCCTCCTCTCCTGTCCCTGTATAGCAGCGGCTCTCAACCACTGTGTCGGAATACAAAGCTGTGTTGCGAAGAGCTGGGAGGTGTGTCACAGAAAATTGGTAGCTCAAACTGGAGCCAGCTTGGGGCTCCTGCCACCCACCGCTCTCTGCTGCCCTCAACAGCCCACTCCTGCTGTACAACACAGGCAGCAGCCAGGGCCAGAGGAGTAAAGGGACTTAGGGGGCTGCATCTCAGAAATCCTGGGTTGGGTGAGCACCGCCTGCCCCACAAAAATAAACCTGGCCCCATCGAGCCAGACCACCAGGGCACCAGCCTGAGCTGTCTTGACTCTGCCCCCACCCAGGTCCCAGAGAGCTGCATCCTCCAGAGTGTCGCAGCCTCCCAAGCGCTCCCAGCCCAAGCGCCACTGCCAGACCGTAGTGTGTCGCACAGGGGAACATCATCTGTCAGGTGTGTTGCGGTGGAAAAATGGTTGAGAACCACTGCCCTATAGGATTGCAGAGGCAGTGGAGGTCAGGCAAGGATGCAGCTGAGCTGCAAGGCGGATGCACATGGTTCCACCTTTCTGCCCCACTCCCGTGTGAATCTCTGCTCCTCCCCGCTGCAGCTGTCTATGGAGAGTGAATGGGAATGGTTAGCAGCTGCCGGAGGCACTGCTGCTTTCTAGCTCTGCAGCCAGGAAACAGACAAGCTTTGCAGCGGCCTCTGATGGTGATGCTATTCACTTCAGCCCAACTCCTGGAGTTCAGCATACCTGTGGCAGAAGGGAAAACTGCAGCCTCAGTTACATCTCAGCGAGGCATTCTGAGGAGGCATGTAAAACTGCGTCAAATCACAGGATGTGTGAGTATCTTGTGGAGACTGGCAACGCTGGTTGGGGCGGGCAATGCCTGGCAGTGAATGGCAGGAAGTATTACTGCTTCGTGGGGAGGTTCCTGTTCAGCACTGCATTCGATTTAAGGTTCAGATTTTAAATGTCCATCTTGCGTGGTGGAAAAGCTACAGTGAAAAGGGAAACCAAGCAGAACTACGCCCCAGGTGCTGACTTGTGATCCAAGCTAATATAATATTAAAACTGACCTGCTGTTTGTGATTACTTACAGAGCATAGTCCCTTTAAGGCTGTGCCCCAAGGGCCTGGCAGGCTAAATCAAACACAGACAGTAAATACACAGGTGGGGGCTCCAGCATGGACGTGAGGCAACGAATCTGAAAGATCATCACTGACAGGCTTCCTGTGAGAAATATGCTCTAAGGAAGAGACATAAGTGACAAGCAGGAAGCTTTTTGTTCTTTTTGGGGGTGAGGGGGGATTGGGTTTTTTTGATGCACAAGGGAAAGAAGGGTGTTTCAAGTGAAAGGGATGACACCAAGGAGGATGCAGAAACTGGGAGTGGAAAAATATACAAAGGAGGATGAAATAATAAAGCTAAACTTGGAAAGAGTTCAGGAAGGAATTAAAGCAGCGGTGTAGGTGATGTTACCATAATTAAGGGCCTTAAAGGTGGAGGACAGGAAGTTTGAGAGGTGTGGAAAGTGAGAGAAAGCCCTTATTTGCACTTCTTCTGAATGAACATCTTTAGCAGGAGGGATGCCATGGACTAGATTTTCATAAGAGATACATTTCAATGTAGATCACTATATGAAGTGGCCAGGACCCACCATCCTCACACTGAGAGAACTAAGAGTAATAAGAGGTCAGCTCTTGATCTCTTATGAAACTCTGTCTATATAGCTTTGAGCAGCAGCTAGTTGATTGGCTAAGATAGCAATAAAGGCATACACCTTATCCTGATCAGAACCTGTTAGGAATGACGGCTGGGTTTTTAAAAAAAAAAAAAAAAGACTGAAAAGAAAAAAGTGTTAATATTTGAATGACATTTGCCTTACCTCATCCAAATTCTGCCATATACATATAAAGAAATATAGTTAGTAATACTAACTTATTTGTTTTTGTTTTGATTGCAGAAACACCAAGAGACAAAAGTGGCCTGAAATGAATCCTTATTGTATTCCTAAATACTATTGCTCAGTAACATTCTTCCTGTTATCCAATTATCATAGATGCAGTCTTTTGCATGGTGGTGAGTTTTTGAAGAGCTCTGATTTTTATAATTTTCCTGCTGAAACTCCCACCTCCCCAAGTGTGACTGCTTCATCAGCGCTTCCTGGGCTGTGCATAAAACACAGACAACATAAAAAATAAGTGCTCTTTTTTCACAGCTGTATTATGCCAGCAAAACTCTTTTACTCTAATAATTACAATCTTTTCATCAGGAAAGTGGTGAAGTCCTGGAATGGGTTACATAGGGAGATGGAATCTCCATCCTTAATGGTTTTTAAGGCCCAGTTTGACAAAGCCCTGGCTGAGATGCTTTAGTTGGGGTTGGTCCTTCTTTGAGCCAGAAGTTGGACTAGATGACCTCCTGCAGTCCTTTCCAACCCTAATCTTCTAGGATTCTATGACCTATGTCACCAGCTTAGCTCTGAAAAACTAACTTCGTTATTGAATTCATCACCTGCTGAGAAAAGGACCCTAGCGGTCTCCTTAATAGGGCACAATGCAGTGGAACCCCTGAATTTCTCTCATTTGGGAGGATTCTGATTTTTGAAAGGGTGTGTATCCATGGATTCATTTTCCCTGCCTCCCTCCCTCTCTTCTTTTCAAGTCCATTAGTCTCAAATTTCCTATCAGTAGGGGATCAGCTCAGGATGCAGACATTGTAGAGCATGACAACTGAGATCCAGGAAGCTCATCTGCTACTCTTGTTACTGCATCTACCACAATGATTTGCAAATCCAGGGTAAGTCACCTTTGCCTTCTGAAGCTCTTAATACACTATATACACAGAGCACTCTAGTACCAGAGCACACTGTGGTTCGGCACATTAGGGGCAGTGTGGTTCAGGCACGTTGGGCGAGAGGTGTTCTTATCAGTGTTGTTGTGTGTCTGGTGCCGATATCAACTTGACTGCGCATGTGAATGCGTGCGTGAATCTCTGATGGCGTGCTCCCTCAGGATTACCCCGGCTCAGTTCTATAAGTGGGGACTCTGTTAGCCCAGTGATCTATAGCCTGGCTTGGATCTTTAAGCAGAGACTGAGTTAACCTGATGATCCTAAGCCAAGGTGTTCCTTTGGTTAATGCTCTGGGTCACCTTTGGCTCAAATCACTAGTGAGAACTTGGTTAGCTCAGTGATTTGGAGCCTAGGTGTACCCTGTCTGCTAGAGGTAACCTGAGGCAACACAATCGAAGAAACCAACACAACCATGGATCTTTGTTGAAATGAAGATGCCAGGCGAGGCTGTATTGCAATGTAGCACAATGGCAAGTGATCTATCTCAACAGATCTGCTGGCAGCATTCGTGCGCTCAATGCAATGGAACAGCTCAACTGCCGATAGGACTCCCCATTACCCCTTTCGGCTGCACGGGGTCTGAGCTCCAGGGCTCCTTCCTTTATACCCTCATCTGACGTAGTTAAGTTACAGAAGATGGGGATTAATATGAATATAGTAAGGTGGATAAGGAACTGGTTAAAAGGGAGACTACAGTGGGTAATACTGAAGGGTGAACTGTCAAGCTGGAGGGAGGTTACCAATGGAGTCCCTCAGGGATCTGTCTTGGGACGATCTTGTTTAACCTTTTTGTTACTGACCTTAGCACAAAAAGTGGGAATGTGCTAATAAAGTTTGTGGATGACACCAAGTTGGGAGGTATTGCCAATACAGAGAAGGACTGGGATACCATACAGAAAGATCTGGATTCACTTGTAAACTGGAGTATCAGGAATAGGATGAAATTTAATAATGGGAAGTGCAAGGTCATGCATTTAGGGACAAATAACAAGCATTTCTCCTATAAGTTGGGGATGCATCATTTGGAATGGACTGAGGAGGAGAAAGATCTGGTAGTACCGGTTGATCATAGGATGACTATGAGCCGCCAATGTGATGTGGCCGTGGAAAAAGCTAATGCGGTTCTAGGATGTATCAGGAGAGGTATTTCAAGTAGAGATAGGGAGGTGTTAGTATACAAGGCACTGGTGAGACCCCCATCTGGAATATTGCATGCAGTTCTGTTCCCCCATGTTTAAAAGGATGAATTCAAATTGGAACAGGTGCAGAGAAGGGCTACAAGGATGGTCTGTAGAGTGGAAAACTTGTCCTATGAGTGGAGACCAGTGTTCCCTCTAAGCTGCGCGGGTGCGCGGCCGTGCAGCGGTCGTCGCACCCCCCGCGCAGCAGTGAGGGACCCCTGCGCAGCCCGGCAGCCCCCGCTGCTCCCTCCAGCCCCCAGGGCAGTGGCTGTGCCACGGCACACCCGGCCTACGCCCGGCCTCTGGGCTGGCCCTCCCCGCCCCAGGGTGGGACAGGCAGGCTCAGGCTAGGGTCAGGAGCGTCTTCCTTCTCTTCTTTCTTTCCCCTTTCTTCTTTTCTTCTTTTTCTTCCTTCTTTCTCTTCCTTTCTCTTCCTTCCTTCTTTCTCTCCCTTTCTCTTCCTTCCTTCTCTCTTTTTTCTTTCTCCCTTCCTTTCTTTCCTTCTTTCTCGCCTTTGCTTTCCTTTTTCTTTCCTTCTTTCTTTTCTTTGCCTGCCTTCTTTTTACTTTCTTCCTCTCTTTGTCTTCCTTCTTTCTCTTTTTTCCTTATTTGTCTTCCTTTTTCTTTCCTTTTTTTCTTTCTCTTCTTTCCTTCCTCTTTCTTCTTTCTCTTCCTTCTTTTTTCTTTCTTTCTTTCCTCTTCCTTCCTTCCTCTTCCTGTTTCCTCTTCTTTCCTTCTTTCTCTCTTTCTTTGCTTCCTTCCTTCCTTTCTCTTCCTTCTCTTTTTTCTTTCTCTCTTTCTTTCCTTCTTTCTCTTTCTTTGCTTCCTTCCTTTCTCTTCCTTCTCTTCTTTCCTTCCTCTTTCTTCTTTCTCTTCCTTCTTTTCTCTTTCTTTCTCTTCCTTTCTCTTCCTTCCTTCTTTCTCTCCCTTTCTCTTCCTTCCTTCTCTCTTTTTTCTTTCTCCCTTCCTTTTTCTTTCCTTCTTTCTCTCCTTTGCTTTCCTTCTTTTTTCTTTCTTCCTCTCTTTCTCTTCCTTTCTCTTTTTTCCTTCTTTGTCTTCCTTTTTCTTTCCTTCTTTTTTCTTTCTTTCTTTTCTTTCCTTCCTCTTTCTTCTTTCTCTTCCTTCTTTCCTCTTCTTTCCTTCTCTCTTTCTTTTTCTCTTCCTCCCTTTTTCTCTCTTCCTTCCTTCCTTCCTTCTTTTTTCCTTCCTTTTTTAAAAAAACTTTTAAAAAATTAATTTTAAATAAAAACCTTTCTAAAAATTAAATTTCAATTCAAAATTCATTCAAATTCAATTAAACACAATTAATTAATTCTATTTACAATTACTTTAACTTCAATTAATGCCTATAATTTCTGTCGTGTGAGTTTACACAAAAATTTTATTCAGAAAAAGTTTTGCACATGGCTTGAAAATTTTGCACACAAGCCGACA
Source organism: Pelusios castaneus (assembly GCA_007922175.1). NCBI lineage: Eukaryota > Metazoa > Chordata > Testudines > Pelomedusidae > Pelusios > Pelusios castaneus. Next base: position 13,210,004 of record ML685766.1, read on the forward strand.
AACCTTAGAGGGAACTTTGGTGGAGACTCAAGAAGCTTGGCTTGTTTAGCCTAACCAAAAGAAGGTTGAGGGGGATATGATTGCTCTCTATAAATAAATCAGAGGGATTAACATCAGGGAGGGAGAGGAATTACCTGAGTACAGCACCAATGTGCCCACCAGAACAAATGGTTATAAACTGTCCATCAAGAAATTTAGGCTTGAAATTAGATGCAGGTTTCTAACCATTAGAGGAGTAAAGTTCTGGAATAGCCTTCCAAGGGGAGTTGTGGGGGCAAAAACCATAACTGCTTTCAAAACTGAGCTTGATAAATTTATGGAGGGGCTGGTATGATCAGATAGCCTGTTTTCGAATTTCACTGATCTTTGGCTACAGGTGGTGGATATACAAGTGGCCTAAGAGGGGAGAGTACATGGAGTGGGTTCTGAGTTATTACAGAGAATTGTTTCTTGTGTAACTGGCTGTTGAGACTTGCCCACGTGCTCAGGGTTTACCTGATTGCCATATTTGGGGCCAGGAAGGAATTTTCTCCCAGGGCTGATTGGCCTGGGCTCTGGGGTTTTTTTGCCTTCCTCTGTAGCACAGGGCATGGCTCACCTACCGGTGAATTCTCTGTATCTTAAAGTCCTTAAATCATGATTTAAGGAGGTAAATAACTCAGTCATAGGTTGGTGGCCTATTGCTGGAGTGGGTGGTTGAGGTCTTGAGGCCTGCATTTTGCAGGTTAGACTAGATGATCATACTGGTCCCTTCTGACCTTAAAGTCTATGAGTCTATGAGACTTTACATTGATTGGTCCATATACTGATAGATTCACGCATTGATCGGTCCACGCATTACTGGGCATCTCCATCCATCAAGGTGTCATGGTTTGACCAAACCTTACCTTTGCCTGGGCCAAACTATGCAAAACATCTCTCCTTATCTCTTTGGTGTTAGACCAACCCAACACCGCCTTTCTCAAGGTACATTCTAATTTTTATACTTATTATTGCAATTTCAGCTTCTTTTTTTGCCAATTTCAGTGAAGTCGGACTTTCACAACCTGTCTCTTGTCAGTACCTTCAGTTCAGGCCTGCAGTACATTCAGTTCAGGCCCACTGTTTTGGATTATTTTGTTAGGCCTTGGGCCAGCACCTAGGCACTTCTACTTGTCTTTCTATTTTAACCTTTTACTTTCTCCTACATACACTATTACAGAAAAAAAAAAAAAGATAGCCTAACACTCTCAGGCAACGTTCCACTTTTGTGTAAAGTCCCATGGCTTCTCCCCTAAGGTCTCATCTGCAAGACCCACACAGTAAACTGCATGTCACTCAGTGCATCTACCCTAAAAGGATGGATGGCTGAGTCAACCCTGTTGGGATTTGACTATAGACTGGTGTAACCTGTATATTGTTAGCCTGCATCCATCCTTTAAAAACATACAGTAATCTGGGGTTGTCTATGCCAGTGGCATTGCTGGCACCGGGCAGATGGGGCACATGCCCCGAATCCCAGCACCAGTGCCCCGAGTCAGGCAGGGATCCGGGGGCTGGCTGCCGCTGACCCAATGTGGCCCCCGCTGGGATCCAGGGCCCAGGTTCCTGGTGGCCAGATGCGGCCCCCTCCGGGGTCCAGGATCCGGGGCTCGTCTGCCGCTTGCCTGATGCAGCTCCTGCCGGGACCCGGGACCTCAACCCAGCTGCCACCAGCCCGATGGAGCTCTTGCCAGGGCCCGGAGCCTTGGGGCCCAGCTGCCACCAGCTTGATGCGACCCCCGCCAGGGCCGGGACCCAGGGATGGATTGGGCCCTGGATCGGGCCCTCGGGCCCAGGCCCCAAACCTCTTTTTGGGGCAGCAGCACCCCTGGTCTATGCAATATGTGTCCATAGCTATTGCTGTCATCTTATTATATTATAGGTCACAGTAGCTTGGGGTTTGCTCAGAATAGACACTGCCCACAGACCAGATTAACTAACTGAATACATAGATAAAAGGAAGAGAAAAGAAGTAAGCTTTTGTTCCTTTCAGTTTGCATTTCTGCATTCCCTCTGCCAGGGCTCAGGGCCAGCACTTTCTTTTACAGACAGCCAAAAGTGCAGGCTGTGTGTTGTTCTTTGATTCTGAAAATGTTTAGTTCTGCTACTGGACAGAGCACATTCAGACCACGTAACCCCTTCCTGCTCTCTGAGGAGCAGCAGCATCCCTACGTGCAGCGCATAGGGGAAGTTAGAAGGCAGAATGACATAGTGATTAGAGAAGGGACATGAGGTCAGGAGCTCTAGATCCATGCATTAGCCATGGTACATATGCTGTACAGTTATAAAGGCCCCAAAGTTATATTTTCACCTTGTAATTAAAGCACATTTTCCCTTCTAAAAATATTTTTACCACAGGCCAGATTCCTCTGATATTCCATTTCATATTATTTCACAGGAGCAGTGGAAGGTCTCAAGAATGGAAATCAGGCCAAGTCCCTAATTTTTGGCCTTCTGATGCCACCAAAAGGTTTAGTATCCTCCATATGCCAGAGTTATTACAGCTAGAGATGGACCTGAACAGCAAAGTTCAGATTTGCATTTTTCAGCATCTATTATATCCAGAGAAGGATAACCACAAAGATTGGATTTGAACCTGGATTCAAACTTTCCCTAATCTAATCTACCAGCTGTGTTTCTAATGCACCCAACCCTGTATGAGGTTGATGATGTTCCTAAATTCAAGATTCAGGCCCATCTCTAATTTCAATAGTGGTGAAAATTCAGTTATAAATGGACATAGTTTTCACTCAGAGGAAAAGGGAGGCCAGCTAATAGAAGTGGATCATTATAGAAGTCACACAATAATTTTTCCCTGGACTCTTATCACTTCAAGACATTATCCTAACAGATCTCACAACTAGGCAAAGTCAGGCATTATCATTCATTGCTTGGAAGTCCCCTAAGGAAACCCAGTTAGTGCAGAAGGCAATGTTAATAAATCAGTAGGTGTCACTCTTCTGAGTCAGCACTGAACCAATTTGTCCATGTTATTTATTCTGCAACTGTAGCTTAATTTTAATGATTTCTTGCAATGCTTCTCAATCCATTACTACATTTAAAATATTTTAAAATAATTATAATGTGACCAACCATGCATTTAAAAAACAAACCCACTGCAGGGGAAGAGACCTCCTGTACCAGCCCTCTGTATTCAATCTAAGCAGAGAAGTAAAGGGAGACCTTGTGACAGGCTGCTCCCCAAATCCAGTCTGGTGTGCCGCTATGACCCCTCAAACCCTGCTCCTGAACCCCAATTCACCCCGCTCGGCTGGGTGACCACTCACTCCTGAGTCAGTCCACACCAGCCACCAGCGTGTAAATGGTCCCAGGCAGTGGGTGTAAATCCACTAGCCACACAGGCGTTCGTCCCCAAGCAAAAGCACACCCAGCCCCAGACATTACACTGGGAGCCACTGCCTTATAGGGAGTGGGACCCACTTCCAATCACCTTAGTCTCAAATCCGTCCACTTAACAAGAAAGTGGATTGTGCTCAGCCTTCCACATCCACACCCTCTAAAGATCACACACCTTTAGATAAAACAAATACTAGTTTATTGATCAGAGTACAATTTCAAGTGAGAACATGGCCAATCAAGGCAAATTCTTACTCTAAATGAGTCAAGAGTGACCACTATCAAAAGGTGTAAACCGCTTACTAGTCTAACATCTCTACCTAAACTGACCTCATAGTCCAAGATTATGCACAAGGGCTATGTCTACACTTGTAAAGTTAAGTCGACTCTGTTAAGTCGACTACAAATAAGTGACCCTTTGAAACTGTGGGCACAATAAAGGGGTTTAGGCTGTGGGCCCATTCCAAATAAAAACTTCAACACTGAAATGCATTTCCCTTGAGGATGGAAGTATTATCACACAGAAATACTGCACAAGACTGCTGGAGACAAACTAAAGAATATTTTATCCACCCGAAAATGCCAGGGGTCTAGTAAGCAGATATTGGTTTTATTTTTAGCTTGTTTTCTGAGTATGATTGAGTTTTCAACAAGATTATCAAGTAGAGGTTCTGTCCTCTGTTGCAATGGGTTCCTTTTTAATTCTAAATTTAGCCATGTTATTTGTGAATGGTTATTAAATGATTGACTAATTATGTAAATTACAAGAAGCAAATATTAACATAGCTAGAGTTAACATTCTAATATTTATAAATATGCTTTTTCTAGGGTGTATCTGTGCACCTCAGCTAATGGAGTTAGCCCCACAACACCCTGGTGAGATAAGGAATTATTATCATCTTCTTTTACAAATGGGAAATGGAGGCACAGAGAGATTAAAATACTTGCCCGGAATCACAAAATAAGTTTGTGCTGCCCACGACAAGGTATTTGGGGCCTTTTTTCAGCTTTACATGGATATGAATTCCATTTTAAGGTCATGTTATCAAAACTGTGTAAGAGAACATGAGTAGAAATGAGCGCTCAGATCTCAGAAATGATCTCACAGATCCTCAAACATACATAGGAGCCTACTTCCCATTGAAATCAATGGGATGGGAGGTAGGCTCCTATATCTTTGAGGAGCTGGGCCTACATATCTTGTTGGAGGTGTGTACCTTTTGTTTCTGTTATTGCCCACATAAAACATATGACAGGTGATGTCTGACGTAATTGTAAGTCAAGAAGTGATAATCTCCCCTCTAGTCTAAATTACATTTATAGCTAAAATGACATAACCAAATATCCGCAGTAAGCTATTCCAAGGTTGATGTTGCGGTGACATCTAGGCATCTGTCAGGTTTTTTTACTGAGCTGCATGACCATCGGTAGTTTGGTGTCACAGCATGTGACACTTCCTGCCCTTAATGTGAGGAAGCCTTATTGTGCCTGCCATGGGTCAGCCCCTCCTACTCGATTGGCCTCGGACAACACAAGCACTGGATCTGTGTAGGCCCCGTTCTCTCTACAGGTTAGCAATATGTGGACTCTAGCGTGTCCATTCTCTGGTCCACTAGACACTTGCAGAATTTACAGATTAGCGGATCCCACAGAAGCAGAGCACCCCAATTTACCAGTTTTCTTTCAGATCACTGCTTCATTTAACATACAGCACTAAGGGTATATCTACACAGGAGCCTTAGGCCGACTTAAGGAAGGTTAAGTCGACCTACAGACTTCTGCATCCACATTGGGCTCTTATTAAGTTGACTTAAGCGCTTCCTTAAGTCGACTGAATAACACCGCTTCTTACAGTCGACTTAATGCTTAAGTCAACCTTATTAAGTCGACTTAATCCAGTGTAGACAGAGGAAGCCCTTAAGTTGACCTAATTGGCCTCCAGGCCCCCTCCCAGCTACCCACAATGCACCAATCCTCCGTCAACCTAGCACCTGCCAGTGTGGACTCAGGTAGTCAACAGAGCCTCCAGTGTAGACATACACTTAGAGATGTTTTTAGTGAAAACAAGTAAATATTTATATAACAAAATACAGGGGTTAGAGAAGTAGCAAGTCAAAGCATTAGAAATGAATGGCTACGTGTAAAATAAAATCATAACATGCCTTCTAAAGCCTACACTTAACTAACAAGATACAGTCTTGTCTAATGCAGTTCATCTCTTTTTTTACTTCAGTCTTCACAGGGAAGGCCAGCTCCCAGGCTACTACACTGGGTAACGCAGAATGGAAAGAAGAGCAGCCCTCAGTGATGGAAGGTCAGGTTAGGGACTACTTAAAGAAGTTGGCTGTGTACAAGTCTATGGGGCCAGATGAACTACATCCAAGGGTGCTGAGGGAGTTGGCCGATGTGATTGCAGAGCCACTGGCCATTATCTCTGAAAACTTGTGGCGAACGGGGGAGGGCCCAGAGGATTGTAAAAAGGCAAATATAGTACCTATCTTCAAGAAAGGGAAAAAGGAGGATCCGGGGAACTACAGACCTGTCAGCCTCACCTCAGTCCCCGGAAAAATCATGGAGCAGGTTCTCCATCCTGAATCCATCCTGAAACACTTGGAGGAAAATAGAGTGATCAGGAACAGTCAGCATGGATTCACTAAGAGCAAATCGTGCCTGAACAACCTGATTGTCTTCTATGATGAGATGACTGGATTTGTAGATGCGGGAATAGCCGTTGACGTGATATACCTCAACTTTAACAAGGCTTTTGATACAGTTTCCCACAGCATTCTCATAGGCAAGTTAAGGAAGTATGGGTTGGATAAGTGGACCATAAGATGGATAGAAAACTGGCTATATCAATGGGCTCAGCAGGTAGGAATCAATGGCTCAATGTCCAATTGGCAACCAGTAACAAATGGAGTGCCTCAGGGGTCGGTCCTGGGGCTGGTTCTGTTCAACATCTTCATTAATGATCTGGATGATGGGATAGATTGCATGCTCTGTAAGTTCACGGATGACACCAAGCTGCGGGGAATGGTAGACATGCTGGAGGGCAGGAACAGGATTCAGGGAGACTTAGACAAATTGGAACACTGGGCCAAAAGAAATCTCATGAGGTTCAACAAGGACAAGTGCGAAGTCCTGTACTTAGGATGGAAAAATCCCATGTACTGCTACAGGCTGGGGACTGATCGGCTAAGTCGCAGCACTGTAGAAAAGGACCTGGGGGTTATGGTGGACAGGAAGCTGGATATGAGTCAGCAGTGTGCTCTTGTTGCCAAAAAGGCCAATGGCATATTGGGCTGCGTCAGTAGGACTGTCGCTAGCATATCGAGGGATGTGATAATTCCCCTCTATTCGGAACTGGGGAGGCCGCATCTGGAATACTGTGTCCAGTTTTGGGCTCCCCACTACAGAAAGGATATGGACAAATAAGAAAGAGTCCAGCGGAGGACAATGAAAATGGTTAGAGGGCTGGGACACATGACTTATGAGGAGAGACTGAAGGAACTAGGCTTATTTAGTCTGCAGAAGAGAAGACTGAGGGGGGATTTGATAGCAACCTTCAACTACTTGCAGGGGTGCTCCAAAGAGGAGGGAGCTAGGCTGTTCTCGGTAGTAACAGAGGACAGAACAAGGAGCAATGGTTTCAAGCTGCAGCTGGGGAGGTCGAGGCTAGATATTAGGAAAGTCTTTCTGACTAGGAGGGTGGTGAAGCATTGGAATGGGTTGTCTAGGGAGGTGGTGGAATCTCTGTCTTTGGAGATATTTAAGGTCTGGTTAGACAAAACCCTGGCTGGAATGCTTTAGTGGAAGTGGTCCTGCTTTTAGCAGGGGGTTGGACTAGATGACCTCATGAGGTCCCTTCCAGCCCTAAGATTCTATGATTCTATGATCTCCCCTGAAGTCTCTGCAGCATTTTGCAATCAAGTTGGCTCTGACTCTCCTTTCATAAAACAGAACATGCTGACAGTTTATATCCTCATGAAGCACCCAGTGTAACTCAATCCAGCAAGCTATACCCAGAAAGGTCGATTTAAGCTTTAAATTGACTGAATTAAGTCGACTTAATCCAGTGTAGACAGGGAAAGCCCTTAAATTGACCTAATTGGCCTCCAGGCCCCCTCCTAGCTACCCACAATGCACCATTCCTCCATCAACCTAGCACCTGCCAGTGTGGACGCAGGCAGTAGACAGAGGCTCTAATGTAGATATACCCTTAGAGATGTTTTTAGTGAAAACAAGTAAATGTTTATATAACAAAGTACAGGGGTTAGAGAAGTAACAAGTCAAAGCATTAGAAATGAATGGCTACATGTAAAATAAAATCATAACATGCCTTCTAAAGTCTACACTTAACTAACAAGATACAGTCTTGTCTAATGCAGTTCATCTCACCTGAAGTCTCTGCAGCATTTTCCAATCAGGTTGGCTATGACTCTCCTTTCATAAAACAGAACATGCTGACAGTTTGTATCCTCATGAAGCACCCGGTGTAACTCAGTCCAGTGAGCTATCCCCAGAAAATCTATTGTGTTCATAAACAGGATCTCTCCCTTCTGTTTTTGTTTTTAATTTTCTTGCAGATTTTTTCTCATGTGAATTCACAATATTTTCATTAACATCACGCTCAATAGTTCATATAGACTGACACTGTAAGCCAGAGAGCTAAGCATATATTACCTCCTTTCTGAACAGAATTTGTTTACTACCTTCCAGTGATCTGTCTGAACTCCAATACCTAAAGAACATAGTTTTCAGTATAGATACATAACTCTTTAAATATCATCCATCCATACATCTCAATGATTAGAATGCCCAGTCCATTACTGGCTGTTGATAGAGAATTCACATGTACACTATTAAGAAGACAGACTCAAGAGATCCCTAAGAGCGAAAACCTTATTGGCACTAAGAGACCCTATGTATATGGGGATTTGTTGATTTGCTTTGGTTTTTAACCCTAAAAGGCACTCTCCAGTTTCACTTGGAGTCAATTCAAAACAAAACTCAGAAGAAATGGCCAAATTTCATGGTTTCACATTGACACTAGAGATGGACCCAGCCAAAGTTCTAGGTTGTTTTGGATATATATATATATATATATATTTTTTGGGGGGGGGGGCTCAGCCCATTTTGGAAGTGCACAGAGTTTATATTTTCAAGCTTTTTTCTGCAATCATGAAAGCTAGATACTGATAATTTTTTTAAGATGAAAGTTAAGATTAACACACAATCATCTGAGTCCAAGAGCTGGGGTTTTATGAAAAATACCATATATTTACGGTAAACTTGAATCGGCACTGCATTTTTTCAAGAGCATTGTTTACCCACAGGGTTTAATTCCAGTAATTTAAAGGTTTATGTTTTATAGACAGTGGAGGGTGAACCTGGACAATTTGGGCAGAAATCCAAGGCTTGTAGAGCCAGCTGCTCTGGAGTCCAGCCAAAGGTTGCAGGCTGGGTTCGGAAGATGTATTATCAGTGTTGTTGCATCTTGCATTGGTAAGACAGTGGACTTCGGTGAACGTTGAACTGCTGACATAGTATTGTCTGCATTTGTCAGTGCTGTCTCCTGAACAGGACACAAATACGTAGTCAGCATTTGGTCTGAATTATTCTGATGAACTGAAAATACGCAAAATGGGTAGTATCAACCAGAGTGTGTGAGCGGCTTCACATTCTGGTTGATACTCCTTTTCTGGGACAAAAACATTTAGCTCTATGCTTAGCCAACTGTCTACATCTAGACCTAAGACTAGGGATTCTCAAACTGAGGTTTGGGACCCCTCAAGGGGTTGCAAGATTCTTATGGGGGAGGGGTCACAAGCTGTCAGCCCCCATGAATGGCTGATAGCCAGAGCTCTTCAGAGCTGTGTGACCGGGAAGCAGCAGCTCCTGGCCGGGTGCTCAGAATATAGCACCACCCCAGCCAGGCCCATCCTTGGGGGGGGGGGGGGCAAATGGGGCAATTGCCCCGGGCCCCGCAGTTACGTAGGCCCATGGCCACGCTTTGCCCCAGTCCCAGCTGCCTTCAGCAGCGGGCCAATGGCAGCGGAGTAGGGCGAGAGCGCTTTGCTCGGCCCTCCCAGCCCCCAGGGCAGTGCAGCAGGCCGGCCCAGGGGCAGGGCGAGCGGGTATGCACGCAGCAGGCCTGCTCTGGGCCGGCCTGGCCCGCCCCAGCCCCACACACGGTTCCTGGCTACAGCCGGGGCGGAGCCGGCCCCTGCTGGCAGTGTGGCCTCAGCTGGGGCTGGCTCCCAGCAGTGGCTGAGAACCAGCGGTGGCCTGGGGTCCCAGCCGCAGCTGGCTCCTGGCCACAACCTCAGCTGGGGCCGGCTTCTGCCAGCGAGTGGCCTCGTGTCTGCCGTCAGGCGGCCTCGGGTTCCTAGCTGGGGCCAGCTCCCAGTCCCTGGGGGGTGACAGGAGTCCCTGGGGGGGCAGAGCGGGTCTGCCCGCCAGAGTCCCCTCCAGCATGGGGGTGGGGAGAGCAGGGGCCCCACCTCGGCCGATTGGCCCTGGGCCCCACTCCCCCCATGGGGCGGCCCTGACCCAAGCAGCAGCACAGAAGTAAAGGAGGGATGGCATGTAGGGTGGGAAGCATGGCATGGAGGAGTTGTCACTTCGGGATGGGAGGGAGAGTCGTCACAGCCTAAAATATTTTCAAAGGGGTTTCCAGAAAAAAAAAGTTTAAGAACCCTTGTCTTAGATTCAGATCATCAAAGATATTTAGGTTCCTAATTCCTATTGATTTTAAGTATGAGACTTAACTCCTGGGTGAAACCACTTTCTTATTCCAAAATAAGTGTTTCAGCCTCTCATCATAAACTGGAGCACAGGAGCAAGCCAAGAACTGAAGCAAATTCAGTTAAAAACCTTTGCTCAGCTAATTCCTTCCTCCCCTTAATCTCTTCAATGATCCATAGTAAAGAATGAAAACTCCAAATACTAAAAAATTGGAACTCTGTTTTGATGGCATGTGGGGAAACACCCTTATCTCCTACCACTAAAGAACTTGTCCCTGTTTCTTGGAGGGATGGAGGTCTTAGACGACACAGTGATGGGTGACTTTACACAAAACTACACAGATGGCATAGGCTTTTGATCTTTATTTTGCTTTGCTTGCCCATATTTTACTTTGTCAACTGGGGAGAAGTGCTTTAAAACTATCTGCTGCAGCAGGTGAGCCTGAAGAAAGAGAATGTCTTTGCTTACATATATAAGCCAGGCCTCCCAGCAGCTACATCATTAGTCTTGCCAGGCAGTTGAGGAAAAGTTTCCAGGTAAAGAAGGACATGGGTTGAGATATAGTGGAGTTACACTACAGATTAATTTGGTCCAAAATAGGCCATTTCTTACACAGTTGCCATGGAATTTTCCTGCCATACGTATCTACAGCAAGAACTCATTTTTCAGGGTATGTATGGATAAACTCCCCATGTCCCTTGGTTACATCCAATCAGGGAAATTAAAGCAGTCTTCCTTGATTTTATTTTTTCCCTGGCCGAGTTGTATGATCAGAAGGTAGGTAAGAAGCTGAATGACTATTGAAGACGGCTTTACTCAGTCGTTAGGAAATGCCTAAATGTTACCGGTAATTACATTTTTCTGCATTGAGCATTTTCAATCATCTGGTTTCCTTTCATGGATTTGATATATATTTCAGGCAATGGAGATGGAGTTCCTCTGAGTTTATGTTCAGGCTGGAGGTGAATTCATTTTCAGTATTTCATTTATGATTGCGCTATCCCTTGATGGCCAGACCCCACTGAGATCTCTGGCACATACTCAGTCAAGAAAATGTAGACCAGTTATTACAAAGCAGAGCCCAGCCTAGTAAAGCAAGAAGATCTTTTCAGCTATTCTGTGGGTCTGACACATTTTTCAAAGGGATGCACACCGAAGTCTAAATTGAATGCCAGTGCCATTATTTGTTAGTGGGATTTACACAGGCTGCTATAAACAATATATGCTTCCTGGATCCCCCCAGAAGTGCTCCTTGCTGCACAGTTCGATTATTAAATGAACTCTTCTCCAAAACTGTTCTCTGGGTGGGCATTTTGGGGGGCTGGGGCTCCCCTGATTCCCCCACTAGACCCTCATTCAAATGGTTTATAATGTCCTTTCCCTTGTTCTCCAGAAAAAGCACACCAACAAAAGAAAGGTCCTATTTCTCACGCTCTCCCTTGAGAGAGAAGGAATCAGAATAAAAATAAGGAAAGGCAATGATGATCTGTCTTTTGGGTCACCTCTTTGGGACTTCACTTTCAGCCAATGTCTTTAATTGGGGTCTACTTCCAGCCCTCATCTTGGGGCACCCTGCTTTATTGCTAGTCCATGTGGTGCAAAGGTAGTGAGGCCTACAGATGCCTCCTTCTTAGCTGATCTGTCTCGGTTGTTAGCCGTCTCTGAGGTACAATAGTCTTCTTTCTATTCACTGCCCTGACTTCTGGTAGTTTTTCCCCTTTGAAGCTCTTCCCCTCCAGGCAGAGCAAGCCTTACAGGTATGCCTGGTTAATGCTGAATGAGCCCAGGAGGGCTTGTTAGTCACCTCTCTAGCAGAGTAAGGGTGTGCTCCTTCACAGGGATATATTCAATAAGTTGCAGCTTTCCTTCAAAAGCATTATAAAAATGTTCCCTTTACTCAAGCCAGGCAGGTTTTGCTAGTATCAAAGCAAAATATAGTCTGCTATTACCATGAAATAGCATTAGCATAAATAGAAAAGAATCAGGACGTTAAAAAAAAAATCCCACATAAGTGGCCTGCTCATTTCGCTAGACTTCACAGTAGCTGAGGAACTGTGAAATTTCCATAATAATCTAGAGCAGAGAAAAACAAACAACAATTTTATTGATAGGGAAATTACAGCCTGTTATAAAATTCTACAGCTCTGTTCAATGGCCCTTTAACAGCACTGAAAGTATATATTAATGTATAAATGGAAGTGCAATGTAAATAAAATATTTAGTACAGTTTGACTGCAGACACATCCTGATAGTATTTCAGTGCACGGGCTCAGGAGTGCAGACATGTATTTGGATTCTGTACCCGCCTAGGCCGTTAACTAGTGGCATCTGATAGCTTTGTGGTGATGATTGCTCAGTTGCTCCATGGCACATACAGTACTTCTAAAAAAAGCACAGTACCAACCAGTCTATGAGATGGCACTGATTTTTGGAGGGCTGTTACATTCATTATTTTTTTTAAAAAAGGACTTAGCAGTAATGGTCCCACACACTCCAACTTGCAATAAAATTGTTACAGTGTTTTGGAGGGTTACTGCCAAGTACAGTGATATTTTTTCAGTTGGCCTGTTTTTCTATTAGGAAACAAAGTGCTCTATGTAGACAGGGAAAGAGGGAGGGAGGGAGGAAGCCCTAGAGAATGAATGAGGAAAAGGCTTAAAGTGACCACTAACAGAGATTGGGAATAGGACTCTGGCTATATTAGTGGTTGCCATGAAGCCTTGGGTATGTCAAAATGGGGAGAGGGCACCTGCTGTGTCAGAACCAGGGGTGGATAGAGCTATTTATACATATATTCTTCTCATGCTGCCCCTCTTGTTCTTTAACTCTGGATTTATGGTCTGGGAAATGCAACGGAAAGATTGAGAGCGTTGCCTCAATTTCATAACGAGCATCACAGTTCGAGTTCATCTTTATCTGCTGTGAATGCTCATGACACAAGCTACCCAGGCAGCTCTTGGATATACACTTGGGACCCAACCTTGCAACCCTGCCAGGTGTAGTGCTTTTTACTGTGGGTGGACTGATCGGACTCACTGAACAATGGAGCTATTGCTGGTCATAAGCACTCTGTAAGCAAATGTGGCCTTTGGCACACTACAAGCAAATGTGTGGGAGTGTAGAGGCATTAGTCAACAAATAAAATTGAAGATCTCCCAAACCACCGTGGAAGTTGCCAACTTCGAAGTATGCATGCGAAACCTGGATGGTGTACAGATGCCATGCTGTGACTCTGAATCACTTTCCCAGGGACTATTTGAGGAAACTGGGGAGGATAAGATGGTGACAATGTTCGGAACACTGAGGTTCTCATACAAGCAGATATTCCAAGCATCCATACTCTGTGAATGAATGAGGAATGAGATGGGTAGGCAGATGGGCAGATGAGATGAGCAGGCTATGTCACCAGAATGTCAGATGAGTGACTGTCGAAGAAGATCTTTTATGGCATGCTGAAGGAGGAAAAGTGCTCTCTGGGAGGCCAGAAGAAAAGTTTCAAGGACTCCTTCAAGTTATCCTTGAGGTGTTTCAACATTGACCCAGAGTTTTGGGACGATCTCACGGGGGATTGTTCTACCTGGAGAACTGCTGAGGCAGAGCAGAAGCACTAGCACTGTAAATCTTGCAGAAGCAGCAAGTCTGTTGTTCAACAAGCAACCCATAGCAGCATCTCCTGTTCAGTGTGCCACAGACGGTTCAAAGCTTCGATTGGCTTGATCAGCCACACACATGTTCACAGAAACCAGACCAACTAGTGATGTCATGGGCATCTTTGAACTCAAAGCATAAACAACAACAGTAAGTATCTACAGGATTGCACTTGTTACATTAGCCTGTTGTCTGATGAAAATGTCATGTCATAACTGAACGCAAATAGTGTGGTTAGGAGTGGTTTTTTTATTTTGTGTTTTCTTCCGTAAATGTGAACTCTAAAGGGTGCCTGGTGTAGTCATTTACACATTCAGGCAAAGTAGGTGTGAAATACTATCAAGTCAGAATGACAATACATTGCACAATGATCATGATTTCCCAAAGGGCAATGCAGTGGAGAACATGGTCCTAGAATTCTCCTGTTAGCAGTGTCCCGTTGAACAAGCTGCAGCCAGCCAGGTGATGTTTATCTATGTTTACCTATAAGGCTTGCCCTGAAAATAATATTTGGGTAGAGTTTTTTTTCCTTTGGGTGTAAGGGGTTGATTGTATGGCTGCACAAAAGCCAGCTGAACAGTTAATGCTTTAACCTTGCGTATAATTTATACAATAAACAAAGTCACATGTTTCTCTAATAATTTAGATGTAAGCAAATGTTGATTTATTCAGGAAGGCTACTGCCCGCAGCAATGCCTGCAGCACTGAAATTTGAATTAAACTAGGACAGAAGCAGGCTAGTCTATAATAACATTTGTATAATTTTATTTTTGCCCTTGGCTCAGTTCATTTCCTTCCACAGTGGATGCATGAAATTGGTTCTTCAGCCACCTTTAGCTGATGTTCATTGATATCGGGGGTAGGCAGAGAAGCAAGAGAACAGAACCTTTTTAGACTTTGTGTTTCCAATCATAAGGCCATGAATTCCTGGGTCATTTATGACAATGATTTTTTCTCCTGTATTTTGCTCTCTGCATATATATCTGAACAGCTCCATTTAACCAGGAGATATAGGGTTCTCCCCCTCCCCATTTTTCTTTGCGGGGACTCTTAGAACAGAGACTGTTAAACAGATGCAAATATTGTGCTGCTTTTATTCTTTTATTCAAGCCCGAGGGCATGAAATTTGAGTTCTCTCACTCTGCTTTCAACACTGAGAGGACTGTATGAGATTTTAAGAATGATGGTGAAAAATAAGCACTAGTACAAATGCCTGGAATGGATCGATTGATTTGATTTCATCTTCCCCTTCTTAGAGGAGAAAATACACTGAATAATGGATGGATTGCAGAGAAAAACAAGGCAGTAATTCCGTCAGTGGTTTCTAGTGACAACATAAACCACAGTTTCAAAGCTCAAATGATTCACATCACCAGAACTCAAAGATAAAGTGTTTTCCTTTGTCCAAGGTTGGGGGTACAATGAGCTACCAACTGGAGGATCCCAATTTGAATCTCATACTCAGTCCTTTGTTGCCAGGCTGGCAGGAGCTAGGAATGCAAAGGGCTTATGCTCAATCCCTTTTGCAGAGTAGAAGCCCATGTATTATTCTTCAGTGACCCCTCCAGTGCTCCTGAGAACTGGCTTGATGGGCTTGGGAGGGTATCGTATTTAGTTTTCTTGACCCAAAGGGATGATCATAATGGTGCACAGCCTTTCTGGCCTGAGGAGTGTAAACAAAACTGGGGCTAGAAAGCGGGGGGCAGGGAGAGGCTACTGGCAGAAACCTGCTAATATCTCTGTCTGTGACAAGGGGCATATTTTAAGCGCAGCCGGGACTACCAAACATATGAATAATAGGGACTCTTGTTTTTTCCAGATTTAAGCCTGCCCAGGTGCAAAACTCCTACAAACTGTTGCTGATGCAGTGGTAGGAGCCTTCATGCTCAAAACACCATGTATTCAGTGATTTCCTGGGTGAAGAATAACTGTATCTTTAGAGCCCTCTTGCTCAAAAAAACAAAAAACAAAACAAAACAAAAAACAATTTCCAAACACGAACCAAAGATAAACCAATGTAGTCCTGTCTGCAAAACAGATAGGCTGAGAGTCCGAGGCCAGGTCTACACTACGAAATTATGTTGACCTAATTTATGACAGCATACGGCCGCCACAGATGTTAAATTGCCTGTGTCTGAGCTCACTTGGCTCCCTAATAGTCAGCACCGCAGGTCGTCACCAGGCACTGTTATCGCCTGTATTGTCAGTTTGGGGCATTGCGGGGTGGCTCCTGAAAGCCAGTAATAGTCAATGCAAGCAATGCAATGTCTACATTAACACTCCATCGGCCCAATTGCATTGACCATGACCCTATGCGGCTGGAGGTGGTGGTATTACTAAAAAGAGTGTAGAGAGGCACTTACGTTGGCAGGAGGCAAATTTAAGTGAAGACACTTCCACAGGTCGACTCAAGGCAGCATGCGTCAACCTAACCCTTTAGTATAGCCCAGGCCTGAGCTCTGGGAGCTGTGAACTCTTCCTATTCGTGCTATTTTCATGTTCCTTCTGAAACCTAAAAATGGCTACGTCTACACTTGTAAATTTAGGTCGACTTTAGATAAGTCGACTTAACTAAGTCGACTTTAAGTTGACTTAGTTAAGTCGACTTAGCATGTCTACACTGAAATATAAACTTGACTTAGGGGAGAATTTACAAAGTCGACCTAGAGAGTCCACACTGAACGCCTAGGTCGACTTCTAGAGGCTAGGGGGACCTTGGGCAGGTCCATGGTGGCAGGGGGGGCACCCCTTGCCCAGTGCCAGGGGGCTCAGCCTTTGTCCCATTGCACATGGGTACAATGGGGCAAAGGGGAACAGGGACCCTGGCAGGGCATAGGGGCAGGGTGGGCAGGGCTCTGCCCTGCCCTGTGGGGGGGGCATGCCAGGCTCCCCCTGTGCCCCCCCCTGGCAGGGAGGGCAGTGGGGGAGTCTTGGAGTAGCCCTAAGTCGACTTAGGACTACTTCAGGTCTACACTGGCTTAAGTCGACTTGAAAAAGTCGACTTAAACCTAAAGTCGACCTAAAAGTAGGTTTAATAAAGTCGACTTAATTTTCATTAAGTCGACTTTATTATCCTTAAGTCGACTTAAGCAGCTTGCTTAAGTCGACTTAAGGAAACTGTAGTGTAGACGCAGGGTAAATTAAGTCGATTTAAGCAAGCTTAAATTGACTTAATTTACAAGTGCAGACGCACCCAATGGCACTTCAAAATGCCATCATTGTTAACTATTCCATTGCTGATTGGTTTGGCAGAAACATTCATATAATATGCTTGTCTGTCATCGTTGGTTACCAGCAGGTAGATTGGTACAGCAAGGCAGCTGACTGAAGGAGTGGGAAATGAGACATTCAAACCCATCCATTAGCTATTTAAAGTAATCTCTGACCATGCGAAAAAGTGGGAATGAAAGGAGAGCTGCCTCTCTGCCCCGCTGCCAAATGCCTCA
This sequence comes from Pelusios castaneus, assembly GCA_007922175.1. NCBI lineage: Eukaryota > Metazoa > Chordata > Testudines > Pelomedusidae > Pelusios > Pelusios castaneus. The sequence goes on from ML685766.1 coordinate 13,227,223, forward strand.
ATTGCCTCACAAGTGTCAACCAAGCCAAACCACCCTGGACTGCCACATAAAGAGTTTGTCTAACAGAAGAAATTCTGTAGCACCAACTTCATTGTTTTTAAGTTAGTCATCCAATTCTGTCATCATTATAGCTGCTCAGGAATTTTCCATTGAAAGGACTTTCCAAAAGAAAATTAATTTTCCACAAAATCCAATTTCTGCAGGAAATTCACAGAAATTGTTAGCTCCACAGATCCCCTGTTACCCAGCGGCCCAGACCTCACAGCTCCAGGACAGCCCACAGGCGGACTGCTTCAGCATCACAGCCCATAGGGCCTGGCTCCTGCCTGGTGGGTTGCCAGGGCTGGAGGCAGCCTCAGAAATGTTTTCAAAAGGTCAAAACAAACCTTTTCTGAACTAAATTTCTGAATTTTGATTCTGGGCGAATTTCGAAATTTCAAGTTTTTCTTCTGTTTCTGAACTACTTTTATTCTTCTTCTTTATTATTCACTTTCCCAGAGCACAGGAATTGTAGCTCTTGGCCAGCTCTTGTTATATTGCTATGAGAGCCATGGCAATCCAAACCAACTGTGGTGTGATCAGGATTCAAATGTGGGCAAACAAAACACACACAACTGGTATAAATATCCTGGCTTTGAAGGCCAGATTATAACCAGGCTTATGCAGCCACACAACATACTCTTTTGTCCTGGCCACCCAGGTTGTGGATAACAGCACAGAGATGAGAGCAGCCTTAGTGAGGAGTTATGTCTCTTCCCCCAAAATGGATGGTAGCCTTGACTCCGGTCCCATTCCTACCCTTCTCCACAGTGTGCTGAGTAATATAGCTGTGCCAGGCTGTACCAGGCATATACTGCATATTTCCCCCGCAGAGCACATGGAAACCAGGAGACAGATTGCGACTATTTAAGTGACAATCTGCCTTCCAGTCTGCTTCTTGGGCAGCACAACAGTGTGCTGCCCAGAGCCTGGGGCAAAACCATGAATGAGCTTTTAGTTATCTTATTATTAATTGAAACCATTGAACTAGATCCTCAGCAAGTGTAAATTTGCATAGCTGTTGGATCTGGCCCACCATTTTACAAAAGTCCACCAACGTAATCAGGTTTGCATTGTTAAAACCATTCTTGGATATTAGTCCAATATGCCAGTTTGGGGCTCTTGTAAACTTATCCAAATGCAATTTTTAAAGTGTTTTCAAAGACATTACTGAATAAGAATGTGATCATCAGCCTCTCCCAGTAAAATACATAAATAAAATAACCTTCCCCCTCCATATCCCATCTCCCCTGCTAGAGCCAGATTAAGAATGACATGTATTTGGATATAAACACCTTGTTCCTTTTTTTTTTTTTTTAAATAACTCTGACTGAAGCATTAAAAACCACAATCCATCACTCTGATATCAGATCAGTGGACTGTGCCTTTTATGACATCACAGCAAATGATAATATGATTTTTTCCTGTGCCGTTTACTATGCAATTATTGCTCTCCTCCATATATTACATGCTACTGGGATAGCTCAAAAGATAAAAAGGAAACACAGCAGTGGCAAAGTACAGTCGTTACAGACCTGTCATGAAACTTATAAAACAGAAAAAAACTTTAAATATGACAAGACTTCTATAAATGAGTCCTAGCTGACTGTCTTTGGTTGTATTGTGCATATCTTAAGGTATTTATCAGATCTGGTTAATCCTGTATCTTCTTCCCATAAGCCTATATGATTAACAAAATAAGCAAGCCTGCGAGGCTGGGCTCTATAACGCCACTGCTAATCCCTGTTCTGTAGCATCTAACACTAAGTGAGCTTCAAATGAAGGACAATGTTAATATGTTCAGTGTCCTTTCTACTGGGCTAGGCTCACAACTTCTTTTTAAATAGTCAAAAGAAAAGCCAACAAGGAGAGTGAAAGGGAAGTTGCTGGGCGTGACAAAATTCCTAAAAGACAGATATCTATGCTTAATAAAAACCCAAACAGGCCATTATCACTGAATTCCCATCCCAAGGTAAATAGTTATTTCATAAATAAGCTATGACTTTTACGGCAGTCGCTAAAAGATTAGGCTCCTGCAGGTTCTTTAGAAGCATGCTATAAACCTACATATTTCTGAGCCCAGGTACCCTGTGTGATGTTGAATTTAATAGGGGGTAAGGGTGTTCAGTACCTTGCAGAATCTGGTCTTCTAGCATCCAGGGCCATGTTCTATGCACAGGTATACACAGAAGACTATTACTGAAGTATGGGGTGAGGTCAGTGGAGTTCAAATTCAGGACAGAATTTGGCTCTTGTTGCTCTGTGGAAGAATAGGACCCTGCAGTGCAAACGTTAGCCAATAAACACTTTTTATCTTAAGTAATTTTAGTGTAAGGGAAAGATGCTCTCGTCATGTGCAAGATGCAAGTTGTTTGACAAGTCCGTGCCTCAGCTTTTCCCATTAATCAGAGGAGGGTTCATAAAATAACTGAACATTTTTAAAAAGCTTTGGGATGCTCACACAGAATGCACCCCAGAAATCTAAAGTATTATTTATAGCAAGAACTCCTATGACACCCCCCCCCCACCACGGGACTGTGGTCCTTTCTTTATTCTCAAAAATGAAATAGAATGGACAGAAGTGCATCTTTCTCCTATAATGTGCTCCACACCTGATCTGAAGAGCTTCTTTATGGGATGTGAATGTAGTCCTTTGGTTATTCTACTGAGCTAGCAGATCAGGGTTCCAACAGTGAGGTGGACATCAGTACTCTGAAAATTGGAGTGCGAACACAATTTCATTTAATAAAAGCCATCATGTGTACAGCCATTAGAGGGCAACAATTTTCTGACTTTGCTTGTTGAGATGATCAAATGACTGGGCATTACATGACAGAAGATGAAACGAGATTGTGAGGGGCCTAATGCAGGAAGTCCCAACTGAAGACAAGTTGAGGGAGGCTAGGCTACTTTGGTATAGATATGTCAAGTGGAGACCCGAGAAGGTCGAAGACAATTGACATGGCTTCATCTGAGCTAGGAATCTGAAGGTAGACTGCACCTTCCTTAGCCCACTTCCTGTCCTGCGAGCCATCCAGTTCTCCAAAACAACAACTATTTGGCAGACTCCATGTGGAGTCAGAGATAGCTGTTAGCGATCCAAGAAGATGACCAATTAGCACTTACCCCTGCTATAAGTTTTAAACTCCCCCCAAATCTGACAAGTGGCCTTGTCAGACTTCAGGGTGATTCTAAGAGCAGTTGAAGGCACAGGATATTGACAGCAAGAGAGACTAGCTTGAACACCCACCTTTAACTCATTCTCATTTATATGCCAACCAAGCAGAAACATTATTGTTCAGCTGAGGGCATATTTAATTGCAGAATGTTCTGCAGATGTCTAGCAGGCTGTATAGATAAAGGCATGTAAGATGCTGATTTATAACAACACATCTTTCTTCTCTTAACATAAAAATTCCTACTTTCTTTGACGCCTTTTGGAATTTTTAGTACTGAAAATAGTATGCCATTTGTTTAAAACACTTAAGAAAATTTTAACATCTTTGCAATGTCTGGTCTTGTTGCTTTTCATGAGAAAAATTAAGTTCTTTACTGTAAAAGCAATATGTTCCCATGTGATGAAATCAAGGAATTCAGCTGAATACGACAGTACAGCAGATCATATTCTAGCCATATACCAAAATGATTGTTGTTTAGGGAAGCACAAGCACTGTGCTCAGTGCTGTATATGAAGCACAAGGAGTCATGGTCCCTGCCCCAAGGAGTTTATCATTTAAGGGTTAATCCTGGAATCATTTTCTCATGCCTGTGGGCCCACTGAAGTGAGTGGGACTGAGTAAAGGTTAGTCATATGAGTAGGGGATTGTGGCAGGATCAGGCCTATGAATTGTAAGTTTTGTGGACAAAGTCTTGTGTCTTGATGATCTTTACCTTATAGCCTGTTAAACTATTACCTTATTGTCTGTTAAACTATATGTTATCTGTTATGTAGAGAACTATAAGTTGTCTATTCATTTTTTTATTGTTTTCTAAATTCCTCTTCGCTTTCAGATAAAAACCAGATTTGTCTTGAATTGTATTTTAAAGGTAACCTGAGTCCTACAATCCCTTTTGTCTGTGACATCTCCACTGTGGTCACTTAGGTGGCTAATGATTTATCAGAAAGATAGCCATAAATTAGGCAGAAAACTGGACTCCATTTAAAAAAAATCTTAGAGGCTGGGGGAGGGCAACTTGATGTGGCATGGCTCCTAGCAATGAGGAAGCACGAGTGCATGCTGAAGCTTAGAAATAGAAAGTGATGTCCTCATAAAAATATGGCTCTAGGCTGGTACGCCACTAGAAATTCTTCTGTCAGTTTAGAATATTTAGCTCTAAGGGATCTCTACTTTCAAATGGATCTTTTCATGCAAAATAGGCTGCACAGAGTGAGATAGTGTTGATATATGGAGAGCAGGCAGCGTTTGCTCCCACTTATGGTTGGTAAACTGGAGATTTTTAGATAGACTGTTTGATCAGAAAGTGTTGAGGTGGTTTACTTACCTTATTGGTGTTACAACTCTCCAGGCCTTTCTACGTGAAAAGTATTACGGATATCTGGGCAGCTAAATAATACTGAAAGCTTCAACACTGCTGGTTATCAGGGGAACCTCTTAGCCTAATTTGAAAGCTCAAAGCTTCAGGCAACTGATTTTTTTTTTATTTTTTTTATTTTTTTGTTACAGGCTCTTTTGTCTGATGTTCCAATGAAGTATAACCAATCAATGATGTAATATCATGCACAGTCCTGTCGTGTGGATGTTTATTCCCCCTGTGTTTTGTATTTGACTTGTTAAACTGCAAGAAGAGTTGGGGGAACAAACAGAAATAGATGCTCCTACAGTCCCTTGCTGCAGAAATTTAAAACAAGGAAACACACAAGCTTCACTGCTCAAAGAGAAATGAAAACAGTGGAGAGTGAAAATATATACATATGTATATACATGAACAAAACATGAGCCGCAGTCATAGCAATCTGGGCTTCAGTGTGCCAAACAAAAGGGGTTATTCCTCCAAGCAATCTTTGTGCCATAAAATTTAGGACACAACAAGGCTGAGTTATGATCACATTGCAGATTCCATTATAAAGCTATATAGTAGCAGTACAGTGGATTCCATAGGAAGAGTACAGTAGATTTTTATTGTCTGTTCTTTAAGCAGCGGTGCTGAGCATGATAGGGAGAAAAGACTAAGATACAAAGGAATCACAGACTCTGCAGCCGTTCCCCACAAAGTAGGCAATTGAAACACCATATCTTAAACAATCTGTGATCTTTTCATTTCATTGCCTCTACCAAAAAAGAAGAATTCTGTCTAAGCAGAACTTTCTAAAAGATGCAAACAATGGGTCAGTTCTTCACATGGCATAAATCAGCTTAATTGGTTTATGCCAGCTGAAATGTAAAGTAACCCCCCAAAAAGGATGCTAATGCCAGAGAATGGAGGAGAAAGTGTTATTTAGAATAGGGTTAAGGCTGGGATTCTAGCCTGAGGCCAAATCAGAACTTTGAATTTGATGGTGCATAAAACTTCTGAAATTCTGGTCCCGAAAGGCAGAAATGGTGCAATGTCAACAGATATTGTATGGTTTCCACCGCTTTATAATATCTTCCACCATTAGCTCTTCTTGTGAGACTCTGCATCCAACCCAGAAGCAAATCCAGAAGGGAAGGTGGGTCAGTTCTGAGAATTCAAATTTGACCTTCTCATATCCTAAAAATGGAAGAGGTTTGAATCAGATGCTCTGATTCTGGCCAATCGTTAACTGATACAAGAACATCTGTTTCTCGTACCATTGGTATTTCTCTTCTTTTACTCCAGATAACTAGGCTTGCCAGATTTTCTCTCCCAGACCAGTTTCTCCTTGTGCTCAATCCTAGAGTGAGTTTATAATCCTGTTCTTGTGGCACCCTATGTCAGGCCAAGGAAATAACAGTGATACCAGCTGCTCAACATTATCAGTTCGTATGGTTGAACAGAAGACAAAGCAGGGTGAGAGAGAATGCCTATTTAAACACAGACAAACAAGGAGTCCTGTGGCACTTTTAAAAACTAACAAATTTATTTATCGCATGAGCTTTCGTGGGAGAAAATCCCACTTTGTCAGATGCTTTGAAGTGTTCTTCAAGGCATCTGACAAAGTGGGATTTCTCCCACGAAAGCTCATGCAATAAATAAATTTGTTAGTCTTTAAAAGTGCCAT
>ML685766.1:13233863-13262968 GCA_007922175.1 Pelusios castaneus
TGCCCTGCCAGGGTCCTTGTCCCCCTTTGCCCCATTGTACCTAGGTACAATGGGGCAAAGGCTGAGCCCCCTGGCATTGGGCAAGGGGTGTCCCCCTGCCCACGTGGACCTCCCCTAGGACCCCCTAAGCCCCTAGAAGTCGACCTAGGCGTCCAATGTGGATGCTCTAGGTCAACTTTGTAAGTTCCCCTTTAAGTCGACTTTAATTTTAAGTGTAGACACACTAAGTCGACTTAGTTAAATTGACTTAGTTAAAGTCGACTTAAATTAACAAGTGTAGACATAGCCCTTGTTTGTTTGGCTGACCTAGACTAACACGGCTACTCCTTTGGAACTATTTAAACATAAGTTTCTGCAGTAACTATGGAAATGGGCAATGAAAACAATGCAAGGGACGAGAAAGGTGAATTGATATACAGTCAAATCTGGCATACTGGAATGTCTCCTCACAATATGGAAGAGTCTCTCATTTTTTGGCTTGATCTTGCAGGCTGCTGATCAACAGCTGGAGGTCCTGAAAGCCTTTAATTCTCACTGACATCAGTGGGAGGTGAGAACATTCAGCACTTTCAAGGATCAAGTCCTTAAAGAGAAGGTAGCCCAGTTGTTTGAAATATTTTCAAAGCTGCCTCTAGCTTTTATCTTGTTTTTGGCATCCTTTCCAGTAAAATCAGTTTATTGCTATCTATAGTCTTCTATGAAAGTAAAGCATCAGTGAAAGGACAGTTAACCCCAAGGCTTCCAATGCTGTTATCTTGATACTTTATTAAACATTTTGCTGCATGAATCCTCACAATGCTTTCACAAAATTTCCTTTGTGCCTGGAAGATGTCAAGTTTGTGAAATCATAATACTGAAGGAACTTGGCTAGAAGTACCACTTCTGCAGCTCCATGCTTTGTTTTAACTCCACAAGTGAGACACCATGCAAAATGAAGTGTAATTTTCATCTTAATAAGAGATCCATCCCCCTATTGCAGACTATCTTGCAAGTGGATGCACTTAATTATCTCATAGACCGTTGTTTTTTTTTTACTTTGTCATGGTTCTAAAACACCAAAGCAGTGAATAGAAGAGGATGAATAAAATGATCAAAAATAAGCTATAAACTGCCTTTCTTATACCACTTGGTAAATCCATAGGGTTACACTCTGATGTCTTTACTCAACTTTTAGTTAATTCTGACTCATACCACCTGTAAAATGGGGATAGTGCCAATAGCAGGTAATATCTGTGTCTCAGAGGTATTGTGATGCCTAATTCATTAATATTGGCAGAGCATTTTGATCTCTTTGGATAGAAAGCACCATGGACTCATAGAAATATAGGGCTGGTGGGAGCATGAGAGGTCATCTAGTCCAGCCTCCTATTCTGAGACAGGACCAAATAAACTTAGACCATTCATAAAAGGTATCTGGCTAATGTGTTCTTAAAAGTATCCAATTCAGGGATTCCAAAACCTCCCTTAGAAGTGTTTTCTAGAGCTTAAATACACTTATAGTTAGAAAGATTTTCCTAATATCTAACATAAATCTCCCTTGCTGCAGACTAAGCCCATTATTTATTATCCTACCTTCAATGGAGATGGAGAATAATTGAGCCATCATCCTATTCATAATAGGCCTTAATATATTTGAAGGCTATCGGGTCCCCTGTTCAGTTGTTTTTTTCTCAAGACTAAACATGCCTAATTTTTGTACTCTTTCCTCACGGGTCATAAGAAAAGACATACTGGATCAGACCAATGATCCATCTTACCCAATATCCTGTCTTCCAACAGTGGCCAATGTCAGGTGCTTCAGAGGTAATAAACAGAACAGGTCATCATCAAGTGATCCATCCCCTATTGCCCATTTCCAGCTTCTGGCAAACAGAGGCTGGAGACACTTCAGAGAATGGTTTTGCATTCCTGCCCGTCCTGGCTAAATAGTCACTGATGGACCTATCCTCCATGAATGTATCTAGCTCATTTTTTTAACCCTGTTTCAGTGTTTGCAAAAGAAATTCAAAGGTTGAGTGTGCATTATGAGAAGATGTACTTCCTTCTGCTTGTTTTAAACCTGCTGCCTATTAATTTCATTTGGTGTCCTCTAGTTCTTGTGTTATGAGAAGTAAATAATGCATCGTTATTTACTTTCTCCACACCAGTCATGATTTTATAGACCTCTATCATATCCGTCCCTTAGTCATCTCTTTTCCAAGCTGATACGGCAGTCTCATTATTTTCTCTTCATTTGGAAGCTATTCCATACCCCTAATCATTTTTGTTGTACCTTTTCCAATTCAAATATAATTTTTTGAGATGGAGTAACCAGATCCATGTACAGTATTCAAAATGTGGCTGTACCATGGATTTATAAAGAGGCAATGTGGTATTTTCTGTCTTATTATCTATCTCTTTCCTAAGGGTTCCCAACATTCTGTTAGCTTTTCTGTCTGCTGCTGCACACTGAGTGGACATTTTCAGAGAACTATCCACAATGACTCCAAGATCTCTTTCTTCAGTGGGAACAGCTAATGTAGAACCCCCCCCCCCCCCCACCATCATCATTTTATATGTATAGTTGGGATTGTGTTTTCCAATGTGCATTAGTTTGCATTTATCAACACTGAATTTCATTTCCCATTTTGCTGGCCGGTCACCAGTTTTGTGAGTTCCCTTTGTAACTCTTAACAGTCTGCTTTGGACTTAACTATCTGGAGTAGCTTTGTATCAGCTGCAAATTTTATCACCTCCCTGTTTACTACTTTTTTCCAGATCATTTATAAAAAACATTGAACAGCACTGGCAGGGCTGTCACAGGGGTGGGGTGTCAGGACCCAGGGCCAATCGGCCTTTGGAGGCCCCCACCCACTGCCTAGAGGCCAGGCTCTGCATTCCTCCCCCGCCCCTGGGCTAGCTGCTCTGCCCCCGAGTCTGGGCTCTGTGCTCCTTCCCCATCCCTGGGCTGGCTGCTCCTCCCCCCGGGGGCAGGACAGGCCAGCCCAGAGACCGGGCTTTGTGCTCCCATCCTGCCCCTTCCCTTCAGCTTGCCACTGAAGGCAGCTGGGGGCGGGGAGAGGGGGAGGGGAATGCAGCAATGGGGGATAGAAGGAGGCTGCAGGGCCTGCAGAACCATGGGGCCTGGGATGGTCACCCCGCTCACCCTCCCTCTCCCCCTCCCCCGCAGGGACGGCGGTGAATACTGGTCCCAGTACAGACTCCTGGAGAATGGGGGAGGACAACACCTCTCTTCATTGTGAAAACTGACCATTTATTCCTACCCTTTGTTTCCTAACTTTTTCACCAGTTACTGACTGAGAAGTGGACCTTCCCTCTTATCCCATGACAGCGTACTTTGCTTAAGAGCCTCTGGCTAGAGACCTTGTCAAAGGCTTGTTGAAAATCTAAGTACACTATAGCCACTAAATCAGCCTTGTCCACATGCTTATAGACACCCTCAAAGAATTCTAATAGATTGGTGAGGCATGATTTTCTTTACAAAAACTATGTTGATTTTTTCCCAGCAAATCATGTGCATCTACCAGTGTTCCCTCTAAGCTGCACGACTGCGCAGCCGCGCAGCGGCCGTCGCACCCCCCGCGCAGCAGTGAGGGACCCCCGCGCAGCCCGGCAGCCCCCGCTGCTCCCTCCAGACCCCTGGGGCTGCGGCTTTGCCGCGGCAGACCCAGCCTGCGCCCGGCCTCTGGGCTGGCCCTCCCCGCCCCCAGGGTGGGACAGGCAGGCTCAGGCTTGGCTCAGGTATGCGGGCCTGCCTGCCTGCCTGCCCCACGCGGCCGGGGCAGCGGGGTGGCTGCGGCCGCGGCGGGCTCCCAGGCTCCCACCTGCCGACCGCCTCGACTTCCCGGCCTGGGGCCGGGGCCGGGCTCATCCGATGGCCTCAGCCTCCGGGGCTTGGGTCTGCTCCGCCCCACCGGCAGCTTCCCAGGGCCGTGGTAGGGTCCTCCCCCGCCAGCGGCCTTGGCTTCTCTCTTTCTTTCTCTTCTTTGCTTTCCTTTTTCTTTCCTTCTTTCTCTTCTTTGCCTTCCTTCTTTTTTCTTTCTTCCTCTCTTTCTCTTCCTTCTTTCTCTTTTTTCCGTATTTGTCTTCCTTTTTCTTTCCTTCTTTTTTTCTTTCTCTTCTTTCCTTCCTCTTTCTTCTCTTCCTTCTTTTTTCTCTTTCTTTCCTCTTCCTTCCTTCCTCCTTTCTCTTCCTGTTTCATCTTCTTTCCTTCTTTCTCTTTCTTTGCTTCCTTCCTTCCTTTCTCTTCCTTCTCTTTTTTCTTTCTCTCTTCCTTCTCTTTTTTCTTTCTCTCTTCCTTCCTTCTTTTTGATTTCTCTTTCTTTCCTTCTTTCTCTCTTTCTTTGCTTCCTTCCTTTCTCTTCCTTCTCTTCTTTCCTTTCTCTTTCTTCTTTCTCTTCCTTCTTTTTTCTTTCTTTCTCTTCTTTTCTTCTTTTTCTTCCTTCTTTCTCTTCCTTCCTTCTTTATCTCCCTTTCTCTTCCTTCCGTCTCTCTTTTTTCTTTCCCCCTTCCTTTTTCTTTCCTTCTTTCTCTCCTTTGCTTTCCTTTTTCCTTCCTTCTTTCTCTTCTTTGCCTTCCTTCTTTTTTCTTTTTTCCTCTCTTTCTCTTCCTTCTTTCTCTTTTTTCCTTCTTTGGCTTCCTTTTTCTTTCCTTTTTTCTTTTTCTCTTCTTTCCTTCCTCTTTCTTCTTTCTCTTCCTTCCTTCTTTCTCTTTTCTTCTTTCTCTTCCTTCTTTCCTCTTCTTTCCTTCTCTCTTTCTTTTTCTCTTCCTTTCTTTTTCTCTCCCTTCCTTCTCTCTTTTCCTTCCTTCCTTCCTTCCTTTTTTAAAAAAAACTTTTAAAAAATGAATTTTAAATAAAAACATTTTTAAAAAATAAATTTCAATTCAAAATTCATTCAAATAAACACAAGTAATTAATTCTATTTACAATTACTTTAACTTCAATTAATGCCTATAATTTCTGTCGTGTGAGTTTACACAAAAATTTTATTCAGAAAATGTTTTGCACACGGCTTGAAAATTTTGCACACAAGCCGCCAAACTTTTAAAAAATTAATTTTAAATAAAAACATTTCTAAAAATTAAATTTCAATTCAAAATTCATTCAAATTCAATTAAACACAATTAATTAATTCTATTTACAATTACTTTAACTTCAGTTAATGCCTGTCGTGTGAGTTTACACAAAAATTTTATTCAGAAAAAGTTTTGCACACGGCTTGAAAATTTTGCACACAAGCCACCAAACCTTAGAGGGAACATTGGCACCTACATGTCTGATATTTCTGTTCTTTACCATAGTTTCAACCAATTTGCCTGGTACTGAAGTTAAGTTTACCAGCCTGTAATTGCTGAGATCAATTCTGGAAACTTTTTAAAAAATTGGTATCAAGTCATCTGACACAGAAGCTGATTTTTATGATAAGTTACATACCACAGTCAGTAGTTCTGCAACTTCACATTTGAGTTCCTTCAAATTCTTGGGTGAATACCATCTGGTCCTAGTGACCTGTTACGGTTTAATTTATCATTTTTTTCTAAAACCTCCCCTAATGACACCTCAGTCTGGGACAGTTTCATATTTGTCACATAAAAAGAATGGCTTAGGTTGGGGAATCTTCCTCACATCCTTAGTGAAGACCAATCAAAATAATTAATTTAGTTTCTCCATAATGGCCTTACCTTCCTTGAGTGTTTCTTTAGTACTGGCTTGTCCAACATGTGGCTCACAGGCCAGAATCTGGCCTGCCAAGGGCTCTTATCCAGCCTATAGAGCTGCCGCATACCTGGGAGCTGGGGACAGGCTGCCCAGACAAGTGTTTGGGCTGCACACAGTGCGCAGGGCAGGAAATGTGAAATGCAACTGCAGGCTGCTCTGCAGTCAGCTAGGGTGAGTGCTGGCATGGGGGCGGGGCTGGGAAGGAGGAAGAGAGAGGGTAACCCAGTCCCTGCTGGAGGTGTTTGGAGGGTTGGGGGGATGGCCACAAGGCTACCTGCATTTGGGGAGCCACAGGTGCAGCTCCGGGCGGCTGCGAGCTCAAGCCACTGGGGTTCCTGGCTACCCTGCGGCGGCTGCCGCCCAGAGCCCGCAACCCAGGCGGCTGCAGAGCTCAAGCCCTGGGAACCCCGGTGGCTTGAGCTCCACAGCCACCCGGGTTGCCGGCTCCCTGATGGCTTCAAGCTCTGCAGCCACCGGAGTTCCAGGATCCCCCACGGCAGCAGAGCTCCCGGGAACCCTGGCAGCTGGAGCCCTGCTGCCACTGGGGAGCCGGCAACTCCCGCAGCAGCTACTTGCCAATTTCCCTGATCTGTTAGAGCAGGGAAATTGACAAGTATGACAGCTCCAGTGGCCTCGATTGGCACTCTGGGACGTTTCCGGAGGCTGTTTAACGCGCAGTGAGTGTACACACACACACACTATTGCGGGACAGACGATCCGTGGCAAGCATTACCGTGCTCGTCTGGGTGATTTATCTGTTGCATGGCAAGAGGGCTGTTGCCGTGCAACAAGCAACATTGTAGTGTGTATGCTGGCAGCTGTATCGCGCGATAAAGCTCCTTACCACGTGAGAAGGCTGTAGTGTGTACAAGGCCTGGGATTCATTCCCTGCTGGAGAAATGGATCAGTGTCCACTCCCTGTGAACAATGGCTCAATCAGTACTCTCAGCTGGGGGCAGGGAAGGTAGGAGTGAGAACTCGCGAAACAGGTTTTGAGAATGATTCAACCAACCACACACCACAGGAAAAGCGGGTGGGAGAAGGAGGGAGCAGGTAGACACAGAATAGAATGAAAGGACAACCTTCAGACAGAGCGCAGCCAAGCCTCTGTATCCAGCACCACAACAGCAAGCATTCAGTGTGAGTCACCCACAGCAGCAAGGCTAAATTGAAACTGAAAGTTTGCTGGGTGGACAGTCTACTCCTTGCCTCAGCAGGGAGTGAGGAGGCAACGTGAGCAGCTAATGAGAAGGCAAAGCCTTCCCCTGCCTACAATAAACTCCGCCCCTGGCTGTTCTTCACATTCTTTTTTGGCCTTCCTAATAATATTTTTACATTTCAATTACCAGAGTTTATGCTCTTTTCTATTTCCTGAACAGGATTTAACTTCCACTTTTTAAAGGATGCCTTCTTGACGCTAACTGCTTCTTTACTTTGTTCTAAAAATGCCACAATGGCACTTTTTGGTCCTTACTATAGTTTTTCAATTGGAGATACAGGGTGGTGTCTTTAATAAGTTTCCATGCAGTTTGCAGAGATTTCATTTTTGGCACTGTGCCTTTTAATTTCTTTTTAACTAACTTCCTCATTTTATGTAGTTTCCCTTTCTAAAATTAAATGCTACCATGATGGACTGCTTTGGTGTTCCCCTCACCGCATAAGGATTTTAAATGTTATTATGTTATGGTCACTATAACCAAGCGGTTCAGCTATATTCACCCCTTGCACCAGATCCTGTGTTCCATTTAGGATTAAATCAAGAATTGCCTCTTCTTTTCTGGGTTCCAGGATTAGTTGCTCCAAGAAGTAATCATTAAGGTGTCAAGGGAACTTGATCTCTGCATCATTGTCTGAGGTTTCTAAACGTATTATTTTTATTACTCTACTCTGGATTCTCTCCTAGTTGTCTATATCTTTCCTAAAGCATGGCACCCAGAACTGGACACAATACGCCAGCTGAGACCTCATCAGTAAATGTGAAAAGAATTATTACTAGGAAAGAGTAGTGAGTGTCACCTGGCCATTCCCACCCCAATGTAGTTGGAATTGGGTAGCAGGCCTGCCTAGAACTGTGGCTGAGTTGAGGGCTTGAGGGTCACTACAAGTTGCATAAATCTCAGCAAAATTTGATAAGGCTTGCACAATTGAGTCTGAGGTTTGGATTAACCCAAAACAAAACTCAGCAAATTCAAAGCCAGGCAGACCAAAACCAGTGGGTTTCGTATTTTAGTTCGATCACAGAAGGGAAGGAATTAAATCAAACATTAAGAACAACAAAACTATCAAAAGACCACAGTGATGGAATGTATTTACCTAGATGCACAGCTCTAAGTGTAGGGAATATACTATAAGCTCCAGCATCAAACAACAATAAGACAGGTAGTATGTTAAGAAAGTATAGAATCTTCAAAATCTGCTGTAACTATGACAATTACAAATATAATTTTAGCCCCAGTTTTGCTTGTTCACTATTACATCATAGTATGGTTTAGACTCATTATTCAACAGGCAAGGTTTAATTCCTAGAGGAGAGGAGGTGAACCCTGATTTAATCGAATGTAATAATACACAGGATTTAGATCTCAGGATTAAGGATACAGAAGTTGAGTGTAGATCGGGGTCCGCAACCCCCAGCATGGGTGCCAAAAGCGGCATGCAGGCTCATTCTGAGTGGCATACAGGTCTCCTGGCTCTATGGTGCCACTCTAGCCCCAAGCAAACTCCCCACAGCAGCCCTTCCAGCCCTTCCCCATTCATCAGGGAGCATGGGAGCTGGGGCTGGATGGAGCCTTTTTAAATCTCCCACCCTGGGGCAGCTGTGGGAAATTTAAAATCATAGAATCATAGAATAATAGGGTTGGAAGGGACCTCACGAGGTCATCTAGTCCAACCCCCTGCTAAAAAGCAGGACCACTCCCACTAAATCACCCCAGCCAGGGTTTTGTCTAACCAAGCCTTAAAAATCTCCAAAGACGGAGATTCTACCACCTCCCTAGATAGCCCATTCCAATGCTTCACCACCCTCCTAGTGAGAAAGTTTTTCCTAATATCCAACCTTGACCTTCCCAGCTGTAATTTGAAACCATTGCTCCTTGTTCTGTCCTCTGTTACCCTCGAGAACAGCCTAGCTCCCTCCTCTTTGGAGCAACCCTTCAAGTAGTTGAAGGTTGCTATCAAATCTCCCCTCAGTCTTCTCACTGCAATGGCCTCAGGCCTGGCCAGCTAAGGAGCAGTTCTGGCTGGCCTCTGGGTGAGTGTGTCAAGGGGCTGGGGGAGCCTCAGGGGAACTGGTGGTGGGCTGCAGACTTGAAAGGGGGTGGCACCTGGGGGCTCCGGCAGGAGCCGGAGCCTGGCCATGGTAGCTCAGAATCCAGCGGGGCCAGAACTGGGTGAGGTGCTTGCGGGGAAGGAGAATTAGCAGGGATCCCAGCCACACCGCTCCAATACTCTCCTGCTACCCCTGCCCTGCCATGCTCCCTTGCTACCCCATCTTTACCCTCCCGTGCCAGCCCTGCGCTGCCATTCTTTCCTCTCACCCCACCGACCATCTCTGCCCTGCCACCCCATCTCTGTCCATCCTTGCCACCCCTGCCCTACCACACTCCTCTGGCACCCCACCCCACCAACCATCCTCGCTCCCCCTGACCTGCCACACTGCCCTGTCATTGCTCCCACCCCCCACCCCCAACTGCAACTTGTCACCACCAGCACTGGGGGATGATCAGGGCGCAGAACTGGGCTCTTCAAAAAGGTTGCTGACCTCTGGTATAGATGCTTCCCACTGGGAAAGAGTGCTGGGAAAGAGTAAGTAGGTTTGGCATGTGAATAGATGAAGAAAAACTTTTAAAGTGCAGTCTTCAAAACTCTGAGGGAATTAGTAGTCTGAAGGGCAAAACAAAGAATATAATTCCATTGAATCGGCTTGCAGCTATTTCAGAGCACCATCTCGGAGGAGCAGATGATTGGTGTACATATGCATGAAAAATAAATGCAAAAAGTAATCCAGTTCTGTTAAACAGAAAAAGTCTGCAAGTTAATCAGAGCTAAGGAAATATTTTTTTAAAAGTTGAAAACATAGTTAAAAGATACCTGGCTAATACATCAAATCCTATCTGTGGCACTCCTATGCCATGTAGAGAGAGGGTCTCTCTTGCAGATGTTACAAGGTCATACGGATGGTATCTAGCCATATATAGTTGTTCCAAATTATAGAATTTACATGTCATATTACAATTCTTTAATAACTCAGAGAACTTCAAAGTCCGGGAAAGTGCTCTTTTTTAACGTTTTCTTTTTTTCCTCATTTTGTCTTATAAATAGCCTGAGCAATTTAATAGGGAAAAATCCTCTGTCAGTAGAATATTCAAATCTCACATTTAATCGCTTAAAAGTTAGGAAGCCTGAAGTTAAGATTGCACACATAACCTTAACCTTGCCCCTTTGCATTAAGATATAAAGGTGCTCACATACCATGCTGGAGGGCATAATATAAGAACCCAAACAAAATAGAATGGAAATCTTTAATTATGTGATCGCACATTCTTTCACAAGTAGCACAGTATAATATCACATAACTAGGGGGGGTCAGACAGTAATTATTTAATGACAGACATTGAGATTCAAAATGTTAAAGCTTTATTATTATTAAAATGCAAATTGTCAACCTCACATGTCAAAATGTACAAAGTAAATATCCTCAAATCCGACTCTAATATGTTCTCAAGCAGCATTTTTCTTACTTTACTTCTCTGTAAACTTTGATTATCATCTATGAAAATACGTTTTCCTCAGCTTGTGTGTGCATGGTGAACTCAATATTTACCAACATTTACCAGTAAAAATCTAATCTTTCTAAGCCTACCGATGGGAGATGCCAACTACAATGATGTGTCCTAATCCCCATCCTTCTCACAGAACTAGTAGGAACCTAAATCCGGGCTACAGAAGAAACGACTGTCTCTATCAGCAATCCACACTAGTGGATGTGCTCAGACAGGCCCATCCTTAGGGTGGAGTGAGTGGGGTGACTGTTCCAGGCCCCCACTGCCAAGCTACCCCACCCCGCCCCCGCCCCGCTGCCTTTGGCAGCAAGTTGAAGGCAAGGGGTGAGGCAGGGAAGCAGAGCCCGGCCTCTGGGCCAGCCCACCCCATTCCCCTCAGCGCAGGATCATGCCTACCAGATTGGGCCCTACATACAGGTTAGGCAAAGGAATGCCTGCCTATCTTCCCCCCAGTTCATGAACTGTTCAGCTGCTTAAGCAGGATATAGAATGATGCCTGTAAGGAGGCAGCAGTCCATGTGTCAAAAGGCAGAAACATAGATGCCTAGGCCAGAAACTTTTACTGCGAGAACTTGGGCACCAAGTGAATTTAGACACCCTCAGGGTTTAGAAGCATCTGAGAGAGGGTTTTCTGGATCCAGTGGCATCTAAACATGGGACCTAAATGCCCAAGTACCTTTGTGGATCCAGGTCTGTATGATCACATAAAATGTGCATGTTATACAGGTTGCTTCTAAGTGGAAGTTGGCACATATTCAAAGATGTCAGCTCCGCTGGGATAGCCTACTTAAAATCACTCTTTGGGATTTTTTTACGCTTCTGATGAGATCCCTTACAAAAGGTGATTAAGGAAAAACGTGGCCTTGTGTTGTAAAAAGTGGCCTGGGAGCCAGAAACTCCTGAGTTTTAATTTTATTTCCTCCAATCTATATACTGGTACTATACAGAGCCTGAGTCCGACACTGATTCTTCCAGTGTCTTTGGGCAAATCATATAATTTCTTTGCCCATCTGTGTCCCTGCAGGGTGTTTTGTGAATCAATTAGTTACTGCGTATATAAAGTGCTTGGAAGAATGCTGACCTCATCCTCCCTGTCACAGGGTGAGACAGGCCCTCTAACAGAGAAGACAGAGAAAGACCAATGCCTTTGTGATTGATCAGCTGACTCCCCATTGGATTTAAGAATGAGCACCTGGGCTCTAGAGGACCAGAGATTGAGTGAATCAAAGATGTGGTGAGGAAAGCCTGAGTGGGTCATGTGAGTGCTACTTGTAAACAGAAGAGAAACAAAAGGCACAGGGAGCAATTGTCTGAGGTAAAGAGTTGGAGGACACCTGAAGGAGAGCAGTGACTCGGTGGCAGATAGGGGATATGTTCAGAGGAAGCACAAGGAGCAAGCTGGGGACAAAAACACCTAACTGGCTTTAAAACTGAGCTTGATAAGTTTATGAAGGGGGTGGTATGATGGGACTGCTTAGGATGGCATGTGATCCATTAGCAAAAATCTCCAATAGCCAGAGATGGGGCTCTAGATAGGAAGGACTCTGAGTTACTACAGAGAATTCTTTCCCTACTATCTGCCTGGTGGGTCTTTCCCACATGCTCAGGGTTTAGCTCATTGCTATATTTGGGATTGGGATCATCCCTTCTAACCTTAAAGTCTATGGTTTACCAAAGTTAGTTCGAATTAGTTAATTTGAACTGACTAATTAAAACTAATTTTAGTTAGTTTGAATTAACTTAATTCAAACGAGCAAATTTTAGTTCGAACTAAGCAAGTGCCATGCATGGCACTTGCTTAGTTCGAATTAGTCAGTTGCATTGAGCTCAATGTGCCGGTTAGTTTGAACTAAGCAATTAGTTCGAACTAACATGGCCACATTGGGTTAATTCGAACTAACTAGTTTGAATTAACCCTTAGTTTGAATACCCTATTCGAATTTATTAGTTCGAATTAAGGAAGCCCTTAATTCGAACTAATGAAAGCCTAGTGTAGCCATGGCTTTAGTTAGTTCGAATTAAGCCTCCTTAATTCGAACTAACTTGCCAGTGTAGACATAGCCAATGACTCTAGCCCGCAGAGCATGAAAATGGCCTTCTGTCTGTCTTTTCCTATGGGAGTGCTACTCTCTCTAAACCCGACTTGTCCAACCTATGGCCCGCGGGCCAGAATCTAGCCTCTAGGATGCCTGGAGAGCTTCGGCCAGAAGAAGTCCCTTCAAGTCTCCCGCCTTGAGCACACTCCACTCGTGTCTCAGAGTGGGAGAGGCCTGGTCAGGGAGCTGACTGGGGTCCCCTTTCAGCTCCTCCAGGTTGAGGGGCTGGGTGGCCAGGAGAGGTGTCAGGGGGTCTGGGGCAGGGGGCTCTGGCCAGGGTCCGGAGGGATTGGAGGGGGGGACTGGGGAAGTGGTGGGGGGCTCCAGCCAGGGTCCGGGGAGGTGGTGGGGGTTCCACCAGGGCCCGGGGAGGCATTAGAGGGACCTGGGGAGTGGCGGGAGGTTCAGCCAGGGTCCGGAAGGGCAGCAGGGAGCTCGGCCAGGGTCTGGGGGGGGGGGGCAGGGGGCCCCAAGCCAGTGGGGGGGGGGCAGCCAGGGCTCGGGGAGGCTGCACAGGGGTGGCCTGGCAACACCTGAGGAGATGGGGAGTCTAGCAGAGGCTGCGAGAGTCTGGAGGGAGCAGGGGCAGCAGTGGGTGGTTAGGGGTGGCAAAGCCCAAGAGGATCTGGGGGGTTGGCAGAGGCTGCAGGAGTCTTTGGTAGCAGTGAAGGGGAACAGTGAGGCCTGAGGAGGTCCAGGAGGGAGCTGGCAGAGGTTGCGGGGATCCGAGGGGGGAGGGGAGAGGGGAAGCGGAGGCTGCAGGGGGCTGGGGCAGCAGCGGGAGGTGCAGCGAGATCCAAGGAGCTCCAGTGGGGCCAGTGGAGACTGCAGGGGTCTGGCCTGGGGGCAGCAGAGGCTGCAAAAGCAATGGGAGGTCGGGTTGGTCTGGGCCATGGCCTGGGGAGGTAATGCTGCCACAGAAGTGGGAGAGGAGTAGTGGGGTCCCACTGACACCAATCCTCCCCTGCCATCCCACCACACTTCTGCCCTGCCAAGCTCCCCTACCATGCATCCTTCTCCTGCTCCCCCTGCCACCCACCCCTGCCCAGTCACGCTCCCCACAGTCTCCCTTACCATCCCACAAGGCCTTCCATGCTCTGCTGCCCTCCCGTGCCACCCTTCTCCATCCACCTCCCCACCCTTCCTACTCTGCCATGGATAGATAAGGCTATCCTTTTCTCACATGGGGAGTGGTGGGGAAATTTTGGATAGATAAGGCATAAAAATGTATATTATTAATAAAAATTGCTATTTTTGACTGTTTAAAGATCAATTTGTATGCCTTATCTTTCCAAAATGTCATCGCTGGCCCCCCAAGTGAGAAGAGAATTGCAAGGTGGCCCCTCACCCAAAAAGCTTGGACACTCCTGCTCTAAACACATTTACTTGGACAAGTCGCTCAGGATTGTTCACCCAGGGGACTGGAGAGAGAGAAAAACAATGCCACTCAGTAGGGCTAGTGATTGCTGGGAGTGGGAAGGAAGGGTTGCTCTGCAGGCTAACCTGGGAGTACCGCACTGTGGCTGAGGCATGGAAGGAAGAGCTTTTCCATATGGGCATTTTGCATCTTCAAATGTATTCAGCCTTTGCCTTAGGAAATTACAGTGACTATTTTTTTTCATTGAGCCAATGAAATCCTTTTTACCCTTATGGTGCTCTTCATGTTCCCCCATCAGTCATGACAAGAGCAGCTTAAAAGACAGTTGGAGAAGAGCTGCTGCTGCTGCTATAGGGATGAACAGAAGAAAACAGGGGTGTGGTCATAAGGCCCATATCTTTGGCTCTTACCATTATCTGTCACCTTCTGTGCATTTTCGGATTAAATACTAGCTACTGGAGCATAGGTAATTTAGTATCACCTACCTACATGAGACTTTTCCACAGAACTGCAGTTGCGGTGCTCACATTACATAGGCACATTATTTCCCTTTTGCATAAACGTGAAGGGCCTTGTTCTGGTCCCAGTCACACTGACATAATACTATTGAAATCCATGAAGTTACGGTGGTGTCAAATTGCTGTGAGATCAGAATCCAGCCCAATGGCTGGGTGCTAGGTGTGTTTTGTGTGTTTTTATAGAATGGCTGAACTGTAGTCCCCTAAAAAAATGGAATTTTCCAGACAGAAAGATATAACCATTTTCCCTGGATTCCTTTTTCTGAAAACAAGGGGCAAGATTCTTAGTGTTAGCTTTCCAGATCCCCTATTACCTTCATTAAAGCCAGCAGCCCACTCAGTTATCATTATCCAAATAGAAATACGGTACACAAGTCAGTCTTTTGGAAAGTAAATATGACAGAGGTAAAAGCGCCCTTCCTCTTCCAGCAGAAGATTTGGTGCAATGAGTACCTCTTAAAAGATCTTTTTAAACTACAAATCAGCTTTAGCTTGGAGAATTAGTCTGGAATTATACACGTCTGATTCCAAAACCCAGAAGTCTTCCCTCAATAAAAGTACCCTACAGTTATTTGTAAAACTAGAATCCTGGAGCTGAACATCTCGGTAATTTGGGAATACTCAAAATCCAAATCCAAATTTTGCATATTGTTCCTATTTTTATAACAGGTGAAGGAGCAACCTCCCTGTCCTCCCACCATCACCCTTTCAAAAAAATTGCAAATTTCTGTGCCCACCAATTTTGGATTATCCTAAATTCAGATCTGGATTGAAACTTTGTGGTTTGATCTTTTTTTATTCTATTCTCTCTTGTACTCTACTGTTTTCTCAATTGAATCAAAGGTGGTTTGTTGAGGTTCATACATCAAATCCTTGTCTTCAGTGTTCTTTGCTCCAATATCTCATGTTTGCAGAGAAAGTTTTACAATACAGCTATATTCTCAATATTAAATTTTATTTTTGATGACTCATAAAACAGTTCGGATATATTTTGTGAAGAGGTGGTTTTAAATCTTTTATTAGGTTCTTTTTCTTTTAAAGACAAATCTGTACTTAGACGCTGTATGTATATAGATGTGCTAAGGGAGTACTTTTTATGGTTAGCAAAGCCAAGAGGTTCCAACACCCAAAAGATGCACAAAAAGATACTTACATAAATGTATATGGTGCCCTGAAGGTACTTCTGTTGTATTATAGGGTTTCTCATGAACAGTTTTGGTTCAGGCAATAGAACAGAGAAGCAAAGCTAAATGGTTCTATACCAGATGAACTGTGAATGAGGCAGATTGTACTATGAATTGTTCTGACTTCAGATATAGTGTAGTTTGTTGGAAGGCACTGAAATATGAAATATCAAAAACCATCAATGAAATTTTTATTTTATCCCCCCACAAACCTCTCTCTCTCTCCTCAATGCAGCTTTTAATTAAAACAAACAAGCAGATAAACTAGAACAATCTAAGATTACTTTGCATTAAAGCATAAGACTAACTATAATAAATGCACGGACTTCAATATGCTTTAATCTGTTTGTCTGATAGACTGACCATTCTTAGCTGCGCAATGCTGTGAGTACCTCACAGGATCAAGCCCTAGTAGTTTTATAGGCCCAGATCCACAAAAAGGACTTACGCACACACAAGGGATGCTGCGAATTCCAATGCCTGACTTTTAAGCACCTAGAAAATCATGGAAATAGTAATCAATAAAGCCTGAGTTGGGCATCTTAAATTGCAAAGCCAGCATGCGAAGTGAAAAGCTGTCTGAACTAGCCTGTGGTGGCAAGACGGGTGTGTGCTAAACCCTGCCCCTCTCCCAGAGATAGGCATGCAAGTCCAGATTGCATGGAGCTCTTCTAGCAATCTTATGTTATCAGGGGAAGATAGGCTCCACATGTGACTTAGGCAGAGCAGCATTTGACAGGGTGGATGTGCCCAGAGGTTGCCTAATTCCACATAAAGTAGGTGGGTGGAGAGGAGGCTGTCCCTTAAACTTTAGCTCTGAGGACAGGTTGCTCATTTGGGATGAGAGAGACCTTCCCCCTGTGTAAGTCCCAACTCTGCCTGAAGAGGAGGATTGTGAACAGAGACTGCCCAGTTCTCAGGTGGGCTCCTGAGCCACTGGGATATAGAGTCATTATAACTCTCTGGTTCAATTAATATTTAATTATTCAACTGCAACAGAAGAGAGTAAGGGAAACACTCCCTTTCTCCCATCTACTGTCCACCCCCATAAGAATGTTCTGTTGTTCAGTGGCTGGGGCAGTCACCTGAGAAGGGGCAGATCCCTGTTCAAATCCCTTCTCCAGAGGCAGAAGGGGATTTCAGTTAAGGGCCTCCCACATTCTAAGTGAGAACCATAACCAGCCACCAGGCAAAAGGTTATAAGGGAGATGGTCCTCTCACTTGGCTTTTTCTATGTGAAGTTAGGTGACTTCTGAGTCCATACAGTTAGGAAACTCTGCCCCTGTCCTCTTCCTGGGCCTACAAATGTTTTCTCCTCAAGGGGCTTCAGAGATTCAAAAACAGCCACTATGATCCTTGGTAAATTCTTCTAATGATTACTCAGTCTAACTATTAAAAATATGTACCCTTTTTTTTGCCATCTGAATTTGCATAGCTTCAACTTCCAGCCAATGGATTGTGTTATATGTTTCTTCATAGACTGAAGGGCCTGTTATTAAATATTTGTTCCCTGTTAAGGTACTTGTAGACTATAATCAAGTCTTCCATTAATATTCTCATTGTTAAACTAAGTAGATTGAACTCTTTGAGTCTATCACTATAAGATACATTTAGTCCTTTAAATCATTTTCATGGTTCTTCTCTGAACTCTCTCCTATTTATCAACATCCTCCTTGAACTCTGGACACTAGAACTGGACACAGTATTCCAGTAGCAGTTGCACCAATCCAAATACAGAGGTAAAATAACCTCTTTACTCCTGCTCAAGATTCTCCTGTTTGTGCATTCAAGGATTTTATTAGCCCTTTCTGCCACAATGTCACACTAGCAGATAATGTTTCAGCTCATTATCCATCATGATTTTTCTCAAGGAGAATATGATTTAAACTCATAATGATGAGCAGCTGTTATCATATCTCTAAAATGAAGAGTTAAACAAGCTTCACATGTTATGACAACGCAAGCAATAATTTCTTCATGAAATCAGTAGCATAGCATAGGCCCATGGAAAATTCTGAAGAAAAGTCAAAGTGAGTAGAAAACTCAAAAACGTTTAAGGTCACAGATTCCTGTGATTTTTGTCATAGGATAGAGAAAGGTGTGCACCAGACAAGAGTTGTAGCCTTCCTAACTTGGGGATAGTCCAGCATCTCCTATGATATTGTGGAGATTCCAGGGCAGCCAAAAAGGGCTAGAACACTCCTGCCAAAACCCAGTGCCTCTTTCTTTTCTGTGCTTGATTGCTATGCAGAATATGTCAGTGTTACCTGATACAGAGAAATCTTTGAAAGTCTGAAGGGTTGAGCCTATGGAGAGCATCACTACTAAAGTTCTACACTTTCTAGAACTGCTGAGTCATAATGAGTTGAGTTGTATAGGCCTCTATGGAGCCAGGGTAGTAGAAGATGCTGCTGCCTAAGCTTGCCCACTTTTTTTGATGGGCTTTTGAGCAGAGACTTTTTAAAATGTTTTTTTTTCCCCCTCCTGCTCTGCAAAATATAGATCATATGGCTCCATTTCTTAACTATGAACCTGTTTTGGAAAAAGAAAAAAAAAGCACATAAACAAACCCCGGAAATCTATTTCTTAAAGTACTTAATTGAAATTTTACAGCTGAAGCACACAAATGCATATTTCAATCATTCATGAGGGAATAATGAATATGGAAGACCCATATCCATAAATCTCCTGTCTCCAAATGCTATTTAAATTCCTTTGTCTTTGTTTCTTCCAAAAATCCATCCCGTATGGAATGGCCAATACATGCAACTGTTGCTAGCCTTTATTTCCACTTTTAGCAGCTATGTATTTTTTAATCTGAGATTACACAGGTATGAAAGTTATGTAACTATAGGGGAAACTTTGAAAATAAGGTCAAACTGACATGAGGGCCTTCCTGAGACTGGCCTCTGTACTTGTTTCCAGACAGGATTACAGTTAAGTAAAAAATAATGCCCTTGGGCAAGCGGACACATATGATCTGCAGCCTTCAGAAGGCTTGCCTCTTCAAAAAGCTCCAATTTTCCACCCTGTTAACACTGACAATTATATAGAAAAACCATCATAGTTTTCCAGTTGCTAATTACAAACAGGTGATGGTTTGAGCACAAATTCAGAAGTCAAATACTGAGCACATTAATGTTGCTTTACAGCTTTAGTAAATATTTAAAATTCACAAATGCAACATAGTTTTATTTAAACTTGTTTTAAAAAATGGCAAGTCCAAATAAAATAGAAATTGTTTTTCCATGCTGCCCTTTATATGCAAAATGTCCCCAAGCAGTTAATAAAGTTAAATACTGGCAACATGAGAATTTCCATAGATGTATTTGGCATTTGTTAGGGTCCAATTCATCCTTCATGAGAGTCTACTGATTTCAGTAATATAGGCCCAGATTTCCAAAAGAATCACACGAGGGATCAACAAGTTTTATCTATGTTCTTAGCAATAGTTCCATACAGCCATCAACATTAGAAGCTTTTGCTGGGGGTGGGGAGGAGGGGAGGGGGCAGGGGGATGGTAACCAGAAAACTCTGCTCTCCCCCCTCCCCATTTTTTTCTGGTGTTTGTGGGCCTTTTTAGGTGTGGGGGGGGAGTATTTTGTTTTTGTTTGAAAGGGGTATGAATGTGTAACTTTCATCTGAACAACTAATCAGAGGCATTAGGGACTTCATTTCCATATGTCAGGCTAAATCCTCTGATCTGAATCGGAGTCACCCCACTAACTTCAATGGAAGTATGTGGATTTTAATTTGTAATAGCACCTATTACAGGTAACATCTGGGTTGGAACCCATCATTCTAGGTTGCACAGATATACAGGAAATGACCATCCCTGTCTTCAGAAACTTACTACTTATATCAGCTAAAAAGCTGGGACCTCGTCTTAAAGGATGATGTCTCTAGCATCTCACATCACCACTAGTACTGCACTACAGTATCAACTGTGTGTATGAATTCAAGTGCTGATGGGAAACCTAGGCCCATGATTTTCTGACTCACAGCTGAAAATATTACCAAATAGGCCATCTGGATGCAATAATTAAGCTCTTGCTTTTTAAGAAAACTTTTTTTTTAATCTAGCACTGACATCATTTGATGAAGTTGATACTGTCAGTAAAATAAGTGTGAAGGTGTTTTTCATAACGTTTTAAGAATATCAGGTTTTTTTCCTCACCTTTCTTTATAATCATTTGCAAGTTTAAGGCTGAAATATGTTCCCTTTCTGATCTCTCCCCCCTCAACCCCCCGCATTATGCAGGTTGCTAATGAGTGCCAGGCCTGCATTGCTTTATTTATTTATTTATTAGAACGAGAGCACTGAAGCATTTAAAATAGATACACATAAAGAACCATAAAGAGTCTGCAAAAAGACATGACGTAACATAAAAAAGTTAGGTAAGAATTTAGGTCTATCACACTTTGTGCAGTGTCCCTTTAACATGCCATTTGAATGGAAATCTTTTAAAATTTGGTTTATTATATTTTATTCACAAAAACAGAAGATTCTTTCAGGATATAAACCAATCTTTGGTTTCATAAAAATGACTAAGCTACCAGAACTGAAACCTGACAACATAACATCAAGAGAATTTGATACCTAGATTTCACAAACTCATGTGGGAAAGGCTATGGTAGAATGGAGTTGTTCTTTAATGGTATCAATAATTGGGAGATATTTGAAAGCTTAATTTGAAAACGTAACTAAACTAACCAGGAATTGGACTGTACTGAGTATTGCTTAGGGTGGTTAGGATACCTGGTCATCACAACATTTGTCTCTTTGATTGTAGTCAATCATTCTCAATTAGTTAGTCTATAGGTATGTGTAACTTAATTGCAATTGCATTGCAATGACAAAATAATTAGAAAATGGTCTGATTACTTGTGGACAATCATGCCAAATTAGTAATTTCTTATTTTGTTTATGTTGCAGCAATTGCCCTAAGGAGAAAGTGGTGGTTTCTATTTTATTTTATTTACATTTTTTAAAGCATAAAAAAATTAAAAGCCAATTGCAGGCATTTGTTGGACATGTCTGGTTCTATTCAGTGGTTTACAGAACATCTTTGGCCTTACAGCCTGGTCTTTTTCATAAGAAATGTCAGCAAAGTCTTTGAATTAATGGACTGTGAAGTGCTCAGAAACATACCGTTTCAAAAAGTATACCACAAGGATGTGACACTAATGGAAGGTGACCAATGGGTTTATGACAAAATATCTCATTGTAACTGAAAAGGAATTAATATAATCACATATGGCTTTTTTCAAAGCTACTGTGTATAAAATAATGGGGTGCCTAGGTTCGGGAGGTGGTAATAAACTAACCCTCATCAAGTAATGGATGTTAAAATTTAAATTAAGCCATCCTGGTTTCATTTTCTCACTAGTCAAGTAAATGAAATGTTATGGGTTCCATTTTAATTGGATAATTGGTGAAAGAAAGTTTAGTGTTTGTGGGCAGTGTCACATGAATCAAAATGGTAAATTCCTGGATTTGCTTACATGGATTTTGTTTTCTTTTGGTTTCACTGTTTTTTTGTTTTTTTTTTAAATGCAGTGAAACTCCTTCAATCTTTTTGCAATTCTGCATGGTTGAACATTTGAAATGAGTTTGTGTATTACCCCTAGGCATTGATTCAGACCTGATTGGGGCAAAGCAGACTCCATGTGCTTATTTTTATACACGTCATTTGGGAAGTTATATAGCCAAGGGAACAAAAAATGTGTTGCTCCATTGCCAAATTATCGCATAGCCCTTGATCAAACAGGGAGAGGTGATCCTAATCAACAAGTTGTGCGACCTTAGTGCAATGGTAACGTAAGGTCATCTTGAGGAAGTGAAGAGGCAGCCCTAAATACTAATACGACTACTAATAAAAATAAAAGAAACAACCAACAATCCTTATAATTATCATCATCTGCTGCTTTTCCCTCTTCTGGCAAAGAAACACTCCATCCATTTGCAGAAATCGCCCGCGGAAACGTTACATCAAAACTAATCACAACGATTAAAATCAGCTTTTCTGTGCAAGAGAAGAGTAAAATGCAAGTTAGAGGCTGGAATGAGACTGTTTTTTCCACCAAAAAAATCTGAAAAAAATTACGTGATATATCTAGCTACATATATATAATGTGCACGTTTTGAAGATCAATTTTATGCCCCTGTGATCAGTTAATTTAATTTAACTTTTATTGCGGAGATTAGACCAGAGGTAGAGACATGAGCTAATTGTATCCTGATCCTTGCCTTGAGGGGTTTCAAAGCCCTGGAGCAACTATTCTCTGTATTTTGTTCTGTCTACCTTAGCCAAGCTATTGCATTTCTCTCTGGTGTAGCGAGGAGAGCAGATCGCTGCTGGGAGAGAGAAATATCGGCAGTGGGGAGGAAAAAAGGGGAAAGGACTTGGGGGGAGGAAAAGAGAGCGAGAGAGGGCGAGGCAGACTTTGCGGCTTCAATGTTTCAGGTAAGATCTGACTGTTTGGGATTGTTATTATTTGCTAAGGAGGGGATGGTTGGGACTCTGGGCGCAACTCGCTTTTACGCATGTGCCAGGCAATGGGAGAGCGCGCGGTTGCACCCTCCTCTAGCCACCACAGAGAGAGACACGGGGCTGGCAAATCTCCCACCTCCCGTTCGCTGGGCGAGGGGGATGCGAGCTCCACTGTGAGCGTGCAGGACAGGAGTGATTGGGGGGGAGTTGCAGCGGGATTTTCCTTGTGTCCCCCCGCCCAGCCCTGCCCCCGGGGACTGCAGCAGCCCGGCTTTCCTGCACTGCCGTTTGCAATGCATTGCTCTCCCTTGTGCATTGCAAACCGGCTCTTAAGGGAAGGGATTTCCCCCCTCCGCAGCCGCCGGATCGGCTCCCCAGAGCGCGGCGGGGGGAGCCGCGGGCTAGGCCGGGCTCGCATTGTTCGGCGGCGAGCTCAGGCTGCCCCTGCTGGCGGGCGCGGCGCCATTGCGCGGGAGGTGCAGGCGGACGGCTTCCTATTCCCCTGCCCGAGCCCCGGCGGTGCTGCACAGGCGGGCCGGGGCCGCGCACGGGGGGGAAGCTGCAGGTAATGGCCGGGGCTGGGCTTGCCCCTCTCCCCGCCTTGGCGGGCCGGCTGCCTCCATCGCTGTCTCTGCAGGCGGGTGGAGGGATGCGATGGCCCGCGGGCGGCGCTTTGCCGGCAGGGGCGGAACCTGCCGGTGCCCGGAGAGCCCAGCTGGGCGCTGCCGCGGGGCCCCAGCGCTAGGTTAGGCTGGGCTGGGCTCCTCTCGCCGAGCAGCTGATGCCGCCGTTCTGCGGCACGTGCGCCCCTGGCTCTGGATCCCATCGCCATTGTCCTGCCGAAGCCTCTTCCGGCGGCCCCCAGCTGCTGCTGCTGGGGCTGGTTCCGAGGGAGCTGCGTTACTGCAAGTTGCAAAGGGGGAGCGGCCGCTTAGGATGCGAACGGAGCTAGCAGCGCCCAGGAACTGGCCAGTATCCCTGGGGCTTTGAGGTGCCCCGAACTGGGCTCCGGTTAATTGGTAGAAATCCTGGTGCACTCGCAGTGCGCTTAGGCTGCTGGGTGCAAGGAGCCCCCTTTAGATAAATCTTTGGCGTGTGGTCTTCCCTCCCCCATCCCGGAGGAGAGAGGACAGTTTAACATGCTCCTTCCTTCCTTTAAGAAATGTTCCCCTTCTGTTTTCAATCAACTAAGCTGGCAGCTAGATACAAGTTTATTTGAGAATACCCTCTGGGTACCAAGCATGCTTGGATTGTTTTAGCAAATTAAAAATGAGCAAAATGCTTTTACCTTCTCAGCAGTAGATTTCTTGAGAGCTCCTGTTTTTAAGCAAAAGAGGGGGATTCCAAATATGCCTGATACATCTCTGAATGTGTGAAAGAACAAAATGAGCTTTCTTTAAATGATCCCTTTTAACTAATTTGTAAGCTATGCTATTAGATTATCTAGTTTAAAACTAAACATTTTCTAGCCCTTCTAACTTTTAGAAAAGCAAATAGTTAAGCCATTTCAGCCTTTTCAAAGTTGATATTTGATATGCTATTCTTCTTGATTCATAGCTGAAGGGAAATCTGTTTATATTTTGTTATGATGTAAGATGGTGCTATTACTTCACTGGAATGCATGCTGGCTAAACCTATTTTGAGTCCAGCTACAGCTGCTGCTTGAATGTAAACGATTGTTAGCAGTTATAGTGATAACACTTGGATTTTGGGTGATTGCACTGTGTGATATCAGTGAAAGTGACCAAATAGTGCAGAAGTTTTGGAAATGCAGGAAAGTTTTTGTCTACTCTATATTCATAAAAATGAATCTTCAATTTATACTACTTAAGTTGAGCTACATATTTAAGAAGACTTTTTAACTAGTTTACTCTGAAAAAACACTTAGTGAGATTTTAATACCAGGTATTCAAAATGACTGCAGTGATTTTGGTGTATTACTTATACCTGAAACCTAATAAGGAAATATTCTAGCGCACACTAGAGGTCCCTCTCATAGCTGTAAGGTTGTTAGTGTGTTTATAGGGGTTTCTTAAAAATATCCCTGTTTTGAGTACCATCCAATGTCTGCAAATATAAATTTAGTGTATTTTTACTAAAATAATGAAACATTTATTCCAGTCACACTTTTTTTTGTCATTTGGGCACTTGTGAGTGAGTTAATATGCACCTTCATCTGCCAAAGCTCTAACAAACAGATTAGAGTGAGAACTAATTCTATGCACTGATTTTAGGATTTGAAAATGTAAAAGTGATTTAATTTCTATAAATTAAACACCTCTTTGTTCTAAGAGATGTTGGGCCTAAATCCTAATTTTTTTTTACTCGATGTTGTTTAATTCTTACTCTGGTAAAAGTCTACATTGAAGTCTACAAATAAATAAGGATTCCAGGTTTTGGCTCATGGTTATTAAGGGGAAAATACTGAAATATTAACATGAGTAAAGAGCTAAGTATTAAGTAAAGTTAGGTGATGAATATAGCACATTTATCAATTTGTATATTCAAAATACAGCTATCTAGGAAACCTCACATCCTCCATGTAATGTAAGAGAATTATCACCATTTTACAGGTGGAAAAACTGAGCTACAAAATGGTTAAGTGATTTGCCAGAGGCCACTGAGCATGTAAACCATAAAACTGGGATTAGCTGGACAGATTATGATCTCTTGGTGGTTTAAATTGGGGTAGCCATTGACTCCAGCAGTTAGTTCTGATATAAATCAGATTCAGATCCCCCTACTTATTGCTCAATCCTCTCTGTTTTGATTGGGGCCAAATTAAAAGTAAATGTTTAGTAGTGGTTCTTAGAGGATTTTTTAAATACATTTTGAAAAGACTAATTACTGTGTTCTATATACATTTGAAACTTTAGGACTACTGTTGCTATCAAGACTTTATTTTCTGTTCCAATTTTTCATATGAGCATGATTCAAAAATTGGGGTAGTTGCTCATGTCAAATGTTGCTTTTGTTGATTTCTCAGAAGTAACACTTAGATTTCACTGGATGAAACCTTGTGGTTTAGGGTGGAGGAAATAGGGAACAAATCATTTTGCAGGGATTAAGACATCCCATTCATTAAAAACCTTATTCATGTAGAAATCAAAGATTAAGATTTATTGTCTACAACAATGCCTACCCTTTTCATTCACAAAGAAAATGCAACATATAAATGACCTGACCTGCATACATATGTTTGTTGATAGCATTAGGATGAGTTTGTTGCAGAAATTGTAATGTGAAGGGAAATAACCACTGATCACAATATATCTGGGTACACAATTTAAAATGGGAGTCTTCCATAATTACAAGATATCACGTCTGGCCACTCACATTCTCAGACAGCATTTCCAGTGAGCTAGAATGGACAAGAGTGATATTTTTGCCCTTTTCTAGCCTTACCGCTTTAGAAAATGTCATGATATTGAAAAACACATGTATTTTGATTAAAGTCTTTATTATGTTTATCACTGTTGTGAACTGTGTACTGGTAGATATGACGTGGAACCACCAAAATATGGAAAATTTCTAATTTTTTGAAGCTAACCATCAGATAATCTACTATCCTTCCTTACTACTCATACTCACCACTTCTCTAGTGTTACATCTTCAAGGGATTGATAATTAGTGTTTAACACTCTTGCAAGATCAGAATACAGACACAAGGTTTTGTACCATGTAGATAAGGAGTAATTTATCTGAAGTCAGTAGAGTTACATTTATAAGAGAACAGAATCAGTCCCCTGGAATACATGTCTTGCCTAAAATCACTCTAAGGGAGAATGCGATGTAGCTTGAAAGCTTGTCTCACATCAATGGGAAGTTGGTCCAATAAATGTGATTGCCTCATCTGCCTTGTACGTCAAATATCCTGGGATCAACACAGCTACAACAAAATGCCATACAGTGATTCAGTGGCAGAGCTGATGTATTTTAGAATAAAGGAAGTACCAGTTTCATGCTCCATCCAGTAAACACTATTGCCTCACTTGCAGTGTATGTTCAACACTGCTCTTCTCCCAGAGGAAGAAAGATGTCAATCAGAAGTGAATGTCTGTAAAGATGCCTGCTGTTACTTATTTTGGATCCCTTGTACACAGCTGCAACGCAGCCAAGTTGGATCTTCTTCCATGAAACAGATTTAAGGAGGGAGCAGGAGTGTAGGTTTTTCAAATACATAATTTTGTCTTTTCTGTTGGTCTGCATTTTATTTTATCTTTACAACCTGGGTAAAATTCAGCTTTGAGATAATTCCATTGATGTCTGTGCTGTTACACCAAGAATTACTTTGTCTCACTACATTAATATCTAATTCTATAGTCCTACTTTTTTGTGGAATATAATATCATTTTTGCAGTTCGGAATAAAATCTGATAAAATGAAGATGTGCATTTTATGTTTTGCTGTTTGTGAAACGTGTAAGTAACATCCATTGCTCTGCTTCTCTGGTGAGAGATTCCTCTGATTCCTTTTTTTAATAATGATTTTTAAAATTAAAAGGCTAGTTTATGAAAGTCACTAGCTTGTTTAGCATGTATGATATACTAATACAACATTAACAAACATACATGTTTGGCTTTTATAATGTGAATTTTAATCATGCTTTTGATCCAAAAATCATTAAACACTGAATATCAGATTGACCCAAATTTGCTTTTCGTGCTTTTTCAGCTGCTGTGAGCCAGTGCAGAATAACTAGCTCACCTAGTATTTTCTGAGTATTGATCATATAGATAGATAGTCCCACTGAGCAAAAGTTAGGAGCTATATATGGTTAGCAGGTTATTGGAAATACAGTTCTGTAGATAGTGGTGGGGTGTGTGTGTGGAGGGGGGCAGGGTTCAAATCTGTTGTGAAGGAGAACTCTAAATGCTGACAAATTTTTCCATACCTCCTTGACTTTCCTCCTCCTATACTGAGCAGATTTGATGGCAATCCATACCCGTTTTGGAAAGGACTTTTGAAAACTAAACTAAAACTGCAGTGCATAAGCATCATCAGTCCATTCATTCTCAAACCTGGTCTTTTCAAAGGTGGTCAGTTCCCTCTTGATCTTGGTTCTCTATTCATTTCAGTCCCAACTATCGGCTCCAGTATTAGCATCTTTGGACATTATTCTAACTTTATTTTTACTCGTGTAATCAGGAAGCAACTCCATTTAAATCAGTGGAAGTTTACTATTGTTAGAGAATGGGATCCTTCATTAAACACATGAAGCTATCTTTGAACTGGAGAAATGACTCCCATGCTGGAGTGAACTTTCAGTGCAGTTGATTGAGATACATTAATGCCAAGTACCTTGCTGATAACACTTTTGCAAGGCAGCTGTCTTAATGATTTGTTACTGTTAGAATCCATCAGTATTTTTCAAATGTAAAATTTTTCATTAGAGACTCCATTTTTAAAAAAGGTTCTTTAAAAAAAAAAACTTTAAAAAAGTGGGTCTTGATTTTTCCTTCTCTTTTTTTGCACCCCTTTTTCAGTGGACAAACGGAGTTGGGAGAAGGGAAAAGCTGTGGAATTTTAAATCATAGAAAATCATTTCTTTTTTAAACCTGTGGAATGAAAATGAATGTGAAAATTTTCTTGAAAATCTTTACCACTTTTGGACCACCTCTCATTACCACACAGCAAAACATGCCTGTCTGCTATATTCAAAGATTGGTATCTTTATGAATTTTAGATATCTCTTCCTGAAGGCACTTGTAGCATGCAGTATACAGCTGAGCCTACTAAAACCAGGCAGCCCCTGGTCCCTTGTGCATGGTTCTAAGGCCCGTCCTTATAATCTTTAGCAAAGTGTTTGAGCTTTCACCCAGAATGAGAGAGACCACGTGTTCAAGTCCCTCTTCTGTTTGATGAGGAGACGATTTGACCAAGGATCTGTCACCTCTCGGGCAGTGCCCTAACCCAAGGGCTGTAGAGTCATTCCGTGTTTCTCTGGCACAGCATTTAAATAAAATGGAACAACTTCAATAACAGAGAGGGAAACCACATCAGAATAGCTGAGTGGTCAGAGCAGTCACCTGAGAGGTGGCTAGTCCATTTGCAGAATGGAGCTTGAATCAGTGGTCTCTCTCATCTCAGGTGACTACCCTAACCAATAAGCTTAAGGTTATGAGTGAGCTGTGTGCCTTTCCACCCTACATTTGCTATGGGGCTAGGCAGCCTCTGGGCAAACCTACCAGATTGGGCCCTGTATGTGATTTATGCCCTTATCTTCACCCAGTTCATTGATTGCTACCAGAGACAGGAATCTTTCTGCGGCCTGCACTTAGGTGCCTAGTTCTATGAGAGGGGTAGGACATGGGACACATCCTTCTTCTCAGCAGTATCTCCCACTGACTAGCATAGGTGACTCACCTGCCTTATGTGACTTTGTGGGTGGCATTCTCTACAGTGCCTTTCTCTCTCCATTCATTGTGTAGAGAGCTTAGGTGCCTAACTCAGGCTTCGTGAATTGCAGGATTCTTTATGGGATTTTCTAGGTGCCTAAAAGTTAAGCACTGTGATCCTGAGTGTCACAATACCCAAAGCTATGTCTACATTGGCAAGTTAGTTCGAATTAAGGAAGCTTAATTCAAACTAACTTAAGCCTCGGCCACACTAGGCTTTCATTAGTTCCAATTAAGAGCTTCCTTAATTCGAACTAATAAATTGGATTATACCTTTCGAACTAACCCTTAATTCGAACTAGTTACTTCGAATTAAGTCAATGTGGCCATGTTAGTTTGAACTAATTGGCACATTGAGCCTAATACAACTGACTAATTCAAACTGAGGCTATGTACACACGATCACTTTATTGCGCGGTAAGGCTCCTTACCACGCAATAAACCCAATAGTGTACACACGCTCAATTTCTCTGTTGCGCGGCAACACCCTCTTGCCGCGCAACAGTTAAACCACTCAAAACAAGAGTGGTAGCATTA
>ML685766.1:13263368-13312338 GCA_007922175.1 Pelusios castaneus
ACAGCATGTGTGTACACAAGAAAGTGCTATATTTATAGCGCTTTCCTCGTCCCGCAATAACTTATTGCGGGACAAGTGTTCTCGTGTGTACATAGCCTAAGCAAGTGCCATGCATGGCACTTGCTTAGTTTGAACTAAAATTCCAGTGGGGCCATGCTAGTTTGAATTAATTTGAACTAACTAAAATTAGTTCGAATTAGTTAGTTCGAATTAACTAATTTGAACTAACTTTGGTAAGTGTAGACATAACCCAAGTGTCTTTGCTGAGTCAGGCTTTAAGGTTTGACTGACTCCCTTTGATTTCAGTAGACTTTGGATCAGGCCTGCAAGGTATCAGCCTAGCTCTCCAACACTACTTAGGTTGTCTAACAGGACAGAGCAACCTATTTGAAAAATTGGGAGCTATGATTGACAAAGATAATCCCATATCCTCAGAGGTATTTGGATGCCCAACTTCCATCGATATTAGTGATATTAAGGCACTTAGCTCTCATTAAAGATCTGGGCTGAATTGCTTTAAGTGTAAGTCAATTTTAAGTGATGTAAAAATGGAGAAACACAGTGAAATAACACTTTTAGGCTAAGTCTATACTGACGACGTGAGCATGATATTCTGGGTTCGATTGAGCAATCTGTGTAGACACACTCAATTGATCTAGAAATTGCCATAGCAATTGCCAGCCCTGGAACTGGAGTATCCGTAAACCAACTGGAAGGCGTCTGACAAATCTCATTGAATAGAGCTGGTCAAAGATATCCATCAAACTAGTTTGTCAATTGAAACCACTAGCTTTGACAAAATGTGTTTTCATGAAAAAATTCCATTTTTGTAATAAGTTTTGGGGTTTCAGCAAACTAAAACCCCAAATTTTTCACAACCAGATACCAGAGTTCTTTCAGTTTTAAATTTAATTTAGACAAAAGCCCAAACAATTGCAAAGAGAATTTGATGAAAACAGGAACATTTGGCTACAATTTACAAGCAAAATAAAAATTTAAAAAATCCTGATCAGCTCTACCACTGCTATAAACATCTGCTTGGGTAAACAAGTGATCACCAATGCAAGAGGTTTACAAGCTGCCCTATGGCTTGGAGCCTTATTTTCTTCCTGGTTCTGTCTTCTAGGCTTTTTTCTTTGTCTTCTTTCTTGCAATCTAATGAAGTAATGTTATTTGGTGTTTCTGTGATGTCTGTATTTTCTTCATTTCCATTTTGCACTATAAAAATGAATAAAGATTTAATAAAGAAACAAAGTCTCTTGCCCCTGCATCCTAAACCCCCACCAACTGGAACTTCTCTTTTATTTACTGATCACCTCATTTACTCTCTGTGAGAGTTGGTTATTTGTAAAACCAGATTATGAACTCCTCTGAGGAAGGGTCCAAGCCTTCTCTTTGTTGTGTATGAACCAGAGCTTGCTGCTCACACTCAACAAATAATGAATAATG
Organism: Pelusios castaneus; assembly: GCA_007922175.1. Lineage (NCBI taxonomy): Eukaryota > Metazoa > Chordata > Testudines > Pelomedusidae > Pelusios > Pelusios castaneus. The sequence goes on from ML685766.1 coordinate 13,264,818, forward strand.
ATAACCGTTGCTGCTCCCAGTGTTTCCAGAGGCAGTGGGGAAGAGAAGGTAGAAGTAGCAGACAGTGAAAATAATTGATAATACTCAGAGGCCAAGACTTTTAGGGTTTACTAGAGGAACTTAATGTTGGATAAAGTAATATTGTGGAATAAGCAGGTTTATTTCTCCATGTGAATTGCACTAGAGGTGTATTTAAATTGTCCTACCAGAATAGATCAATGATCCATCTCATCTGACATTTTGTCTCTATCAGTGACCAAACTTGAATGCCTCAAAAAATACTTTCTCAATATGTGCCCACTCTAGATCCGGTATTTTCCAAATAGTGAAAACAGATGGTCCCTGCTTCAAGAACCTAACAATATTCTAAAGACTAACAAATAGACAAGTTACTAAAGGCAAGAGGGAAGGGGAACAGTAATAGGCAGATGATACCTAATTTATACATGGCATCTTGAGTCTCTCTAAGCAGCATGGCATACAGGGATTTAATTTAGGATCATGCCAGGGAGGATGTGCCAAGAATAGGGGGCCATGGGGAAATATGCATAGTGGTGAGTGTGTGAGAGGAGAAGCAAGGGGTAAACAAAGATAATAAGGCTGACAAAGCAGGAGACACAGAGAGCAAACTGAAGCTTGATAAGAAGGCTTATAGGGATGGGAACAGTTAAATGGAGCCTTCAAGAGGGCTAAAATTTAAATATGATGCAATAACCGATGGGGAGCCAGCCAGCCCAGAGATTCGGAGATGGAAGCTACACAATCAAAGTGGGAAGCAAGGAAAATTAGTTTAATGACTCTGTAGTTTGTGGATTGAAAAGGGATGATGGGGTGGGGGTGGAGGGGGCAGCAGTTCTTTCAGTTCTGTGTAGATGAGAGAAGCTGAAGCCCAAATCTCTCAAGGGACTTACACATTGCAATTCATTACTTAGAGGTGTTTTGAAAATCACTGGAATCCATAAATCCTGTATTCGACACCTAACCTCCCTATACAACACATGGGCAGAGACAGGCACCTGAGAACGGGATCGACAAAAGCTAGCACAGGAGGCACTGACCCTAAACCAGCAAATAGGAGATACCAGTGACAAGGGTGTGTCTAAGTCCCACCTTCTCCCTGAGATAGGTGCCTTAGTGGATCAGGTCCTACAAGTGAGAGAGGCAGCAAGTGTGTATTTTTACCTGGTTTGAAGACTGAACTGAGGCTTAGGTGAGAAATAGGGGTCCAGATACTATCTGTGGCAGTAGTATGCATGCTCACTGGCAGAAACTCAGATATCTAGGAATCGTTTACAGGGAAAATGTCATATTGTGCTAATTGGGTGTTTTGTGAATAGCAGTAGCATCTAAATCCCTTTGGGGATCTGGGCCTGAGTTATCTTTTGAACTGGAGTGCTCAGAGCAACTGAGACTCATCAGCCAATCAGGAATTCATAAATAGGGCTGGATGCTTCTCAGCAAGAGCTGGTAGCTTGAGGAGAAAGGATATGGATTGGAGAGGAATCCTCCATAGATGAAACTGGAGTTTGGCATACATTTGATTTATTCCTGTGCAAAACCCTTCTACATTAATTTAGGCTGTGCTCTTAAATGTGTATTAAACTACATGCTGCCCACTCCAAAGTTCTAGATGGCCAGAGTGATTTAAGGAACAGCTACCACTTGAATTGAAACATAACAAAATTATAACCAGCTCACAGAAAGGGATGTTATTCCATTTGAGAAGGATTTTCGTGTTACTTGTGTCAGAAGATTCCACTGTGGTTTTTGCTATACTACCACAGTGGATCTCATTTTTTACAATATGGCATCATAAGCTAAGATAGTTATGAAGGAAACATCTTTTTGATTCTGGTTGTGATCAGTATGATCTGAAATGATATCGGTTGGGCCTTCTTGGGCAGGGTCTTGTGGATGATTTTAGGGAGGTTGTACCAAATCTGAGGGTCCATATGGAAGCAGGTATATAGAGGTTATTGTGTAAAATTGAGAAAGAGCTGTGTTATTCAATGATTAGATCACTGGATTGGAGCTCAGGATACCTGGATTCTATTCTTGTTTCTGCTTGTGACCTTGGGCAAGTTACTTTCCCTTTCTATCATATGCAAAATAAAAAGGACTTGAGATCCATGGATGAAAAGTGTTCTGTAAGAGCTAGGTGGTATTATTTTATTATAATATCAGCTAGGGTCACTGGTAATTCATATAAATCTTAAATTGTTGTAAAATTTTACTAATCTTTCTGCCTGAATAGTTCATTAAGTTGTAAGTTCCACAAGTTATTTATAAACTAAAGTGTCCCTCTTAACCACTTAAATTCCATCAGGTGTCCTCTATTCCTCCTATCCTTAAGGGCATTTGGTTTCTCCATGTTCATACAATTTATTATTTTATGTTTGTCAATTCTGCCACCTTTTACTCTTCAATTTTCCAAATGAAATAATTCTAGTCTTAATCTTTCTGTGTTTAGAAATTCCCCTACATGGTTTTTTTTTATCACTTTTGTTGCCTCTAGCTATCTAATCTAGTTATCTATCACTATGTCTCACTGGATCTTTTAAAGCTAGTTCAAAAGCCATCAGCGTGAAGGAGACTTAAGGATGATCTTCTGGTTGAAGCACATCATTGGGAGTCCAGTGTTTATTCTCAGATCTCTTTCTATGTGTATCCCAGTTTCCCCATCTGTACAAAGGCATAATGTTTACATGTGCGTGTTCTGAGGCTTAATTACTATAAAGTATTGCCTGATTATTGGTTGTAGAAGTGAAGCATATTAAATATGTAATTTGTTTTTCCAAGATATGGTTCTCTGTTTGCCTGTTGCGATGTGTAATTCCTTTTTAACTCTCTGTATGGTCTATGGATATTTTGTATAGGTTACACCAATGCAACATTTGGTTCAAAAAAAAATTAATTGGTTCATTTCTCTTTGGTATTTATAGTATCATATAGAATGTTTGAATTACCATTGGACAGGCCAAGTAGACTCATAATTTTCATGTACCCTTGAGGACTGAGAAAGCCCCAAGTTAAGCCCTACTGCAAGTGAAAAACAGAGCAAAATCTCTGATCTTCTGTATAGTGGTGTCTTGTAAGGTGCTCAGTACCTTCCACTCTCATTCCTGCTTAGTACATTGCAGCATCAGGCTATGAGGACAGCCGGCTTGTCCCCACTTTAAATAAACTAATTGCTGTAAATTGTGCTATTTAGGAATAGCAGGCTCTACATTGGGGATGACCAAACTGATGGGATGCTAGTGCAGTGGGATGACAAAAGAGGTTTCTGACATTATTTTTAGTATGAAACTTGGGGATATCTCTGTTATGACCAAAATTGTGTGTTTCTCATCTGCTCTATGTTTCCCCCATTCCTTTCCCCTCCCTTCTTCCTTGGCATACCTCTTTCCTCAAGTAGCACCCACAAAAAAATTTTTAGTGGCACTACTTTCAAATCCTGTCTAATTAGTGTATATATATCCCACCACACATACATATACTGGTTTGATTGGTCTTTGTTCTGCTCAGTCTAAAGATTGGGCCCCTTCTTAGAGTGAGCAAAACAAAGATCAAACAAACCATGTGAACAATCTTTCAGGCAAGTCAGTAGGGCTACTTCTTGATTAAGGGTATCAGAGCAGGGCCTAGGGTTTTGTATACAGGCAGGTACAGTCTCTGCAACTCTTAAAGGAAGAGGACTACACTGTTTAGCAAGGGAAGCCAGTGGTCGTTTATTTTTAACTCCCACATCCAGTACAGATAAAGTTTTTGTGGTGGGGGTGGGACACGACTTCTTGTGAAAATCAATGGAATCTGTCAGATTTTCAAAGTCTAGGTCTGTGCTTCCTTTTGCCTCACTCTTGTGGGCAGCTGACTCTGCCAACCTCTCACTATTTCCTATGACCATTTTGGAAATCTAAACATGGACTAAATTTGCTCTTTCACCCTAGCTGTTATCACACACATTTCCCTAACACTTTAAAATTATGCCTTCGAAACATTTTCTGACATAAAGTTAAGTCATCTATTGCCAAAGTGATTCTTCAGTCCTTGCAGGCATGTTTTTTCTTTCTTTTTTTATATAGTTCAGATACTTTCAAGCTCTTTTATGCAGGCGGTCGAGGATCAGTTGCTGTGTTCCTTCAGAAATGCGTGTTTTTAAAATGACTGCACCTTAATACAAATGGTGATGTTCCCCTGTTATGGATACCTTTAAAAAGCTTAGTTGAATGTAATGCCTTCCTTTATGCTATTGGGCCACACAGGACATAGTACAAAAAAAAGTGTTGATGGGTCCCCTCTCAACTCTGATCCCAAACCTACAGCTGTATCTTGCAGTTCTGGAGCCTCTACCCTTCCGTCTGTCACTTAGTAAAGCTGTCCATTCCTAGCCTCCAAATCCAAACACCTTGCTCACATTCAGATCCTAGTTTTTCTCCTCAGACTTCCCACTTCAGGTCTGTCCACTCTCATTGGCCTCAGTGGGAACAAGAAAAGATTCCCTCCCCGCAACCCCTTTCCTTAAAGCCTTCAGCGTTTTTCTCTAAATATTTGTTTTCTCTCTCCAGGTTTCAATGCTGTGCATCTGGTTTTTAGAACTGATTTGTCCTAAAATAGCAGAAAGATGGTAAAACAAAGAATGTGTTCTTTGTAGGTTTTAAACTAAGACTTTTCTCTCATTTTCCAGTTCCTTGTTTAGCAATCATTATTAACTAAGCTCACCGTGAGGAACACAGACTGTTACTCCCTGGAGCATGTCAGCTTGCTAACACATCCAGCTCTTTTCTAGAATCCTGCTAGCGTGATTTGTCATTTCTCCTCAATGCCCTGGAAAGACCTTTGTTTAAGGTTGCATTTGCTGTTTGTGTGAAATGCAGCTGCCACAGACAGAACTTCTGAAACAGACAGGTCTGATGTTTGGCGTTGCTATTTTTTTCTTTAATACTAGCCCAGACACACACAAATTAGGATCTACTGAGAGCCTTTTGGGGTGGGAGGAGAAGCATGACAACTGGCACCTACACTGTATTGAAGAAAAAAATGTAAACCAATAAATGTTCTAGGTTTGGAGGAGAAGGAAGAGAGCAAGAAGAGGAATCTAGTCAAAAAATGAAGAATTTTAAATCTTTAGCCCTGGCATGGAACTACTTAAGCATACCATAATTGCATCACAGAAGGTATGCATACCCTGAAACCAAAAAGGAAGCAGGAAGGCAAGACCAAACAGTATGATCAACTGAACAGGTGACCTGCAGGAATTAGAAATCTATCCTTAATAAAACCAAAGGAGAGGAGCGTAAATTAAAGGCAGGAAAAATGTAAAATGAGAAGTCGGAGAACTAGGAGGAAGTTTTCAAGAGTAAATAACCAAATACATTTTTAAAAATGATTTAGACAGGTCCCAAAGTTGCCTAAGTGATGCTGGGAGTTTCTCCAGTTGCTGGAGCAGTCTGGGATTGGGAGGGCACATAGGTGGCTTAATGCCAGGGCTCAAATCATGGTAGAATCTTCTGTATTGCTGTTGTGGCCACTTTTGGAGGGCATTCCAGCATTACTTGTTACTACCTAGTTCCGGAAGTACCAAAAGTGCATTCTGACATGTCATCTTTTTTCAGGACTCTTTCACTGCATAAAGCCATTATAGCCCTTTCTGGAGTGTCGTTCTGTGTGGCACCCAAGAGGCCCTGGCACAGACTCACACCAGCCATGTCAATTTTGGTCACCTTCTCTTAAAAGAGATATAGCAGAAAGAGAAGGTACCTAAAGATAGGTGATTTAAAAAAAATTAGAGGTATGGAAGACTTCCATTGGAGTGTAAATATTTGGGTATTGAGGTTAGAGAGGAGACTAGTAAGGGAAGACACATATTTATATGTACAAAATAAAGAATGAGGTAGAGGGGAGACACTTCATTTACTCCTTTCCAGAACACAAGAACAAGGGTTGTGTAACAATGATAAAGCTTTCTAAAAGAGCAGCTTTCTTTTGACCATGAACTTTAATAGAACACAGAAATTAGTATTATCCCAAAGGTCCTCTCTGCTTTTCTGAAGAGCTTCTGTCGAGAACTCCTCCTCCACCCCCAATCTGGCTTTCTGCTATAAATTTAAAGAAAAAGTTCACATTCTCACAAAAGCTATGTCTACACTTACCAAAGTTAGTTCGAATTAGTTAATTCGAACTAACTAATTCAAACTAATTTTAATTAACTTAATTCGAACTAGCATGGCCCTATTAGAATGCTAGTTCAAATTAAGCAAGTGCCATGCATGGCCACATTGACTTAATTCAAACTAACTAATTCAGTTGGTACATCAGACGTGGCCTTTCTAAGAAACAGCAGTAACTGTGCATTTCTTGGCAGGTGAGTCAGATTTGTGTCCTCTTGTCTCTCTTGATTAGCTCGTGTGCCCGTTAGAACAGCTACATGAACCAAAAGATCACACATGGTTTAATTTCCATTTTTACTGATGGGCCTGCTTAAGCTTCCCATCTTGTCCCTGTGGAGCTCAAGAACAAATAGAGTGCCATCTGGATATGGACTGCCCTCTGTATCATCTAGGTGGTGAATGGATGTGCTTGATGTCTCTGGATGCTGCTGCCATGATAGAGTAGCTACGTCATTTTCCCAACATCTGATTCATTGTGTTGTCAGACTCCATAAACCACAAGTAGCAGTGTGTAGGCTTCTGATGAATAAAGATGTGTGATTGGAGCTAATAGGGAAGGGCAAGATGAGAAGACTGTGTAAAACTTATCTAAAAGCATAAGAATGAGAGCAAGTGGGAAAGGGAAAAATTAACAAACAAAATAAGGAAAGAAAGAAAAAGGAGAAATGAGAAAATGGACCAAAAAAGGAGAGATGACCACAACTGCATCAGGATATGGTATGCATGGACTTGATTGTGTGTGTGGGAGGGAGGTTCTCCTTACACCAAGCCATTCTACAGATGTAGGGGATTCCAAAAAAGAAATCTGGTAAGTGCTAATCAGTGATGGTGGTGATTACACAATCAAGAAGTTAGTCTATTTAAAATATGATTTATTTTAATTGTTTTTGTTTTGAAGATCAATAAACATAGAGCTATAAATCAATGCAATTATAACCGACTTTGAAAAAACTTTCAGCAAATATTGTCAAAATAATTCCATGGTGTATTTAGTAAGCAGAGAGGAGAGCTTATAAACATTTTAAGACTGTGAAGTAAAGTTCATATGCGATATTTGAAAACCTAACCAACTCTTATGACATCTTATTTTATGTTCCATGATGTAGTACAACAATGCAGTCAGAAATCCATCTGGTAAGCTATAACCTCCCTGCAGATTTCAAGTTCATTGCTGCAAACCTGATCTTCTCTCCTACTAGCCAATGGTGGTGACGCCATGGATTTCAAAGTGAATGGGATTGAACCCTACACATGGTCTCCCAATGGAGACTTTCTAATCCATAGGCTGCTTTTCCTGTTCTAATGGCTTTTTTTATCCTTATTCCCATAGTGGTCACATTTCTACTGAAAATTTATTCTGCTGCTAGCAAATATTTTCATTTAAAAATGTGCTTACATGAAATCTTGAGTGTTCTGGGGTGGCCAAGAAAGAATTTCAGAGGGAACTTGAATTAAGAAAATTGCTAGTTTATGGGAAGGTCTAGGATATGATTAAAGCTCAGAATGAGTTCCTTTAATCTTACAGCTAATATGATATTTGTGGGATGTGAGGATTACAGGGTGCTTGTGCATAATCAGAGTTGAAAATTCTGGTCTTTCTGTAGCCTGCAGTATCTTAGAGTCCAAAGCTCACCAATAGAAATTGTAGGGGGAAAACTATTAGAGAAAGAAAAAGTAAAATGAAGAGCTTTGTTAGAACCCAAATCACAATGGTGAGACATTCGACTGAACTATGTTTCCATATACAGCAAATGGGCTTTACTTCACAGTAACAAAAATCAAAACCTGATTAACATCAATGTATATCAGATCAAATATATACAAATGAGAGAATTCCCTAGGACCTCCCTCTGACTCTAGTGGGTAACAATGTTATAGGGGACTGCCAGGTCTACTAATAGTTAAAGTTTATGCTCCCATTAAAAAATTTTTCTAAGGTTATATTCCATTTTAGATTTTGTAGTTCTTTAATTATGCAAGTGAAAAGTGTGTTACCTTTTGGCCTTTTCACTCATCGTCCATTGGTCTGTTCTCCCCTCATTCACTTGCAAAGTATTTCTGTGAATTGGTCTACACTACAGACTTACGTCAGTATAACTGTCACTCGGGTATGGAAAATCCACACACCTGAGCGATGCAGTTATAGGCTATGTCTACACTTACTAAAATTAATTTGAATTAGTTAGTTCGAATTAACTTAATTCGAACTAGAAAAAATTAGTTCGAACTAAGCAAGTGCCATGAATGGCACTTGCTTAGTTCAAATTAGCAATTTACATTGAAATCAATGGCTGGTTAGTTCGAACTAAGAAATTAGTTCAAACTAACATGGCCACGTTGGTTAATTCGAACTAACTGGTTCGAATTAACCCTTACTTCTAATAGCCTATTCAAAGTTATTAGTTCGAATTAAGGAAGCCCTTAATTCGCACTAATTAAAGCCTCGTGTAGCCATAGCTTTAGTTAGTTCGAATTAAGCCTCCTTATTTCGAACTAACTTGCCAGTGTAGACATAGCCATACTGTACGAACTCTATTTCTCATACCTACGTATGCTACCTGCACTCTAGCAGGTGGAGTACATACCTGTCCTATCAGCATAGATGGCGTCTTCACTAAGAACTACATTGGTGTAACTTCTCCGTCATGGTGCTGCAGCTATAGACCGGCCCTGAGTTTTACAGAAACCTGTATTTGAAAGTCCAGGAATTTGGCTTGCAGCTTTTGTTGTGTCCAGAGGTGGGAAGGCAACGCAGCGGTCACGGAGATCACACGTTACACAGGAGGAAGCTGAGCTGGTGCATTTATTATTGCGGTGGGCTCCGCAGTGTAAGCATGGACAGGCCCAAGGTTCCCCGGCAAGGGGGGCAAGTTAGGCCCGAATTGCCTTCCTGCTTACAACCGCGGCCCGAGGTGCCCTGATTGGCCCCGACTAGCTAGCTCCCCGGCTTGGCTAGTCCTGAGACTAAGGCCCCTGTGATGTGTGCGCGTGTTAAGTGGCAGTCCGCCCCAGGTAGCTCCTCTGCGGCTTTCCTGGTGAACGCCGTAGAGACTGCCCCAGGTAGCTCCTTTGCAGCTTTCCTGGGTAAGTGGCAGTCCGCCCCAGGTAGCTCCTCTGCGGCTTTTCTGAGTTTGGTGTACGGACTGTGACTTGACCTGGTCCCAGGCCTAGTTATATACCCCACGGACTCTTGCTGTTGCCCCTGACAACGGGTGCCTTGGTCTGAGGCGTTATCTGATATGGCCAGCCTGAGCACAACTTTCGTCATTACAGTAACACAGGCGGTTGGCCTCGGTGTTCCTCGGGTGTCCACCCATGTCCAGCACAATGAAGCTGAATTATCACTATAACCCACAAAACGAAAGATCCATAGAATAAGCCCCTCAACGCGCCCATTGCTATTTCGGCGATGTGTCCTGGTGTTGTCTGATTGGCAGGAGAGGTCACGTTCCCGAGTTTCGAAGCTGCCGCTGCTGCACTTATCAATAGTGGCAGGCCCAGCAGGATCCAACTTATCAGGTTAAGACAATGTGAATGACTCAGGACTCGTCGGCGGCTGCTTCTGCTTCCATTCTTGCAAAGCATGCTCAAATTTACTTAGCGGTGTTCGTGACCATCTGGACCCGTCAGCTTTGTCTAATGGACTGAGAATACTGGATGCTAAATTTCTGATCTATGACAGTGCCAACATGCTGTACCTTACAAAGAAGCCCATAAAATAAGGGAAGGTGCAGTGCACGACTGGAAAACTTTTCCTCGTGCAAACTTTTACAGGTTATGATGGAAGTTATTGTTGGTTGTCTATGAGAAGGAGAGGGAGAAGAAGGGGGAAAGAAAAGCTAGATCACTCTTTTCCCTTTGCTGATAAATCCTGGTCATGCACTTTCTGTAGCTGGTTATACATCTTTAGCTATGAGAATTCATTTTATTAATTCACTGTACATATCTTCCAGTCACCATGCATTTGATCTTGCAAGAGACTATGAACTTCCCTGGGCTTTGATGGAGGTGCTCAGAACCTCACAGGATTGAGCCCTATTAAAGTTAAACTATATTTATACTCCCAAGGGATCACCCAAGACCCTCAGTTATCTACAGTGTTGGCAAGATGATGTTCATAGCTGCCATCAAGTGAATCTTTGATCGGTAGAGTCCCAGATCTTCTTAAAGCCGATATAGTGTCCTAAGCAACCTTCTTTCAGGCTAAATAGAAGGAAAAATTAAATCCTTGTATGTAGTGAGATAGCTGGAACAATAGAAGCCATTACCCAAGCAGTGTTCCCTCTAAGCTGTGCGGGTGCGCGGCCGCGCAGCAGCCGTCGCAATCCCCGCGCAGCACTGACGGATCCCCGCGCAGGCCGGCAGCCCCCACCGCCCCCCTCCAGACCCCCGGGGCTGCGGCTTTGCCGCGGAGATCCGACCTGAGCCCGGCCTCTGGGCTGGCCCCCCCCGCCCCCAGGGCGGAGCAGGCAGGCTCAGGGCCGGGGCATGTGCGCGCGCCTGCCTGCCTGCCTGCCCCATGCGGCTGGGGCAGCGGGGTGGCTGCGGCCGGGGCAGGCTCCTGGTCTCCTACCCGCCGGCCGCTTCGACTTCCCGGCCCGGGGTCGGCTCCGCTCTGCCGACAGCCTCGGCCTCCTGGCACGGGGCCAGGATCGGTCTCAGGTGCCGGGGTCTGCTCTGTTCTGCCGGGGCCACGTTTGGGTCCCAGCGGCCAGCGGCCTTGGCTTCTTTCTTTCTTTTTTTTTTCTTCTTCTTTCTCTTCCCTGCCTTCCTTTCTCTTCCCTGCCTTCCTTTCTCTTCCCTCCCTTCTCTTCTTTGCCTTCCTTTTTCTTTCCTTCCTTCTCTTCATTCTTTCTCTTACTTCTTTCCTTCTCTCTGCCTTTCTTTTCCTACCTTCTCTCTTTTCTTCCTTTCTCTTCCCTTCTTTCTCTTGTTTGCCTTCCTTTTTCTTTCCTTCTTTCTCTTCCTTCTTTTTTCTTTCTCTTCTTTGTCTTCCTCTTCCTTCCTTCCTTTCTTCTTTCTCTTCCTTCTTTCCTTCTCGTCTTCCTCTTCCTTCCTTTCTTCTTTCTCTTCCTTCTCTTTCTTTGCTTCCCTCCTTTCTCTTACTTCTTTTTTCTTTTTCTCCTCCTTCCTTCTCTTTTTTCTTTCTCTTCCTTCCTTCCTTCCTTCCTTCCTTCCTTCCTTCCTTCCTTTTTAAAAAGCTTTTTAAAAATTAATTTTAAATAAAAACTTTTCTAAAAATTAAATTTCAATTCAAAATTCATTCAAATTCAATTAATTAAACACAATTAATTAATTCTGTTTACAATCACTGTAACTTCAATTAATGCCTATAATTTCTGTCGTGTGAGTTTGCACAAAAAATTTATTCAGAAAAAGTTTTGCACACGGCTTGAAAATTTTGCACACAAGCCACCAAACCTTAGAGGGAACATTGTACCCAAGGTAATGGGCAGAATGACAAGCCTGATGAGAAGCTAGGGGTTCCCTGATTACATACCTAAGGGTTTGTTTAGCAAGCTGTGTATGTGTTAGAATGAAGTGGTAATTACTAAAAGGCGAAAACTGAGTAAGACCCAGTCCTGCTTCCCTGAATGCCATGCAGATTTTACCATGGACTTCAACAGTAGTAGGAACTAGGACCCAGTTGTGCATTACCTCCTGTCTGAACTCTGGCAATAATCAATGTGGGCATCTCTTATCCATATTATCCATGTATGACCATATATTGTTTAGACATCATGGCATCTGGACAGAGTAAGAACAAAATAATATAACCTCATTCTTAGATGCTGTTTTCCATCAGCAGATCTCAAAACACTTTGCAAAGGAGGGGTCTGTATCATTCTCCCCATTTTAGAGAGGGACAGGTAGAAGCTGAGGCACAGACTGGTAAAGAGATTTGTCCCAATGTATGTCGGTAGATAGGTACGTTGAGAGGCTATAAAGCTTTGGAATTGCGCAGCGTGTTTCTGTTAGCTGATAAAATATTAGAGGGCAGTTGTAGTGTCCATTTGAAATCCGAACAGAGCTGAGCTTCAAATGAGGTAGGGCTTTGCAGGCTAGACTGCCCTGAGTTGCAGGGTATTTATGTGGAGATTGGTCTACACCCACATCTGGAGTCTTTAAGCCAGGCGAGCATCCTTGATGTTCTGAAGCATCCATTATGGGTATAGCAAATAAAGGAAGTGCCTTCACAAGCATGTCTTGGTTGCATCAACCACAAGAAACAACTTCAGGAGGTACAGAGACTTGTCTTCTGGGCTGGTGTATTATTCTCAGTGAGCCCTACAACAATCTTAGCTGTACAGATAGGCCTCATACGTGTATCTAAAAGTTGTCTGAGGATCTAGGGATGTATTTACCAGGGCTGTCCTTTGGGGGGGGGCCGAACAGGGCGATTGCCCCGGGCCCCGCGCTCATGTGGGCCCCGCGCTGTCCCGCTTCCAGCAGGGCAGTGCGGGGCCCATGCCGCAGCTCTCCCCACGGCCGTGCTTTGCCCTGCCCTCCCTGCCTTTGGCAGCAAGCCAAAGGCGGAGGAGCAGGATGAGGCAGGAGGCTTCCCCCAGCCTCTGGCCCTGGGCCGGCCCACGCCGCCCCCAGGGTGGAGCAGGCCAGCCCAGGGGCGGGGCAGTTGAGTGGGGCCCAGCCTCTCGGCCGGCCAGCCTGCCTCACATGGTCGGCCAGCCCGGTGCCAGCCCTAGCTGGTAGCGGGGCCTCGGCTGGCCAGATCCCGGGTGGAGCCGCAGGGTCTTGGCTAGGGCTGGTTCCGGGGACCCGAGGCCGCACTGCTGCCAGGAAACTGTCCCTGGGCCTGCTGCTCCGCCCTGGGGGCGGGGTGGGGGGCTGCTGGGGTCCCTGGCCACGGCCAGCTCCCCCAGGGCCAGCTCTTGGCGGCAGCCTCAGGGCTGCGGCCAGGGCCGGCTCCCGCTGGTGGTGGGGCCTTGGCAGCAGAGCGGGCCAACTTGGTCCGCCCTTCCCCCCTCCAGCGTGGGGTGGGGGCACCCCCAGGCCAATCGGCCCCGAGCCCTGCTCCCCCCTAGGGACAGCCCTGGTATTTACACAGGTACTGAGATGTTTAAATCCCAGAATCAGGCACCACTGGAATTCACAAAAACCCCGCTCACCTGCTCTTGAACCCTGTAGGCACCTAAACTCTTGCAGCACCTATATTTTTTCAGTAAAATTTCCTGGGTGCCTATGTTTCCGCATCAAGGCATGCACACTGCTGCTTCCCTTTAGATGTTCAGGTACTTAAGACTCAGTTGTATACACAAATTAGGGAAGATTGGAGCCCTCTTACCAGATTGGGCTCCACATGCAAACTTGCACAAAACAAGGTGGGCAGAATGGCCTCCTTCACACCTTCAGCCTGGTGACCTCACCTGGGATGCAGGAAAACCACAATTCAAGTCCCCTTTCTACCTAAGGGGCGGATAGGATTTGAACAGGGATCTGCTATCTCCCAGGTAAATGCATTAACTGGTAGGCTACAGGGTAATTCTCAAGTGAGGGTGTCTCAGTCTCTCCTGTTGAAGTTGTTTCATGTTGGATTAAAACAATATAGAGCTATTGGCTCAAAGAAAGAGCAAACATGGCCGACCCTATAGCCTGATGGTTAGAGAACCCAGGCTATGGAACATTTAGGTCAGTCCCCCTGATCCAATTAGTCTTCATTTTTTTATCCAAAGTGAGGCAGCTGCAAATTAATGTACAATTAATGGCCACCTTTGAAATATTTGGTATAAGTGGCTTGTCCAGCATTGTGGAAGCATTCTGCGGCAGAGGCAGGGATAGAAGCTAATGTTTCATTCTGTCATTCTGTGGTGCCCACATACATTGACTTCAATGGCAGGAGGATCCAGCCCCAAGTCTGACCTTAATCACTGTCCACAGTGCTTTATTATATTTACTTTTATTAACGAGATTTTGTGGATGTATTATATATTATTATATGCATGGCCTAAAATATCAAGAAACTGCATGCAAGAAGAATGTGCTGTTTCTTGGCAGTAATACCAGGAATTGTATGTTTTTAATATACCATAGGGCCTTTGACTTTTATCATTATGCAGAGTTTTAAAAAATTTAGAGACTCTTAAAAATCTTATTGCATATCTGTACATCCTTGCATTTTATTAATACACTAGTAAAGTGTCCATAGGGCACAGGAGTTAATCCATATTAATGATTAACTGACTTCAGAAACAAAGGCATGTGAGAAAGCAGAAATCTTTGTGGAAACTGGATCTCATTACACGGCCTATGTTTTTGCTGTAAGTGTGACCTAACCCTTCCATGATTGTAGAAGTTCTGTCAGAATCTAACATTACTGAAATGGAAGAGTGAGGGTTTTTTTTCCTTTTAATGTGTGGATATTGATCTGCATATACATGTATTTTGCAGGGCTTTTTGCACAGAATACTTTTTATAACCTAGATGTTTATTAAGTCTCAAGCCCATTTCTCAAGGTGAGAGTTGCTACAATTCTAAGGCCTTGTCTACACTAGAAAACAACTTCCCTGCTCCCAGTGTGGATACAATTATAGGAATGTAGAAGTATTTATAGCAGGATAATTATTTCCATATAGGAAGGGGAAAAAAACTATGCAGTTGTAAGTCGCCTTTATAGTAGTAGATCTGTGCCCACACTAGGGATTATACAGGTATAATTGCATTGGTTTAAACAAATAAAATCACTCAGCTAATTAATACATATCAGTAAAATTTTTAAGTGTAGACCAGTCCTGAGAGAGCACAGTAATATAGAAGGACAGGGACTTGGGAAACCTGTTTGTGGACTGGACTTGAACATTTATATCTTGATATTTAGTAAGGCTTTTGACACATCCCTCATAACATTCTCATAAGCAAACTAAGGAAATGTGAGCTAGATGTGATGACTCTGAGGTAGGTGCACAACTAATTGAAAGATGTACTCAGAGTAGCTATCAGTGGTTCACTCAAACAGGAGGGACCTGTGTAGTGGGGTCTCAGGGATCAGTCCTACTAAATATTGTCATTTATGACTTGGATAGTGGATTGGAAAGTGTGTTTATAAAATCTGCAGATGGTAACAAGTAGGAAACTGTCGCGAGCATTCTGGGGGACAGGTCTGAAGTTCAAAATGACCTTGATAAATTGGTCTGAAATTAACAGGATAATACTAGGTAAAGACAATTGCAGAGTACTTCATTTAGGAAGGAAAATTCACATGCCTGCCAACAAAATGGGGATAACTGACTAGATGGTAGTCCTGCTGAAAAGTATCTGGGTGTTATAGTGGATCACAGATTGAATATGAGTCAACAATGTGATACAGTTGTGAAAAAGGATAATGTCATTCTGGGGTGTTGTAACAGGAGTATTATCTGTAAGATGTGGGAAGTAATTATTCCGTTCTACTCGACACTAAAGGGGCCTCACCTGGAATAGTGTGTCCAATCCTGGGCACCACACTTAAAGAAAGATGTGGACAAATTGGAGTGAGTCCAAAGGAGAAAGTGTGTGTGTTCAAAAAACAAACAAACCAGAAAACCTGACCTATGAAGAAAGGTTTAAAAAAAAACCCAAACAACCCAGGCATGTTCAGTCTTGAAGAAAAGAAGACTCAGGGACTTGATAACAATCTTCAAATATGTTCAGGACTGTTATAAAGAGGATGGTGATCAACTGTTCTCTATGTCCACAGAAGGTAGGAGAAGTAGTAATGAGCTTAATCTGCAGCAAGGGAGATTTAGGTTAGATATCAGGAAAAACTTCATAAGGATAGGGAAACTCTGGAATAGGTTTCCAAGGGAGGTTGCGGCATCCCCATAATTGGAGGTTCTTATGAACAGGTTAGACAAACAGCTTGAAAGGAAAGAGGGGGAGACAGAGAAGAGTTATGGAGGGAGCAAAGGGGGAGCTATTGGAGAGCATGGGTAGGTGAGAAGAAAATCAAGGGGGAACATTCAGAAAACTAATTAATGTTCAGTCTTGGCTGCCTGAAGTTCCTGACAGAAACCAGGGAAGGTAGAAAATCAAAGTGTTGTGAGTATATGCTCAATCCTGATGGAACCCTCTCCCTGCCTTCAAGTCGTGGCAGAGAGATAGTGGTAGCTCAACAGACCTTGAGGAGCTCTGATAGGTGATAGGGAGTAGGGATATAAAAGACCAGTGTTTCTATGAAAGAGAAGATAATGTGCCTTAATTTTTATGGAGGCTTGACAATTCTGATAATGGACGCTTGAATATTCTTCCTTGTATGAGTGCTTGTTTAATAAGAAACATGCAAGGGAATTTGGGGACTTGTGGCTCTGGTGCAAGGCAGTTGGCAATTAACAGAACGTAACTTGCCTCTGGCAAGTTATCCTAGCACAGAATTCCATTTTTTAAATAAAATTTGTTTTGAAGCAACTTGATTTTTCTAAAATGCAGGAAATTGAAGTCAGTATTTCAAAATGTTTCTGGGAATGTATTCCTTCTCTACCCTCTTCCCCCTCACATATTTGTTTCACCCCCTACTTCTGCTTGTCTAGGTATGGGCCTACTTGGATTACTTACACTTTATGTTGCCTCTGATGTGTGTTGCTTCTGATGTGTGATAGGTGATGGCAATACATGAGCTGATGCCAGGTCTAGAAGCTATGCTTAAAAACCTCCTTTTCTCATTCCCTCAAGCTCACAGAGAGCCCAGTTTGCTGCAAGAGGAAGAAATACAATCAGTTGGCTTCTTGTCCACATATCAGTGTTAAAATACAGGCACCTCACCCGATGCTTTTCAGAGCATTTCTTTGACTAGACTCTCATAAATATGAGGAATGTCTATGGGCAGACTTTTAGCCCTAGGCAAGAACAGAGTGGTGTATTATGTTTTCAGTGTTGCCAGCTCTCATAATTTTATTGAATCTTATGATTGTGGGTATGTCTTAAAGCCCCATCTCCTGGAATCATGAGTTTCTCAGGTTTCCTTTAAAGGAAGGCTAGTTTCTAGCCCTCATGGGTGCAGGGAAAAACTTGAAAACATGGAATGGCTGCAACCTAGTAAAACACAAACTGAAAATGTATTTTTTAAAGTCATGACTTTAAGTCAATCTCATGATGTCTTTGTGTCTGACTCATATTTGAATGCTTGAAGTTGGTAATACCCTGACAGCCCAGCCGCAGCCCCAGCACCAGCCCCAGCCGCAGCACCACCATCACACCCTATGCAGTTCTGCTTCAGAGGGCTAGGAGCACCCAGGATTAAAGAGCTGATGCAATGGCATGCCTGTCCCTGACTAGACCTCTGCAGTGGCTTTATGCTATTTGCCATGGTGGAGAGGGAGGCTGAAATGTGTCTTGGAAAGAATATGGAAGGTAGCTATATATGCAACATGCATACAGACGTAGCCCACAGAAAAAGGGGAGACAATGGGCTGCATCTCCTCTTTCCCAGTGTCTCTTCAACTGATTTTCTGATCCCTTACCACTGGGGCATGGGAGTAGCCAGCTGCAGTGACATTCAGGCAGGAATGTGATGGGGTGGGACAGAGCTTTAGATATAATTGTATGCTGGGTGATGGAGGAGCGGGAGTATCTTCTTTCCTGAACTTTCAAATTGGTTGAGGACAACACTGTTCTTTCACCAAGTTTTGTCTGGCTGTGGAGATAACCAGATAGAAAGTGTGAAAAACCAGGACAGGGTGCGGGGTAATATACAGGTGCCTATATAAGACAACGCCCTGAATATTAGGACTATCCCTGTAAAATTGGGACAACTGGTCATCCTAGTGGAGAGGGAAGGCAGCGGTGAGGGGGAAGGAGCAGCCACTGAGAGACACAGAAAAAGAAAATACCAGTCTGAAATTACTTTTAGCAACAGCTCAGTGACTTTTCACTTCCCCCCACACCGCCAGTCTTTTCTTACCCTGCCTCACACTTAATGTGCATTTAGCAGATATGCTCAATAGCCAGGAGCAAACTGCAGTTGCGGCCTTCTTCCAAAAGATTCCACTACTACAGTGGGAGGAGAGTGCTAGAGGTTTGGGGGTTAGAGAGAGGAGGAGGAGAGTTTACGGAAGGTGGAGGGGAGACTGGGGAGGACGGAGGATCTGGGAAAAGAGAGACTGAGGGGGTGGGTAGCAGACTCTTGGAAGGAATTTGAGGAAAGTAGGGGAGCCTAGAAGGTCTTCCCACTGAAGTCTGGAGGGTAACAGAGAAGAGCCTGGGCATATGTTGTAGAGTCGCTCAGGAAAGGAGTCACAAGCCAACAAGTTGGGTGCTATGTATCTTCTGCCAGCAAATCCTTTACCTAGAGTTTGCCTGTTGAGCCAGGATTTAACCATAAGACAATGCTGCTAACTGGTGTTAGGCATCTCAGTGACACACATGCATCTGGCAACTCCGTACCTCCTTGCAGGAATGTTATATACATCCAGCAGGGCTGTAGGAATTCCTCCATGGTGATCCATTCTATCCATTAGAAGTAGCTGTGATGGGGAAACTGCAAGCAGCCAGACTGCCTCTTCCTCCATTTTGTGCTTCTCTGGTGGATCTGTGGGTCATGGAGCAGTTGGAAGGTGAAATGAGCACAGACTGGGAACAGGATGGGTGGCAGGAGTTGAAAGGGGATAGGGACATACAAAGGAAGACAAATGAGAAGCAGGAACAGAATGGGGGAATGTTGGTCCAGGATCTCCTAGCACTTATTTGCAGTCTATCAATCCAATCCCTTGCCTCCTCAGCAACCCCTACTTCCTCCCAGCTGCCATAGGATCCTTTCAGCTACCTGCTTGCCACTGTCTGGTTCTCATGGTTGCTCCTGGATAACCCAGTTCCCACACTGACTTTCTGAGGTCTGAGAGAGAGAGGTCCTGCTTCCCTTCCACACCTGCTCCATTGTGGTAAGAATGGAGGAGGAGAGAAACGCTGAGGGAGACTTGTTTTTATCTAGAGTAACTTATGATTGTCTAGAGTGAGAAATGGTGCACATGGAGCTGCACATACTAAACTATATTGAACAATTCCAAAGGGGTAGCCGTGTTAGTCTATTGTAGAAAGACAACAGAGTCTTGTGGCACTTTTAAAGACTAACAGATTTATTAATCGCATGAGCTTTCGTGGGAGAAAATCCCACTTTGTCAGACGCTTTGAAGATAGGAACAGCGATACTGAAAATCTTTGGAAGCCATATTCTGCTACAGTGGAGTTTTCCTCAGATCAAGGACCGCCATTTTCCAATATTCAGTTTACTAATATGTGGTTGGGTGATTTTTAGAGTATTTGCCCCTTTTGGAAAATCAATAGTAAATGAAATGCTCTCTTATCTGGGGAATGGTGGTAAATTCTTGCATAAAAATGATACAGATACTGTTTGAGCCGTGGCAGTACTGATATTATTGAGGCTTAATGACACAGACCTTAAAAAAAAAAAAAGAAGTGGTTTTTGAGCTATGAGTGTGCAGAGCAAGAGCGAGTCTTGTTTTCCCCATTCTAACCTCTGAAGAAACAAAGCCAAATATATGATATGGCTGATTTTGCTGGAGAGCATTTAATTCTGGTGCCCAGATTACCGACATTTTTCCCTGAAGGTTTACGCATTTTGCAGTGAATACAAACAGCCTAGCGTGGATCACAATTTTCAGATGACTGTAAACAGCTGAGGTGGAATCTCTCTTTTGGGCTGTGTTAGCAGAGCAGTGCTATGTACCCAAAGATGCAGAGATGTGGTGTTTCCTGCGGGGTTATGAAATAATGGGTCCTATTAGAATAGAGAGAATTTTTCCACAGATTCATATATTCCAGAATGGACCTCCTGTATAACACATCACAGGACTTCCCCAAAATAATTCTTGTTTAAAGTAGAGCATATCTCTTAGAAAAATATCTTGTCTCTAATGGCAGGAGGAGGAGCAAAAAAGGTGGTGGTGTTCACCTGTGTTGTGAGAAACAGGGTTCAACTCCCTGCTCTACTTAATGTGGAGAAAGGATTTGAATGCGGTCAGCTACTTCACACCAGGTGTACCCTAATTCCTGGGCTCGAGAGTATTCTTGGGGATTTGAGTTGGATTTTGGATCCAGGGGACTTTGGGTTTTACTTTTTTCACTTTCTTCATGAGATGTTGATATGCAGTCATCAGCAATATCTGTGACAATCTGAGCCACATCCTTATGCAGCAGATCTCTTTCAAAACTGATTACATCAATAAGATCTACATTAATTCCCATGCTGACTTTCTGAGGTCTGAGAGATAGAGGTCCTGTGTCTCTTCCACACTTACTCCTTTGTGGTAGTGGTGAAAAGGGAGGACAGGAATGCTAAGGGAGAAGCTGTGACTTGTTTTTATCTATAGCGTCTTGTATCAGTGTCAGTAAAGACATTGCATCAGTAAAGACTTGTTTATGAAAGTCATTTCAAACATACTCTGTGGAGGTTTGGCTGATATTACTGTCTTCGGTCAAAACAAAGTTGCAATGCGAATGGAGGTTATATCACTGTACCATACACAGGAGATTCACCTGATGAAGCTAGAATGATTGGAAAATCCTATTTTATTTTTATGGAAAAAAAAATAAAAATTGATAATTTGATTTTTTGATTAAAAGAATTGAAATTTTTCATTTCAGTTTTGAATTGATATCTTCACTTTGTTTCTTTTGTCAAAAATTAGTAGTAATATTTTAATCCCTTCCTCTAATGTCTTCCCCCCCCCCCATAAAAGATGGGAAAAAATTATGCGGGGCGGAGGAGGAAGAGTGTGTATGTGTGTTGAGGAAGAGTAAGAGAATGAAAAAATGTGTGTTTTTCCCCCAACGTCCTCTCTCATTTATTATTACTCTTTTGCTATCTTTTTTTTTGTGGTGGTGGGGGCTGGTAGAAGGGATAGGGTAAGAAATTAAAAAGTTTTCTCCCCATCACCACTTTCTGCTTCTTTCCAATTGAAAAATGGGAGAAAGGGTCTTACTTTCTCTCACTTTTAACCTTCTAAAAGCTTGCATTACATTTTCCAGTATGAAGGGGGAAGAAAGGAGAGAGCTAAAAACAGTGAGAAAAGGTGAACATTTCCCCATGGCTTTGAAACTAATTTTTTTTAAATATTGGGGGAAAAAAAATATATATTTAAAATTGTTC
This sequence comes from Pelusios castaneus, assembly GCA_007922175.1. Classification (NCBI taxonomy): domain Eukaryota; kingdom Metazoa; phylum Chordata; order Testudines; family Pelomedusidae; genus Pelusios; species Pelusios castaneus. The sequence goes on from ML685766.1 coordinate 13,286,079, forward strand.
ATAAATTATTTTTGGTTTATTCTTTTAATAGAAAACAAGTTAGCTTGCTCTAGCTATAGCAGTCTTCTACCTATACGTGAGGTGTCCAATTCAAAATACCTGTGCTAAAATTAAAGTCGGAGAAAACAAAATAAGATTGTATGAGTGGCTGACTTGTTAGAGGTGCAGTGGAGTGAGTTAATGCTCTTTGTCCTGGGACTTGGAGAGACCCGCCACAAAGGCTCAGTATTCATGGTGAGGTAGTACAAAAACCAAAAAGCTAACATCCACCTTTCCTTCCCACCCACCCCTCACAAAAATAGGCATTTTATAAATGTATTTTGCAGCGTGAAGGAGAGCAGTTATCTATCTATTCCAACTAGTGCCTTGAGCAATGACTGCTCAGTCCTTTTAAAAAAGCTTTTTTCCTCTCGAATATGGGGGCTGCCTATGTAGTTCTGCCATGTGGTTAATGTGATTATCTAGTGATGAACCCCTCTGTATTTGCTGAAAAAGTGGCATGTAGGAAGAAAATGAAGTGCACAAAAAAAATTCTGTACAAGACCAAGCTGTGATGAATCCGCTGAGCAGTCAGAGGTCAGCAGAAAGGGAAAAAAAAACGTTCTTTGGCAGTTGGGACGACAGTTGGTCAAGAGCAAGTCCTTGAGGCAGTGTGGTATTTGAAGGTAGTTGTATCTGAGAGCTAGTGGGTAAGGAGCTAGAAAAGCTGCTCCAGAGCTGACTTTATTAGAAACCAGCTTAGCAGAGGTAGAGCGGAGCAAAAGCAGAACAGCAACATGAAGGGACACCTAAGATGATGTTTGCAGACCTGAGCCCTGGCCCGGGAACCTGCAGAATACCCGAGTACCTCTAGGGCAGAAATGAACTAAGAGGGGACGTGAGCTAATGGCAACCTTTACTCCTGCACTAGGCTAGTCATGCATCAGAATGCTTACTGGGCTCCACAAAATGACAGTCTACAGGACATAGCAATTGAGGTGCCTCTGAGTTGTGGCACACCTGGCACTCTGTTAAGAACTGCAAAGGGCTAGTGTACCACAGTACTTGAGTGACCCCATCAAGTGGGGATGATTACAAAAAACTTACAAGAACAACTTGCTCCTGATGCCCACTGCTTCCTTGTTTAATCAAAATATCTGAGCATTCTCGTGTGTTATTTCAGATGTGACAAAAGCTAGGATGTGCGTGTGACAATTGATTTGCTGCCAGTGGAATGTTAATTACTAATTATCTTAATGTTGGGTTTCCCCTGATATATCCAGTGCTGCAGTGAGATGCCTTCTACCTTTACTTCTCAATTGGTGTGATTAAGTTATCAAGAAGCAATTAAAAAAAAAATCCATATTCTACCTGATTTGGGTCTGAGGCAAGTACGGTTGGGAAGGATAGAGGAACAAACTCAAGCTAACTCTTTTAAGATGAGCCAGGTTTGCCCATCTCTAAGTCAGCCCAAAATAATCCTGGTTTTTTGAGGGAATCATTTGGTTTTGAAGGCAAAGCCGCTGTAATTCTGCCTCTGTGTTATGCATATTACTAAGATTTGAATCATAAACATTCAGATGCTGTTGGATTTTAGATTTAAGGTGTTTATTTTTATTTTTTAAAACTAAAATGTTTGAAGATATAAATATCAAACAGATCTCCCTGAGAAGAACTAAAACAAGAAGTTTTTGAGGTTTTATTTAAAACTACAGAAGGCAAGGAAAAAGAGAAGTGAGGCTGCGCAGTTTTATACGTAAGAGATATGGGCAAAAGAATGCCATTATTATTACAGAGAATGCTGCAAAATAGAGTTGCAGAGGGATGGTACTAGATAAGAGTATTGAGCCAGAGAAATAGTTTAAAACACTGAAAGTTTTTTCACGCTGTTCTGTCACTGTGTCTAAATGATATAGGTCCAGGCTTTCAAAATAGCTTTGTATCCACAAACTCTCAGATCCCAGTAGAACAAATTGGGAGTTACTGGGAGGGTGCTGAACCCTTGTGAAAAATTGGCCACTCCATTTAGGTGCTGACATGAGAGCTATTTGAATGCAGAGCTGTTTGTGCCAATTTGTAGAGGCACTCTTGAAAACCTGGTCTTGAATCTAGAGGCTGACAGCAATTCATTTTCAGTCTTTGACCTCTCTTCTGAGACTCCCCAAAAAGTTGCTGAGATTTGTTTGTGTGTGTGTGTGTGTGTGTGTGAGTGATATGAAGATCTGTCCCCTAGGAAATAGGCTCTTATTAACAACTCATTTCACATGGGCCATGTAGCCAATTTGCCCCTAGAATCACCAATCCCAAACATTCAAAAATTATGAGACTGTCTTAAAAATCATGTGTTGTTAGAATAAAATGTGGGTTCCTTTTTTTTCTTCACCTTTAGGGTGCACTCACTTCACATTGTCAAGCTTGTCTCTGTAACCATGAGAGCTAGAAACTGACTTTAGTTTACACTGAAAGTTGAAATTCTCATGCAATCTCTTGATTCCGACTTAAGAGAAACACCCAGTGTCTTGAGACTTGATGAAATCATGAGGGTTGGCAATGCTGTGATTAAGACTCATTGATGTAATTATCTGGGCCAAATTCATACCACTGAACAAAGATTCTCTCATTTTATGAATTCTCCAAACCATCCATTTCCTGATAAACTTTACTTCAGTTTGGAAAAGCAGACTGAGGTAAAATGTCAGGTTGTAGGGGCAGAGGTAGTTAAATTGTTTACAGCTGCCTGAGAATTAATACACTTTCTTTCCAATACAGTATAATACATCATATTTCTCTGCCAGGTGCAGGACACCACATGAAGTTCTTGTAGAACACAGATTTGGCACAAGAAATAACATTTTTAAGTCTGCACATATAACTGAGTTACCAGGGCTCAATAATAATTTTCTGGCAGATTAGTCCTGCCCTACAGCAGGTTTTTATGATCATTAAAGTCAGAATGAAAGCAATGGGCCTAGATTTCACACTTTTGTATCCTGCTACACTGGAACTTTGATTTTTATAACTTGTTTTTCTGTGCAGCGAGTGCTTTGACACCATTCTTTAAAAAGAAACTGACAGTACACAAACCAACCGACTGGACAAACCTGTAAGAAGAGCTTCACCAAGGGGTAACTGCCACATTAACTTGAAGAAAAAAAACATTTGAAATAACTTGATAACCATTTTCGAAGGCTGCTCATGGAGAGATTGTGCACTTGTACACTTTAATTGTGACCTTGTTTTTTCCAAAGCACACAGAGTTAACTGTTTGTATCGAACAATTCTATAACAGTTTCAGCCCCAAAATGCACAAAACGATGGCTGTGACAGTCTGGCTATACAGACTAATTTGAGCATTTTAAGTGGTGTGAAAGGAACCTGAGTTGTGATGTTTAAATGGGAGGGAAAAATACTCTAATTGATTTTCATGGGCTTTGGATCAGACCCTTAATCTTCCACTTGTATAAGAAAGCAGCTAACCAAAACAAGGGGCAGCTTAGTGATGGAGAAATGGATATCTGAACAGTGTTAGATATTAAAAAAAATCCTCAGATTTATTATCCTTTTTTAATATATCATATGCCCAACAAAATACAGTTGCAATGGTCAGCAAGTCTTCCTTTCTTCTGCTTTTAGCCTTATGTATTATTGGAAAGCCTAACTCTTACTTTTTAATAAGGACATACATTTATGTACAAGGAAAGAATGTGACATCCAGAATGTCAAAACTCTCTATATATGAATGCTTTAGGCTTTCTTTACTTAAAAATGTAGAACTGTTTCAGGTTTCTGTACTGTCTTGAGCCTTTAACCTAAATAATATAGAATATATATTTCAGCGGCAGCCTGCCTGCCTCAAGCTCTGTTTTACTTTCTAGCTTTTGTCTTTTAAACCTCAAACACTGAAATTCTGACCAACTCCCACAGATCTCACCACAGACCTTGCATGAATAGTTATATACCATCACTACCACCTCCTAGTTCAAAAAGAGCACTCCCTCATAAGTGCCAACCAAACCAAATCATCATTGGATGTAAACAAGTCTGCTTATTTTTATTCCCATTAATATACTGCCAAACACAGTAATAGTCTAAAACTTTTCTTGATATGAATAAAATATCTCCTGGCAACAAGGAGGATATGCAGTTTATTCTCACTCAATAAGGGGCTATGCTTTTTCCCTGTCAAAGGATAAATTTTATATCCTAGTGTAATCCTTTATGCATACTCTACTTATACAGTTTGTGTGTATAAATCTTATAGAATAACTAGTGATATATTTCTGACACTGCAGTGAGAAGGCAACATTCATTACATGTCATTCTGTTACTACAATGCCAGAAAACTTCTTAAGTTGGCCAAGAGCAGATGTAGGTATAGGAGTTGCATAAACCTACTTTACTAAAACAATACCAAATAAAAGACAGAACGAAGACACTAAACAACTTGTTTGAAGGTAAGTCATAATGATCCATTTCTGTATTTTCTTTGCTAAAACAATCTGAGGGAAGCCACAGCAATGTTTAATGGATTATAATGTGTCTACCAGAGGCGTCGTTGCCGTCGGGCTGGCAGGGCGTCGGCGCCGGGTAGAATAGCCTGAGCCCCGGATCTATTTTCCCCAGCAGGCAGAGGTTAAAGTAAGGGGGAACAGTTCCGGGGCTCCCAATTTTTAGGGGCCAGCGTTCCGGGGCCCCTAAAAATAGAAAACCCAGGCGGAACGCTGCGTTCCGCCCAGGGGCCCCAGCAAAGCCGCAGACTCTTGCTGTGGCCAGGTTGGGGAGATTCAAATCTCCCGCCCTGAGCATGCTCAGACAGAGCGTGTGCAGGGCGGGAGCGGCCTGGCCCAGAAGCGGCTCTGCCGGCCGTCCCTGCAGCTCTGAGCCTCCGGCCAGGTGAGGGGGGCTGGGAGGAGGCGGCGGGCAGTGAGGCCGGGAAAGGGGCAGAGGAGCCGGGAAAGGAGCACGGGGCAGGGGGACAGAGAAGCCGGGAAAGAGGCCCCAGGCCTGATTTGGCCATGCTGCCTGCCCGTGATGGCGGCGGCAGAGGGGCAGGATCAGGCCCGAGGGGCCGGCATGCGGCGGTGGTGGTGGCGGGAGCAGAGCGCGACGGCCGGCAGCATGGCCTGATCTGGCTCCTCTGCCGGCTGTCCTGCTCCGCCCCCGCAGGCCGGTCCCGGGCCTTTGTATCAGAGGTTAAGGTAAGGGGGGGAACACAGAGACTGGGGGTGGGAATGGAGGGGTCTGGACTCGCAAGTCGGTCGAGCAAGGGGTCGGGCTGGGGAGGGATGAATGGAGTTAGAGGCCTGGGGAGAGGCGAAGGGGGCATGGGGACAAGGAGACTTGGTGGGGGCTGGGTAGTGGTGGGGGAATTGGCTGGGGGTGTGGCCTAGCTGGGGGGGCCACAGCCCTGGATCTTTTTTCTATCCAGCAACGCCCCTGGTGTCTACACCTGTGGAGGAGGGGTTGAATTAATTTGATTGGAAAAACCCACCTTTTAAATCAAGGTGGATTGACAGTGGTGTGCTCAACCCAACATAGACACTACAAATGGAACTCCTAAAGTGCGCTAGAAAACAAAGACAAGATGAAGGGAGGGAGACGAGGGGAAAGAGTTTGTCAGTCAAAATCACCTACTTATGGATAATGAATTCTTTAGAGGATCAGGTGTTGAGTGTCATAAACCTCAATGGGTGCATTTGAAACCATCTGGTGAGGGGCTGAGGTGGGTCTAATATAGGCACAGGTGTCTTTCTTAGTGAATCTTGGGTTTCCTGAAAAATTGGGTTTACTTTTCAATTTAACTTAAACTTCTGGGGCAAGAACCTCATCCCTGCTCTGATGCCCTTTTAGGTTCATAGATTTTAAGGTCAGAAGGGACCAATATGACCATCTAGTCTGACCTAGGCCACAGAACGTCCCTCCCACTCCTGCAATAGACACCTAACCTATAACGGAATAATTGAAGTCCCGAAATCATGGTCTAAACACTTCAAAGTACAGAGAAACTACCAGTAAGTGACTCATGCCCCATGCTAAAGGGAAGGCAAAAAACCCCAGGGCACCTGCCAATCTGCCCTGGGGGAAAAATTCCTTCTTGACACCAGATACGGCGATCAGCTAATCCATGAGCATGTGGGCAAGACTCACCAGCCTGCCATCCAAAAAAGAATTCTCTGCACCAACTCAGAACCCACTCATCTAGCATTCCATTACAGGCCATTGGCGTATTTACCACTAGTAGTCAAAGATCAGTTAACTGCCAAATTAGACTGTCCCATCATACCTTCCCCTCCATAAATGTATCCAGCTCAGTTTTGGAACCAGCTAGGCTTTTTGTCTCCACTGCTTATGCCAAGTAAAAGGACTGGAGTGGTGTAAAGAGCTTCTGAAAGCCCTGTATAGGCAAGGGGAATACTCCACCACTGAAGGCACCTTGAAGGACAGCTGTAAAGTTACTTCCAGAGGACAACCTATAAGCTCTGCTGTAGAAGAGTGCTAAGATGGGGCTGTGAGTGGATGGACTTGTTGGGAGCAAGCAAGGACTACAGAGATTCAGGTAGGCTCACGGCCTATAAGACAGCCCAGGCTGCACAGGGCTATGTAAGTTATTTTATGGTGCCACTCCATCCCCAGGAGCAGCCCATGAACCAGAGAGTTCAAAGGCAGCATCAAACGCCCTACCCCTAGGCTCAAGTTCTAACACAGCACAAAATCTCATTCCTGAGGTTGATTCAAATGGAAGCAGAGCAGGGAAGAAATTCACAAGAGTTAAGGTTTGAAAAATGTATGCCAGTGGAGGAGTCCCAAATAAAAATTCTACAGTCTAAGACAATGGTTCTCAACCATTGTGAGGACACATTATTGTATCACCACTCAGTGGTAAATATGTTGCAGAGAGCTGGGGAGATGACTGGATTTGGCTTGGAGGGTGGGCTGGTGTGTCCTGTAGGGTCATGATATACCACCAAGTATGTAGTGACCTGCAAAGTTTGAGAACCACTGGTCTAAGAAATAAAAGTTTAAAAATTCTGTGTTTTTCTGCTATCTCAGAACCTTTCATTACTTACTGAATTGACACTGTTTGGCTCCCAGAACATAGTACCTGCTAAAATAAAACATTATTGGGAAATTATGAAATCCAATTTTCTATTCAAGAGATCCATTTCCAATATAGGTTAAAAATTACCATATGCTACCAAGAAGAAAATACCCCACAGCATAGCTTAATGTGCAAATTTGTGCTTACAGCAACCTACGATACCTATAATCAAGGCTTTGTAGTAACCCATGGGTCTCACTGTCAAGATTTCCTTTCTGCACTGCTGGTTTGTTCCTTTTCAGAATGCTTTTGCCTCTCCCCAAAGCAAGTACAATTCATGGATTTCCCCCCAACCCCCAAATCAGGCATTTTGAAGACTAGTTTGAATTACCAGGTTGGGGAGAGGGCAGGGCAGGTGTGGGAGGAGAGAGAGTTGTCATAGCCTGTGTTTAAGGTAATTGTGGGAGGCATCACTGGAGTACTGAATTGTCTTGCATAAATGCCATATATGAAATAACTTTGCAATCACTACAGTAGCTACACAAACTATTACCATATACTAGAAACCATCGAACTGTTTTAAATTGCAGTCAGCATCACAGAACCAAAGAATATAAACTGAAATATTAATATTACTTAAAACATTAAATAATAATTCATCCCACAGTAACCTCAAACAACTTTTGGGAATATACCAATAAAATATTACTTAAAATGGCTCTAGAGACTTTAAAATATAGCTGTTCTGTATTTTCTGAAAGCAAAAAGGCACCTCCCCTTCTTGGCAATTAAAAATAGGAGTATCAAAAGGGGTTAATTTTTTTTTTTTTTTAATTGCAGTGCTAGCACTGCGTGTTAGGCATATGATGACAAAGTTCTTGCCCTGAAGAGTTTACAATCTAAATAGACAACATTGTAAAAAAGCAGTTATATTCTAATTGTGCCTTTATTATGGATGATTGATTGGCATAGCATTTTTATGACCTTGTCTAGACAGGGAAAATGCATTGTATATGTGTATATTCACATGTCTTAACTCTCTCAATGTTAAATGTGTAGACAGGGATAGCTGTGTGTAAGAATTTTTAAAATTATTTTAAGCCTGTCAGCCCTAGGAATAACCATGACTAACTCAGAAGTTTTTAAATACTATTAGTTTTTAGCTACCCTACACGTTAAGTAGCGCATAACAGAGCACGGGTCATCTGCATGCACACATCACCACATTGTGCCTGTACCACTGGCTGCCTTCAGCACACTATCAGAGCTGGCTTAATGACATCTAAACAGTCTGCTGGATGAAGCATTCCTCAAAAACAGCTACAATGCACATAGAACCCTGCGTGGATACAAAAATTTGGATCCACATCCAGTCCACAATTTGCAAAGATGGTAAACAATATGATCGTATGTGTGGACGCAGATATCTGCAGATATAAAGTGGATAACCATAGATGTGTGGGACTCAATATATAGTCATGTTCCTCACCTTTCTGCCCTTCTCAGATACCTAATGGCAGGGCCTGTTACTATCTTCCAAGGGGTACATCCACAGTAGAGCCTTAGGTCGACTTAAGGACGGTTAAGTCAACCTACAGACCACTGCGTCCACATTGGGCACTTATTAAGTTGACTTAAGTGCTTCCTTAAGTCAACTTAATAACACCACCTCTTAAAGTCGACTTAAGTCTTAAGTCAACTTTGTTAAGTCGACTTACACCAGGGTGGATGGGGGATAGCCCTTAAGTCGACCTAATTGGCCTCCAGGCCCCCTCGCAGAGTTCCTGGCCACTCCTCCGTCGACCTAGTACCTGCCAGTGTGGACGCAGGACTGTGGAGTCTCTAAGTCGACTTAACAAGGTCGACTTTAAGTCAACTTAAAGACAACCCTGGTTAAGTCGATTTAACAGAGCCTCCAGTGTAGACGTACCCAAGGACGTACCAGGTGAGCCAGTATGCATTTGATTTTAACTCCATGGCCTGCCAGGAATACGGGTTGGTGGCTGCTCCATAGAGCTGTGACCATATATGTGTTTTGGGGATGGTTCATGGAGACTTCAATACTTGCCCTTTTTCCAGTGAGTGGGAGACGGTGGCACATACATAGCTGCAGTGGACCAGCTTGCAGGTCTTTATTTTTCCTCTTCCAGGATCTTTCATTAAAATTTTGCTGCATTTTCCCCTTTTCCTTTTTATTTTACATACACCCTATCTGTGGCCCCACAAAGTCCAGAGACTTAATCATTGACCTCCTAGCATTGTCATGACCATCCACTAATCCAGGATGGGGAAGATAGACAGCAGGTGGATTATCAGTGACTTTGAGGTGTATTTCCTGTCATCTGTTCATGTATCCAGAGTTTCTTTGGGTGGCAACCACTACTCCTAGGACTTGTTCTCTGATTGGTGGGCATTGTCCAGGGGTCTTTGTTCAGTGTCCTCTGAATTCCATGTTTAGACTTGGTAACCTCACTCCCATCCCTGTTTTTGCATTATTTCTCCCCCATACTTAGTTGATTCTTGGGGGGAGAAATTTGGTTTTTGTTTTCATTTATTTATTTTGTGACCTCTTCCTTTTGTAGAGGAATGATCATGTTTTCCTTCTAGAAATAACCTCTTTGCAAGGATCAAATATGCTCATCCTAGTACCAGCCAAAATGGCCATTTCTCTGTGCAGAAGGAGAGAGTTCTCAGTAACTGTGAGGTCTATTCCCTTATACTTGTTGAATCACACATCTGGGCAGAATTCATCTGGGTGGTGTTTGTGGCACCCTTGTGCTTTTTTTTGGGGGGGGGGGGGGTAATAGTGGCTGCCTTCTGCTCAATGTCTCCTCCCAAATCCATCATTCTGAACCTTGATCTCCTGCTTTGATTTTGTTCTTTGCCATAAGCCATTTAGATGACCCTTGTGTTCTGTTTCTACCTAACGTCTGTTAAAAGGAAATTTCTGGAGTGGGGAGAGGAGTGGCTTCATAAACAGAATCCCTTTTTGGGCTCTGTCTACTACAGAGGATCAAAGGAGCTTAGCATGTCTATTACAGCACTTGGCCTTTTAAGATTGGACTTCTGGGTATTTTTAGCTCCTGGGAAACCTCCATCAAGCACCTGATTAGAAGGGACACACATGACCAGGAAAAACAATGTGGATGGGTAACTGGTGATTGCCTGTCTACAAGGACTATAGATAGGAGTCCTGCATGGATACAAAATTTGTATCTGCATCCGATCGGCAAAAATGATCCACAGATATCTACAAATTTTCAGGGCTTTACATACAACATTTTTATCTGCATCTAATCCATGATCTTAAAAATGGTCCATCAATGTGGATATCAAATTTATAAGATATAAGTTTACATAAAACAAGCTTACGTTGTATATCTCCTGTAATCTGTGGAGCAAGCTACTTTTCATAAAAAGCCCTGCAAATCCACAGATCATGTAATCCGTGGATCCTATACAATAAAGGTAACAATGAAAAAAATTAAAGTAATTGTCAATGTAATTTTTTAATTTTAATTTATTTATTTGTGTGTAGGGCATTACATTTTAAAATAAAAAGCTCTAGGATACTCACAGATCACCTATCCCTTAAGATTAGTTTTCTAAGGTGAAACATTTCTCTTTACCAAAGGTTCTCATTGCATCTTTCAGGTCTTATAGAATCATAGAATAATAGGGTTGGAAGGGACCTCATGAGGTCATCTAGTCCAACCCCCTGCTAAAAAGCAGGACCACTCCCCCTAAATCACCCCAGCCAGGGTTTTGTCTAACCGAGCCTTAAAAATCTCCAAAGATGGAGATTCTACCACCTCCCTAGATAGCCCTTCCAATGCTTCACCACCCTCCTACTGAGAAAGTTTCTCCTAATATCCAACCTTGACCTCCCCAGCTGTAATTTGAAACCATTGCTCCTTGTTCTGTCCTCTGTTACCCTCGAGAACAGCCTAGCTCCCTCCTCTTTGGAGCAACCCTTCAAGTAGTTGAAGGTTGCTATCAAATCTCCCCTCAGTCTTCTCTTCTGTAGACTAAATAAGCCTAGTTCCTTCAGTCTCTCCTCATAAGTCATGTGCCCCAGCCCCCTAATCATTTTTGTTGCCCTCCGCTGGACTCTTTCTAATTTGTCCACATCCTTTCTGTAGTGGGGAGCCCAAAACTGGATACAGTATTCCAGATGCGGCCTGACCAATGTCGAATAGAGGGGAATTATCACATCCCTCGATCTGCTGGCAATACTCCTACTGATGCAGCCTAATATGCCATTGGCCTTTTTGGCAACAAGGGCACACTGTTGGCTCATATTCATCTTCCCGTCCACCATAACCCCCAGGTCCTTTTCTACAGCGCTGCTACTTAGCCGATCAGTCCCCAGCCTGTAGCAGTGCATGGGATTTTTCCATCCTAAGTGCAGGACTTTGCACTTGTCTTTGTTGAACCTCATGAGGTTTCTTTCGGGCCAGTGTTCCAATTTGTCCAAGTCTCCCTGGATCCTGTCCCTGCCCTCCAGAGTATCTACCATTCCCCCCACTTGGTGTCATCCGCAAACTTACTAAGCACGCAGTCTATTCCATCATCAAGCTCATTAATGAAGATGTTGAATAGAACCGGCCCCAGGACCAACCCCTGGGGCACTCCACTCATTACCGGTTGCCAACCAGACATGGAGCCATTGATTCCTACCCGCTGAGCCCATTGATCTAACCAGTTTTCGATCCACCTTACGGTCCACTCGTCCAACCCATACTTCCTTAACTTGCCGATGAGAATGCTGTGGGAAACCGTATCAAAAGCCTTGCTAAAGTCGAGGTATACCACATCAACGGCTCTTCCCGCATCCACAAATCCAGTCATCTCATCATAGAAGGAAATCAGGTTGGTCAGGCACAATTTGCCCTTGGTGAATCCATGTTGACTGTTCCTGATCACTCTATTTTCCTCCAAGTGTTTCAGGATGGATTCCTTTAGGACCTGCTCCATGATTTTCCCAGGGATTGAGGTGAGGCTGACCGGTCTGTAGTTCCCCGGATCCTCCTTTTTCCCTTTCTTAAAGATAAGTACTATATTTGCCTTTTTCCAATCCTCCAGGACTACCCCCGTTCGCCACGAGTTCTCAAAGATAATGGCCAGCGGCTCTGCAATCACTTCCGCCAACTCCCTCAGCACCCTCGGACGCAGTTCATCCAGCCCCATGGACTTGTACACATCCAATTTCATTAAGTGTTTCCTAACCTGACTTTCCATCACCGAGGGCCACTCTTCTCTACATTCCGCGTCACCCCGTGTAGTAGCCTGGGAGCTGGCCCTCCCTGTGAAGACTGAAGTAAAAAAAGCATTGAGTATTTCAGCCTTTTCCGCATCATCCTCCACGAGGATGCCTGCCCCATTCAGTAAGGGACCTACACCACCTCTGATCCTTTTCTTGTTGCTGATATACTTATAGAACCCCTTTCTGTTATCCTTCACATCTCTTGCTAGCTGCAACTCCAATTGTCCTTTGGCCTTTCTGATTTTATCCCTGCAGTCCCGAGCAATATCTTTATACGCCTCCCTTGTCATCTGTCCAAGCTTCCACTTCTTGTAAGCTTCCCTTTTGTGTTTCAGCTCCCCGCAGAGTTCCCTGCTAAGCCACGCTGGTCGCCGTCCACATTTGCTGTTCTTTCTGCACATCGGAATGTTATCTTCCTGTGCCTTTAACAGGGTTTCTTTAAAATACACCCAGGTGTCTTGGACACCTTTCCCCTTCAGATCAGCCTCCCATGGGACCATGCCCATCAGCTCCCTAAGGGAGCCAAAATCTGCTTTTCTGAAGTCCAGGGTGTGTGTTCTGCTTCTTTCCTTCCTTCCTTCCATTGATCAGGATCCTGAACTCTACCATCTCATGGTTGCTGCTGCCCAGGTTGCCATTTACTTCTACTTCCCCGATCAATTCTTCTCTGTTTGTGAGCAATAGGTCTAGAGGTGCAAGGCCCCTAGTTGGTTCCTCCAGCATTTGTACTAGGAAGTTGTCCTCAATATTCTCCAAAAACTTCCTGGATTGCCTGTGCACTGTTGTACTACCTTCCCAGCAGACATCAGGATAATTGAAGTCCTCCATAAGAACCAGGGCCTGCGACGATCTGGAAACTTCTGTTAGTTGTCCGTAGAACGCCTCATCCACCTCCTCTTTCTCGTCTGGCGGTCTGTAGCAGACACCCACCACAACATCCCCCTTGTTGAAGTCTCCCCTAAACTTAACCCACAGACTTTCAACCATCTTGTTTCCACTTTCATAGTGGAGCTCCGAGCAGTCATACAGCTCTTTTACATATAGCGCTACTCCTCCCCCCCCTTCTTCCCTGCTTGTCCTTCCTGAACAATTTATATCCATCCATGGCAGTGCTCCAGTCATGCAAGTTATCCCACCACGTTTCTGTTATTCCAATTATATCATAGTTCCTTGTCTGTGCCAGTACTACCAATTCTTCCTGCTTGTTTCCCAGGCTCCTCATATTTGTGTACAGGCACCTAAGATACCGGGCCCATTGCCCTACTTTGCCCTGTCGATTCTCCCTCCTGTCGCATCTTCCTCCTTGCAATTTCTCCCGGTGTCCTCCTTCCCCACTCGCCTGAGGTATTATGACTTCATCAGGACATAAAAAATAATTATTTGACCCCCCCCCCCCAGTTCCAACTACCCTCTCTTTTATTCGTGCTGTTACAGCCCCAGCATCCCCCAAGTTCCATCCCTTCCCCCAGGTTTCCCTCAGTTTCACTTACCTGTGGGCCTTGGTCACCTTCCCCCTTCGAACCTAGTTTAAAGCTCTCCTCACCAGGTTAGCCAGTCTGCTTCCAAATACACTCTTCCCCTTCCTGGATAGGTGGAGTTCATCTCTGCTGAGCAGTCCTTCTTCCTGAAACAGCACCCCATGGTTGAGGAAGCCAAAGCCCTCCTGGTAACACCATCTCCGCAGCCAGGTATTCACCTCCAGGATGCATCTGTCTCTGCTCGGGCCCCTACCCTTGACCGGAAGGATCGAGCAGACCACCACCTGTGCACCGAACTCCTTCACCCGTGCTCCCAGAGCCCTGTAGTCACCTTTGATCTGCAGAGGGTCACCTCTCGCAGTATCATTGGTTCCCACATGGATGAGTAGCACGGGGTAGTAGTCAGAGGGACGGATAATTCTCGACAATCCCTCTGTAACGTCTCGGATATGGGCCCCTGGCAGGCAGCATACCTCCCGAGAGGCCTTATCTGGGCGACAGATGGGTGCCTCCGTCCCCCTCACCACAACCCGATGTTTTCTCCTGGGTGTGATGGTTGTGATCCTCCCAACATCAGGGGTGCATGGCTTCTCCTCTTCCACCTCATCTCCCGTCTGTAGTGCTGCAAAGCGGTTCTTTACCACAATGGAGGATGGGATGGGAGCAGGGGTGGAGCACTGTCTACTGCCAGAAGTAACCAGCTGCCCGTGTCCACCCTCTGCTTGAGCCATCTCATCCTTCTCCAAGGGTGGGGCAGCAGTCCTTTGCCTCTGGATAGTTTCTTCATCCTTGCATGTTTCCTCATGGATGCTATCCAGGAACTTCTCTAGGGCATGGATACTCCTGAGCCTGGCCACCTCCTCCTGTAACTCCCCCACCTGCTTCCTGAGAGATTCCACCAGGAGACACCTGTCATATTGAATGATCTCCCCAGCCTGACCATCTGAGAGTGGGAAATGCAGGCCACAGTCCTTGCAAGTCCACGCCAGGATCTGGGTAGAGATATCCATAGTCAGTATGTCTGTCTGGATACAGGCGCAGGTGGAGGAGACAGAAGCAGTGCTGGCACAAGCGACGCGGGTCCTCTTCACCATAGTAGCTACACAAAACACAAACTTCTTACAAACTCCCCTGTTTGTAGTCCCTGTTTGCAAGCTCCCCCTGGTCGCTCAGCCACTGGCTTTTAAGGCCTTCTCTGCCTAGGTCAGCCCTTGCCCCTCGTTAAGCACACAGGGGAAGGGTGATCACAAGGCTGATTGAGCTAATCAGGGCTGAGCAGAGAACAATGGTACAAACAGCCCCCAGACAATCACACAATCACAATCCCAACTCACACAGTAACTGACAATTCACAGAAATCACCTGTGGGAAAAAAAAGACACAAGCACACACAGTCAGCAATTCACTCTCCCCAAGGTTCACTCTCTCCCTTGCTTCTTCAGCAAGGGGATCTCCTTCGCCTCCTTCTCAGGGCTTCTCCTTCTCCTTCCCTCGCAAACTCCCCTGTTTGCAGTCCCTGTTCGCAAGCCACAGCATAGTTTCTCAGCTTTGTAAATATCTGTTCTGACGTCAAGTCCTCTCCAGCATATGGTTTCTAAGGGTATGTCTGCCATCATGGTGGTACTGTTGGTGCTGTCAGATTGATTCTTTGGGATTGATTGAGCAGCAGTGGAGATCCACTTAATTGATCCAGAAGTTGACGGCGTTAATCCATCCCCACAAAAAGATTAACGCTGTGTCAATTAGAGGGCATTTCCCATCGATACAGCATAGTGAGGATGCTATACTACATACAAGTTAGGAAGTCAATGGGAGATGTGCAAACACAGGGCCAGCCCAAGGGTTTTTGGTGCTTTAGGCAAACTATGACTTTGGCACCTTCCCCTCCCCCATACATTATAAGAGATAACATATTAATTTTTTTTTAAATAGAGAAAAAAATCACTTCTGTCTAATTTGGTGCCCCCTAAACCCTGGCACCCTAGGAGACCGCCTAGTTCACCTATATGGTTGGGCGGGCCTTGCACAAGCTTTTCTCCGTAGCTTGCGTATCTCCCATCAAGTGGTGGTGAATTACGCTGCCTCTGTAGAACAGGCTCTAGATTCTGGCTCAGGACTGGGCTGCAAATAGCATGTGATAGAAAGTTATTTCTACCAGGAGATTATTTGGATAATAAAAAGTCTCCCTATATGATGAATGCCTTTAATATTCTGCTGTTATATTAATGTAAATACAGTAAGTTCTTTGACCCCTGAGTAATTACTCTAGATTTACTCCAGTGTAACAGAATGCTTTCAATTGTACTTTAGGCATGATAGTTAAGCACTTTCTCTGTAGTACCCTCGTGTGCTTAATTCAAATTTGTCTAATCTACTCTACAATTTGCACATCATTTCTGCATACTAATTTCTTTCTACTGTTACCAATTTTAGCATTCTTTCTCTAAGGATGCACTGTCACCGGGTGAGCTTCAGGTATGTATTTTTCTTAAAAAGACTGTACTGAAGCTTAGCCTTGTATAAAATAACTGGCTGTCTGATCTGTGACTCGTGGATTACTGAAACTGAAAATTGTTCTAGAAGGCTTAAAGAGTAAAACTCCTGGCTTCTCCTATTAAAGAATTTCTTACAGATTAGTGTATGCTCACTTTAATTGCCAACCAGCAGTTTTGCAATTAAGATTTTGATTTCAGGTGCAATGACCTCACACAGCAGCAGGGTAGAGCAAATATTTATTTCAGTTTATAAAACTATATCAAGTCTGACCAAAAAAAAAATAGCAGTAAACTGTTCAACAGCCAACAAATTCCCCCAATACTAGAGATGGAATTGGGGAGAAACTTAAATTAGTATTGAATCTGAATCTATAATAGGAACATGCTGCTATGGTTGAAGTTCATAGCGTAGTAAGAAATATCAGGCTTTGCCTACAAAGGTTTAGCTGAATGGAATTAGAAAAGTCGTCTTGGTGAAATATAAACCAAACTACACCACAGCTGGATGCAACTAACCTGTTAGTGAAGGTGCAAATAATTTACTTTGGGGTGAGGGAGAGTGGTCTGACAAACAACTTTCCAGTGAGGGTAAAGAGAGTTCTGGTTAGAGAATATAGTAATGGTAAGTTTTTTGAGGGAGGGAGCCTCATCCCACAGCAATTCTCTAATATAAATGTACATATTGCATGCAGTGAAATAGAACCAATGCTAAAAAGACCGCAAAAGAGACCAAAAATGACACCACTTTACTAGGCAGATCTGCCTTCTGTAAATATTCAGTTTCTCTGATGTTTATTTTAATGTTTCCTCTTATGATCACAAAACTGACAGCACTAAGAAAAAAAATTGGATTTTTTTTTTTGACTCATCAACCAAAAACTAACTTGTACAGAAAAACAAACAAGGAGTCTTGTGGCACTTTTGAAGACTAACAAATTTTTTTATCGCATGAGCTTTCATGGGAGAAAATCCCACTTCATCAGACACTTTGAAGACAAAGTGAGATTTTCTCCCACAAAAGCTCATGCGATAAATAAATTTGCTAGTCTTTAAAAGTGCCACAAGACTCCTTGTTTGTTTTGCTGACCTAGACTAACAGGGCTACCCCTTGTAACTTGTACAGGTAGCCCTGCAATAGGATTTCTATTTTGTTCAAATTATGCCCTCAGTTTTATCTATACAGCCCAAGAAAAGGCAAAACAGTTGCTTCCAGTTACACTTGTGTATCATTTGGCCTGCTGAATGTTGATGTTGAACACACAGACTAAAAAATAGAACACAAAATCATAGTGACTTTTCAAAGATGGTAGATAAAAAACCCAAACAAACCAAAAATAAACCATCAAACACCTGAAAACTCAGCACTTCTGATCTGGAAATGGACAGAATACAGGTGGAGCCCCCAGGATCCTGCTTTTACAAAGTCCCTTGTCAAAATATGACCACATTTTATAGTTAGTTATGGTTGAGCCATAGATAGAAGCAGAGGCCTTTGTTCTCTAGATACGAGTGCCATCATTCCTTCACTTCTTCTATTAAGATTAATAAGGTGGACACTCACCTTCAAACTTTTCCTACTTGACCTAACTTTGTATTATTCATCCATGGTCTTTATGAATCTTTGTGCTGGTGAACTAAAGGCTATATAAATTGCCCCCACCAAGGCTTCAAACATCACCTGGTTATAACAGCTTATTAGTGGTAAGCCAAAAGGGTGATAAGTTCTTACAAATAAACCGAGGTTGGCATTTTAAAACAAATTAAAATGATTATTAAAGTAAAATGTGTAATGGGGTCTGACATTTGTGCCTCTTTAGAAAAAGGTGATCTAGGTCAACAAGGGGGCTCAGCCTAACTAACCCCTTCCTAATATTATAAAAACAAAGCTCACCTGAGTAATGTCTAACTTTTCATCAGGCTGTGGATCCCTACATCCACAGACTCTCCCCTTTTATTTATGAATCATATAATGGGTAATCTGATATTGTTCTGACTTGTCTGTCTGTTGACTGTGATTTCTTCACACCTGTGTTACAGTTGAAAATGCACCAACTACAAAAGGGGAGGGTGGTATTTTGTTTCAGTGAAGAGGATGGGGAGGAGCCAAACCACTCAGTCAGTAAACAGTGAATGTATCCAGATTTGTGATATTAAGGAGAGATGATGTTTAAGGTTTCTGAAAACTTCCTTTCCCTATTGTTTTGTTTTTTGTGCGTGTGTAAAGGGAGACGCTGCGTTCCGTCGCGTGCTGCTCAGACAAAGTTTCTGAAAACTTAAAAATGTAGAAAACAAAAAGTGGGAGGTAGGGAGAAAAAGCGATCAGGCCAACACAGCGACTGAGCTAAACTTGTGAAAGCCTCAAAATGTCACCGGAAGCGAATGCTAGAAATGGGCAGCTTAGAGGGACCCAGCTGGTGGCTTTTGCCCCAGTGGGATCCACTCTTAACATGACGAAGCTGCAACTAAGGCTGGAGCGGAAGAAAGTGGTGGCGAGCGCTCTGCTCAGCTCTGCTCTGCACAGGCTGCTGCGGCGCGTTGCGTGTGTGCAGCTGCCCGTCGCCGCGGTCCGGCTAGATCTGGACTGCCTCTTGCCTGCGGCGCGTAGTGTGGGTTTTACAAGCCCCGGCGGCTTCCTGTGCTACTTGCTGGTTTCTTAGCACAAGCAACGAGGCAGGAAACAAGCGGGCTGTTTGCAAAGCCTGAGCCAGCAGGGCTGCGAGCCGGTCTTGAGCAGCAGGGCTGGGAGAGCGGATCTCTCGAGGAAAGGACGCGGAGACAGGAGACCCGCACTGGCTGCCTGCACCCCGAGCGCAGCGCCCGGGGGGAGCCAGGCTGGAGGGATGACACGGGAAGTTTCACTCCTGCCGCCGGAGCCCGAGAGTGAGTGACAGGCTGGGGGCTGCGGGAGCTGGTTCGCGCGGCGCTGCAGGGAGGAGCCGCCGGTGTGCGGGGCCGGCCCCCCCTGTGTCTCACCTGCTGCCGCGCCCGCTGCATGGTCCGCGGGGCGGGGAGAGCGGGCTTCCTTCCCCGCGCTCCTCTAGCGCCCGGCGCGGCTCGGGCGTGGGGACATGCGGGGCGGGGGGGCGCCGTGCTGCGCTGCTGGCATCACTTAGAGCCCGCGGGCGGGCTGGCGGGGAGCGAGGGTAAGTAGTTGCCGGCGTCCCCCCGCGCCCCGCTCCCTGGTGCGCGGCAGTCCCCGCCGCCACTGGGAGCGCGCGGCCCCTTTAAGAGCCCAGCTTTGCCTCCCGGTAGCTGAAGGTCATTAAACACAAAAGCTCTCCAGCGCTGCGGTCCAATATAGCGCATGCGCCCTGCCCGAGGACTGGCAGGGGAGACGGCAATATGGCGAGAATGCCTGGCAGCGGCGGCGACTGGAGCACCGGCAGCGGCGGCGGGGAGAACAATGGGGGGGGACCGGCCGCCGGGCCGCGGCGGCACCCACCGCCCGCACCACTACTGCAGCGCCGGCGAGGACGAGGACGGGGAGGACGAGGACGAGATCCAGGAGGTGCAGATAACGGGGGACGAGGAGGACGGCGCCGATGGGGGGCTGCTGCTGCTGGACGACGACGAGGAGGAGGAGATGGGGCTGGAGTGGGACGCCGAGGAGGAGCCGCTGGAACCCGAGCCGGTCCATATGATCAGTATGGACCGGGGCGCCGGCGGGCGGGACTCTTGCGGCGGCGTCGGGACAGCAGCAGCGGGGGGCGCCCCGGTGGCCGCTAGCGCCGGCGGCGCGGAGGACTCGGACCCGGACCCGGAGAGCGACCTGCTGCTGCAGCGCCCCGAGCGGGCCCGGCTGAGCGAGAACACCCGGCTGGCCACCCGCTACGCCGTGCGCATCTTCCGGGAGTACCTGAGCGAGAAGTCCCAGAGCCCGGACTTCGAGACCATGGACAAGGGGGCGCTGTGCCGGGTGCTGCGCTCCTTCTACGCCGAGGCCCGCTCCAAGAGCGGCCAGCTCTACTCCAAGTCCTCGCTCATCAGCATCCGCAGCTCCCTCAACCGCTACCTCAACGAGCCCCCCTACTGCCGCACGCTGGACCTGACCAAGGACCCGGAGCTGCGCGCCGCCAACCTGACGCTGGCGGCGGTGATCCGCAAGCTGGAGGAGCAGGGCGCCGGGCCGGTGGTGCAGAAGCAGGCCATCACGCGGGCCGACCTGCGCAAGCTCTACACCTGCAGCGTGTTCAGCACGCAGAGCCCCTTCGGGCTGCTCAACAAGGTCTGGTTCGAGACCTGCATGTACTTCTGCACGCGGGGCCGCGAGAACCAGCGCGAGCTGGAGGAGGACTCCTTCGGGCTGGCCATGGACGAGGACGGCCGCAAGTTCGTCTACTTCAAGTCCCTGGGGCCCTACCACAAGTCGCGCTCCTCCTCCTGGAGCAAGAAGCGGGCGGAGAGCAGCGACGAGGAGAACCTGCCCCGCATGTACGAGACCGGCACCGAGTTCTGCCCCTACTCCAGCTTCGTCAAGTACCTGGCCAAGCGCAACCCGCTCTGCAAGGCCTTCTTCCAGCGGCCGCGGGACCACTGCAGCGAGGGCGATGTCACCTGGTACGAGAACAAGGCCATCGGCAAGAACCTGCTGGGCACCCGCATGCAGATGCTCTCCAAGGCAGCCAAGCTCTCCAAGACCTACACCAACCACTGCATCGGCGCCGTCTCCATCGCCACTCTCAACAGCATCGCCGGCATCGGCACCAAGCTGGGCGGGCACCCCGCCGGGGGCTGCTACACCGCCGCGCAGGCCATCCTCAACGGGGCGCACCGGCACCGGCCCCCGCCCGCCCCGGCCAGTGCCTACATCCTCCCCAAAGACAGCGACGGCCCCCCGGTGAAGGCAGAAGCGGCCGCCGTGACCCCGGCCAAGCGCTCCCTCTATGAGGCGGTGTACGCCGGGGCGGCCGCGGCCGGGGGGGATGCCTCCTCGTCCCCCAAAAGACTCTGCCTCCGCCCCGCTGAGCCCCTGGACGCTGCTGCGGCCGCCGCCTCCGTGGTGGTGGTGTCAGTGAAACACGACCCCCTGCCTCTCCTCCTGCCCGAAGCCAATGGGCACAGAAGCACCAAGTCACCCACAGTAGTTTCACCTGCTATTGTTTCCCCCACACAGGTAACAAAACCAACCCGCTCCGTCCACAACCCGCCCCCCTTCGCTCCCCAGACCCCCTCCCCCTTCCCCCCGGAGCCTACACCAGTCCCTTTTGCAAGGACCAAGCACACACAACACTCTGGGAGCAGCCCCGGAGCGGCCACATTTCAGGCAGGCAGAGGCTGCCCCTCTGGCCCTCTAGCGCAAGTCTCACTGTACAGGCATGAACTAGTCTTGCTGCGAGTTACTAAACTTCCGTCCTCCCTCCCCTTCCCCCATCTCTCTAAGTAACTGCACTGGCTGATTCCTGATGTCTGGTGTTTGCTGCAAGTTTGCTCTCTCTCTCTGACTTAGAGCAAGCTTAGATTTAATCATCTTTCCTTGTGAGAGGAAGGAGGTATGAAATCCCAAATCACTGCTAAGCAGAAGCTTAGAATTGTGTTCCCAGAACAATAGGATTAGTAACCCCACGGTGCAGGCACCTGCTTGTTTTTTACAATAGAGTGAGAGTTATGTAAATCAAGCCACAATATTAAGATAATTTGAAATATCATTAGCCTGCGCGGTGTTCCTGATGTGCCAGTGAACTATGTAAATAACCTCTTAAGTGCAGGAAATAGCCAAGAGAATACCTAATTACACCTTTATAAGGAGGGTGTAATTTTAAACTGCACAAGTTATCAAGAGGATTAATTTGACAATTGCATTCATCTTGTATTTTGTTTATTACAATAGCTCTGTTTCCTGGCAACCATTTTTTAAAAAGTAAATTGGCTTTAGTTGCACAATTATGTTAGTTACCATAGTGTCAAAATATACAGTATCCCATAATGTCAAAATATATAGTAACCCAGCATAATTCCTTGAGTTAGGAATGAGATCAGGTTGGGTAGGTATGTTTCATGTAAACAAAGTAGCCTTGTCAAAACCATTGCACAAGTATAGATATTTGTGTATGCATCAACAACGTTTTTTCCCTACACACGTCCCCACCCCTCCAAAAAAATCCTTTCCTGTTGATTTTTTTGATGGTCTTAAACCACAAGTTACCTTAGAGCACTTAATTATAAGATATACACCAAAGAACACTTCTTCTGTTGAGTTGGAGTTAGGAATTCATCCTAACTAAATCTATAAAACTTTCTTCAGTTATGTTGCACTCCATAAAACACTGTGTTCAGGCAATACTTTTAATACTAGCTGCAGTAAGTGATTACAAAACCCCACTGATGTTCTGTTGTCAAGCAGTCATAATTTCAGACATAGGCCTGAAAAAGCACTGCTCAGGTATATGACATGCCTGAGCAGTTTCCAAAGTGGAAATACTGGTTCTGGACAAATTGACCCTTTCAAACAGAGTTTGCCAGCTAATCAACCAGCCCAAAGGCTAATTGGGGGGGGGGGGGCCCCAAGTCTTTCTGTGAACAGCTATACAAGTATTTATGTTGTCTAAAATATATGTGACTTCTCCTTACTAGTGGGGTGTTCTGGCCACTTGAGTGGAGTACTGTAGGGTAGTCTCTTGCTGTGTATGTGTGGTGTCTGTGCATAGTTTAAGGGGTTGATTTTGTGTAGATAGTGGTTTTGTGTTAGCTCATTTTTTCAGAAAAGGCTAACTCTCTTCATTTTATTTTTAACCCTAAACTTCGTCATTCATTGTCTTACAACATGAAAAGAAATTTTAAAACTAGGTATTTTAGTTTAGAATAGCTGTGTGCACATGAGGAAGGAAAAAGGGGAATAAGACACCCTAGCTTGACAGAGACAGATGTGTATGACTACACACACTTTTACTTTTATCAAGGTAGGCCACTTTGTCTTAGTTAATGTAGTTCTCCTTGAGTCATGTTACTGTATGGCTTGATACCCGGCCTTACCTTGACATTTCTTCTTCTTCTTATGCTTACATAAAAATTAACTGAGAAGTTTAGCTGCTGTACTGTCTCTTTAAATAGCAAAGACAATAAAAGCTAGGTTATTAAGATAGAAATATATAAAATAGATGTTAGGAGTCAGAGGATGTTTTCTTTCTTAATTATCTCAAGAAAGAAAATGAGCACTCAATGACAATGTTAGTTTGAATTGTGAAGTACTTGTATAGGAACATACAATTCATCTTTGTTTAGCTCATCAGTGGTGAATAAACTGCACAGTCACTTCTGAAGAAAAGACTCATTTTGCTTTCTTTACAAAACTGATTGATTTAAATCATTATTGATAGTTGGGGAGGAAATAAACTGCGCATTCCAATATCAATTATAACAGTATTGCATTTTTTTTCTTCTTATGGGACATACCACAAAATGAAACAATCTTTCTTTTATGAATGTGGGGTAGATTTATTTAATTTTTAAATAGCAAGTCAATGTTAAACTTTTCCTCCTTTAGCTACTATTGTATAATAGCTATAATGATCTAGGTCCAGGGCATTTCCTGGGGAATTAATGACTGGCTGGGGTTAATGTCCTGAAGCATTGCCTCAAACCATCAGCTCTCCCAGCTGGTCATTAATCCCCAGGAAATGCCCTAGCCCTTCATCATTCTTGCTTATAAACAAAAGGCTTTCTAGGCCTTATTAACTGAGTAGATCTCCTCAAGCGATTTGACACTGAAGTCCATTGTTATCAAGAAATCAGTAATATTTGTCAAATTGACAATTGCAGACCAGTATTTTTATTGACTTCTATTATGAACTTATTCATAAAGGATAAGAGTCTGGCTCCTGTCTGGCATAAGGTATGACTCATTCTGAATAAGTGACAGAATTTGGCCCACCATGAAAACTGGATTTCATAGTGTATTTATACCATGTAAAACATGTTTTTCACAGCTTTAGTGACTTTAAGCAAGGTATAAAAAGACGAGTGAAACAAAACTACTAAACTGGATTTATTTAACTTACATTGTACTACTTTTAAATGAGTTGAGAGTTTTAGCAAGGGTATTAATTTTACGGATTTCCGTCATTGCTACTTTGTCTTCTTTCTTAGCCCGGAGATGTTTTTTAGCGTGCTCTGTGCGGAACTGCTGTAGGAGCCTTCTCCTGAGACAGGGAAAGGTACATTGTGTTCATCTTGACACATTTTGATCCAGCTATTGCTTTAGGTTGCAGCCGAGAGACATTATACAGTATATTTTAAAAGTAAAGTACTGTACCGTCATGCCACCACCTTCACTTTAGTCCTTATTTGCTCTGAAGTGTAGCAATTTTCCTGCCACTAACAACAGTACTTCAGGTGAAGTTGATGACAGAAGGATGTAATTTAGTTGTTGTTCATCTCTAGCATTACTGAAAGATGAATAATAGCTGAAGTTTAAGCTTTTGATGTTGCAATGTGTTAGCTGTTGAAATTTATAGACTTGGTACATACTGAGCTTAATACAGATATAATAGCCAAAAATAAGTCTCAAAAACCAGATTGGCTTCTGCTAGGGAAAAGAACTACCTTTTGTTTCAGAAAAAGCTTCTGCAAAAGTGGGTCTGTATTATAATTGTGTTCTCTAGTGCTTCTGAAGAATTTGATGCATAGCAAAATATAAAGTCTACAAAACTTGTAGTAGTAAAAGCATGATCAGTGTTTTTATTTGTCGTCATTCTATGTTGCAAGTGTCCATCAGATTTTTTTTAGCTGAAACCAGGGCCAGCTTCCTGTTTTAGAGCATGTGAGTTTTCATTGCTTAGTTTAAATGCTTCAAAGAAAAGCCATGCATTTGTAGAATTGGGAAGCTGGTTCTGATTTCAAGTTTTGCAAAGAGAAGAGGAAAAAAGTGCTTAATCTTATTAAGTATGCAGTGGAGACAGCTGATGATAAAGCGGTGTAGTGTTTTTGCTTCATTTTTGAATAAGAATCTTTCTACTTGGTTTAATTCTTGAAACCAGAAATATAATATTGCTGTAAAACTGCAGTAAGAATTCTGTTTTGTTTAAAATTATGTTTGTACCGAGGAAGACCAAGACATTGGTGTGCTAGGTGCTGTATAAGCATATGAAATGACAAAAATTACTTAGATGGCAGGCTCTTCAGAGCAGGCCTCCTTCTTTGGCATGTCTTTGTATGGTGGGTAGAGTAGAACTCTAGGCGCTACTCTGATACAAAAAACTGGCAAGATTCATGCCTCAAAGGGATGCATCAGAAAAGCAGGATAAAGTGTGATTTGACAAATATGTTGGTTCTGTGTAAATGTGTGTTTAATAGTATTAGAAGTTAGAGCTGGATCCACTTGGGCCTAATTAGTATCACCCTCTTGGTTGAGTAACTAGTCACTGCTTAGAATTAAATGCAGTGTTTGCTTGGTTTCTTTTAAAATGAAACATTAACAGCTTGAAATCTTGGAAATTTTAGAACATGCGGCTAAAAGTAGTGTCAAATACTATGCTTTGAGTAGTTGGGATTTTTTTTTTTTTAAATTAGATTTTCCTCTCTCTTGTTGTGTGGGAGACTCGTATAAATAGGAGAAAATGACTAACTATAAACGGAAATGTTGAAACTGACAATAGACAAAGTGCCACAAATGCACAAAAAATGGGGGGTAAGGGGGAAAAAAATAAAAAAATAAAGGGAGGAGCAAAAAGGTGGCTGGAATCCTGGTCTCAATTCCCATTGACTGGTCAAAATTCCCATTGACTTCAGTAGGGCTAGGATTTCCTCCTATATCTTGCTAACTCATTTTTAGTTTCAGTAATTAAACTGTTGCTAAATAATAGTAGGTGAAAAAAGCAGGGGATGCTCTTTTTCCAGGTTGGTGATATGTCACTTTTTAAATTCTGTTCCCTGTAGTCAGTAGAGAGTTGGACATGAAAGTGATTATTTCCTAAAACAAATGTAGTGCGTTAGTAGCAGAATGGAGATTAGGCTAGTGTATGTATATATATATATATATATATATATATATATATATATATATATATAT
>ML685766.1:13312438-13327293 GCA_007922175.1 Pelusios castaneus
AAGTGAATGGTTAGTATATTTGCACTGAAATAAGCTGACAGATTTGTCAACAATCTATTTGTGCTTCTCCTTTCCCCAGTTCTTTTGGGTTAGCCATCATGTGCATTTTTCATGTGGTTTTGATGTGTGCACTTAGGTATAGATTATTTTTGCCTTTTGAGTTGTTACCCAACTATTTGCTAACCTGGATGTGTAGATAATTTTATTTATATGGATATTAGTGGTTTGGGACTGAACATAAACTTTCTTTTTCATTTTGTGTATTTTTCCTCTAGCATTTCTGTTTTTATTAAAAATATGATTTACTGCTTAGGAGTTGATCAGGCTTTTTTGTTAATTGCATCATGCCACTCGGTCAAAATGGACTATTGTAGACTTTCATGAGGCAAGGTTTCAAAAGTCTTTGATAAGAAGCAACAAGAAATCAATTTCATATACATGAAACAGATCTTTTTTATACAATCAAGGGAAGAAAAGAACATCATGACTGGAGTGTGGCACTGACAAACTTTTTTTGGTTGTTTTACAGAATCTGACATGGTTAAGTTAGGACTTTTGTCCTATGAACATCAAAGCTGAAATGCACAAACTTTTAATGTTACAGGCATCTGAAAGCTTTTTTAAAAGCTTGTGGGATTGTGCTGAAAGATTTCTTGTTTGCCCACTGCCCTCCTTCCAGAGAACAAGAGATCAGAAACTGTTCAGTCTAATTGGTGAGTCTGTATGACAGTGAGCTGCCTTATTTCATGTAGGTCTAGAAATAAATGAGTCCTTAAACCCTTTGAAACACACCACTACTGCAAAAGCCATGGGCTGTAATTAAATTGAATGTGGGGTTGTATTGTCTGGTGCCCTTGGCTATAAACTTGATAACAGACCATGATATACCCACTATTATGTTAGAAGCTGGAACCTAATTAGCTATGTTGTAGATTTTTAGTCACTTTGGAAAACCTTCTGTTCATCATTGCTCTTCCAGGTGTTCTTTTTTGCCTTTCTGATGTTTCAGAATCACATATACCTTTTTTTCTGAAGAAATGATTAAGGATATAGTGACAAATATCATTGTGCCAGTTATTTTTTTAATAAATCGTACGTGTTTGTGAGCAAGAGAAATATATTTATATGTATGTTTTTTTATTCAGTGAAAAATGTCAGTGACAAAATTGTTTCTGATCTAAAATAGATTTATTAGCATTGTGATAGGAAAAGTTTATAATTAGCATTGAGGGGTACTTTTTTCCCCTAAGACTCTTTCATGCTAATGAAGTCTACATGTAACTTTGGAGGAATAGTAGGCAGACATGATATATAATCCCACTTGGTTGTTTTTCAGTCATCCCTATGCAAAAACAGCCCATTCATGTTTTTAGTCTCACATGCCTCTTTGCACTCTGACAACTCAAACAAGTTAATCTGAAAACTTTAAATGTTTTAAGCACTTCATTCTTAATGAGGGCAAGTACCTTTAATAATGCATTTGTATACAACTTTTAGTTTTCAATATAATTTGAATTAGGAGCATATAACCTTTCACTGAGTTTTGAGAGTCCTGAGATATCCTGTTTTAATATGCATGGACACCTGTATGCACAGAAATATGCATACATATTTGCAGCTGTGCTGTAATCAAGACAGGTGCATTTTAATTAAATAGAAATTCCATGTTTAGGTGAATTACATGTTGACTACATACATAAATGGAAATACAGTTAAGTCTCACATTGCACATTTATTGTAATTGCAGTCAATCTTTCTAAAAATAAGGGAAATTAAATGCAAAACTACCTTTGTTAAAGATTAAACACACTAAGTAGAAAATAACTTTATTTCAGTTCAGTGACCAGTTTCATATCGGGGGTGGCCAGACTTACTGACTCTCCCTTGCTGGGCAGAATCCTCTAGCCCCACCATCCTGTTGCAGGGAAGAAGCCCCAAACTCCCCACCCCAGTCTCATCAATGAAGAATGGCGGGTAGGTGGGGGAAACAGGAGGATGCCTCGAGCTGCATCTTAACTGTAAAAGAGCCGTGATTTGGCCACCCCTGTTCATACTATTAACTTCTTTTTTAAAATTAAAGAAAATACAGTAGCATATAGCTTTGGCACTAGTGTGAAATTGATGCTATACTTGTTATTTTCTTGCTGCTTCTGCTGGAGAACTCTTGAGTTTAGTAAAATAAAACTAATGTGATTTGTGGGGAGGCTTAAATCCAAAAAATCCTTTAGTAGTACAGGAATAAAACAATCATCTCTTCTTCCCAATCTTCTCCCCCCTGTAGCTTGTAGGGAGAGAAAGATTTGTGCAGTTTTTCAACACTGAGCAGCTAGGATGAGAAGAAACTTCACTCTTATCCTCCTGCGGATCCTGTAAAGTAGGGTAGCTTCCAAAGTTTGCAGTTCAGCAGTATGTTTGTAAGAGGGCAGTGCTCTGATAGGAGGCATTCTATAGACTAGGAGACAAGGACTCGTGGAGGGCAGTTTCTGGTTTTGGCTGCTAAAGTGTTTAATCTTCTTGCTCCTCTTCTTCCCTCCAGTATACATGATGCTACTAATGCCTATGGGGACTGACCTACAATTTCTGTGAGAATCATAACATAACTTGTTCATGTGCATCTAAAAATCTCAACATGTTTTCAGATGGTTACGTTTAATCCTGTGCATGTTCACTCTTGCGTATTCAGAATCCTTATGAGTTTGTAGGGCCAGAGGTGGCCTTAGTCTATCTGGGGCTGTAGGCAAAGGCCCCTTTGGGGGCCCCTTAGAGGGCTCCCTGGCACTGGTCCTCGCCCCCCACCTGTGGACTCGGCGTCCCACCGGGGACCCCAAAACCCCACCTGCAGCTCCGCCCCCACCCCTGCAGCTCCAGTGCCTTTTCCAGGTCTTCCACAACCTCAGATCCCTGCGGCCGGCCCCCTCCACCTCACTGGTGTCCCAACCCATCCCCATGCTCCAGCTGTGACCCATGCAGCCCTGGATCCCTACAGCCCTGCCTTCCCCCTTCCCCTCTTCCCTCCCCCCCGTGGCCCTGGCTGGCGCCCTACGCAGTCCCAGCACCCCAATGGGGGCCCCAGAAACCTCCTGTGGCCCTGGCTTTTCATGGCCGGCCTACTCCTCAGCTCTGGTTCCCTGTCAGGGGTCCCAAAACTGGATCTGGTGTCCTACTGGGGGCCCCAACCCCGCACTGCCAAAGGCAAAGGGCAGGGCAGAAGCACAAAGCTGGGCCTCTGAGCTGGCCCACCCCATCCCCAGGGGTAGAGCAGCCAGCCGAGGGGTGGGGCATAAGCACGATGCCTGGCCTGCCTCCCCCACTGCTGGGGCCCCCGCAGGCTTGCCCGCTCACAGGAATGCCACCCCCCAACCCCGGCCACGGCCTGGCCCGGTCACGGCCCCCTGCCACGTATTCCGCAGAGCGGGAGGCAGACACAGCTTTTGAGGTAGGCGAAGGGGCCCCTTACTGCTCGGGGCTCTAGGCGGTCGCCTGCTTCGCCTACCCCAAAAGCTGCCTCTGTGTAGGGCAATTCCAAATAGGATTTCTCTGTAGCTTTCAAGTGGCCTTGAATCCTTGAGTTTGTACTACCTTTATGAATGCGTTTACTTTGTGTGGTAGTGTTAAATAGCCACTCCTAGAGTGCAGTTTGAAACTGCAAAAAAGCACAATCAGTCTGAATGGAGAACAGTTTGCCCAGTTTTTGTTGTTTGATCTTGAGTTGCTAGAGGTAGCCAGAAGATCATTAGAACCTTAAACGGATCTTATTCCATGTAGTATAAAGAAGCCTGGGTCTGAGTTACTCATTGCGGGCATATAATTCTATTAGTAAGATGTCTGTGCATCTCTTGTGGTAGTTAAGGGTTATTGAAAGCACCCTCTACAACAGGAAACTTCTCTATTGGTGATACCTATTGTCATCAATGGGTAAATTACCAAGTGTTATGACAGGATTATATAGATAATCTGGGAAAGAAGCTTTGAGAGCTCTGATCTTCCTATTGTGCTTTTTTTGAATGTGCAATGTGTTATGGCTAATCTAATGAACAGTTTCCAAACCTGTGCCTAAAGAGAGGACTTCACTTTGCCAGTGTTGTCAAACTGGCACCTTTCACAAGAATTTAATTTGTCCGGGATGGTCTGTTTGGGTATTTGGCGGGGGTAGGGGGTGGCTCAGGTTGCGTGGTTTTACACCTAGCCTTCCTTTCTTCGCTGTATTTCAAATATAGGTTTAGTGGTTTCCTTCCATACTTAGTTCCTTTAAGAAGGGACAAATAGCTGCTTTTCACGTGCTTAATGTAATGCAAAGGAAGGATCACATACTATTTAGAAATGTATACGGTAAGTAGACTCGAAGTGCTATAATTATCACATACAATCTTGATGCATATTTAGAAGGAAACCTAGTTTGGGGATGTGGCATCTAGTAGTGATAGTTCTGTAGATGAGTTTGAAAGTATATATGGGGGCTTAGCTGTCATAACAGATAGTCCCACAACCTATAGGATCCAGACATGGAATGTCACATGTATACAGGCTATGTGCAAATTAGTTACCTCTTTAGGGGTTTTCCTATCTCTAATCATTCAGTTCTTGGATTTTATGAATAATTGGTATGCTGATATGAACCATTGAGGTTTGGGGGTTTTTTTGCAGTGCCATTCCCTGTTGAATCTGCCATTTGTAGATTTGGCATTGTAGATTTAGCCTCCATCCCATTCCCTGTTGAATCTGTCATTGGCTTAGAACTGTTTTAAAAGTTTTTAATAGCTGTAAGATCTCACTTTCATTGGAACCTTTTTGGAAAGATTTTTCATATTAGTTTAAACTGGATTCAGTAAACTGTGATTGTGATCTTGATAAAATATCTTTCTAGATGCTCTGTCTAGAACTCATAGCAGGTTTATAACCTATTCTTCCCTGCCTCCCCCCCCCCCTTTACGAAAGATGACTTGCAAAGACTGTTTTGTAGGATAATGGCTTAAATGTGAGAGAGGTTCCACATTACCATCTTGTATTTATCTTTCTTTAGCTTCTAATTGGTGGTACTATGTGTGTTTTGCTGGTGATGTCCTACTCAACAGACTCTCTGCTGTGCACTGAAAAAAGGGCTGTGCTTACGTGCTTTCTGTACACTGTTCCATAGGCTTCGAACTTTTAAAATATCTGCTGCAAATCCTAACATTTTTAAGTCATGCATTATTGTATATAAGAACATGCATAGTTTACAGTGGGGTTCTACACTGGGTGTGATGTCACTAACATATTGTGAGGTTGCACCAAACAGCAGGCAACAAAAATAGGGATTGACAGACAATAAAAAAATCCCTTTTTTGAAGTTAAAGGGACCCTGTGAAGCTAAGTTGTCCTTAAAGATATGTAAAAATGAAACTTGACAAACTGAAGGCCAGTGTTCTTCTTTGTCGATTCCAGTTAGGCATGTGTGTGCCTGCTGCAAGGTTGCCGGAAGGTTTTCCCCCTAGTAATATCCAGAGGGTCGGCTTTGGAGTCTCCTGGTGTCTTGCATCTATATCATTCATTATAAGGGCCTGACGACCTTCTGCCACCTCAGTTCCTTCTTACTGCCTGTGGCAGTTGGCGGGAATCTATCATCTCTTGCTCAGTAAGAATCTCCTTTCCCCCAGTTATTCAATTATCTTTGTACCTGTAAATAGTTCAGTTAGCGATAATAGTTAGTTAAGAATTGCTAGTAGGTTGGTAGAGAGTTTTGGTAGATCCAGAGCATGTCTCAATGCTCTGGTTTCAAACCACGCAAGGAATCCATGCCAAGGAGTGACCCATACTCCAGTTGTCTCAAGTGCTTAGGGGAGGCACACCAGAAAGACTGGTGCAAAATCTACAGGGGATTCCACCCTCACACTCAGAAGGACAAGAATCAAAGGTTGAAGTTCCTCCTGATGGAAGCGGCCCTTCAACCATCTCTGAGCCTGTCAGAGCCAGGACCCAGTGCGTCAGCATGTTAGAAGCACTCTGGGCTCTATCCAGTACCAAGGAAGGACTCAAGCATTCAAAACCCTTGGTACCATAAGGAGTCACCAATGCCAAGAATGCTCGGAACTGCTCCTATTCACCAGTCCCAAGAAAGAAGCATAAAGGAGTTAGATGAGGAGGTGGAGGAAATCCAATCACCCTCCCCACCAGAGACATTTGAAGTTGCCAGGGAGCTCATTGAGTGCACAGGCCACAGCAACCACAGCCCCAGGGACAACCACTGGAGGTGGTAGCACCGGTACCAGCTGTCCAAGGGGAAGCCTGATCTGGTTGCCACCACAGTTTCCGAGAAGCAGGTTAGAATTGGAGTCCGAATCTTTCACCCCATGCAGAAGTGAGTGCTGGGATGGGAGTTGGCATGGAGGCCAAGAGATGTCTCGCCTTTCACGATGCTATGGCTCTCTCAGTGGCAAAACCTGCCCTAGTGGCCCTTCTGAACTCTGTGGGATTTTCACCATGCACAGGGACCCCAATCTGCTTGCTCACTGTCTTCTTGGGGAGCCTATTCCATCATCACACTAGGTCAGAGACCATCTCTTAACCCAACACTGACACTGGTACCAAGCAAGACATTGAGCTGGCTCACAGCACTGATTATAGAGGTTCCTATGCCAGTACTGAGTCCAGTGCTGCTGGTACTATGGAAAAAACAGATTGCTCTGTACTGTGGGATCCCCTTGGTGCTGAGGGACAAGAGACTGGGGGAGACAAGCGTCCTCATCTGCCTCTCTGGACAAAGCCGTGACGGGCACCACTTCAGAACCAGCAATTGAGGACAGGAGGGCACACCAGCCCCTTCTCCACTGCGTTGGCTAGAAGTGGGGAATCCAGGTCGAGGTGGTCTCTGAAAGTGGAACAGATCAGTTGCCAACATTGCATTTTAGTCTTTACTGAATGAAGATGTGAAGTTGGGGTTGGGGTGTTTTTTTTTGTTTGTTTTGTTTTGTTGTTTTTTTAAAACTCTTTTACTGACAAGGTAAACTTTTTACTGACATCATTAATAATACCACGAACAATATAATATCACAAAAGTGTGTATTTGTGATATTCTGAACATAGGAATTTGGAATTTTACAATTGTTTTAGC
Source organism: Pelusios castaneus (assembly GCA_007922175.1). Classification (NCBI taxonomy): domain Eukaryota; kingdom Metazoa; phylum Chordata; order Testudines; family Pelomedusidae; genus Pelusios; species Pelusios castaneus. The sequence continues at coordinate 13,319,526 of ML685766.1, forward strand.
TGCAGTTAATTGATTAGTTGGGTTCTTTGGACATGTGCAATAACAAATGATAAAGTCAGGATCGGTGTAGTTTTATGATACATGCAGTGATTCTTCATGACAATCAGTGTTAAGGTACAATATGTTTTCGTTCTATCCAGTTTTACAGACATTTTCATTTATTTACAGATTTACTATCTGTGTTGAAATTGTACTTTTTTTTTTTTTTTAACTGGCTATCGGTAAATTTACGGAGGGAAACCTGATACAATGACTGACATTTTGTCCCTATCAGGACTGTCAAGGGTGGCCTTTATCATTGATAACTATTGACAAAAATATGAAGTCAGCGTTGTAAACTCCAACCTCAATTCCCCTGACAGCAAAAGGGGTTGATTGTAAATACTTCACCCATTCCACCCGCCCGGGGTCAGGTTCCTCATTATTGCAACTACAAATGAAAGAAAGGCAGGAGAGTCAAGGACTTACACCTGATGCCAAGGAGACCAAGAAAATGGACCTATTTGGCAGAAAGGTGTATTACACTGGGAGCCTCTAGCTCAGGGTGGCCAACCAACAAGGTGTCCTGATCAAACACTCATTTAACACCTACGGGTCCATCCAAAAGTTTGTGGAGTCTATCCTTGCTGACTCCAAGAGAGAGTTTGTACCCTTGTGGAAGAGGGCAAAACCACAGCAAAGGCATCCTTGCAAAGAGCTATGGACAAAGTGGATGTGGTCGCCCAGTCTGTGGCATCAGGGGTGTCTGTGCGTCACAGCTCCTGGTTGCAAGCATTGGGCCTTCCACATAAAGTCCAACAAGACCCTCTCTTTTGAGGGACAGTCACTGTTCCCTGGCTGACAGATACAAAATTGCATAGCCTAAAGGATTCTAGGGCTACCCTTAAGTCCTTGGATCTACACGCACCAGTGCCCCCAAGGAGGCACGATTCCAGAACGCTCCAGAGCCAACCCTCTGGGTATTACTGGGGAAAAAACCTTCTGGCAACCATGCATGAGACGCGCACACACCTAATTGGAATGGACATGAACAACACATCTCAAAGAACAACAATTACAGAAGGTCAGTAACCGTCTTTTTCCACAAGTTAATTTTCGTTTTAATAATTGCAGTGGAAACATTTAAAACAAAACATTCTGTGTCAGTGGTTGCAACCCAAACATTGCAACATAGGGCTCCAAATACAAGAGCCTGCAAGTAACATTTTCCAAGATATTAGGTATAAACAAAAATGAAACTTGACTAATCTGCTTTCATGACTTTTTTTTTTTTTCATATCACTCTCTTTGACCACAGCAAATTTAGAGATGATAACAAATTAGAGCATTAAGGAGCTCAGTTCTGGTAATCCAAAATGTTATTTATAATATAGCCAAGGGATTTTTTGAAAATAAACAACTTCTAATTTGACACTTCTTAAACATGTACTGAAAGCTTCCTTCGCTTCATCTAGTGTGGATTTTGGTTTTGTGTTTGAGCATTCAGAACATTTTAAAAACAGTTTTATTTTATCACTTCTAAAACCTTTAGAAGTCGCTTTCTATGGGATATCCAGCATGAATAATGAATTATTTTTAAAAAGCACCTCTGTTAGTTTTGTGAACTTGGCCAATAAATACATTTCCTCAAACAAAACGTTCAATTATCTAGTCATATGTTGTATTGGTATCTCTCCAAAATGAGCCTTCGGTACAGTTTGACACTTGCTGATTACATTTGTTATGTCTGTTTCTGTTAAAAGTACTTTAAACATAAGCTGTTTCATTAATTCTTAAGCATTTTGCAAAAATGTCTAAATCAGAAAATGTTGGGGAGCAGCTAAGGAATATCCCAGGTTTATTATATCTGAGTAGGAATGTAATTAATCAAAATAGACTCCACTTATTTTCAAGTAGCTTGGGGTCTAAAACTTAGAATTGTTTAAAAATGTTACTAAATTTAATATTAAATAGAATTGTTTTCACTAACTATTTAAGTCTAAACTTTGTGCTGATATATGGAACTAAAAATATACTTAAAGAGTAGGCATATAACAGAAAATGATTTTTAAATATATATTTTTAAATTGAAGTCATTGACATGATAACACAACTAAGGAGAACCCTTTTAAAATGTGACATCAGCCTGGTCATTTTCTTGAAAATGCAAAATGAGGCAAATGAATAGTTCTAGTAATATTCTATTTCTGTAAATATACTCAATTCCTAATTATTAATGGGGACATGTTGTGTCCTAAATACAAAAGGTGTCCCAGACCTGTCATATTGAATGCAAAAGTTTGTAATAGCTGTTAGAGATGCACAGTATTTGACTGTAAAATTTCAGCAGGTTTTCAATCCTATTTTACTTTAGAAATTTTTAGAATTATAGTATGAAGTATGTTTTCCTGAAAGAAAAGAATGTAGTTTATCCATAACTGATGTATCAGGTATACAACATTTTATTAAAGCTAATGTTAATAAATGATCAAATACAGAAGTTTTTAAGGAAATAAGTTCCAGCGGGGTAGCTGTGTTAGTCTGTATATAGCAAAAACAATGAAAAGTCCTGTGGAACCTTAAGGACCAACACGTTTCTTCGGGCATAAGCTTTTGTGGGCTCCAACCCATGGACTTGTAACCCATGCATGCATCTGACAAAGTGTGTTGCAGCCTACGAAAGCTTATGCCCGAAGAAATGTGTTAGTCTTTAAGGTTCCACAGGACTTGCATTGTTTTTAAGGAAAAAGTTTCTGTACATCTGGGAACAATGTGTGGATTATCCAAAAGGTACAAAATTTGGTTTGAAAATCACATGGTATGTAGAGTGCATAATCTGTCATATTCCAAATTAAAAATAATCAGTGTAGTAGTATGGTTGTGCTATGAGCCAGCGCTGTCCCATGGGGGGAGCGGGGCCCAGCGCCAACTGGTCTAGGCGGGGCCCCACCCCCTGATGCTGGAGGGGAGTCGGGCTGCTCCACCCCCCCAGGGAGCCAGCCCAGGCAGGGAGGCTGAGGCCACTGCCCCTGGCCCCGGCAAGGGGGGGCCGCCAGTGCGGGGAGCCAGCCGCAGCCAGGACCCCAGGCTGCTGCGGCCGGTGCCCCAGCCGGGGATCCGAGGCTGCTGCCAGGAGCTGGTTCCAGCCAAGGGCAGCCCGCCGGCGAGGGCTGGCCCTGGCCACATGGGGCAGGCCAGCCCGGAGGCGGGTCCCGGCCATCTGCCCCGCCCCTGGGTTTGCCTGCTCCGCCTCGAGGGTGGGGAGGGCTAGTGCAGGGGCCGGGCTTAGTGCTTCCTGCTCCCTGCTGCCTTCGGCTCCCTGTTGAAGGCAGTGGGGAGCAGGGAAGAGTGAGGCCATGGGGGGGCCGCATCCCCCAGGGACGGCCCTGCTATGAGCATCCAAACATTTAGATACACACAAAAAAGAAATGCTGGAAATCAGTTTGTGGAAATCAAGTATAATGAGTAAACAAGACGTTTTAGGATGGATAGTCTTTTAGCAAATACGATCCACAAGTGAAAGGTCTTTCTGCATCCCTTCTTAGTTGCGTTCATTCCTCTTGGAATTGCTAATGTTCAGTGCTATGTTCCAGGTAGAGGTCCCTGGACCACCCGATGGTTTCTGACTACACTGGACTATGCCCAAATAATTGTTTAAAAACCCTTCCCTCCTCCCCACTGCTATTTTGATGATTGAACACACTTCTTTATCCAAATATTTGAAGTATAAATCAACAAAATTAAAAACAGGAGAATGCTTCTTTCTAACCTTGTTTAGGTATTTTGCCATGTTAGTGACCTTGTTAACAAAGCTAAAACTAGTAAATGTGCAATTAAGGTTTAATAAATAGTGAGATAGTGACAGTCACAAATTGTTACTGCAATTATGGTAAAAACTGACTTCATAATAGTGGCATCTTCTTATCCATCTTACAGTTTATGGCTCACATAAATGAATAAAATGATCAGAAGTGTAAATTTAGACCCAAATGCTGTCCAGGTACACTGTGCCACTTCATTAAAGGTTGTGGAACCCATAACCTTGGGTTCCTTGAATTTTGAGGCCCTTTATGGTATGTCTAAACTGCATTTTCAAATCCACATGTCCAGGTCTACAGATTTGGGCTCTCACTATAGCACTAAAAACAGCAGTGTACAAATTGTGGCTTAGGCATTGAAGCCCACAGTGGGGGTGATTTTCATTGCCCAACCCATCCCATCTAATATGCTATATTTACTACTGTTGCACAATCCCTGTGAACTGGAGTCTGAAGATTTGGGCTTTGAGACATGCTGCTATGGCTTTTAAAACACAATGTAGACATGTCCTTGGACTCCATACTAATATCAGATTTCTTTCTCTGAAATAATCTTCAACATGTCTACAAATCCAGTAAATAAAACTGAGGTTTTGTCATTGTGATTTCCCTCTTGCTCTTCCTTCTGCACCCTTCCCCACTTTATTTTAAATTTGATCACTTATTGGAGGAGTCCAAAGAATTGGGTCACTGGTCATCCCAAAAACCATAAAAGCAGTCCTATGGATGAGCAGCATCTGCAGGAGCATCTGTGCAAGTTTGGTGCAGAGGGAGGTGAGAATATAATATGAGACTGGTGACCGGAAAAGAGAGAAGGAGAGGGTATGAATCAACCACATATAAACTGGGTAGAGTCTGAAACAATGTTAGGTGTGGAGAAGATATAGATTGAGATAAGTAATGGGACTGTGAAGGAAGAGAATGAGCAAATGATTTGTTTCAAGGTGGAGGCATAAGAGGAAAATCCAAAATAACAGTGAATTGATTACTTGAAGTAGATTTTATATTTGTTTTATTTCCTTCAGCTGCCAACAGAGTTAGCTTTGTGACAGCATTTCTTTTAATTAGCTGAAAGATTCCTATCATCTCTGGAAAAGTGATATTGAAGGAGTCTCTTCTCCTACCTGAAACAAAACTGAAGTTAAAACAATGGGTCATTCTAAAAGTTTTACTTCACAGTGGAGAATCTGGGTTCTTGGATAAGTGCTTGAAGAATAAGAAATTATTTTTCAATAATGCAGTTTATATGGCATGTAAGGACAGGACTCTCTTTTTACTTCTAAATTCCAGGAAACTAATTTTCTTAAGCTACTTGAAATATCTCCTCCAAAGTAGTGTTTGGATCAGTTTCTCATTCACATCTAATTTTAACTCCATAAGGAAATAGAGGAAAGCACTATATAAACTGATGATCTACTCATTACTCTTCAGGTTGCATTGTAAAATTCCAGAAAAGAACTCCAGTGAATTCTGACTTTCAGATTAAGCTTTGGTCCTGAATAGCTGAACAAACTCTTCAAGTTACTTGTTATTGTTGGTGGGTATATGTTGGAGGCAGGATTGATGGAGTGGGTGGGATTAGGAGAAAAGGCAGATATGCAAATTTGTTCGAATGCTCACACTTTTTTTTTTTTTTTTAAACCAAACAGCTCCCCGTGTCTCTTAGGGAAATGCTGATATTGCTAGAATTCTTTTAAAGGTATATATTTCTAGAAACTCTCGTATTATAGCTATTCTGTCTTAAGGCAGTATTTTCGTTGTGCATTCAATTATATGGGTATGTGGCAGCTTCGCATGCCTCAGTGCAATGTTCTTTTATTAAATATAGAGTTCTGATTATTTGTACCTTGAGAAGTAAACTCAGTTCCTTTAGAAATAAGGAAATATTAGTTTCAGTTGGGTACAGTGGTATCTTTCATAAAATATTTGATCAAACTGATTTATTTTTAACTGGGTAACTACTTTATAATTTATACATCTTTTCCCAATCGTTAATTTGTAAACCATTTCTTAAACTCGGATCCAACCCTCCTTTTATCTCAGTTCTGAAAAGTCTCATTCACTGGCTTGTAGCCCTTAATAAAAATTTATTACAAATCACACCTGCATAACATAAGCAAAGAAAATTTAAAAACACATTGAGTCATACTCTCGCATATCCCAAGTGTGATTTAGGCAAGTTTTTTTGGTTTAGTTTTTGTAAAATTTACTGTTTGTAATAAGACATATAGTGCTTATGAGTTGGTAGCTATATGCAAATCATGTGTAAACAGGGCCGTCCCTGTGTGTAAAGTAGAGTAAAACAATTCTATGAGAGATAAGAGGTTGTTACTGTAGAATATGCCATTTAGTTGGGATAGAAAATAAAGTTTAAAAAAAATTATGATATGTTTTAATAGTGAATAAGTTTTGTATTGTTTGTCAGCAGAGTGAACAATGTAATGCACACTCTGATACTGTTTTTAATGCTTTATGATTAAAGTAGTAGTTCTTTTTAGAACCAGGAAATAGAAGCATTTTGGTGAGGTGATAATAGTCCATATAGTCTAAGAGCGTGGTAATGGGATTCCTCACCTTTTTCTTCTAAATTGCTGGTTCAAATCCCAGTCAAGATCTGTAGTGACTGAATGTTGCTAGGTATTCAGAAAGGTTTTTAGTGGTGTACAGGAAAGAATGAGTGGTCTTGGTCTAGTTCCTAGTGGACACACTGCAAAAGAAGCCATTGCAGTTGACATTAATTGTCACTCTCAATGGCAGTTGTAGTAGTGAGTTGAAGGATTAAATGGGCATAGAGAGGAATAAACTACATTCCTCCCTAGAGGTCTGTTCCTTCAGGTCAAGGCACACTGACAGCAGTGCAAGGAAACCTGCTCCGCTCGTGGTGTATTTGTTCTATTGATGGTCTCCTGAGCTGTCAGTATGACACCCTTCAAAAGCAGCAGACTCCCTTTCTTTTTTAAGGGAGGCTAAGTTTAATTACCAGATCTTAACTCTCTCCTTGTGCTCTTTGATGGTAGTGATGAAAAGCATACATCGTTGCTCCCTGCTCCTGGGTCATCTTGGTAACCTAATTGACTTGACTTTAATAATGGATTTTGTTCATTCATCACTTAATTAGCAGATGCATTTAGTGATTTGTCTGAATTTGGGGTGGGGTCCTCTTGGCCTCCCCAAATCCTTGCTGTTTCCCTCCATCCTTTTCATTTCTGCTTTGGGCAAAAACTGTTCCCAGCTGAGGTAGTCTGGATGCAGTTCCTTCCAGAGCTGAAGTAAATAATTCTCCATGGATGCAGACAGACATAGGTAGCATAAAAGATGCTCTTAGGAGCAAAGAATATTTCCTCATTGGTAAGCCCAGCCCCTTCTAGACTGGCTGTGAGGAGTCAACTTAACATCTAGAAATCTGATTCTGATTTATAAACAAAATCTTGTAATGCATTTGCTGTCACTAGTATTCTAGGCTCCCTTTTAGGAGTATGGTTAGACCGTAAGGTGCTCAAATACCACAGTAATGGGTGCCATATGAGTACTTATTGTAGACTGAGCAAATATAAGTTAGTTTTTTATCATAACACATACAGAGGCTGAATCCAAGCTTGCAAAAGGGGAGAATAAATTCATTAAAAGATGTCATACTAATGATATACTACTTTCTTTTTTTTTTCCTTTTTAATTAAAAAAAAGACAATCCCTTATACAGTGAAACCTGGATTATCCGGTCCTCAATTAACCGTACATTCGGTTAACCGGGATCGGAACCATGGGGGATTGGGTGGCCGCAGAAGCTCCCTCGGAGGTTCTGCGGCCACCCGAACCCCTGGACTGTGCTGGGGGACCGGCTCCGATTCGAGCCGACCCCCCAGCTCAGCCCCGGGGCTCGGCTCTCAGCAGGAGCTGCGGCGGCTTAACGCCGCAGCTCCTGATGAGAGCTGGGGGATCGGGTGGCCACAGGAGCTCCCTCGGAGCTCCTG
>ML685766.1:13332293-13486082 GCA_007922175.1 Pelusios castaneus
TTATAATTAGAAAAAAACGTGAATGCGTAGCTATCACGTCTGCTGCTGGCCTGTGTTTCTGGGTACTGGGTGGCAGGCAGTAATGCATCCACACACTTTTTGTTGGTGCTGTGGGCTCCGGCCAGGCCCAGAGTGTGGGACTGACCTATGTTAGCCTGCTGGCCTGCTGTTGTGTATGCAACTAGTAGCCAATGTTCCCTCTAGGTTTGGTGGCTTGTGTGCAAAATTTTCAAGCCGTGTGAAAAACTTTTTCAGAATAAATTTTTGGGGAAAACTCACAAGACAGAAATTATAGGCATTAATTGAAGATAAAGTGACTGTAAATAGAATTAATTAATTAATTGTGTTTAATTAATTTAATTGGAATGAATTTGGAATTGAAATCTAATTTTAAGAAAGGTTTTTATTTAAAATTAATTTTTAAAAAGTTTTAAAAAAGAAGGGAGAGAAAGAAAAAAGAGAAGGAAGGAGGAGACAAAGAAGAGAAAAAGAAAAAAAAGGAAAGGAAGAAAGAAGAGAAAGGAAGGCAGGGAAGAGGAAGACAAAGAAGAGAAAAAGAAAAAAAGGAAAGGAAGAAAGAAGAGAAAGGAAGGCAGGGAAGAGGAAGACAAAGAAGAGAAAAAGAAAAAAGGAAAGGAAGAAAGAAAGAAGAGAAAGGAAGGAAAGGAAGAAAGAAAGAAGAGAAAGGAAGGAAAGGAAGAGGAAGGAAGGCAGGGAAGAGGAAGACAAAGAAGAGGGGGGAAAAAGGAAAGGAAGAGGAAGAGAAAGAAGAGAAAGGAAGCAGCCCCGGGGGTCTGGAGGGGGCGGTGGGGGCTGCCGGCCTGCGCGGGGGTCCCTCCTTGTCCCCACCCCCACCCCTCTAACCCGGCCCGTCTCCTTGTCCCCACCCCCACCCCTCTAACCCGGCCCGTCTCCTTGTCCCCACCTCCACCCCTCTAACCTGGCCCGTCTCCTTGTCCCCACCTCCACCCCTCTCCAGGCCTCCCTCCAGCCCCCTTACCTGGCCGGAGGCTGGGAACCACAGAGACAGCCGGCAGAGCTGCTTGCCGGCCAGTCCGCTCCCGCCCTGAGCACGCTGTAACTGCGCATGCTCAGGGCGGGAGATTTAAATCTCCCCAGCCCGGCCCAGCCTGCACAGCTGGGAGGGAGCACCGGCGGGGAAAAAAAGGTGCCGGAACGCCGTTCCGGTGCGTTCCGGCAGAAAAAAAGCACTGACAGAAGGTGATTAAAGAAGTTAAAATGCTAGACTTTAGATGGTTTTATGTAATGCATGTCTGCCCTCTGTTCAGTACTTGTGTAAAGCTTGGAGAATTAATATGAAGTACATGAATAATTATATGTACTTTTAAATAATAAATTGACATGTTTAAGGCCTATAACTTTTACTGTTACTGTTTCAGTTAATAGTTTGACTGTGGTAATTTAGATCCACATTGGTACAAATCTAGGTATACAAAATCGGGCTATTTCCAGAGAGGTAGCTGAGTTCGTCTACTTCAGCAAAACGAACAAGGAGTCCTGTGGCACTTTCAAAGACAGACAAATTTATTTATTGAGTATCTCGCTATTGAATATTGAAGAAAATCTGACTTACTTAACAGAATATCAAATTTAACATAACTTCTTGAATTAGTTATGCTGAACACTGATCTACTGTTAAATATAACTATTTAAATGTAAGGCAATGTGCTGAATTCCTCACATGGGGAAGGTAAAAGGGCCATTCAGCCTATCGGTGAATGAAAAACTTTTGGTTTTGTTGGTGTAAGTCCTCATAAATCAGCTGGCCTGTTTCCATTTTGTGGCAGCCCCATGCTCTGACATTATAGCTACCACAAAACACTATTGAAGAATGGAACCAAACCATACTGGGCTTGGAGGAGGATGGTCAAACAAGTAGCTTTTAAGTGTGTGATGCTGCATTGCAACTTTATATCTCAAGTACAGTTCACAAGTCTCTTAAAACCTGAGCCATATATTTTTTTAAAAAATAACTTACCTGACCTTCCACAAGCTGTCTATACTGTGGTGGATTTTTTGGGTGGTTTTTTCCCCCCAGTACTTCTATTTAAAAATAGTGCTGGTCTGAGGCTTCTTAAGCAGCGTAGAGAAAGAGGACCATTACAACTTATAAGGGTTTGGCAGTGATTGGGGTATTTTGCTGTTCTCATTCAAAAATAAATGTTCCTATTAATTTGGCACGTGTTGTTAAAATATGAAAATTTATCAGAAAAAAACAGAATTTAAAACATCTGAGACCTATGATAGTCTTTTTTTCTCTTTCTCTTCTTTTCTTTTATTGATAGAAACTCTCAATATGCCATATCTAGCTCCTGTTGACGTCATTGGATTCAGCTTTAAGACTGTAATTTGAAGTAATGCAAATGAGCATTGACTGTTACTTTGTACAGGGTCTAAAACCAAACGCTGTTAGTTCAAAGGGTGTCCACAAGTCCATATATCTTAGCTTTGCCAATCATCGGTTTAAAACTGATGCTGGTGGTTTTGTTTGTTTGTTTGTTTTTGTTTGTTTGTTTGTTTGTTTTGACAGTTGCACTGCTATTCAAACTTCTGCAGGGAACAAATTTACCTGTACAAAATGTGGCTGTTGATCACAAAGGTGATTCTTTGAATCTTTACAAGTGGCCTATACCTCATTTATTGGTCTCATGTAAGATGGCCTTTCCAGAAAAATTGTGTACCCTAATCATATCTGGTTATTGACTCAGTAGAACTTGGAATGCCACTCTCTGAATTGCGAGTACGAGTTCTTGCAATGCCTAGATGTTAGATTCTCAATCCAAATGCTGACCTGGACTGACCCTGCTTGGCTTGAGCTCAGGTGTGATCATAGGACAATGTGGATAAGAAGCATCTTGTTCTAAACTATGTGTAATTATTTTAAATTAAACTTTATGGTCATAGGTGCAGATTCCCTGGCACCATTTAATCCAGTGATTTTCAAACTTTTTTCCTTAGGACCCTGTTGAAAAAAATCATTTATGCCTACGACCCAACAATTACATCTTTGAGCAATGCATTCCCGTCTTTTGGTGCCACGACCCAGTACTGAGTCCCAACCCGCAGTTTGAAAACCACTGCTCTAGTCTGCATTGCATAGTGGCACAAAGCAACCCCAATTTACCTGTGCTATGGTTCCTAACTTTTCTGGGAATCCTGCATTCTGTAAATGTATTGACTGATTTTAAGTAATAAATGTAAAAGGCACCTCACCTTGAAGGAAACTCAAGACTCCTGGTTCTGTAGGATTTAGAGATTTGTTTTACCTCGCTTGACCAGATATTAAAATAAACTTTAAAACATGCTGTAGCTGAAATAGTCGCTTTTTAACTTCTGCAGCTGTGTCCTCATTAATAGAAAATATTAATCAGGGATGCAGAATAATGCCGTTGCTTCTTTGGAATGTGGTTTGTGTGTTTGGTCACTGCAACAGAAAGGCAGAACAGGATACATGTGTGTGGTCTGTATTATAGTCGCCTTTCTAAAATTACTAGTTTAAAAAAATGGTTACTGTCTCCTCCATCTGCTGTTACTAAAGTACTTCCACTTACTAATGTGCTGCCTGAAATATCCTTTCTTCTGAGAAGCAAGTCTGCTTCTTTTGTAATATGGGCTGAGAATTCAGCTCCAGGGTCAGTGTTCTGTGCCATAGAGTTCACTGATCACATTTTGCTTCTGGCAGTCCTAGCTTTGGCCTCTTTACACAGATCAATGCCAGCTAACCCCATTTTTTACCACTACCGAGTGAAAGCTCTGCTTTTCCTATTTAGTTAGCTCAAAACAGGAATAATGCAACCCAGCACTAAAGTGACAACATGCCAGCAGGAAAGGGAAGTGGGTCTTCAGGTTCTTAAGCTCAAGATACCAAGTGGGACCAGATTTTGGATAGAAGGAAGTGGCTTGCATTAGATCCTTTATCATACAGAACAATGGAACACGAGTCATTGATTCCCATTCGTATATAAACTCTATAGCTAATTTGGAGTTTTGCTTAATTCTTCTTTTTTCTTTTAAAGAACACTCTGCTTTTCAATATAACTGATGCTGCGCTAAGCATTCTATACTTGCTAGGTTCTGTCTTGTGTTTCATGGTCCCAGTGTAATAACTCCCCTTGTTTAAAGCTTTAAAGCTCCAAAGATAGTGGCTATGGATGACAGCATGCGACCTCTTCACCTCTGTTGGTTACATTTTTACCAGCTACCATTACCTGTGTCTTCTAAAAACTCCAAAGCAATTTGCTCTTTGCTTGTGGTCAAGTGAAAAGCTCTGTACAGGAACTTGGTATTCTCAGTGGAGCTGTTAGATGTTGAGCACTTTTGAAAACCTGCCCACACAGAGGTTTTGTCAGAGCCAGAAAACAGCAGCTCAGATGGTGATTACTAACTTCCCTGGCTGCAACAGTTTCTTTTATTACCCGTGTCAAACCTCCATATCAGAATCTCTTTGGTTTCTGAATTACTAGTGAAATCAAAAGAATGGAGTATCTTACCACATCTGGACGACAAGGCCCCCCGGTCGGGTTACCATCCAGCTATTTCCAATTAGGATTGGATTTATAAATTCTATTAGCTACATCTCATGCCATACTTGCCTTCAAATATTATATGAAAGGAGGAATATGCACAACCTTCCAGATAACCCTTATGATAGAAATTATCTTTCCTGTGCATGGCAGTGCTAAGGAAAGTTGTATGAGATTTAGTATTTACACTGGTTTAAAAAACAAACAAAAAAATCCCAAAGCTATCATTCAGCAAAAGTCAATGCACGTGCTCAAAATGTGTCTCAAACAAATTTGGGCAGACATGCTCCCCAAAGACAATAGCTAGACAGAAGCTCTTCAACTAAAAGTTCTCAAACTCTCTTTCTTGCAGTGGTAAAACTTCATTAATCACTGAACAGAAGTATTTTAAGGGCAGACTTTCCAAACACTTGCTCCTGTTCTAGGTGAGATGGGGAAAATTTCAGCTTGAAAGATGAATGGAACAAAGTAATAAGAAAGAGAGAGAGTGTACCTTCTCAAGCGGAAACTCTTGTGTAACATTAGTGATAGGCTGTTACATACCTTGCCTACAATATATAAAGTGCTTGGGATTAAAAAAAAAAACTTTAACGCTCACTTTTTTTTAAAATTTCCATTGGCACATCCTCTTCCCACCCTCCAATCAAATCAACTCTGCCCTTAGATTTAATTTCTAGAGGGTAGACCATTAACCATCTACTCCCTCCTATCCTTTCTCACAGGGCTCTGCTGTTCCTGCAGGAGGTCTTCTGTTCCACAACATCTACTTATTTCTGCTTACCTTGCGGGAGCAGCAGTACTTCACTTTCTCTGCTCTCTTTCTGTCTCTTCCCTTCCAAAGAAGGCACTGTTGGTTCCTTGGCCTCCATTACATCAGAGGACTATCTTAGTGCAAAGAGAGCTCTTCCCTCTCTCATATGCTTGGAGCATGACATCCAAGAGTCAGAATCCAGTAATATAGCTTCAAAGAAGCATAATTACAGGATAAGTAATTTCCCCTTAAATTATGTAAAGCATCAGTTTTATAGAATTAAAGTGCAACTTTGTCTAAAGAAAAATCAGGTCTGAACATGCCATTCTATTGTAATTTACAAACATGGAGTAGATCATGGTACAGTTGACAATGGATTATAGCGCAGTATTTTTGCAAGAGAAATGTCACTCTTTTTTTTCCCTAAGCATGAAGCAAGTTTTTGCTCTGTTCAAGTCAGTTACTCATGGGAAGATACTGTAACTGATTTGCCTACTAATATAGTGTGTTTAACTCTTCCATGAGAGAGTTTGGCATGCTCCATATAGAATAAAGGGATGTCTAAGAGTGAACAGAATTTTTTAGAGAGAACAAATTTACTGCCACATCCACTACTTAGTTAGCCACGTCTAAGTAATGTGGTATACAGTTTCTTTATTAAAAATGTCAATTTTTTCATTCCCAGAACTGTCATTGATCTTTTTACATTAAGCAGGGTCTGATGGCTGGAAATGAGAGTTCAGGTGCATTTTAGTATCTAACCCTAAGTTTTTAGTATTAAGATGATTCTGGTTAAGATGATTCTGGTATTTTTCAACCCTCTGTCAATCTAATTCCCTATTCTTCTGTAGATGTTTTCCTTCAGAAATGCTAAGGACAATTCAGAGCTGTTAGATTTGAATCTTTGGAGAGGATCTCTACCTGCACAGCTTATAGCAGAATTTAACATGCTGTTAACTTTGCACCAATTTCATTGTGGTTACTCCGAGTTGAAATAAAAGGGGTGGGGAGGGTAATATATTTTTTCTGTAGTTGCTGATCAATGAGACGAGGCTTCTGTGTAACTTTTTTGTTTAGTTATGATGTCTTGAGTGAATTCTATAAAATGAAGAGAATTTTGCCTGTCTTGTTGTATCAGGTGTCCACTTGTCCATCTAGTCCAGAATTTTGTGCCTGAAAATGGCCAGTACTAGATGTTTGAGTTTCTTGTGCATGCTCCACTGAAGGGGGCAGTTAAGAAGTAACTGACCTACACAGAGAAACTTATTTCTGTCCCCTACCAGTTATTGATTGGCTTATGCTATCTGCTGGTTTCTACTCTAGAGTGTGAGCATCTTTCCCAAGAAGTTTAAGCATATTAAATAAAATGCTTACATTTAGCATTAGGCTTCCTGGTAGAGCTGCCTGTTGCTGTGGGTTTTCTTTAAATTAAGACTTTCTCAAAATTGTCTTATCCAGTGGTTTTCAAACTTTTTTCTCTCAGAACCCAGTTTTTAAAAAAAAACAACATTTATGCCTGTGACCCAATGATTACATCTTTGAGCAATACATTCCAGTCTTGCCGTGGCAGCAAGGAGCACCACGAGCCGGTATCTGAGGGTCTGCGATTCAGCACTGGGTCCCAACCCATGATTTGAAAATCACTGGTCTAATCCCAACCTTATGAGACGCTTCTGTCACTCCTGCCCTCTAATATTGTGACAATGAGTTATGTCTTGTGTGTGTCTGTCTCCCCCTGCCTGTGTTACTAGAGGAGTTAAACAGGAATGCCCCATTTACTTTCTCTGTGCCATTCCCTATCTTGTGTGTGTCTGTCATGCACATCTACTTGTTCCTTCTCCATGCTAAACAATTTTAAATCTTTACCAAGAAACCAAACATGAAATCTCTATCATCTGTTTTCACAAGGCATCTAAACCCAAAGTAATATGAACCAGATCTAGAAGTGCTTGGGATTGCACATCTCATCTGAAAATCTCTGTGGGATAAAAATTTTATCTGCCCTTCTCAAGAAAATGTATGTAGTGTAGCGGTATCAATAAAATAAAATAAAATAAAATCCAGAGTGGGAAGAGTTTCCTGTATCATTTTCAGTAGGATGCCTCGTTACTAGGTAAAACAGACAAGAAGTCTAGTGGCTCCAGACTTTGTTTTGCTGAGTGAGACTAAAACGGCTACCGTTTTGGAATTTGTCATTATTAGGTAACTGTGCTAGGGTCAGATTCTCCTGCTGTAAACTAGTTAGCCAATCACAGCTTCATGGGATCAGCAGTAGCTGCCTAGCGGGGGTGGCAGAAGTGGCTTCTTATGTAGTGCATGGTTACATGGGTCAATGGTTAATCCACCTTTGTGAGCAAAAATGCTAAAATTAGCTTATGGGGCACAAACACCCTTTTGGCAGCTCTTATAGCTACCCAAAGAAATTACTACAGCCTACAGGTTTGAAATCCATAACCATCAAACTGCATTTTTAGCCTTGGATCAAAAAATATCTTTTACACCTAATGGAGTCAAATTAAACAATTATAAAATACATTTTGTTCATATGCCATATGGTTTCCTTCTTGCCAAGCATAGAATTATTTTGTTCCGTAAGTGAATAACTGTTCTTCCTAATTTCCCAAACTTTACCACTGATCCCCATTAGTCATATGTGTGGTACAGTTAGGGATGAAAGGAAGAATATTGTCCCATGTTAAAAACACAACTTTTTCAAATGATCAGAGCATAAAGAAGCAGTTGAATTTAGAGCACACTTATTAGTTGCAAAACTGTAAGATAAAATCAGAATTTCAAATACACAAAATGCCACCCAAAAGTGTTGTCAAAGTGGTGATTTGCTGTATCTTGATCACTTTACTTATGTTATATCCCCTTTCCAATGCTCTTTATCCATTTGGTGTGGTTTTCCTTTAGATTAGCTCTACAGGACAAGGATCATGCCTTCCCCTATATTTATACAATATCTATCACCTGCTTGGTGGTGCCAGAAACAATGACAAAACCCCCTCAGAAGAGAATACTTTCTGGCCCTGGACCGTAGTGTTGTGTTAATGCTGGTATGAGTAGCTTATAACATACGCTTGCTCTTTCACACTGATGTTCCTTAGTTCTACAACAAATTCTGAACCAGAGTTGCTTACTCATGGTGCTGGTTTTATTTCTTCACTTCCAATGACATATATTATAAATACCTCCTTACTGAACTTCTGATCAATTCATTTTCCTTTGCTTTTGTGTAATTGGATTATTATTGCTAAAAATGTGTTTCTGCATTTTTTTTTTTTAATTCCCTTGGTTACTCATGGGACTCAATCTACTTAAAATTGCACTTTAGTCTGAAAAGATTTTACCAAAGATCATTGCAAGAAACATAAAGAGATTTTTTTCCCCCAGTGTGGTCCATTTTTTGCATTCGACAGCACTTCTTGTATTGTAAGTTTCCCTATTTCTCCTGTGCAGCCAATCCCTTTCTTCTTGCCTTGAGTGGGTGTTCAGACAGCCACAGTGAGAGAAACAAAAGGAGAAAATCCAGAAGGGTGATTCAGGAACAGGTGTGGTCCCTGAATCTTCCTTTAACATTTTTTTGAAAAATTGTTTGGATTTCTAGTTGATAATGTCCCATTTGCTGCTGCCAAAAATGCATATTCTATAGATGAGTTAAAATGATCTCTTTCAGCTGCTGGGCAAATTAGTAAAACAAATTTCAGTGCAGAGGAAAGCAGGAACCTGGCTGATTGAAAGGGAGGCTCAGAGGCTGTGTTCTCACTGTTCTCAGGCCTCTTTGATTCAAAAGAGCCGTTGGATGGTGCAGGCAAGGCCTATGCCACACCAGAAGATCTCCATTCAGCAGTTTTCCCAGGGTGAAATTATATCTCGTGCTTTCTCAGCAGAGATGGTAACTGGCAGTGTTCCTTCTACTTCTGAGGCTGAAAGTGCCAGGGGGAGAACAAACATCTAATGTGCCTCTGGCAGTTTTATAATGGGTGTTAGCCTCGCTTTGTTAAGAGGTACAGAGTCTTCTGGAGCACTCCCAAGGGGAGGTACTCCAGAAACTTATAGGAGAAATTCTCTTGTGCAGAGCTGATTTGTATATATTTTTGTTTAGCTTTAACACCCGAACTGGGTTTAAAAAAAAATCAATTCTGTTGTTCAGGCCGATAGTCAGAAGATGTCTGCAGTTTTGCTGTTGCTGTATTGCTTCCAGGAAATGAGAGACATGGTGTGTGAGGTAATATCCTCTAATGGACCAGTTTGTGTTCCTGACAGAAACCAGTTTTCAAGCTGCGGAGCTCTCAGTGAAAACTTTCTTTTACCAACAGAAGTTGGTTCAGTAAATGATATTGTCTCATCTACCTTGTCTAGTCAGAAAAAGAAGACTCTGTAGCATATGTGGGTTTTTAAAATGGGCATGCATAAATCTTCACACATGACTTTTGAAGGTGGTGTTTACCTTTCTTTGCATACCAGCAAAGAGAGAGAATCTTAATTTGGAGGGGGAAAAAAATTAGTAGCACTTGTTGTTTTGAGTGTTTGTTAGTCTTCTTGGTGAGAAGTATCAGGCTCAGGTAATAAGCTCAGTAAAAGAGCCTGCCTAGTATTTACTCCAATCCTGACACCCTATTTAGGAAGTTAGTGATCTTTCTAGAAATGTAAGATGCACAAACAAAAGTCAGAAAGGCCTTTGCTTAATTCTTCCACTTCAACTCAATAAAAGAGAATGTTGTTCCCATTTCTAAAGACATTACAAAAATTGAAATAGGAGCTTCCTGAGAATGGCAGCAATATCCACTTGAGAAATCAAAGCAATCTAAATCCTTGATAGTAACCTTAACATTTTTCTCCTTTAAGAGGCGACCATTTCTATAGAAGGGTTTTTTTCTTCAACGTACAGAGTGAAAAGGGAATTCCTAAGAGGAACATAAAAGATGCTGTAAAGTTGTGTTAGATCTTTGTCTTCTGTCTTGTGAGCGTAGCATTGTCCTGCTGCAGTGACAACATAATGTTAGCATCCAAAACCCAAGAACTAAATTCTGCCCTTTTATTTGTAGGTGCAACATCTTAAAATAATTACAAGTTGCGCTTGCAAGGTTCAGTTGTCTAAGATATTCAGATCAGCACTGCTACTCATTGGCATCAGTCCTGGGTTACAAGGAAAAGCTGGTCTTAGGAGGCATGCAGTACTTTCAATCCTATCATCAGCAGAAACAATTCTGAAAGCATGTGTCACACAACTTTTTGTGCGTCTTTCATATAAAACACAGGTAACGTCTTTCTCTTTTTATTTACCTAGAATACTGGCAAAGAGGAAAAGATCTTTTCACATTTAGAAAGAGAATTTAACTTACAGGAAAACTGTTCCTATTGGTAGGAGCTGTAGAGGCAAAGTGTCTTGTGCTAAATGTGACCTGCTATGGGAAGGGCCATAAGGCTGCTATTGAGTCTGTCTTTTTATACAGAAAGTGATACCTCCTCGAAGCTTTTTTAAAGTGCTGTATGTTAAAGTAACTGTTTTATACAATGGCATCAGAGATCTGTTGACAAATGTTGACTCTCTTGCTATATCTGGCAGAATCTTACCTTCATTTACCTTCCTGGTGATAATAGCTTAATGAAGGTCACTGGAGTGCATTTGAATACACTCATTGAAAGCTGTTGAATCAGATGGGGTGTATATAGAGTATGGAAGGATCAAACCAAGAAAGCAAATCAGACGTCCTCAGTCTTTCCAAAAGCACAGTTTTAGGTCAGTAGGGTAGAAGTCAGGTGAGAATGGAGAGAACCATCTTAATGGAATAAATGGTTTGAAATTACAGTTGTCTACTCCTTCCCCCCACTTAAATATGCTTGGAAGAGGCACAGCAGGTTTGTTGGCCTGTATTCTGACACCCTGTGCCTTGTACATCTACATTTTGCTTTCTCTAAAATGTTTACAAAATTTTACTGACCATATAGCCTCTGATCCTGCAAAATCTGACTTATGTGTGCAGTCTACTGCAAACTCAGCTTTGTTTGTAAATGAGATTTCTTCAGAGGGTCAGAGTTGCTTGCCTTGAATGAGGACCAAGCCTATAGCAAAGTTGAAGACTTTGAAATTAAGCTTTTTTCAGTTAGGAAAACAAAAATGGAAGGTGGAAATTACCTTTGGGCTGGATTCTGAAATATCTGGCTGCTTTGTGGTGCAAAGGGCTGGAATCTGGCCACAAATAACCAGCAGGGAATTGCCCTGAAAGAGTGTCTTGGGGTTAAAAAACAGGCAAGGAGGAGCATGGCAGAGCAGAAAACTTTGTTCCAAAGGATTGATTCTATCAGTGGCATAAACTAGAAGAGCTGCTCCAAGGCTCATTGACACTAGGGCCGGTGCAAATCAGCCCTCAGGGTGGGAGAGCCTTAACACTGTAACTCTCCGTCAATCCATCTCTGTCCTTGTCCCTCCACTGGCAAGTGGACCTCTCCCATAGGAGACTGTGTGGTCTGTTTTGGATAACAATATTAAAAAAAGTTACAAATGTTTGTTTTTAACAGCAAGACAGGGTAACTGTAGTTTTCAAATGTAAGACATGGCAGGCCAAATGATATTTTCAAGGAAGCCAGAGGCCTCTGAAAATAAAGGTTTACAAAGAGCATGTGGAAAGTGGGTAATCATACCTAGAGTAAACTATAGTTATATTTGAGCATACTCAAAATGACACCGTGAATCTATCTCTACAGTTGTTTTGCTGGAATTTTATCTAGAGATGTATGTTCCCCCAGTGAATTACCTCAGCCTGTTTGTACTAGAATTTAACAGTGAGAAGCATAATGGTTTTGTTTCTAACTTGAGTAAAATAATTCCAGTTTGCTGCTTAAAGAAATTTATATT
Source organism: Pelusios castaneus (assembly GCA_007922175.1). NCBI lineage: Eukaryota > Metazoa > Chordata > Testudines > Pelomedusidae > Pelusios > Pelusios castaneus. The sequence goes on from ML685766.1 coordinate 13,344,451, forward strand.
CAATGTGTAAATGGTGCTTCAGTCTGGATAGTACAGGCGACAATGAAGAATCAGTGTCTTTTAGCTTTGTGCATTTGGCAATCTGTGTATAATCTCTTTCCCTGTTTTGATGATGATAATTGCATTTGCTCTGTCACATACCAGCATGTTGACAGCACACCCATGTATTTTCCTGGTGGGACTGTCACTTCACTCTTCCCCAGTCCCTGAAAGAGGGCTGCTGCTGCTGAATCTGGGACAGGAAAATCTTTTTCTCAAAACCCCTGGAGTAGGGAAGAAGCAAGAATCGAAGGAAAAAGAGGGAACCCAGGAATACCTTCTGTATACTTCTCAGACCCCGTCATGTGGAAGAGACTTTTTACTGCCAAGGACTTTTGCAAACTCCAGGGGGAGAGGTTAGGAGTTGGCAGGCCTCACATCCTATGCTTTTGTTGATAGGCAGGCAGGAATGGGCACAGAGGAGCAGGAAGGAGGACAGGCCTAAGCATGTTTGGTGACGCTCTTGGACAACCCAGTGCCCTTTGTTGAAAAGACCCCTTTAAATTTCATAAAGGAAGCAGAGAAACTCTTAAGAGTTTGAAATATTTTTAATTTCATTGTTCTCAATCACAGCCTTTATTTTAGCCTTATTCATCTTCAATCTTTTGCAGTTCACTAAATTTTTAAAAAATTGGTCTGCGTGTCATTTGAGGCTTCAGTAGTGTTGTTGGTCCCAATATCAGTTAAAAAGTGTTTCTGGATTTAGGATCCAATGTCACTGTGTGAAAGGTGCCTGGAGTCGAATCCTTTCAAGGACTGCTGCTGATCATCAGTAATTCACAGGTATCTGAAATCGGCATGTTGAACAAGATTTCTGTGAGTCATAATAATTGAATTATGCATTGACTTTTAAAATTGGAAGACAACTGGAAAATCAATAAGGAACAAGAATAACATGAAAGAGGAAAGGATTTAAAAAAAAAAACACTTGGGGAGCTGCTGTCTATGAATGGCCATAGCTGTACTTAACAGAACCCCTATAATGAATGGACTCGATGTTTAGTGTAAGGCAGGCACCTCAGTCCCCCCAAAGGAGGGTGCCTAACCCCCTTCTCTTTCTCTCTAGCCCCTGGGGCGGGGCAGGCAGCCACAAACAGTTCCTGGGTCACCAGGAGGGGAGGGGGACTCAGAATAGATAGGTACTTCTGGCAGGGTTCCAGAAGGGGGGAGGCAGGGAGACCCCGGCCCACCCGACTCCACTGCCTCCCAGCCCAGGGCCCAACCCGTGGCAGAGGGGTCCACCACGGAGCCAGCGGGATCTCCGCCGTAACACACCGGCTCGGTCCCTGGCCTGACCAACTCTGGGCCAGACTCCAAGTCCCCTGGGCCGCTTCCTGCCCCCACCCTTGGGGGTACCTGCTTTGGGCTCCCATCATCGGTGTCCTCAGGACAGTCGCCCAGGGGGAGGTTACGAAACCCCTCGGCATCGTCGGGGGGATGGCAGGTTCAGCAGCTCGGCGGGGTTGTCAGCGAAAGGCTATTCCTCCAGGTCACAGCCCGCCGGGGTGAGACCATCCTCGCTGGCAAGGGGAAGCTCTTCCAGGTCGCGGGTAGCCAGCAGGGGCCCTGGATCTGGAGGCTCGTCTGTCTTCTGGGGTATCGGCAGCTCCAGGAAATCCTGTGGGTTCCCCCTGCTGGGCAGCCGCCACTGACTGGCCATCCCAGATGGGTCCAGTCGACCATCAGGGCCCCAGGCAGGTTCTCAGCCGGTCAGTGGTCAGGCTGGTGCTGTGAAGGGAGCAGAGAGACACCCTTCCCCTTCGGCTGTCTTGCCTCAATGGAGCACTGGGGCTTCCCTTTTATACTTTCTGTCCCGCCCTCCGGCTTCCAGCCTGATGGACAGGCTCCCTCCAGCTCCGCCCAGGTAGGGGCGGGTTGGCCCAGGCTGTCTGTCTCTGAGGGGGGCCACACTCCTTCACTACATTTTTATAAACCAAATTGTTGTGAGCTTCAAGAACAATGTCCACATATCCCCAGTCTAAAACCAGTTATTGTTGCATCCATGAGCCCCCTTTGTTACAGAATGGCCATATGAGACACTGCAAGTGGGGCAGGCAGGCTTCAGTGTTCTCAGATCCTTTCTGCTACCTAATGGGTTTTCCCCCTTTTCTGGGTGGTGGTGGTGGTGGTTGTTTTTTTTAAGTGAATGGTCTTTGGAAGCAGTTTAGACAATGGGAATTGTAATTGTGCGCAAGATGCTAACAAATGCCAAATTAAACATCTTGTTTGATCAGTAATGGTTTCCTTTTTATTAATAATTTCTGACAATGAACATTTTTTCCTTAACTACTCTGCCCTTCATTATTGTTCATTTCCTTATTCAGAGTAATCCAGTACAAGTAATGTATTTCTTGAGCAATTATTACAGGGGGTTGGTCACTAAATCTACGTCTTCATCTCTCCCATGGCATGTATCGATTTCCCTATTAATTCTGAACTTTAACAGTTAGTCTTCTTAATAAGTTTGTACCTATTGAGATGATAACCAGTTTCTTGTGGTAACTAGCACAATGGGAACCCATCCTGATTTAAATTATGTAAGCAGTACCAACTATGCAAGTAATATTGTTCTCTTTCAGAGTGGCCTCATAACTGTAGCTACCTTGTCCAATGAGATGTGCAAGCTAAGGCTGGAATAAGTTCAATATTGTTCTATTTAACAATTAAATATTGAGCAAATGGGCATTCTTCAGGAACAAGAGATTCAGGTGACTTGAAAGGAAGAACTGGATTGCAAAAGATTGTAGGAAAACATCTTTATTTCATGGAGTTTTAAAGTAAATACTGTTTGTGAATGCTAGTTCAGTTTGGAAATCACTTTCATTCCTTTTTTGACTTAGAACTAAAAACTGTGGTCATTCCGCTTTGTAACCTGCCATCTTTGCAATGATTTCTGATGCTGTACATTTTTTTAACCAATATGTGCACCTTGTACTATTATAGTTATGCTGAATGAGGTCCCAGTCTAACTACATTATTAACCTGGCAAATCTCTTCAATTTCTCTTGAGAACCCTGAGGCAGGATATACAGTAGGATATGTCCAATTGAAAAACTATTTCAGACTCCATGGAGGAGCACAGTGTGCTAAATTGTAACAGGGATATATGTTTTCTTAGACAAAGAAGATACTAGAAAGGGAGGTCATATAGTGCAATTCATACACCTCATAGACTTTTGGTTTAGTTATAATCACCTTTTCCTAGTTAATTTTTAAAGCACTTAATTAATATGCTTTTCTTCACTCCTGTTAATTATCAATAAATCAAGCTATTAATGATCAAATTTATTTCCAGTTTGTTTCATTTTTGCATATTTCGTTTCCCTGTCACTTCTCCGGCTACTTTCCTGTAGCTTTTTCTTTACTATTCCTTTTAACCCAGTCTCATTGTGCAGATCTGTAGCATCTTGGAATAGTGATTATGCTGCACCACATTTATAGTAGATGCCAGGGTTTTGAGTAGCGTGTGTATCTACTATCTTGTCCAGACTTGTCCTAGTTGTGCATCAAGCAGGTTCTCAAGAAATTCTAGTTCTTATGATTGATATTCTGCAAAAATGCATGTTAAGATTGAATTTTGAGTGAAAATTATCCAGACTTTTTACTCTGTCCCCGTCTCTCTTTTTTATGTTTGACCTAACTTCATTTTTGTGTATGAAAGAGAAAATTGGTTGTTTAAGTATCTTATAGTTTATAGGTGCCTTCTGTTAAATATTATTTGAATTTATTGTGGAACAGTGGCCACTAAATCATTTCAATTAGAGATACCTTCCTCATGCTGCCTTTGTAGTTTGTCTTTAAGAGCAATGTAAAAATTATAAATAATATTTTAGACACAGAAGAACCTCATTAATTTGACTACTCCCTGATTCTTGTACAGAATTGTCTGTCCCTGCTTCTCAGACTTACTATCATAGTGCTGTACTAAGAATCCATTACTTCTTGCAGTTAAATGACTTGCCAAATGAACAAAGCATGTTTTTTTTTTATTTCTCACTGTTTCGGTTATTTTTTTAAAATTAAAAATTCAGTAATTCCCAGTTCTCAGCATGGATTATTAGGATTCCACAGAATATGCATTCTTCCTATAGATAGGAAATGAAATTTGTCTCAAAACAAATCTAGACCAAGTTTCTCTTTGAATCCCAGAAATTTGAAAATAGCCTGCCTTACTGGCTTCTGCAAAGCACTTCACCCTGCCCCGCCCTATTTCATGCACAGATTGTACTACCTGTATTCTGTGTGACTAAAAGTTTGTTTCATCAGCATCTGTTTCTGTTCTACTTTCAGAGCTTGCTTTGGATTAGGAAGCTGCTCGGAACAGCAGTCTGCTTAAGGCACAGAGGGGCACTTGTCACCATATGTATCATTTTTAATGGAAAATGTCTTTCTCAAAGGCTGTCAGTGCCCATTGTTTTACAGTACATGAACAGTTGGCTAGTCCAGGTGTTTCCTCTTTTGTTTTTGTGATATGTGGATTGGAAATTCAAGAGAAGAGTTTGCAGAATGGAAGAGCTGAGGGTTTGTATTTATCCATCCTAACTGCATAGCAATTAGTGATATTTGGGAGGAAATCCAAATCCTGCGTGCCATTTAATTTTAAAAAGTGTGTATTGTTTTTATTTTTTCTGACTCCTTTAAAACTTAGTGTTTGTTTAGTGATTTTACAGCTCTTAAATGAGCGAGGATTTCTTTTTCATATGTAGTAGTTTTATAATGAATAGTATTTGGAAACAGTCTGTTCATTTCAACACTGTAATGGTTTCTTGTCTCTTTTGTGGGTTTTTTACTTAGACTTTCTTTATCTTTATTCACCATCACTATATAGAAGTTTAAAAGCTGAACTGATTTTAAAAAAAAACAAAAAAACTATCATCTGTCTCTGCTATGATATAATTAAAATTGCAAGTTGAAGATGAGCTTGATGGAGTGTCTCTGCTGCTCAATGGTCACCTGTGTCTTTGGGCAGTTGGACAGCCTTAAGGAAATTCCTGACTCATGTCTGTCTCTTTACAGGACAGTCGGCCAAATATGTCAAGACCTCTGATCACTAGATCCCCTGCATCTCCGTTGAACAATCAAGGCATCCCCACTCCAGCACAACTCACAAAATCCAACGCACCCGTTCATATTGATGTGGGTGGGCACATGTACACCAGCAGCTTGGCCACGCTCACTAAATACCCTGACTCCAGGTAATTCTAAAGATTATGTTGCATGTTTTTGGCCATTCGTTGAATCAGTTTTAAACTTAGGCATTATGGGATTCTGAAAAATGTTACATTTCACTCCTTTGCTTTAAAATGAGCTTGGTGTTTCTGTATGCACAGGAAGTGAAAGGTTGATCTTTCTTCTTCTACTACTACTACCATACACCTCAGACTAAAGACATCATTATAAATCCCTTTGTTTATCCCCTAAAATAAAGGCAGATATTCTTAACTCTTGCATAACATTAATTAATATGGACTAATTTTCTATAACTTCTTATATGAAGAATCAAATGACAGTTATAAATTTATACACAGATTTTTTTGTTTTGTTTTGTTAAAAGATCTTGATTGATTGATGATTTTGATGATTTTTTGTTGGTTTTTTTTTTTTTGGGGGGGTCCCAAACTGTCAACATGTGATTTTTAAGGTTAACACAGTTAAGGTTGTAAACCAAGCCTAATAGCATAAACTTAAACCCTTCTTAGAATATTTGTATTTTTAAATCAGTTGCAGTTATCTGTGGAATCCTAAATCTACTCTTATATCTACAATTGTATTCTAATGGGTTGAGGATCCTGATAAATCAGAAGTATTAAATAATGTTAGGGAATTTTCACATCCATGGACAAATTATGTGATGTAGATGGAATAAAGGTCCATGGGGTTGTGGGATTCTTTTGGGGGTTTTGTATCCTTTTTTTTTTTTTTTTTTTTTTTTTTAAAAGAGAAACCATTGAATATATTCTTGATGTGCAAGTGGTGGGCAAGTTTTAATTTCTTTCTGTAACTGTCAGCTAAAGAAATAAGTCTGACTCCAAAATCAGAAAAAGTGATGTTCATAGTTAAAGCTGGCCAAGAAATGGAAATCCCTTCCTTCAAAAAAAATTTCAGTTTGGACAAAATTTTTGTCCTAAGCGGACAAAAAGACGCTTTGGCATGTCTTGTGATCAGGCTATTGATAAGTCATGGAAGCTTTAAAGAAATATTTGTACTCTTCCCATTTTCCTCTTCTAATGAAGGCTGAGAGACCTTTCTACTAACCTCTGCAGTTGCTGTTTCCAAATTAAAGCACCAGTATGCTGGTTCAGTGAATAGAAGTGAAGAAAGTATTATGTCATATAATGGGATGGAGTTTAAGCTTAATCTTTTCTCTGCTCAGTTTAATGTGCCATTGTAACTTTTATAAAAGTGGAAATAGTGAGAGTCTACATTGTTAGAATCAGGAGTTTAATAAATTTAAAATGTAATAACACAACAAAAATAAAAAATACCGATTTTAAAAAAAAACAACCCAAAACCCCACACGCAGAACCCCTAGGTAATAGCCATATTGTTTCATGTCATTGTGAGAACTGCCATTGTTTCAATTCTGGCTTTGACTATCTATATCTATAGTCAGTGTGTCTTTGAACCAGTAGATAAGTGAGTTACACAGCTTAAACTATTTGATTGGGGGGATTCACAGCCACTTCTAGAAAGTTTAAAGCATAATTTTTAGCACTGGTGGCCTTTAAAGAACAATTACTAAGCCAGTTTGGAAGTCAAGGGCTATGAGGTAATAAGATGGGGGTAATCGTGATGTAACTTTATTTTATTTCATTTTTTTTATTTAAGGTTAGGTACTTTGCAGTCTTCCAGTACACAGATTTATTTTTATATGTATGTGGAGTTGGGGATATAAACTTGGCAGTGATGCACTGCATTTCATTCTAGCCCCAGCAGTTTACAAGAACCTTACATTCAACCTTACCTATATAACTAGTCCCTTGGAGTAGCAGTTCTTTTTTGCGGCAGAATTCCGAACTTGACCCAGTGCAATTGTTGAAGTGCACTTTGGCTAAGGTAAAAAACAGAAAAATGGGGCATGATTCTTGTAAAAATATGGTCCTTATTGAATGTCCTTTGTTGTTTATCAATTGAGGCACATGGTCCTGATACCACAAGTCCCCAAAATGAAACTGACATGGTGCAACTGAACAGTTCTTCTCCAAGTGAAAAGCCACGGGGAATCCACCCTTGGTGTACATACTTGCAAGATCAGTACTTTTTGGTCATCAGTATCAGGGGCCATGCTTGCACCTTATAAACCTCATGCATCTTTCTTCTCCCCCAACTCCTCCATCTAAGCGCATAAAGTCCAACCATCCTTCTGTTCCTTCTTATTGCCTATGAGATAGAATTCCTGCCCTGTCCATCCTTTCTTTGCACACTGTTAGTGTTGCTTAGTTAGCTAGAATACTAAGTAACTACTTTATTTGTTTAATTATATAGTTAATAGCTTATTGGTTAAATACATATTAATGGCTGTTTAAATAAGCTTCAATTAGGCTAGGTCCTACCTCTGTCTCCCCCCACTCCCTGCAAACATATGTTTGCTAGTAACAGGGCAGAAGCTAAATCTCCAAGATTTAGGTCTTTTCTCTTGTGCAATGCTTCTAGGACTGTTGAAAGTGGGTGCTCCCAATGCCTGCTCTGCCTAAGAGAAAGACACATCCAGTAGCAGTGTTGGCATGTGATTCTTCTCAAAGCTCGCTCAGACCCAGGGAAGTACATGTGAAGCTGTTCCTCCTTGATAGATCAATACAAGCTTCCTCGAACATCAGGAAGAAGGCTACAGCCAGGTCTCGCTCATATAATCAGTCTCCCTTAGGTGTACATCTACATTGAGACAAACCAAAACCAAAAAAGTAATCTCTCTTTGAGAGTTTGCATGTGGTGGTATCAAAACAACCAGCTTTTTTTAAAGTCAACTGCACATCATGTTGAAAAGACATCCCTGACTCCAGTAGTGACTTCTTCTCATGGGCACAACATCTTCAAGTGCAGTGGCCCTTCTCCTGGAGAAAGTATATGTCATTTCCTCTTCCTCCTCCCCTGGGCCTAATATGAACTAGTACCCCACCCCTTCCTCAGTAGCATACTGGGAGTTGGGAAGGGATTCTAGATTAGAATCTAGAGAGGTAACAGGAAAAGACGTAGCACTTATAGCGAACGTCCCTCCTGTTACCCTCCAGGTGTCCCTCACCTCAGTGTTAACACCACAAGTTTCAAAATTTGGAATTCAGTATTTACACCACATCTATTGAAGTTCTAATGTTTTGGAACTTCAGCTGAAGAGCTTCTTTGGTGGATGTGATATTCGGATCTGATGATGAATCTTTCAACAGTCCTCCATTGCATCAGTCTCTCAGAACAACAGTCAGATCCTATGCTTGGACTGGCTTCCTTATATCTGACTATTGGTTGACATCCATTAATAGTTTCTGATTTGAGCTAGATTTGAGCCAGTGATCTCAAGGCTAAATGCTTTGTATTGCACCAGCAGGCTCCTATGCTATTCAGCTGCTGCATTCATGAAATTCTGTATGTTTGTCTTAGCATATGATCTTACTCCCACATATCTGGCTTATGTTATACTGGTCTTTTCTAAATTGCAGTGTAGTTGGGAAACAAATTGTCATATGTTACGTATATAATTGCAGAACTAAACAGACTCTGCTTCCACCTTTGCAATCAACACACCCAGCCACCTCTGGGGTGTGTTTGGCGCTTCAGGCTATAGATGCCAAATTCTGGAATGTGTCTTTCTGGCAGTAATTGGCTTTCATGCTGCTGTAACAGCCATTTACGTTTCCTGTTCCATGGAACTTCTTTTGCAGAACTCTTTTAAAGAGAAGGTAAATGGGGTGGCGAGGCAGATGGCTCAAGAATTTATCGTAATCTTCACACTTTCCAGTACATGGAATGTTGCCTATTCCTGTAGCATACACGTGCCCTTTGACTTTACTGTTTTGGTGTTTTACTTAAATGATATAGTCTTAGCTTCATACTCCATCATCACTAGTCTGCAACTTTGAGGTCTCCTTCCCTTGTCCGTCTCCAACTGCTTTGTCTGCCCCCTCAGCTCCATCCCTTTCTGCCACTTGTCATCCTCTCCTCCCCTTCTTGTATGAGTGTGTCTATCTTTTCTGATGTATCTGCATAGCTTATATCCGTGCTGTTATTCTCTATCCTGGAAAAAAATATTTTTCTTGGTCCCCACCAGCTGCCTATTTCTGCTGTTCAGGTTTCTTCAGCTTGTGTCTTGATTCCCTTCACATCTGGATTTTTCTTTCTCTGTTCCAAAACCAACCTTATCAAGGTCACTTGAGACTCCAGCCTAGCCGAATCAAAGAACCATGTGTATTCATGTTGTATTTTGTTGGTTAGCTGCCTGGAGTATCATCATTTGTTCCTTCCTTCCCTCGGGCTTACTCAGCTGTGTGCTCCTAGGTCTTCTGCTTGATGACTCAGTCAGTACCACTTCTGGTGACAATTTGTTTTCCCCTCACCTTTTTCCTGGGGTCATTCAGTGGTCCAACCTTGGTAATTTCTTCACCATCTACCCTCTGCTTCCATCATTTCAGCTACATCTTCTTACTGATGACCTTCATATCTACCTCTTTTATTGTTACCAGCTTACATTCCAGCCTAGCCACGTATCTCCATCTGCATCTCATACCTCCTCCTAGATGTCCCACCACTACCCTCAAACTCAACTAGCCAAATTTACCAGGTATGAACATACCTTACATGAAATGCTAATTCAGCCCATTTTATCCAAACTGAACTTCTTGTCTCTTTTCCTAATCCCTCTTCCATCTCCATTTTGACAGCCCTACAATTCTCAACTCCTAGTGACTCTTTTCACTTTGTCTTCATATCCTAACAGTGTTCTTTCTCTGTAACATCAACACATTCCACCTCCTTTCTTTTTTTATCCATATTGATAAAACCAGCAGTGACTGTTTCTTGTAACTACTCTGACCATTAACTCCCTGTTACTGTTCATTTAAGATAGTGTCTACTATGTGCTAGATGTTTTCTAAGTACCCAAGAATGATGATCTCTGTTCCAAGGAACTCTCGATCTAAGGAACTAGTGTTACCATAATTCACTTCTGTTTACTAAAGCTTGTCCAATATACTGGTGCAAAATTAATCTTCCTCTCCTGCGGCTCTGACCACATTGAACCCCTCTTCAAGAAATCTGTGAAAAGTTTTTTGTAGTTTGCTGCATCAACTTCCTCCTATTGCCTCTCCTTGTAGGCCATGCACCGTATCATTTCTTCGCTTGTTTAATCTCATTATTATTTTCTGTATTACTGTACTGCTTAAAGCCCTAATTATGGATCAGGACCTCATTGTGCTAGATGTTGTACAAAGAGAACAGAAAGACAAAGCGTTAACAATCTAAGTATAAGACAAGAGGTATCAGATGGGTACAGATGGATAGGGTAGCAGAATTAAACCATGAGGGAGTACTGATCAGCATGGATCTCAGCACACTGGCAGCCTAACGATTGTCAAGTTATTTGTAGACATCATGACAAAGGAGTTCTGAGGAAGGATTTGGAGGCGAATGAATTAGGTTCGCACATGTTTGCGGGGAGCTTCTCTCAAGAGCAAGGAGAAAGCCTGAAGGTTCTTGTTTGAAAATCTTTTAACAAGTGGTTTGTTTAGCTTAGCATAATAGGCCTATGAAAAATGGAGGTCAGCACCATCATACGAATGAGAGGTGGTAGCTATGGTGAAGAGATGCTGAGAAGGGCCTTGAAAGTGAAGACAATAGTTAAATATGATATAGAAGAGGAAGTTGGTGGAAGGAGGCAATGAGCGGGGTGACATAGTTGAAGCAATGGGCTAGAAAATTTTCTTTACAGCAGCATTCTGAGTAGATATAGGCAAGACTGCATTTGTCGATGCCAGGGGAAAGGATGTTACAGTAATTATGACATGAGTTGTTGAGAGACTGGATGAGAGGGGGATGGGGGCATGGATTAGCAAGGTTTGATTTTTAGAGGGATTATGTCGAAAAAAATGGGCAAGATTTAGACACAGTCTGGATGTGAGCACCTAGATACAACTGAGTCAAAGATGATGCCTAGATCTCAAGAGTGTGTCATGGCACAGCGGTGACTGTATCACGAGATAAGCCTGCTCTGCTCTCACTGAACTGCCGCAGCAGGGAACCATAGGCTGCCACACATGAAGTGTACTTGTGTTAACCCAGCAGGATGCTCTGATCACCTGTGCACTGGGAGCTGGAGCCGGGCAGTGGCGGGTCATTTTTAAATCTCCTGCCCTGCTACATGGCCCTGGGCCTAGCCAAGGAGCAGGTTCCTGTGACTGTGGGGTACCCCAGGTGAGGTGGTGTGGTTGTGGTGATGGTGGGTGGGGGGATCATGAGAGAGGGCCAGGAGAAACTGTTAGCAGGGCAGCCAGGCAGCTGGGGGAAAGAGACTGCAGGTGGTGAGGCTGGAGGAGAGAGATGCGGGGTCAGGCTGGGAGAAGGAGATGTGGGCTGCCGGAGTAGGATGTAGGGCTACTGGGGGTGAGGGACAGATGTGGGGCTGTGGAGGGGAAGTGGGGCTAAGACATGGGTGGGAGTTGGTGTGTCGCACACAACTCCCAGCTGTGTGTCGCCCCTGAAAAGTTTGATAACCCATGGCCTAAATTATGGCCCTGAGTGACAGGCAGTAAGGTGATGGTGTCCATGTTCAAGAAAAGAGTCAATGGGGAGAGTTGAGGGTTTGGAGCTCATTTTTAGCCACATTGAGCTTGAGCTGACAACCTGATGTCCATGAAGCAAGTCAGATTTTAGTTTGTAGAGGAGATGGATCTGGAGCAGAAGGGCAGATCTTTGAGTTGTCATCATAGACATGTTATTTGAAGTTGTGTTTGCTGATGAGATGACCTACAACAGAAGAGAGTGGGACCAAGAACCACCACAGAATGAGGGGGAGTGATGAGGATCTTCCAAAGGACATGCAGAGGATTGATTAGAAAGGCAGGAGAGGACAGAATCATGGAAACCAATGGAGGACAAGACTTCAAGTAGAGATTTAGTCTCTGCATTCATTTCTTCCTGTTACCCTACTTAATCCATGTCATCTGCGTTGCCTGCTCTTCCCAGAATTCTGTTTTACTCCTCCTCCTCCGACTCTGCTTTGTCCTTGTTCTATGCCACTTCCTGCACTTGAACAGCCACTTGTACACAAAGTACCTACAGTGGCCTTCTTCACCACCCTCCCCCATCCACTTGCCCTTGGAAAAGCTGTTTGTTCTAAGAATGCTTCCTGTGCTGATCTCACCAGTTTGTGCAGAAAACCCTTGATTCTGACTTTAGTTTTGTTCATTATAAGCTGCTTTTGAGCAGGGACCTGGCCAGTACGCTTTCTATATTAACAATCAAAAGGTGTCAACCTTCTGAATTATTAATGCTATTTCTTATGGAAATGAGGGATAGTCAGAGTTGGAGATGGTTTTCAACTACAGTCTATGGATCACCCATGATCCATGGAGCTCTTCTAGGCCATTTTAAGAATTAAGTGGTGGAAAGGTTGGGAAGGAAGGGTGACTGTTTCAGTCACTTTTTCGCTAAGTGGTCAAGAACATGGGGTAACAAACCTGGAAATTCACTGCTTTAAAGATTTCCCATCTAGGTACTTACCTGAGCTAACCCAGTTTAGCTGTGCAGGGACAGTACAAGATGCTAGAATGTTGCCATTAGTTCTTTTATAGTGAAAGGGTGTAAGGTGTTTTTAAAATCTCTAAATAGTAAACATAATGATATCAAATGTGGCAGGGCATATTTCTGTTGTTCCATTAATATACAAAGGCACTTTGTTTCAAATACACCTATTTACTAGTTCACGATGGAGCTTGTTAGTGTTACAGTACCAGTCAGCGCGTGATACACTATTGCTCTTGAAAGAACCTATTAAAATACCATTTCTTTTCATTAAAAGAAATATATTCTCCAGTAGTTCATATTCAAATGATCCAAGTTCTACTCTTTTGAGACATGTTGCAGATAGGAAGCTACAATGGGATCAACGCACACAAGCCTAAATTAATGATTAAGGGCCCAGTGCTCCAAGGGCCCTCAAATCCCACTAATGTCAAGAGATGTTGCAAGCATTCAGCATCCCAAATCCCTAGCCTCCAAACTCTTTGCGTTCCTTGCCTCAGAATATGCCAGAGTTCACTTTTTTGTGGCCTCCTAGAGAATGCTAGAACAGATAGAGCATTTCCCATAAATGTGTCACTTCAGAACCTACAATGCACTACATGCTCCCCAAATACCCAAAGTGTTTACTGTAATTCTGAAAAATAAATGTGGTAATATTTAATTAGAAATATTTTATTCACCATACAATGAATTTGTTTGTCTGGGCTGCCTGAATACAATTGCTGCAAGTTCAGTAGACTAGAGAATTGTTGTAGGGTAATAATTTTCTACTACTACATATGTGCCAAATGCTACCTTGCTTAGTAACTATGCTGCTGTTTATCTTCATTTGCAGCTGTGATTATTTGTATTCTTGTGCAACTTCTCTTGCTGTGTTTCCCTTATACATACTATAATTTATAGCGCTACACAAAAACTAACCACAGATTCTAAACAGTAGCACATACTTCCACTCCAGAGAGCTTCTTGGCTAAAAGGTAGATTTAAGCTTGCCTGAACTTGCTTGGGATTCAAGCTGAATGAGTTCCAAAACTCCTGCCCAAGCTCATTAGGCTTTCCTAGGCCCCTTCTACCCATCTGAAAATTGATCTCTTTTAAAACAGTTTGGGAGACCCCGGGGGCCTTACAGCTTACATAAAAAATGAAAACCCTTCCTGTCTTGGAGCAGAGTGAGCAGTCAATACAAAAGAGAAAAATGATCTTTTAAGCATATCCCTTTGAATTCATTATCTCGAGGGCCCCATGTGTGATACTTCATCAAAACATCATCATCTTGATGATACACTGCGGAAGGAATTAAATGGTATTCCAGAGTGGAATTCCGAGAAAATACTGTTGTACGCTTAAATATAGTGCTGCAGTGAGTAAGGAAGACCCAGCAAGAGCAAGAAATTGAGAGTTGGAAAGCTGATATCGTGATCTCTTTGTGTAGTTAACCCTATTACGTTTTACATCTTTGAAATGTAAAGCAATTGTTTTGGAAGTGTTGCAAGCATTTCTTTTCAGTATGAAAGATATAGTTAAGAAGATTTATAGTAGGGCTGTCAAATGACTTTAAAAAAATCACAATCATGAGATTTAAAAAATCATGTTTAATTGTCATTTTAATCATACAGTAAAATAGAATACCAATTAAAATTGATTATAAATATTTTTGGATTTTTTTTTACATTTTAAAATATGTTTATATCAGTTACAACACAGAATACAAAGTGTATCACTTTAAGAAAAGAGTATTTTTCACTCACCTCATACCAGTACTGTAGTGCAATATCTTTATCATGAAAGTGCAACTTAAAAATGTAGAATTTTTTTTTACATAACTGCATTTAAAAACAAAGCAGTATAAAACTTCAGAGCCTACGAGTTGAAACATGAGGGGGCATGTGGCTGATTAGCATATTTGGCATGTAAATGCCTTGTAACGATGGCTACAACTCTGCAATACAAACAGCTGTTCTCATTTTTGGGTAACATGGTAAATAAGAAGCAAGCAACATTACCTTTGAATTGTTCAGAATAAATGTGAATATACTGGTTTGTCTTAGTGATTTGCTGAACAAGAAGTAGGACTAGGTGGACTTTATATGAGGTGAATTGGAAAATGCAATTTCTTTTATCTTTTCTGCTATGCAAATATTTGTAATAAAATAATATAAAGTGATGACTTTGTATTCTTGTAATTGAAATAAATGTATTTGAAAATTTAGAAAAACATTTGAAATATTTTATTATAAATTTAAATTCATATTCTGTTATTTTTAACAATGCAATTAAAACTGTGATTGTGACTATTTTTAATCCAGTTAATTTGTTTTGTGTTAAATCACATGCATTAACTAAGGTTAGCAGCCCTAATTTTTAATCAGACATATGTTGCATGAGATCAGAAGAGCTTGTTTACTTTCCTTCATATTTTTACATATGCGTTCATACAAAATTAAATTGGTAAGGATAAACAAATGAAAGAGCACAAGCAGGAAAAAGGAAACTGACTGTTATTACATTCTTGTTGGCAAAGGTTTATGGGGTTGGCTATAGAATCATGATTTCGTTTTCTCCTACGAATTTCCCAGTTGTTGTTAGTGTGCCACAACCTAAACATTAAGGAAAGTTTTGAAAACTGTTCTGTTCTAGAAATAATTATATGTCCTTTCTGGAGGGTTTTTTTTTTTTTTTTTCTTTTAACCAAGGATACTGTCATGAAAAGATTTATTTGGAGTTTTTTTGTACTTGTTTGTTTGTTTTTTGCTTCCTACTTGAATTTATAATCATGTTTGTGTTATCACCTTTGGTAGTTCTGGACATGTCACATGAGTAACTCATTTCTTGAAGCCAATTCTTCCTGCTCTTTTTTAAAAATTATAAATAATAAAGAAAAAGAGAAACTCTTATTCTGGCTCTCTAAGCTTTATTAGTTTCCCATGAGGCATCACTAATTCTTCAGTGCTGTTCAATAGTACAATTTATTTGGCAGGAGCGGGTGATGTTGATGAATAATTTCTTTAATTTAACAGAATTATAAAACATCTTCATCTGTGTGGATTGACTTAGTTTTCCCTGCGTAAAGTTGTGGGCTTAAATAAACTGTTCAATAGACACCGGGTGTATGCTCTGACACAATAATAAACACCTGGGTGCACTGTTGATCATGGTGGTCCCAAAGGCAGAATGCTGTCAACAAACCTAATTAGTTATCACCCAATAACACACACCCTCTGGTGTCTTAAACTAGTTAAGTGTTTTACAGTCTCTTCTACATGAATGATAGAGCATTTCAAATATTCCTCAAGTGGTATTCAGCCTCTCTTGTGACAAGAGGTTTCCAAGTGTAATTGAGAGATGCACTTCTGACGTGGATTTTTAAGCTGTATTTGCAATCGCATAATTCAGAATTATATTTCACCACTTACGATGGAGGTGAGATGACTTGGTAATGGTAACTCCTCAGAAGAGCTGAGCAAAAAATTTTGACAGGTAATTTATTTGCTCCAAAATGTAGTATGGTTTCCCTCCCACCCCCCTAAAAATGGAAGGGGGGAAGTAGGTGTCATTCTCCCTCCTAATGCACATGGTAGTAAGGCCCTCCTTATAAATTTTAGTTCAGTGGTTAGAGCGCTCACCTGGGATGTGGGCAACCTAGATTAAATTCTCCCTTCTGCCTGATGTGGAGACAGGATTTTAACTTGGGTCTCCTACGCTACAGGAGAGCACACTAGCCGCTAAGCTACACAATGTTTTAGTGTGGGTCTCTGTCTCTCATGCTGAAGATGTTCCACTGAATATAAATAATGAGTTGTTGGAACAGGCACTTAAGTGCCCCTCATCCTACAGGATGTGCCTTCACCACCACCAAGGAGTGCCTTCACCACCACCAAGCTGTAGTCATTTTCCTTGTTCTCTGGCCCAGGCACTTCACTGTTATGCAGTGTCAGTTTATAGTCTTGCTACTCATATCCCCCCCCCCCCAATTCTGGTCAATTTTTACTACTACTGTGAAACTGTACTGTCGCTGAGGGAAGCTCTGAGGACAGTATTAAACCTAGTCTATGGTGAGTAGAGAAATGGAGGTGACTTCTGTCACAGGAACTGATAAGCTGGAGGAGGAGTAGAGTAGTAGAGATTCCTTTCTACACCTTTCCCAAACACCCCAGCCCCAGCACTCAGGAAATGGAAGGGAACAGAAAGAGTGCTACTGCGTTCCAGCAGCCAAAGAGAAGAAGTTTCAATTTTATCAGACAACTACTAGATAAACTGATATGAAAGGAGGATGAGTGCTGATATAAAGCTGGTAAGAGTCTCAATATTCTTCCAAATTCCAATAACAGGTCGTCTTACACAGATCGACCGTAGGCAGGGCTCATCTTTCATACAGTCTTCCAGCTCAGTGGTTTTCAAACCATGGGTCAGGACCCAGTACTGGATCACAGACGCTCAGGTACTGGGTCATGGTACCCTCTGCTACCTCTGCCGAAAGACTGGAATGCATCGCTGAAAGATGCAATTGTTGAGTCATGGGCATAAATGATTTTTTTTCAACTGGATTCTGAGGGGAAAAAAAGGTGGAAAACCACTGCTCTAGCTAATAGGTTTAGTGATCAGGTTACTAGCTGGCTGGCTAACAGCAACAAAATTGTAATCGCTTTCTGACTTTTACTGTGGATTAATGGAATAGCTTTCCATGAGTGAATGGCTGTTGTTTTCTGGCTCTTAAAAGTAGGTAAATGTTTACTTTTTTACTTTAAAAATAGAAACAAAAGCCTAAATCAGCAATGTTTCATGCTCCTCTCTTCAGTTACTTGAAGTGAAAGTTGAAAGGGATGTTATTGAAAGCTGCTGCCTGGCTTGTGCCATTACAAGGCAAAAAGCATTAGATTGAAAATAGAACAGCTGGCCTGGCTGCAGCCTCAATATCTGGGTTATTTTAGTTTTATTTCTCTTAAAAATCCAAGATAAATCAGAGACAATCCATCCTTCCCTATGTGTACGAATTAAATAATAGAAGTGTGACAATAATAAGCATTCCAGGAACTGATGGAAAACACTGATCTTTGGTACAACACAAAAATTCAGTGCTTATAATACACTTCTGTCTTATAGAGGGGAAATAGGATGGTGTTCTCCCATCATGTTCCAAAGCCTGCTGAGGTCCTCAGAACTTCTTCTGTTACATTAGTGAGGCATAGGTCCGTCTTCAGGCAGTGGTTCCTTCTACTGGCTGTGGCTCAATCCAGAATTTTTTTAAGGGTTTCTAGTGGGAGACAGAAATAGAGCACTTCTCTGAGCTCTAACTCTGTGCGGCTTCTTAACAGCCAACAAAGAAAATTCTGTAAATGCAGCAGTGATCAAAATTGTATGACACAAAAATGGGAAAAGTCGCAAAGAAACACAGGGTAGAATGAAACTGACATGAGACCGGGAGACAGCAGCGGGGGCTATCAGCAGCTAACATAAATCCAGTGCTAAGAAACATTAAAATCCATACCATTAGGATGGTGAAATAAACAGCATGGATGTGAAATGGGAGTATATTCATGACCACATCAGAGGACATTTATTTTCATCTTGTTTTATTACAGTCCTAATTTTATTCTTCTACATTAATGAAACACTGTGGCAGGCAAAGGTATAGGACGAGTGTTATGAGGATGGATAGTCCACAAGAAAGTCTCTTATCTTAAGACATGACTTTCAATACAGAAAAGTTTTGAGAACTAATGCTAGGAAGAATGGGTTTGCCTTTTTAATCCATGAAAAAGCAGGCAGAAAGGTAACTAACTAGACATTTTTAGCATGTAAACGCATTTATTTTGCTCCCTCAATTCAAGGCATTTTATTAAACTTGTGATGTAATGCTTTTCATTTTAATTTCTGGTTTTTCTCGGTACTCTTAGATCAGGCCAAACCACTCCTATCAAAACTGGGTAGGATCTAGAAAAGATCAGGATGCAAGACCTCAGTGTGAGACTTTGTTTTCAAAGTGTGACCTTGAGTCGGGCAATCAGAAGTTAGACTAAAATGAGGTGACCTGATTTGACAGAGCTTGACTACACTGCAGAACAGCAGTTGAGTCCACACTGGCACTGTGGTCAATTATGAGAGATGCAAAGGCTACTTGGTGCTTACCCTGTGGTTTATAGTAACACCACAACTTACTGTCATTCTGTGCTCACTTTCACAGGCTGTTGTGGAACAACTTGTCTGTCTTGTTTGGAGATTGTGAGTGGAAATGGTCCGGGTGCAGGAAATTGTTTTCTTGGCAGGTCCCAGGCTGGGATGCAGTTATCTTTCACGTCATCCTAACTGACAACTTCTGGTTTTTATGGAGGCAATGTTTCTCTAGCATGCCTCTGGAGTAGCAAGTGTCAAGTGGCACTTAAGTTAAGAGGCAGTCTTTTGCCTGGAGAGGACAGCAGAGTGATTGCTGTTGTAAGGAGAAAAAGTCAGCACCATGAAGACTGGGAAGAATGAACTGAGGTGATTCTTCAGTTCATGGCAGACCTCCCACCCCCACACAGACCACTCCTTCTGGACCAGGATGACAAATGTGGAGTAGTGAGACTATATCCTGACACAAAGGCAGGATGACACTCATTGGGCCTAGAACTTTCCTGTGAAGGAAAACAATATTCCTAATGCTGTTTGGGGCAGCTCACCCTTCAGCACCAGAACCATCAGCTAAGAGGCACTTAGAATTATGCTGCTATTGCCTGGTGGGAGTTGGCAACCCCAGATTGTTGCAGATCTGTGAGTAAACAGCTTGTGGTTGGCAATTCCATGGTTGACTGCTCAGTATGGGAGTTTTGCAGTGCACTTGCTGCTACAACATAGTTAAACTAGGAAACATCCCCAAAATAATTGCAGGTTTTGAGCAGAACTGGTTCCTGAGCTATGCAGGTGTTGTCGGCATGCCAACCTGTGCCCACCATTTACGGCAAGTGAGTGCTACTGTTGTTATGCAGGCCTTTGTGGATAATTGTGGCAGATTCATGGGCACCTATGTTGGATAGTAGAGTGAACGATGCCTGTGTATTTTGGAGGTCAGTCAAAGTGAGCAAGCTGGTACGTTATTCCCTTTTGTGTCCACTCTGATTTGAGTTGGCCTGGCTTATCCTCTACTGCCCTAGCAGATGAAAGATCATTCTGATTTCCACCAACGTGATAGGAGACAGTTTTCAGGCAGTCACTGAAGTGCAAGGTGGTCATGGAACATGCCTAAGACTGACTGAAGGCAAGATGGCACCGCTCGATCATTTTAACAGGGGTGACTTTTTAAGGTAGGGCAATGCCAGTGAAGCGGTGCAGTGTTGTGATTATTTTGAATTCATTCCAGGCTTCAGTGCCTTTAGATGATGTGGTTCTGCTGGAAATACCAGCTTGGCAGACAGAGCATTTATTGCTGGCATTGGAGCAGAGACCATCAGATAGCTCAGCTGATAAAATACTGGAGTGGGTTTGGGAGTTCAGGGAAGCTTGCCTTTCCCAGAAAGCTAACAGACTTCCTAAGTGAAAAGTCAGACATCATAACTCCCCAAGAATGGAGCAAAATAGGATCTGCAAGCCATTGTCCGCTACACTAGCAAAAAAAAAAAGTTGCATCACAGGTTCCCTTAATAGACTGTCCAGCACCGGGGGGCGGCGGTTGGTAGTGCCTTTAATCACTCTATTGCTGACTTGTTAATGGCTGTGCTGAAACAGATGAATAGCAAATCACAGCTTCAAAGAGAAATTGCAGAACTTGACTTTATATGCAAATTCGACTCAATTGCCTTGAGGTTAAACAGGGACTACGAAATTTTCTCTCATTACAACAGGTGATTTGACCTCACCTTCCTCTATGTGCTGTTTCCCAGTGTTTGAATCCGAACATCTATTTTGATTTGCTGTTACAGCCTGACCTGATCCTATGTCATACACTTCCCTGCATTTAATTTCCTCCCATTCTGTAAATTTCCCATCTTCAAACGTCTGACGAAGTGGGATTTTCTCCCACGAAAGCTCATGCGATAAATAAATCTGTTAGTCTTTAAAAGTGCCACAGAACTCTTTGTTTTTAATCACTGTGTTAACATAGCCTACGTTCTGCATGGGCTGTGGCTGCAGGCTTCTTAATTTTTACCTCCTTCACACTCGAGCAGTGATTTTCTGTTAATAAATTAGTGATGTTATCAACCACTGTAAACTGCTCCTCTCTGTCTGCTCCATTGAACAGCGTAAGAGAGTGGGGAATGGAGGGATATGAGGAATGTCACTTCATCTGCCCACAGCTGAAATGAGAGCTAGGACTAGAGGCTAACACCTGCCCACATGTGTCATAATATCCTTTAATAATAATAGTGACTTAGCTGAGATGCTGTCCCCTGGTTCTTCCATGTGGGACTTCTCCTCCCTGATGTGCTAGTCACTGAGGAGGTACTTTCTGGAGTGGTGTTCACAGCTGAGAGGATAGGACCTGTGGTTTTGCATATAAAAAGGTTCTGAATTTGCATCTCTCCTGGCTCTATAGATGAATCCAGACTAAAATGGGGATCCATGCTTGTGGTGCCACTCAGCGTGCTGGACAGCTCCTCATAAAGCCACAACATCCATGGGATAGAACTGTTATCCTTGGCTTCTAGTAGCTCACCTTGAGTCCCTTGAGCTTCTCACTACACTGTTGTCTGGTCAAATTGGTCCCCAGCAGTTTCTGGGCTATATTATTGTGCTGCTGAACATGACTTCTCTGGGTCCTGAGGTTGGGGGCTGTTGGTCACATCACCCCAGTAGTGTGATGTCATGCTCTAGCCTAGTGGCTCCTTGCTGATACATGGCTTTCTCATTGGGCATTCTTCTCTCTTCTGTATTGGATATCAGAGATGACTGAAGTTGAAGGTACTTCAGTTTGTGAAGAACCAAGGACACTAAGAACTGGATGAAGATAGGTGGTCAGGGAACAGAGTCCAGGGAGATGGCAAGTTAGAAAACACGATTGGGTTGCCCTGGGGACTTGTGTGTGGGTATTAGAGGACCCATTTGTCAGTTGTTACAATTGGTGATGACCCTGCATTTTCACCACAGATACCCTGAATTAGAAAAAAGCAAAACTAACTCATGACTTGCCATACACTTCCGAGTGTGTGGCTGCCTCTTGGTGTGGCACAACTGAAGGGCGTTAATGTTAGAATGAGGAGCACGTTAACTCCACCAATCAAGAGTTTTTTCTTGTTGCTACTTTTTAAGTGCAGACAAAAACCTCTGTGCAGTTTAATGCAGAATTCAGGTTTCAGGACATGAGGAAGGAAGGACTGGGAAACTCACCTGAGAAGAGCAGGCTGAAGAAGCAGAGAAAGAGAACAATGACTGGAGAAATGCCATTTCACGAAAAGTCCTCTCATCTTCTGAAAATGCAGGACACCATCTAGTGGTAAAAATACCTGAAAAAGAGGTTTTAGATTAAACCAGACCCGAACTCTTTTTGTTAAAATTTATCTAGCTTTTCCTAATTCAGCGTTCAAAATCCTGACTTTCTCCCATTGATTATGGTGCAGAGATTGTAGTCGCTGAGCAAATAAAACTCTTTTAACAATGTATATTGTTCTAAGGTCTTAACTGTGATGGGGATTTGCTACATATTCCAGCTGTCAGTGACAAGCCATTGTGCACAGGAACAAACTCCTATGGTGACATGGTAAGGTGTGACTTGCACCAGTGCAGGTTACACTTGATTGAAACTGGGGTAAACCATGCTAGTGCAAACTGGAGCTTAGCTTGTCTATACAAGAGCTTATCTAGATTTAGTAGCAGTGCAGGGACATCAGTGTCCAACCACCAATAGCTTGGACCAGCGCAAACCTCAAGCAGTGTGGACAAGATCTTTAAACCATCTCTTGTGTTTGATACAAGTCTAGTTAAATCAGTTGGGTTTTTTTTAATCTGAAATTTTGGAAGATCCTGGAAAGCCCCTCTAATGTCTTCTAATATAACTGTTTCCAAGGAATAATATAGGTGAAAACTATAGACTTCTCCATGACCACTATTCTTTGACCTGCTTAGAAGCAACTTTCAGTGCAGCATTTAAGCATCTCTAGTAAATTTAGCATCCAGAGGTGATTGTCCTTTCCATTACGCCAGGTTTCTAGCCAATAGGAAAAGAGTAGACATATAGGACCATGTCTTTGGCTGGCGTCCATTAACCTAGCTCTATTGAAGCCTATAGAGCATCTGGCCCATTGATGCGTGTTTTAGAACTCATTAATCCTTTTTAGTTGCTAGATTACAAGTGTCCTGTAATTTTTATTCCATATGATCATACTGATGTGCTTTCACATTATCTGTTCAAGTGTGTATCTGTCCTACATGAAAATGAGTGCACACACTTAGAAAATATGGGTCTAATGTAATGTGCTGGACTCGTATTACTTCATATTGGCAACCTTTTATATTTTTCCCTCTGCTAATGCTGCTTTAGGAAAGAACATAAAAAATCGGTGTGAGGACAAGATCTTCACGGCAAGGGTGGTTCATAGATTTAGGGATGTTTTGTAATTATTTTGTAATGCTACTAGTTGGTGTTTATTTTGTATTTAAATTCACATTGTCTATCAGGTAAATCCATTCTCTTTTTTCCAGATGCTGATGTACGTCAAAATACAATGTTGTGTTGTAGTTAATCTGCATACTGCATTATATGTAATTTCCAGCTACTGAAAGTCATATGAACCACCTAAATAACCAATGTAGTGCAGTAATTAATGTCTTGGCATGTGCTGTTTTCTGGGCTGTACAGGACTAGTAGATTTAGGGCTTGTCTGCACTTTAATGTTAATCTAGAATAAAGTAGAGAGAAAATTTTAAAATGGATTAACTATTTTGGATTAACTGTGGCTATCCTTATTCTGGAATTAGTGCCTTATTCTGAGTTAATCTGCTTCAAAGTTGCTTAAAATGATTTGAATAAAGTACTTTTACTCTAGAGTAAGAGCATCCACAAACAGCGTTAACATGGAAGAGTTTTTCCTGAATAACTCTTTGCATACAAGTCCTTAATGATATCAGCTCACCAACCCACTTATTATTCTCCAGTAACTGCCCTATGAATCATGTTAGTGCTTTCATAATTTGTATCTCCATTTCTTTCTTATTTAAAATAACTTTCTTTTCTGTTTGCTTTCCCCTACACAAATATCATCTTAGTTCAGTAGGAAAAGGTTTTGCTGCAGGGATTATTTAGGCAAGACAGTAACTAATCTAATACACAGAGCATTGGTTTTATTGTTATATGATGAGTGTCACCTGAAACACCTACCTATATGCTTTTTGGCATATATATATATCACTTTTAATATAAGCTGGATTCAGGTGGATATATAATATATATATATATATATATATATTCACTATAAGCTGGATTCTATCATATGCATGAGTTGTTACTTATTGCAGCTCTGTGAGAAGTTTTTGAGGTGGAATTTCCTGTATCTGGAACTGGGACTGCTCTGGGGTGGGGACAGCTGCTCTGAGCCCCATGGGCACCGTCCTGGGCCCTGCAGGTGCTGTACTGAGCTGGGGCTTCTTCCTCAGACTTAAGCCCCAAGCTGAGGCTTCTTCCTGAGCCCCATTCCGGGGCTTCTCTGGGGCTTTTTCCCCAGCCCTGCTCAGGGAGGGGAGATAGTAGAGAGGAAAAATTTAAAAGGATGCAGGGATCCCTGGCACACTCAGTGGCAGCAACTGCCAAGATCCTTTCAGATTTCCTGTCGCTGCTATCCTCATTCCCATGCACACCATGTAGAGGGGCTGCTCTGTGCAACTTCTTTCCAAAGCATGCCTGGGGACCCCAGTCCAAAGAAGCCCCATGGAGTGGCTCCTTTCCACAGTGGCTGGGGCAGGGAGCCCCAGGGACACTGCGAAAAGCATTCTGGGCTCCTTTTGGCCTGGTATGTGGGGACCCCCTCCTCCAGCTGTGGCTGCTGATGAATTTTCAGGGGGTGCCCCCCCTTTTTTTTTCAGTAGAGAGGCCACTGCACAAGCTGAGGGGTCGGGAGCGGGGTCCTGAGGAAAAAAGTTTGAAAACCATTGACCGAAGGAAGTGGTGGAATTTCTATCCTTAGAAGGTTTTAAGCTGCAGCTTGATAGAGCCCTGGCTGGGAGGATTTAGCTGGGGTTGGTCCTGCTTTGAGCAAAGTGTAGGTCTAGGTGCTCTCCTGAGGTCCCTTTTAACCCTAATCTTCCATAGCAAGTAGTTCCTGCCCCAAAGTATTTACAATCTAGAAGAATAAGCTGCTGTTCACCATCAGTAAGGGTGGTACAATGTAGCTCTAAGAAGTTAACGTATGCAAGAGTGTGAGTAATGCAGAAGAATAGAATAAAATGTATACACTACATGACAGTTATTGTCCACTAAATGATACACCCTACTCTGTCAAAAAATCAATAAGGTTGCAAAATGAAACATGTTAAATGCCAGAATTAAGGCTGCCTTTACATTACCTTGGTGTTTGCATTATCAAATAGTCTTTAATTACTTGATCATATACCAGGGTTTTTTTTTAAACAGGAACCCCTGCTTCATGCAATGCACAGACTGGATGGTGATCAATTAATAAACAGCTATCAATATTTTGTTTTTCTCTCATTGCTCATTATGTGGCCCCAGGCCTTATGTACCGCACACCATTCAACCCTGGCTCTGAAGACAGAATTATTAATTTCCTCATGGGCTAGGGTGCTCACCAATAAAATGTCTGACTGCTTCACTAACATTAATTAATTTATCTTCACAGCACCTCTGGGAGGGGAGGATAAAACTGTTTTACCAAAGGGGAACTGAGGCACAAAGAAATGAAGGTCAAAAGTGTCCATAAATTTTAGGTGCCTGACATGAGATGAGGATTTGATTTTTCACACTTAGTAATGTTATACAGTATTAGATATTCAAAGCATAGCCCTTGTTAACAGTGACTGCAGCTATGAGGGCCAAGCAGTTCTGAAAATCAGACTCTGTGGCCAAATTTGGACACCTAGACCTCCACACTGAAAAGCATGTTGTAAGTGACATGCTCAGCATCACACAGTGATAGGCTCCCATTCTACAGCGCCGTCTTCAATTGCTTTAACCAGGAGTCCCTCCTGTCTCTTCCTGAAGTCCCCTGCCTCACTCCAACACTGCTGGGACTCTGCAGCCACTGGAGTCCTCTTGGTGCACCAGAGAGTGGTCCAGCCTGATGCCCACAGAATTGGAGGCATCTCAGACTACGGTCAGAGGGACAGGGTGGACCCTATGGCACTCAGCCAGTGCATGGGGCTGCCTACTCTGTGTCCCCCCCATCATGTGCTCCAAGAGGTGATAGCAGCTTTGCCTCCCACATTATTCTTCCCCCTGCCCCTTTCCTGGAGTGGATCCTGCAGGAGGCTGTTCTCCATCCATGCCTCAAGCTTGACCTTCCTGAAATCATCATTGAGCCCTTGGATCAAGAGCCCCCCTGGCCACCCGACACCCACCATCTAAGTTGGCTGAACAATATCGAGCTGGTTTGCCTCTGAACGGCACCCAGAAAACATCTGTGCATACTCATGCTTCACCCGTTTCCCTATGTTCACAGCTGATTGAGTGGTGGGACCCGCTGCAGAGGGAGGTGAACCCCAGTGGACCAGTGTGTACTCTACTCTGCTTCCATACCCCGCTCTGGATATTAGTTGGCAGCTTCTCCATGGAGCCATGAGCAAAGGAGTGTTCTTAGTGAGGTTCATGAACTCTCCAACGCTTGCCCTTTCTATGGCAAGAGGGAGACTTGGTGCACATCTGTCTGGGGCATGTCCAGGGCTGGATTAAGACATGCTGAGGTCCTAAACTATGTCAAGATTCAGAGGCCTCATGTTATAAAAAAAAAAAATAAAGAAAAAAAGTGTGTTATGATATAACAAAAAGGGTAATGAAAAAATAAATGATAAACCATCCCATTGTCTCTTCTTGAGGTCTGAGTGAGATTGGGCAATTTGTGGATGATGTGGGTGATCCAGCAGTCCTGGAAGGGAAGTTGATAGGTTTGGGTGTGGATTGGGATGGGGAGGTCAGGGTTCAGCATTCTGGTGGTGAATTTTATATGAAAGGTTATTTAAGACAAAGCAATTTCAATTATGATAAATCTTCTCTCTGACATATTTAGAGACTCCTCATAATGTGAGGCCCTAAGCCATGGCTTACTTGGCTTGTGCCTAAATCAAGCACCAGTCATGTCAGGTTACAGCTCCTATTTTGGCTCCTTCAGAATATCTTACCGATGTGCTGGCTGCTCTTCTCCCCGTATCTCATTTACGTACAGTCCATGTGTGACCCATAGAAGGGCAAGATACCTCATTGGCCTCTTCCAGGTGCTAGCCAAGATAACTATCCATCACTTCAGTGGAGGTAGCTGGATGGAGGGACAGTGCTCAGTAGCTGTGGGGCTGATTTCTGATCGTTTGTGAATTCATGCGTCTGAGCAGAATTCTCCACAGTGTCCATGGGCTCCTTAAATGCCTTCGAGGGGCAGTGCATGCTGTCGGGGGTTCAGTGCTCAGTGTTCCCTTCTGGCTACCAGATTATCACTCTATGACCTTCATGCCCATTTGTCTGTTTTCATTTGTTGTCCCCAGTATTTACTTGTGGCCTGGGTTTGCTGGCGCCTCACCCTCTGTTGGGGATCAGGGCCTTTAATTATGGCTTTAGGCCTGCTTTCCCACAGCAACCATTTTGCAACAAATGAGGCAAGGATATAACAGACACCAGTCTCCTTCACTATACAACCCTCATTCATCTCCAGAACAGATCCATGGTATGCACTGAATGAGGCCACAATCCTGTGGAAAAAGCAGTATGCAATCACATCTCTGAGGACTGGATCATAATGAAAGCACACTGGGCGTGTGGGGTGAGGGGAGGTGGGAGCAGAAATAAAGTTACATGGGCAACTTTTAATTCTGCTATTTCCTAACTTTAGAGTGTTTGATTTTACTATCTTAATGTTCTAATTACTTGGGGGGAGAGGGGGTGTTGTGTATGGTTTTTCTAAGTTTTGTTTGTTTGTTTTTTTAAAGCAAACGGGGGGTGGGTGGGGAAACAAATGCTCAAAATGCATCACGTGGAATGCGGAAACTATAGACTCACTGCACAGATCTCTGCTATTTGAACTACCAGAGCAGCTTTGTAGATCTGCAGTAGAGGGGCGTAACACACTTTGTGAATGGGTTTCATAGACATTTGCTGTCAGTAGAGGAATAATGAGACTCAGGAATTTTGGATTAGATTCCAAGTTCTAGAGGAGAGTGTGTTCTACTGGACATGTGTTCTTCTGACCATTTTTGTCCAAGCCCCACTCCCCACCAGGTGCACTTCATACAGCCCCATTCTCCTCACCTAGATGTCCCAGTCTCCTCTCATCAGGCTTTCCATCGTAGTGCTAGTCTTCTTGACCAGTCTGGCCTAGTCTTCCCCGCCAGGCTTACTGCCAGACTCCTATTTTGTTCTCCCCTTCCTCTCATATCTGCATCTGATACGTTTCTCTCATCCTCCACCAGTGGCTCTGAGTGTCAACTTCTCTCTCTGAGGACCTCATCCTAGCTCAGTCTCCCTCCACTCCCTCACTGGCTCCTTGTCCCAGTCTTTGCCTAGCTAGTCTCAGTTCTTCCCTTGCCCTCTAGTTCCTATTGCTTGACCCTATTCCCTTCAATTGGTTCCTACTCCCAGTCTCCCTCTTTCTCGCCCTTCCTCTCTGCCACTTCTTGTCCAATCTCACCACCAGCCAACTGGCTCCTCATCTCACCAGGCTTCTTGTCCCAGTCTATTCTTTTCACTCTCCCCCAATCCAGCTTTCATCCCGTCTGCCGTCAGATCAGATGGCTTCCTCAGCACTGTCTGATTGCTATCCGGAGGGCAGGAGTCATTTTCAATGTGGCTAACACAGTGCCTAGTCCTATCACAGCTTGGAGTAGCTGAGAGCAAAGTTAAGGGAAGTCTGGCTTCACCCTTATAGGCCTGGGGTGGAGCTTGCTCAGTTGCTATGTGCAGATAGTGCGTGTGCAGTGTGGTCAGCAGTAGGCGCTGTGTGAGGATGGAGCATGCTCAGTGAGTACAGAGTCTGCAGAGATTTTAGCTGCTAAAAATGAAAGTCTCTATGAAGTAGGTGCAAACTATAGACTCTAGGTTTAGAAGGGGCCAGTATGATCTAATCTGACTTCCTGCACAGTGCAGGTCCCAGAACATAAACCCCACTCCTGTAATAAATCCCTAACCTGTGGCTGAGTTATTAAAGTCCTCAAATCATGATTTAAAGACTTTAAGGTACAGAGAATTCACCAGCAATTGAGTCATGCCCCACACTACAGAGGAAGATGAAACCTTCCCCCCCCCCCCCCCCCGAGCTTTTGCTCATCTCCTCTAGGGGACGATTCCTTCCCGACCCCAAATATGACAATCAGTTAAACTGTGAACCTGTGGACAAGACTCACCAGCCAGACACCCAAGGAAGAATTCTCTGAAATAACTCAGAACCCACCACATCAACTGTCCCACCAGCTTATCTGTGATTTTCCTCCGCCCATGCTTACAGCTTGGCCAAATTTGAGTGTATTTTCACAGAGATGGCACATCCCTGACAATAAGTCCGCCTCCCTGCCAAATTTAAAGTCCTTGTTCCCAGCCTTGCAAGTACTACAACATTTAAAAGAAAAAGATGCCAGAAACTTTAATATGGGCAAAAAACAACATATTTCCCTTACCTCATCCTCAGGAATGGCTGAATTGTTTGGGGGTTAAATTAAAACCAAAAACCCCCTAAACAACAAAACCACCAGCCTGAGGCAGACAGCCACTGTGGAAAATTTCAGCTCAAATGCTAATGAGTGACAAAGTTATAAGCAATTGAAAACTGGGTCTTTTCATGAGATGTGTGGGGCAACTTTAATAATAGGTAGTGCTACCTGATCCGCTTGGAATAAGAATTTGTGTAATGCATGACATTTAAACTGGTTGACCTTTTTTTTTCTGACTATGTAATTTTTATTGTAATGTATTCTGAACAAGATACAATTCTTTCAGCAATAATATCATTTGCTAGTTTGCTTGCTCTCTAGTACTAGATCAGATGCTTGGTAATTAACCAGGGTACATTTTAAAAAGTTCCTTTCTGGTTGGTTTGATTTGCTTGGTAGTGAAAGGCTTTGCTGAAGCCTGAATTCAGCAGGTAGTCTTTTTTTCTCCTTTCTCAGGTAATCCCATATGATAAACGCCTAAATTAAGCTTGTGATCCATCATACAGAGCTAAGGAGATGCAGAATCTTACCCTCACAAGTTTAACTGTGGCTGTAGTTTATATAACTCTTACAAAAGGATAGGAAAGGAATGTGCATACCATATCTGTAGAAGCTCTTCTTTTGAAAAGGGAAAGGAGGAAGCAATGATTAGTGAAAGGAAACTGCTACTTAAATAGTAATAGATGGAATTTTTAGCTGAGTGAGTAGGCAGCCCCAGTTAATAGAACCATGGCACTAGGAATAAGGAAAATCCAGTTCCTTATGCCTCTGTTACCAACATTGTCATTTAAAGTGTCCAGTGCAACTCCTTCCTGAGGCAGTCTGACAGACACCCAGTTCTTTAGTATCATCCTGAAAAGGGGCAGAGTTAGAGTTGTCTGTGGTATGTTGTGTGAGAAGCATTGTTTTAATTCTGCATTATCTAGTGTTCTTGAATTTAAGACTCTTCTGTTGTTGTTGTGTTGCTGATGATTCAGAGGTTACATTATTTTAACTTTCATTTTTAGTAACTTTAAAAGCCCAGTGTTAATGTGGACATTAAGTGTGGAAGAGTTGAAACTATTTAAAGATAGATGTTATCCATGTGTGTACTTTTTTAAAGGAAAGTTTTGGGAAAGAGGGTCTGGAGTGAGGGGTTTTGGGGGTTTGTTTTTGTTTGTTTGGGCTTTTTTTTCTTAATGATTTCTGAAATACAGTTTTGTGTTATAATATCAGTTATTACATTAGCAACACAATGTCCTAAAATACACAGAAAAAAATAGTTTCAGCCATTCAAAGCACTGGAATGCTGTATGTTCGTGACTCAGTTGCTTGGTGGTTTTCAGTAATTGTACAATATACCCTCGTATTTCCCTACCTTCCTTGGCACTGTGTACTCACAACAAATGTGACTATCTGAATTTCTGTTTCATAAACCTGATAAACACTTTACAAATCATTAGCCTCAAAGAAGCTAATTTGCCATTCCACTTGAATAACTGGTGGGTATTTCCTGCTAGCTTGCTAATATCCTGGAAAAAGGAACAAGGTGGTTACTAAATTAATAGGAAGCCATCTTCAAGTCATCATCTAAATAACACACCTCAGTGGAATTACATTTGAGTTGAATAAAATTCTCTTGACAAGCAGAATATTTGTTAATATTTCTGTGCAGTGCTATTGTAGCCAAGAGTATTTGATTACAAAAATATGGCTGGAGGAAGTATTTGCATGATTGATCAGATTAAATAACTCTATGAAAAAAAATTGTTTTGATGTGCTTTGAGAACTTGAGAAGCTGATGAGTCATATTTGCATGATAACAGATGTAGGAGATGTGGATCTTTACAGTTTTTGTTCTGTTCTTCTCTTCTTCCAATCCACTATGCACAAAACCTAAAAAATTAGTGGGGAAGGGGGGTGGACTGTGAGAGGTAATTATAGCAAAGTATAGCATGTGCCTCTAAATTACTTACTTGTCTGGTGTAAAGGGTAATTGTATATGTTCAGGTTGCATCCTGTTGCTTTTGTTCACATATTACATTTTCTATATCTCTGTGGCCCACATGGAAATTGACTTAAATGCACAGGACAAAAGACAGAACTCAAATAGGAACCAAAATAAATGCAGCAAAACTTTCATCATTGCCTAGACTTTTAGACCACTGCTCTGCAGCCTTACCCTGAATGTAATGGCTTGAAGGAGGGAGATGGCTTCCTTCTGCCCACATATGTGGTGTTCTAACCATGAGTCACTAACTTTCAGCATCTCCTCCCAATTAGTCTTTTCACTTCCACAAATGGGCATCAAAGCTCATAAATTATATTCCATTACTTGGCCACCAGCATTTGAAATATCCCTGTAGCAACTGTACACAGCCTACTTTTTGCAACCTACCTCTATTAGAAATTCTCCCATCTTGGTTCCCACACCCCTTACCTGTGAGCAATGAACCAATATGTCATAGAAGCCAATTAGAATTGCTGTACTTGCTCTACTTCAG
This sequence comes from Pelusios castaneus, assembly GCA_007922175.1. NCBI lineage: Eukaryota > Metazoa > Chordata > Testudines > Pelomedusidae > Pelusios > Pelusios castaneus. The sequence continues at coordinate 13,376,463 of ML685766.1, forward strand.
AGTCATAGTTACCCAAGGTAACTAAATTCATCATCTGGAGTGAAACGTCCTCTCAGTTTGGCCAGGGTCCTAGAAACTGGTGGCATAGAAATGCCCCCTTTGTCCACTCTGAAGTAGCAGGGCTTCCCTCCCTTTAAATACTCCTGTGTGGATCTACGTTACTGGATCAAGAGCCTCAACTCAAGGCACAGCTAGGTGATTATTGCCAGTGTGACGTCTGTGTCCTGGGTTGGTAGATTACATGGGAAACAGTGACATTAAGAATTTTTCCTATCTAGGAAAACAAGCTATTTAACAAGCAGCTAGAAACTAATGGGCTTCAATTTTCTCTTTGGGAGCCTCTTCCCATTATTGCTTTTGTCCTATTTGAATTCTCCCCAACATTTGCTCATGTATTGTATCTCATCTTTCCTTCTCTGTTTAGTATAACTTAAGTTACCTGCTCGTGTCTACTTCTCCAGTCTTATCTTCATTACACAAAAATAATGTAAAATTCTTCCTTCTTTCGTTCTCTCTTTAGCATAAGGAGCATTCTTCTGTTACGATTGCAAATGTGTTGCTCAGTTTATTCTTTTCCAATTAATGTGACAGTTTTTCCATCTGGGTTAGATCAAGCACCTGCTGGTTCATTTTTTGTAATTTTTTTGTTGACTTTTGTCTCCTGTAGGTGCTGCTTGTGATGAGGCAGGTTTTAGTAAATCTCGTTTCTTTTGATTGTCTCTAGTATATTCCTTAATGATTTCACCTTGCTCATCATCTCAAATCTTCTGATCTGTTGCATAAAAACTTTACTCTGCATATAACCCTACTTTTCACTTTCATCTAGCTCAGTTTCTAATGAGCATGTTATTGCCCACTGATTTGACCTTTGCTTTCCATACTTCTCTACAAGTCCTGAAATGTTTGAAATGGCCCTTGTGTAAATTATTCTATTCCCTTAGATTCTTTAGCAAGATGTCTTTATAGAGAATTATTTTAAAACTCCCCACTGAGATTTCCCCATAATATTTTCTTATATATCTCAAAACTGTCCTAGTGTTTAATACTCTCTTCCTGTTTATAACTGATTTGCTGTACCTGATTTTTGTCTGCTGGCTTCTTTATATTGACCTCCTCTCTAGGGCAGCTAGTTTTAATATAGTATTCCCTCAGTGCTCTATTTCTTTATATTATTGCATACACTCCTCTGTTATTAAGGTTTAGTCAGTCTAATAATGTAAGATCTGTCTATTCTAAGGAGATTCCCAGGACTCTGGAATTTAGAACCTTCAGTTATACATAGAGCGAGGAAGAGATTATTAACTAGAAAGGGCTAGAGTAGTATTCACAGTGAAGGCTTACAAGTTGAAATCTTGTTGATTAAAGTCATGTTGTATATTTTGTCACTGAAAACTGCACATTTCTGCGGTTGTATCATGTTTATGTGGCAACTTTGCCATGCAGAGTTGAGACAGATCTCCCTTTGCATTCAGTCATTCTGGAAATGTACACAGGGTCTGTGAGACGAAAAGCAGATTGTTAACCTGAAATTAATCCACTGTAAAAGAACTAAAACTCAGGGTCATATGATTGACCCAAGTTTAAGTGGTCTAGCATTTCTCTCTGTCATTAACGTCCCTTGAAATGTGCTTTTCTAAGAGACTATCTTTTTGTGTCAAAACAAACAAAACCATTCAAAATATTATTTAAACTTACTAGGAAGGAGAACTAAACTGCCATGAAATGATCACACACTTAAATTCATGCGTCTTCTACGCAAATTGCCTTTGAGCACTTAACAAAATAAAACGGAAAAGAAATTAATAAAGACAATATGGACTAATAAATGGTTGAGCAGAAATAAAAACCCACTGCCAGTAATCCACTGCCTCAATAGCCACTCTTCCAAACAACAGTAAATAAGCATTCCCAAAAATGATTTGATATTGAAACTTCCATGAACTTACATTTCAAGAGTCTGCCATGCTCTGTCAGGACTCCAGTAAGTCTAGTAAGGTGGGCAGGCCCCCCACATGATGGGGGAAAAGGGTACATTTTACCGGGACCCAAGGCAGGTGCAACCCCCGTTACCAGGGAGCCATGTTACTGGTTTATACTGGGCCTGAAAAAATTATGCTTGGGTCCTAAAGGTGAGTACAGTTTGGCCCTAAATGCTTTTTAGAAGAAATTTCTTACCATACAATATATTCATTTAATAAGGAGATACCTGTTTTCATGAGTGCCCTGCTCCTTCACAGCCTTTCCCTCCTTCTTTTTATGCGCCTGCAGAAATCATTAATATTGAACATGAAGCCTTAGTCTGTATCATCATTATGCTGTGGTGTCATAAACACAGGATTACTACTTCATTGCTGGAGCAAGGACAAGGAGAAAACGGGTTCTGAAGGGAAAGCCAAGGGACATAGTTAGTGTGAGATGTAGTCAGTTTGTAGGAGAGTTACAAGTGGTCCATTGTACTCCATCTGCCTGTGGATTCCCTCTGCCAGTTTTGTGGCTTTAACAGTCACTTTCCTGACTTCCACATACCACTTTTCCCCGTTCTCTGTTAAAGAAGCAAAGGAAAGGTGAAACATTAACAATGACTATATAAGTAATCTTGCGAAATGGATAAATGTTTTTTGTCATAAAGATCTTTAGTGCTACCTATAAAATAAGACACACAAAACTTTCAGGCAGATTGATTTTTTTGGTTTGTTAGTTTGTTTTTAATTAACAGTGTCCCTTGGAAACAAAAGTATACCCAGTAATAAACTTGCAAGCGACATTTTCTTTCTGCAGTCCTATTTTCAGGTTCATTTTGATACATGTTGTGAAAACCGTGGAATATTCTCTTTTTCACTGTTATTGGCCATTTTTTCTTTTTCCCCGAATTCACTACCAGGGCACAAGACACTAGGAGAAAATCAATTTTTTTATAATTTTCCTGCAGGCAGGGTATCAGCTAGGCTTTTTCATTTGACAATCAAACTGGGGTTTCTTTGGGTTTTTTTTGAAGAATATGGGTTTTCCTTTTAGTAATGTCACTTTCCATTGCTCAAATGTCTGGATTTTCATTTGAGAATCACAGGCTGAAAATTCTGTTATGTGCCTGCTTGTCTGTGGGGAAAATGTCCTCTGTAGTTCGTACTAGAGTAAAAGATTGGTCTCTTGTGTGTCCAATACTTCCTTTCCAAAAATAATAGTACCTGTTTTACACCCTTAAAGTAAAATTCTCTGATTGAAGAGGAGGTTTATTTTTTTCCAAACTTTGAAACAATAGTTTGCTGGCTGTGAACTACAATACTTAAAGCCAGAAAAGACATTAACAATTGTTCTTTGGAGGTCACCTTTTCAACCCATGAAACATTAATTTTCCTTATATACAGAAAATTTCAGTGTATCTTTTGCTATTTTCGCTGATCATCATGTGTATTTTTAAACCAAGGTTGTCAGGGAGTATGGGGAGAAAACCGTATCTTCCAATCTTTCTTTGGAAGTGAAATTATAACAAACATGACTTTACAGTCCTGTTTCATACCAGAAGACTGATGTCATTTCAGCATTATAATTTCAGTGTCAGACCAAGCAGAAGGGAAAGCTAAGTTATGGGTAAAGGAGAGAGCTTCTTCAACCATTGTTATATTCAAAACCTTAGATGCAGAAACTTGACTGCATTGTTAAAGGATAACTCTTGGTGTACCTGCACTCTTTCAATATTTAATTACTACTTTACACCACAGCATAAGCGGCGTTTGACTACTTAATTTGGGGGGAGCAAAGTGTAGGGAGGTTAGGGCCTCACCTGAGGGGCGCATGACCCCCCGCTGGCAGGAGTGGCAACAGCACCCCATGGACGGGTGTCTGAAGATCTGTTCTCCCCCACTCTTCCTCCCTGTGGAGGTGGCAGCAGTGGCACAATGAGGGGGTGATGCCCCCTGGCATTGACTGGATCCTCTTTGGCAGAGCCACCCCCGCTGATGGGGAGAGCAGCAGGTGTGGTGCGGACGATTCCTCTAAGGAGGGCCTGACCGGCGCCCCATCAGTATGCTATTGTGCCATGGACGGGGGAGTAAGTGCTTGCAGCTGTGCAGGGGACCCTGCTGGTTAGGGGTGAGGGAGCCATGCCCAGGGAGTGCGGGGGGGTCGGAGGGCTTGCTGTGCAGGCCCTCCTGGGGGGAACCGCCCCCCACTGACATGCTCTTCGGGTTGGCACAGCCTCCAGGGATGTCAACCAAATGGAAGGAGTTCAACAAGGAAGCTCTCCCATCCCCCTGGCTGCAGCAAATAAACTGCATGTGTCCTATAGCCCTATGCACTCCACCTGGGTCCCTAGGCAGAAGTGCCCTTCTGCAGCAAGGGGACGGGAAATCAGTGCTCCTCTTCTTCTGGTTCTATCTAGAGAGTGCTTGGCTATGCAAGATCCCTGTTACAGCCAAGGGAAGGGAAACGCCAATCTCCTGGCCTCTTAGCTGCAGCAAGAAGCCTGAACTGGTCTTTAGCCTCATGGCAATGCACTCCATCTAGATCCTTAGGCAGCAGCTCCCTTCTACAGCCAGTGGAAGGGGAGCAGCTTTGAAAGATGCCGTGAGCCACTTCTGGCTTACGGGCTATGGGTTGGAACCACTGCTTTAGTGCTACTTCATTACAAACAATAAGTTAAAGCAGAAGCTGTCAGAGCAGCCCCCAAGGATTTCTAATATTGAACGTGTATGTAGGATGAAGAGCCATGAGTTCCATTCACTAATAGAGGAGGCCCAACTGAGAGGATTGTAAAATAAATGTCCCCTGATTACCTCCTTCCCCTTCAAGCCAGCTTATTGGAAAAGACTCTCAAAGCCCTATCACAGGAGGGGAGCAAGCATTGCTTGAACTTACCAGGTATTTGGGAAATGGGCAAAGCAAGACACAACAAGGATTGATTCTTTTAATGCTCAGCTCCCAAGGATGCTACAGCCCAGCGGGAGGAGGAAAGGGGCAGAGAGTTTTCCTTAATCTTAAGCACAGTGTTCCTCCAGCTCACAAAGACAGCAGCAAGTGCTGCTTAGGAGCACTGCATTTGTGGCTCTCACGCCACAGGTTTTCAGGTCAATGTTCCAAGCCCCACCCTGATTTGATTTTTGAGGGAGAGGATTTGAAAAATTCTAAATTATATGTAAAAACAAAGTAGCTGTTAACACTGACAGAAACAGATCTGACTGGAGTTTGCAGCCCTATCCTGTTAATAGTGAAGTCTGGTTCTGCTCTGGAAAGTAATTATGAAAAATGGCACTTTGGGGTTCTGTGTTTACTGTTTCTCAAAGACGTGTGGATCAAATATGCTAAGCAAAATATAGCTTTTCTAATTCTTCGCCCTGCAGACTCAACCTAGGAACTGGGAATCAAGCTGGTAATCATTGTCAATATTGAACATTTTTGCAGGTCAGATTCTTTCCTCTGCTGCCAGTTTGTAATTTCCTAACCAGTTAATAATAAAATAAAGCCATAAGGTTTAAAATATTTAATTAAAATGGCAATTCTGCAAAAAGCTGTTTCTGAGTACAGTTTGACAGGCCGAATATACAAATTCAGCTTAGCCATGTTTACACCTTTTGTACATTCCAGTGTAAATACGGTCACAGGCTCAAATGGGTATGTCTATACTGGCAAGTCAGGACAACGTAAGGAGGCTTAAATTGACATAAACAAAGCCGCATCCACACTGGGCTTTTATTAAGTCGACTTAAGCCCTTCCTTAAGTCGACTTAATAACACCTCCTCTGAGGTTGACTTAAGCCATAAGTCGACTTCTTACGTCAACTTAAAGCCAGTGTGGATGGGTATTAGTGCTAAGTCAACCTTATTAAGTCAATTTAAAGCCATTAAGTCGGCTTAACAAGGTCGACTTAAAGTATTGCTACTCTGTTAGGTCGACTTAACTTTGCCAGTGTAGACATAGCCAAAATGCAGACAGACGTGAGTTTTAAATGAATATTTTCACCAGCATTTCATGCATACGGTCACAAATCTGTTTGTAAATTATGCTTATCAGATCTTAAACAGAATTTGTATTGTGTGACTAGTTGCAGCTTGAATTTTTAATAGTAAACCAGATAGTAAATTGAATGCATTGAAAAAGTGTGCTGAATAATTTTTAATAGAAAATTGCTGTGTGTAACCATGGGTGGATTGATTTAAATCAAATCTTGTTTTGTATTTGTACTTTATATCTATTTTCCGAAACAAAGGTTGATTCTCATTGGTGTATGTTGATTTGTAACTAAATATAGATTTTACATTAAATTTGATACTTGTTTTTGATAACCAGGAGGATACACACTGTATCAAGCAATTGTATAGCTTCATGTTTTATTCAGATTCTTAGTCTTCACAATTTTATTATGTTGGAAGGTGGTTAGAAGATTATCTTATGTACTAGATAATGCTTAAATTATTTACTCATGATTTATGCCAAGCTTTAGTTGGATAGAAACTGAAATTCAATCAAAAATGCACAAAAACAGCATTTAAAAAAATTAATAAAGTACCTTAAATCTTCTGGATATATAAAGGAAAAAGTGTGTTTATCAAAACATATTTTGTGTTTAAAATATTTTTTATTAAATAAAGGAAGCATTAGTGGTAGTTAGTAAAGTGAACTGATTTGTTTCTAGTCACCATGTTAGTCAGGATTTTATTGCTAGTCGATCTCATTCTCTCATACCTAGTTTTTATTCCTAGATTAGAAAAGGAAAACAAGCTTTCCTGCTTTCTCAACTCCCAGTTGCTTTCTCAACTTCGAATGAACAAGTCATTGAACTGAAGTAGCTGAATAAACTGAAGTCAAGAAAATATTCTCTCTGTCCCTCCCAAAGAGGCTATTGCAGTCAAATGCTTGTTAAGTATTTCAGCAAACTCTGGTTTCTGGTGCTTAGCTTCTACCAGTTCAATGGTTTGCCTTTCTATAAAACTTCACCAGCAAACTTGTAGTGTTGATTATTATTTTTATTTAATGTAAATGTTTTTAATAGATTATAATAAGTTTAGGCCTTAATATAGATTGTCATAATTTCAATATAATTTTAATTGGTTAATTTAAAAAAGAAAAATGTATTTATTTTTTTTAAAATACAATTTAAATTAAATAATTGATTTTAAATTTAAAATATATTTTTTTAAATCACTGATTTGTATTCACTCTCGTGTAACCATTCTACAAAATGAAAGAAGCAACATTCATTTAGTAAGTTATCTGTTACAAATTATTCACTTAACTGTAATAACAGTGATTACTTCAGCCTAGGGCATTTCCTGCAGAATTTTAAATGACTATCTGAGGTTAATGGTCCTCTGTTTTTCTTCAAATTGTCATCCCTCCAAGCTGATCAGAAAGATTAGGTTAAATCTGAATCCTAAGCAAAATAGCCTTAATGTAGTGTATGTCACTGAGGTATTTGCTACTTACTCTATACTGGTATGTGATTCATTTTTAAAGTCAATTTGTTTCTCTTTGCATAATTTTAAAATACAATAGATGCAGATTTTAAATGTGTGTTACAATCATGAAACGCTTACACAGTTAGCTAGAGAAACAAGGTAAGTGAGGAGGTATCTTTATTGGACCAACTTCTGTTAGTTAGACACACTTTTGAGTTTATGAAGAGCTCTTCTTTATTAGACCAACTTCTTTTAAAACAACACCTCATACAACAATGGGAAGTTCCAAAGGGTAGCGGTGTCAGTCTAGTTCAGTAAAACAAACAAGGAGTCTTGTGACACTTTTAAAGACTAACAAATATATTTATTGCATGAGCTTTTGTGGGAGAAAATGCCACTTCAGCAGATGTTTGAAAATGGAGAATTTACAGAATGGGAGGAAAATAAATGCAGTGAAGTGTAAATCATAGGATCAGGTCAAGCTGTTTCAGCAAATCAAAGCAGTTGTTTAGCTTCAAACATTGTCTGACCTGATCCTATGACTTACATTTCCCTGCATTTATTTTCCTCCCATTCTGTAAACTCTCCATCTTCAAGCATCTGACAAAGTGGGATTTTCTCAACAAAAGCTCATGCAATAAAAAAATGTGTTAGTCTTTAAAAGTGCCAGAAGACTCCGTGCTTTTTTTACAACAATGGAAGTTATCTGAGGGCTAATAGTGGGGTGGATTTGTTCCCTCTAGTATTGTTTTATATGTAAACAGCTCTATAGTTTACACTGTGGTGATTATATTTATTCCAAATGGAAAGAGACTTTAGCTTGATCTACACAGGGTTTTTATTTCCAATTTAACTGTATTGATTTAGAAACTGATATTGTGTTAATCAGCGTTACCCCCTGGCATGAAACAGTTATACCAGTATAAAGGTGCTTATATTTGTATAGCTCATTTTTGTACTGATAATACACCAGTACCAATATAACTGCTTCCATATTGGGAGCTTGCATTGACTTAGCTAGATCAGTTTTAAACCAATACAGCTAAATGGATACAAAACCAGTGTGTAGATGACCCTTTATTTCATTAAGAAAATGAAAAGATAGAATTTGCAGATAATACCAGATTGCAACAAGGCTCTAAAATCGTGCGATCCCAAGTCAAGCAAAGTCCCTACTCCTCCATGAAAACTGTGACGTTTCAGATTTATGCAATTTTTTATGCAGTCCTGTTCAAAAAGTGTCCTAAGGTGGGTTTTACTGACAAAATCTATGGAAATGCGCACTCGCTGTCTTTCTCTCTTTGGAAAAAAAAATCCAAAAACTGCACAAGTGATTTTGTTCAAATTGTACACTAGCCTGCCCCCCGCCCGCCAATCTTTTCCTTTAGACACCAAAACTAGAACATTTCAGACCTAAAGGATAATGTTGCAGGAAGATTAAGCATAGGAGACAGTGGGGTACAGAGGGTCCCAATGCCCAGGGGCAAAGCCTACATTTGAATCCATGCTGGGCAGGAGGTGTCCCAGTGCCGTCTCCCAGTGGCCCCATGGAGAGAGGTCTTTATCTGCGGAGCAGGAGGGGCAGAGACTTGGGAGTGCAAATGCACACTTGGCTCTGCTGCATCCTCTGCTCTTACCCCTTGTGCAGTGCTCAAGCTCATTGCTCGCTGTTCAAGCAGGTGAGCGTTGCAGAGCCAGCTTTGTTCTGTATTTTTGCAGGAGAAGTGGTGTTCATAGAGAGTTCCTACTGGCAAATAAGTGCTTGCCCTGCTTTTATTTGTTGGTTGGTTGGCTGGTTTTTTTAAGAGGAGGAGTTTTTTTAAGAGGAGTCAGGAAATGCTTTTCCCCTCTCTTTCCTCTTCCCTGTTGGGCAGCAGTGGCCACTCCCATTGCATGCCACAGGTAGCAGCAGGGCAGCTAGCAGTGGGGGAACGTGTCACAGCCCCCAGCTCTACCCCTCCTCCCCAGCTTCTTCAGGGCTGGAGACAGCTTTTTCAGCCTCAGCCCCTACAGCAGAAGACTTGGGGAGGACCCCCACCTGAGCAGGTTCCATCCAGCCCTTAGCCATGCCCCACCCCCCCCAGCTCCAGGAGTCCCCCTGGCTGCCACCCTCCCTCCCTTACCACACTGCAATATGAGGGAAAACCCAATCCCAATCAGGTAGGTCAGGGAACTTGGAACACCCTGGCTGCAGCTGGGTTGAGGTCCCCTATCTTCAGCTTTAAGGCAGTGGTTTTCAAATCACAGGTTACAACCCAGTATTGGATCATAGACCCTCAGGTACGTACCCATCATCCTTTTACATCTGCTGCTGCTACTACGTCCAGTGTGGGGGAATGAAGAAGGGGTGGGCAGGGTTATAGGGCCATGAGTCCCCAGAAAGAAGCCATCTGGAGCAGCCCTCTCTGTCCCCAGGCATGCAGCAGAGAGGGACCATTCCGGGCAGCTTCTTTGTGGTATGTACCTGAGGACCCCCAGCCCCTAACCCCAGCTGAAATAAGCTGCCCAGAGCATCTCCTTTTGGTGGCAGCTGGGGATCCCGAGGGGCATTGACAAAAGAAGTTGCTCTGGGCTTCTTTCGGCAGTATGCCTGGGGACCATTCCACCCCTGCCGAGGCCACCCCTGAATTTTCAGATGTCAGCTGCTTTTTTTCAACAGAGGGGGCTGCCAGCATGGCTGAGGTGTCAGGGAGGAGCAGCCGGCATGGGGGTCGGCAAACCCTGGCCTACTGCATGCAGGCTCCAGAGCCCACAGCTGAGCGGGGTTGGTCTGGGGGCCTCTGCCCTGAATCTTTTCCCTCTATTATGCTTTTATGAAAACTCAAAGATGTAATTGTTGGATCGCAGGCGTAAATCATTTTTTTCAACTGGGTCCCAAGAAAAAATGTTTGAAAACCACTGCTCTCGAAGGAAAGTCGCAGTCCCCAGCCTTGCTTGCCTCATCTCCTTCAGGGCTGGAGGCAACTTTTCAGCCTCATCCCCTACAATGAGAAGCCTGGGGGCAGCCCCCTCCTACTTCAGCACAGCCATTTCCAGTGAATTCAGGTCAGCCCTCATCTCCTGCCAATGTTCACTTACACTCAGCTCATCTGTGAGTGACTGTCAGGCAGTAGCGGTTCGCCCGATGCCTTCTCCCAGACTGGTGCCCGGGGGCATGGCCCCTGCTCCCCGCCCTCAGGATGCCAGTGATATGAGATTTTGGGGAGGGAAGGTTATACAAGTAGACAAAAGTGCCCATAATATTAGAGCGTGCTAATAGGCGTCTGCTACAATAACATTAAATTTCTAGTGTGAGATCACCTCACCTAGTATCTTCATGAATTACATAAGTGCACTTGGTTTAATGGCAGTGTCTTGAAGTTTCCATTTCTGTTATGTAGCTCTCCTTAATAAGGAGTAGCATGCCTTAAAAGCCAGAATCTACTATTACACTGAGTAGTAGTTACATGTGAGAACAGTCCTACTGAAGTCAAGGAGCCACTAATCCATTGGACTGCTCACATGAATGAGTTGTATGCAGTGTGTGGCTGTTTGGGTGCCCTTCTTTTCTATAGCACTGCAACTGTTCAGTAATAGGATGAGTAGCTCTTGGTGGTTTGTAATTTGACCTTGGTGTTCCTCTCTTTCTCTCTCTAGAATTGGAAGGCTTTTTGATGGCACAGAACCTATTGTTTTGGACAGTCTCAAGCAGCACTATTTCATTGACAGAGATGGGCAAATGTTCAGATATATATTGAATTTTCTACGAACATCCAAACTCCTAATTCCTGATGATTTCAAGGTGAGATTTTAAGTGTGTTTGAAATTACTCTGCAAATATCTCTCCTCGTTAGAGGAGATAATTTGGGCATGTAATTAAAATAGTCTGCTAGGCAGAAGGGGTTTTTAGAGCATCTGACAAATGCTTTTAGTTACTTGACAGAAATAAGCTTTGTCTCACTGAATTGACATTTGTTGGCCTTTTCTTGAATAGCATAAATGGTTTTTGCCTTTGTGATCATAGTATCGATGGTGTATCTTATTAAATTACGTGATCTCACCAGCGGGTTCTCCATCAGTTCTCCTTCAATTAAAACAATTCTGCCCTGTAATCACCCTTTGACACTGGAAAAACAATGTGTGAGTCCTGACAGCCAAAAAAAAATAACATTAAAATGTTTATAATGGGTGAACTGTGGAGTTTTGTCCTTCCTTAAACTCTGAGACCACACATATGGCTCGTTCTTAGTGTGTTAGCTGAGAATTCAAGGATGAGTTCTTGGAACCGCATTATCTAAGCCAGATATTTATCAGTTTGGACTAAGCTTTTTTTTTTTTTTTCTTTAAAGGAGTTTTTCTAATGAAAATTGTGATTATTCTTTTCAACCACTAAATCTGTGAATACAGTGTTTTAGGCTGCTTAGAACTTCCTATTTTTGTGGGACAGTGTCATCAGTTGGGTACCACAGCTAGGAACACAAGGGATCTTTATCATCTTTCCTTGCTGTAAATGTACCTCTGAATACAAAGTGTGTCCTGCCATTACCTTACATAAGGAGGCATAACATTAGGATAGGAGAGGTGACATAGGTGAGAGGTGACATTAGAATAGGAGAGGTGACATAGAAAAGCTAAAGCAGTTTAGGATGTTATGTAGCCTTTTGTTCATCTTTAAGAGCCAGATTTTCAAGAGTTCAGCATGTAACATGTTGAGCTCTTTTGAAAATCTGGCCCTAATTGTCTACATAGAAGGAAAATTAATTTGCCTGACTGAGCATTAGTTTCCGTTTAGGAGCTGTGTTGCAGCAACCTTTTAAATAATTTCTGGTGTCAACACACAACCTTTTTATGCATGACTAGCAGAAACCCACCTAAGTAATGTAGGTGTCTAAATGCTGCCTTCTTCATAGCATTAATAGTTCACCCTTGTAGAACAGTTTAATTCATAATTACATAACTCTGCTGAAATTAAAAACACAGCTTTTGACAGCACATCCATTGTGGTGTTCAGAAGGTCCCTTCCGGTTACATTTTGAGTCTTTCACAAAGACCCATATTTAAAACAAATAGGTGCCCTTCTTTAGTACAGATGTTTGTTAGTTGATGGCTCTTGTTTACTCTGGACAACTATCCATTTGTCATGTGACCATTAAGCACTATGTCTGTAGCTCAATTTCAGTGCAATATTGCCTGTACTACTACTCTCCTTTGTTGTCATTACATTCCTCTGCCTTCCCTCATTCTCAGATCCGTTTTCTTCATACAAATACCTTCCCTCCCCCCCCAAATACATGCCTTAAACTAACAAAAAATAAAAGCCACAACAAAATAGAAACATAAAATATGGAAACAGACAAACTTCAGACTTTCGGTTCTAAATAATTTCTGTACTGGTTATGCTTCAAAATGCCTTTTCTATAGTGTTAGAGGCAAAATAGCAGAAACAATAGTGTTGACAAAACGGGATATATTTAAAATACTTAATTTTTAAAATGGAGTAATATATGCAAATCATTATGCAAATAACTGAAACGTTTTACTTTAAAAAACATTGCAGTCTTCCTCATTTACATGCTTACCTGTTACTATGCCTGCTAGTATAGCTGTAAGACATGATGGATCCTAATGATGGATTTTCTGAACCCTGGTTCAGTTCTGTTCCATCTGTTCAATGAGGGTATCGTTTTATGACATCACTATGGGGCTGAAGATTTAGAGAACGGTAGACTGTGACTATCTCATGTATTATTTTAGTTAGTGTATTTTAGGAGACTGTTTTTGCTAATTTTCTAGCTGTGTATGTAGTAATTATGGAAAGTATAGAAGAGGTTTCAAATCTAGAACTATAGCAGCTTCTTTACCCAAATAACCAGACACCTAAGTGGTTACTGTATATCTACAATGCATCTTGCTTAGTTGTGCACAGTAAAATATATATTTTTCAGGACTACAGTTTGTTATATGAAGAAGCAAAGTATTTTCAGCTCCAGCCCATGCTAGGGGAAATGGAAAGGTGGAAACAGGATCGGGAGACTGGCCGTTTTTCAAGGTCCTGCGAGTGCTTGGTGGTGCGTGTTGCCCCAGATCTTGGGGAGAGGATTACACTGAGTGGTGATAAATCTTTGATAGAAGAAGTTTTTCCGGAAATTGGCGACGTGATGTGTAATTCCATCAATGCTGGCTGGAATCACGACTCCACCCATGTCATCAGGTTTCCATTGAATGGATACTGTCACCTCAACTCAGTTCAGGTAGGAAGTCATGAGTGCATCATTCTATAGGTGTACCGATGATTGATTTTGTAGCCATGGAGATGGACCGATTCTGTTTATTTTAACTCCAGAAGGTTTCAATAGGCAAACGTAATTGGAGACTCTGAGCTGTCTAGTAAGGATAAGTTTAGTTCCACAGGTTAGGGCTGACTTTGTCAACTTATTTCACATGCATCTTTTCCAAATATTCTTGCAAAAGAATAGACGTTGCTAAAACAAGTTGCTTTGAGAACTATGAAATTTCCCCAATGTTAATCAAGTCTTTTGTGTCTGATCAGGAACACTCTGATGCATGTACTGTGTTGCCATATGTACTTTGTGTTGGATGTGTGTTCCTGCTCTATGAAGAAACATAATGAGCATCTTTATTTCAGGCTACATGGAAACATGCTGATTTCTTCCTGTTCTTCTTTAGACAACTTTTCCATTTTATTATGAAATAATGAGGAGCAATAGTACATAAAATGAGTAGTCTTGGTCTAAAATAAATCTGCCATGAAATGACTGAGGAACCCTGGGAGATAAATTTTAACAGCTCTAGGGTAAGCTTGTAATAAACTAATACGTTCCAGTGTTACCTCCCTCATCCTCTGTATTGGTTACATTAAGGAATTTTTCTTCTTTTAGCAACTGAATTATATTCAACAAGTGTTTGGATGTAACATACCTTTCACTTCTGGAATTTTCATCAGTACCTTTGATATTATTTTATTTAGAGGCACCTGTCCAATGCTTTAGACCCACAACAAATCCTTGTATACAAACAATTCTAAATTGGGCCTGACAGATTTTCCTCTCCCACTCAACCCAACACCATGCTCTTTATGTACCACTCAGTGACCACATCAGGTCAAGTCTGTTCAATTAAGTACAGATTAGGAATTCTTCTTCAGGTATATGTCTCTATGGCTTCTCCACCATAAAAGGAGCATGTGCCCATGCACTCTTGACCAGAGATTTGAATCAGCCAATGGCCCATGAGGGCGCGCCTGTGCACTGTACAGTTTTGCACTCCAGAACATGGTTTTGGGAGGAGCAGATGCACTAACATTTCAGTTCCTTTTCAGCTGCCTGCCATCTGAGATGGAGCCACTGAACTATTCACTACTTCCTAGAAGCTATTTCCTGTTATTTTATTTACTCTGTATTTATTTTGCTTTTGTTTCAGTATTTGTTTCCTTTTTAATTTTGCACAAATATATGTCTTTTGTGACTGCCTCCTCCCCTGATTCCTTGCAACTGATTTCTTGGCCTTCCTCATTGGCTTAACTTTTGGGGTATGCCAGTGGCCCCAGGATTCAAGTCCTTCTGGACCGGCAGTAGACTTTTCCAATAGAGCTACAAGCATTCTAACTCTCTCTGGTATCAGAGACTCTCACGTCCCATCCAAGTGCAAAGTTGTGTGGGGATTAAAAGCAGGTTTCACAAAGAAAGGGAGGTAAGATTGAAGCTTCTCTTCATGGCATTCTCCTTAAAGTCTGTGGGCTCTGAGTCCTTCCCCCCACTCTCCCCTGTATTTCGGTAGTGACTGAGGCAACTTCAGAGATGAAGCACTGTAAGAAAAGCATCTGATGAAGTGGGATTTTCTCCCACGAAAGCTCATGCGATAAATAAATTTGTTAATCTTTAAAAGTGCCACAGGACTCGTGTTTTGGGTTTTTTAAAGAAAAGAGAGCCTCGTTCTTTGGAGAGAACCTCCAAAAAAGGGGAAGGTTACCTCCTTAGAATGGATCCCCGGGAGACCTTGTGTCCCATAGTGGGTGCCTTCAAGATTCCAGTAGATATTGGCATTGTGGCTTCAGTATCACCTAAGCAGATGTCCTGTTCAGACTAGCCTGCCAGCAAACGGTGCTGAGAGACACCTTCCCCAACATCATCTAGACATTGGCACTCATCTAAATCCAAAGACTCAGTAAAATCTGAGGCACCAGTACTAACACCTTCCAAGGAGTCGTACAGAGTCCTTTCAAACCTCTGCTCCTTCTCTAGTTCCAGCAACTTTGGGTGGCATACACTTAGAGTGTAAAGATACTGTTTCGGGGGCCAGTTCACCACTGACATCAATAATCCCCACTTCCCATCCTCAACTAGAGCTTTCGGTGCCACT
The DNA here is from genome assembly GCA_007922175.1 of Pelusios castaneus. Classification (NCBI taxonomy): domain Eukaryota; kingdom Metazoa; phylum Chordata; order Testudines; family Pelomedusidae; genus Pelusios; species Pelusios castaneus. The sequence continues at coordinate 13,392,213 of ML685766.1, forward strand.
CCCAGTTCCGACTACCCATTACCATAGACAGTGCCTTTTTTTGTGTCGGTACGCAGGGATACGGAGTACCGGCACCTTTTTTGCCGGCCCTGCTGCCCAGCTGGGGAGGGGGCAGGGTTAGCAGGGGAAAGGAGCGCGCCACTGGAAGAAGAGGGGTGGCACAGGAAGAACAGGGGTGGGAGAGGCATTTTTCAAAATGATTGTCAAGATATGAGTACTGGCACTTCTTTTTTTTTAAACAAAAAAACCCACTGACAATAGCCCTCTGGCACGCTCGAGATTCTTCTTGTAGCAGGATCTGTTTATCTTAGAGGAACTGGAGTCCCCACCTCTTAAGGGGCATTTAAATAGGCACTACTGTCTCCAGCCTGTCATTTTTGGCAGATCCCCATCACTCTTGCCCATACCATCAAATGGACAGATAAAAAATAATACATTCTACTGAAAGGGTGGGAGTATTTCTTCCCTCCCCGCACCCCAATTCCCTTGTGGTGGATTCAGTCAACAAGAGAAACTGCTGAACTCACTCAAAATCAACATCCTCTGATAAGAAAATTAAATGCCTAGACCTCCTCAGCAGGAAGAGTTACTTGTCTGCTGCGCTTCAATTTTGAGTAGCAAATTGTCAAGCCCTGGTACCAAAATACGACTAAAGCAATTCAAAATTAACTCATTTTATTAACCACTTACCACACAACAATAGGGAGCAGTACCAAATCCTCATTTCCAAAGGCCGGCTTATCACCAGAGCTTCGTTCTAGGCTGCCCTCAATGCTGCTGACGTTGCCTCATGCTGCTTAGCTGCTGCTGTTATGACTGATGAACATCCTGGCTTCAGTCTTCCCTTTCAGGCCACTTGGCATTTATGAACTGACAGCACAATGACCCTGACCATTCCAGTACCAACCGTACCACACATATAAGGTCCAAACTTCATAAGAAAGAACCACCCCTGACAGCAACCCCGCCACCACCTGGGCTTCCTTCTAAACAACCATTTTGACAGCCTGGTCAGGGGCCATGAACAGTCATCTCTGGATCTGCTCTGTGAACCTGGTTCCATCCTCCCATTAAAAACTGCCTATCCCAATTTCTTCCTGCTTGACAGTGTGTCAATATAGAAAGTGGATTCTGGAGTTGATTTCGATGGGATGGTCTATCGGTTTTCATTCTGTCTCCCTCCCTCTTCAGGCACCCCTCTCAGCCTGTCCTTCATCTGGGGGCAATAGAGCCAGTTCCCCCAGAATTTGTGGGGGGAGCTTTTTATTCCAAATATTTCCTCATTCCCAAAAGAAATGGCAGCTGGAGGACAAGTGAAGATCTTAGGAAACTGAACACCTACAGTCTTTTGCAGCGCTTGAGGATGGTGACAGGCTACCATAATTCCATCCTTGAATCAACCTTCCAGATGTGTATTTTCACATTATTGTGCACTCTCCCCTCAAATGTTTTCTATGTTATATCATTAGACCAGAATACTAGCTATACCATGTCCTTCCCTTCTCTCTCTCCATGGCTCCATGGGTTTTTACAAAGATTTTCTCAGAACTATTGGCTTCCCAAGGGTTGTTCAGCTCTGGAAGACTGATCAGCAACTAGCAAGGCCCTGACCTTGTTTCACTCCATGGGTCTTCATAGCAATCTGGACAAGTCCATATTCACATCTGTTCATCAGATAGATTTCACTGGAGTTACTCTAGACTGCCAGAGCTTTTGTACCACAGAACAGATTTTCCATCATACTCAGTCTGCTGATCAGTACTCATCAGCAGAGTTCTCAGACAACAGAAAAGACCTGCCTCCAGCTCCTTAGACATATGTTGGCCTTCGTATTTGTTATGCCACACAAAGATTACATCTTTGCTGTCTTCAGGCCTGTCTCAAAACCATGTACACACTGAGTAAGCACAGCCTTGCCAAATGACTTTCTGTACTCCCCTGGTTATTGGACTCAGGTGGTAGAGAGATACCCCTTTCCCTGAAGGTCAGTGTAGGACTAGGCTTGACAAAATCCAGATGCCAGGTTGCCGGGGTTTGTAGCCTGGCGCCTAGTTCCACTGCAAAAATGCAGTGGAGGAGTGCTCTCTGGTGACCAAAAATAAAACTGCTGGCGCCTGGCTGGGAGCCAAATTTGTCAAGCCCTGGTGTAGGAACACCATTCTCACATCCACCAGCAACAAGAATAATCACAATTAATGGCTATGTCTACACTGGCAAGTTAGTTCGAATTAAGGAAGCTTAATTCGAACTAACTTGCCAGTGTAGACATAGCCATTAACTTAAGCCTTGGCTACACTAGCCTTTCATTAGTTCGAATTAAGGGCTTCCTTAATTCGAACTAATAAATTCACTTATACTTTTCGAACTAAAGGTTAATTCGAACTAGTTAGTTCGAATTAACCCAATGTGACCATTTTAGTTCAAACTAAGTGCTTAGTTCGAACTAACCGGCACATTGAGCTCAATGCAATTGACTAATTCGAACTAAGCAAGTGCCATGCATGGCACTTGCTCAGTTCGAACTAAAATTTGCTAGTTCGAATTAAGTTAATTCGAACTAACTAAAATTAGTTCGAATTAACTAATTCGAACTAACTTTGATAAGTGTAGACATAGCCTATGTTTCTCTACTAGGCTGGAGGGCTCACATATGAAGTTCCACAACACAGGGCAAATGGTCCCAACAGGAAACATAGCTTCACATCAATGTCTTAGAACTGGGGGCAATTTATGCATCCAGAACTTTCTCCATGAAATTCATGGCCGTCATGCCAGAGTAAGGATAGATAACAGGACAGCACTGTTGTATATAAATTGACAAGGGGGAGGAAGATCCCAGTCCTTATGCACAGAATCACTAAAACTGTGAGGAACTGATGACTTGCCCACCACAGAAATCTCTGTGGTGCAGCTACATAGCCTGCAGAGCACAGTGGTAGATTCCCTAAGCAGAAAATTCCACTAAGAGTCATGGGTGAGAACTCATCAACCAGATCTTTCACAGCACCTATGAAGCACGGGATTTCCTAGAAGATCTTTGTGTAACCCTGCCTAATACAAAATTCCAAATCTCCTGGTCCAAAGAGCTGCAGTTCTTTAGGAAGTGCCCCTCTAGTCCCCATACCCAGTGCTCTCCTCTACACTTACCTTCCAATAGCTCTAATCCTCAAGACATTAATCAAACTAAAGCAGGAGCAGGCAAGGGTTATCTTAATATAATCTTCTTGGCCCAGACAAATGTGATAATCGGATCAATTTCAGCTTGTGTAGTGATACCCCAGCACCTTCCATTCAGATTGTACCTACTGATATAGAAATGGAGCACCAGGAGCCATCCCAGTCGTGTATTTCTGAATCTCAAGGCCTGGCTCCTCAGAGATTCTCAAATTTAGAATTGGATTATTCTCAAATTTAGAATTGGATTGCTGGGCTGAGGTCCAGTCTGTACTTCTGAATAGCAAGAAGTCTTCCACTTGTAAAACTTGCCTACAAAGTGGAAACAACTTCATTTCCTGTTGTTTCCATCATTCTTTTTATTCTGAAGCTTCTCTATTGAGGACACGCAACTACCTTTTGAAATGGAAAACACAGGGGACTGTGAATTCTACTAAAGTACACCTGGAAGCCTATGGGCACCAGTGCATTCCTACCTCTCTCCTTTCAGACTCCATTTATGGTATCTGTCACCTCTCCCAGGAGGGTGAGCGAACTCAGAGCACTCATGGTTGACCTCCCCCATGCACTGCTTTCTACCATGACATGGTCACTCTACGCACCCATCCTCAGTTTCTCCCAATGGTCTGGTCAGGCTTTCATATCAGTCAGGATATCTATCAATCACTGGTCTTCCCCAAATCTCATTCCTCAAGGGAAGGTGCTAGCTCCACACTTTCAACATTAGGATGGCACTTGTCTTCTACAGTGCCAGTGATAGACCCTTTAGGTCTTGGCTTAGGGCCTAAGCCAAGCTTAGGCTGTTTGTATCCCTCTGTGAAGGAATGAAAGGACATTTGGTTTCCATAGAGAGACTGTCAGAGTGGGTTTCAGATTGCATCATAGCCTGCTACAATGCTGTTAAGGTGCAACACCCTCCAGAGTGACAGCTCCCTCCATTGGAGCTCAATCTAATAGTATAGTCATTTTTAAGGATGTTCACATTGCAAAGATTTTCAAAGCCAGAGCCTGCTCCTTTTTCCATATGCTCCCAAAACATTATAGTGTCCTACCCACATCCAAGACAGATGCAACCTGTGGTGATGCTGTCCTCTGAACTATCTTGGATCCACCTCCTCAGCCCCCATCTGCTCACTGAGTCACTGCTTAGGAGTCTCCTACAGTGGAGCACCCATTGAGATGTATACTCGAAGAAAGAAGAGAGGTTACTTATCTTTTAGTAACTTTAGTTCTTTGAGATGCTCTGTCCCTATGCTCCACCTCCTACTCACCTTCCTTCCCCTCAGCTGCAGAGTGTCTGGCTCTGGAGGGCTCTGTCTGGAGGGCAGCAAGTTCACTCTTCTCTATATATCCTTTCTCTGGAGCACAGGGTTGCATAGTGCACAAATGCAGACCCGCAGACGCTGTTGATTCAAATCTCTGGTTGATATCACATGAGTTCACGCACATGCTATAGAGGAGCTCCCATGGGGACAAAATATGTTGAAGAATTCAAATTACTGAAAGGTAAGTAACCTCTCCTTTTTTAATGGATAAGACAGTTGGGGTGGGGGGAATACAATGGCATCTAAGGGAAATCTACTAACTAAGGCTATGTCTACACTAGAAAAGTTAAGTTAACTTAATAAGGTCGACTTTAAGTCGACTTAAAGTCGACCTTATTAAGTCGACTTTAAAAAAGTCGACAACTTTTCTAGTGTAGACATAGCCCCTTTTCAACCTTATTAAGTCAACTTAACACTTTAAGTCGACTTAATAAGGTGGACTTAGGTGCTAATCCCCGTCCACACTGGCTTAAGGTTGACTTAATAATAATAAGGTTGACTTAAGCATTAAGTCCGCCTAAAACAAGGTGTTATTAAGTTGACTTAACTTTTCCTTAAGTCAACTTAAGGAAATGCTTAAGTCGACTTAAGGAAAGCCCAGTGTGGACGCAGAGTAGTTTAGGTCGACTTAAGCCTCCTTAAGTCGACCTAATTTGTAAGTGTAGATGCACCCATCGACCTTCTAGCAAAGTCTATTAGCACAGCTGTGCATTCGTTGTTCTTCACCTGGGTCACAGTTTGCACCAGTCACAGTGTAAGCTGCTGCAAGTTGATCATCTGTTATCAGCAGTAGCAGGCTTGGTTGTTTTCTGGGTTTGTTGTTGTTGTTTTGTTTACATTTATTTACTCCATTTGCAGGTACTTGAGAGGTTGCAACAAAGAGGATTTGAGATTGTTGGCTCATGTGGTGGAGGGGTGGACTCTTCCCAATTCAGTGAATACGTACTGAGGCGAGAACTCAGAAGGACATCTCGTGCACCCTCCGTCATTCGAATAAAGCAAGAACCTCTGGACTAAATGGACATGTTTCTTTATGCAAAAAAAAGGGGGGGAGGGGAGTTACATGTGCAGTTTGGACACCAAACGAGTCCTGGAACTAAAATTGAATAAAGACACCTTTGTATGAAATATAGAGACCACACCTGAATTCATATGGGAGCATTTGGAATAGTATTAATAATAACCTCAAGGTGTAATTACATGTCAAAAGATAGGAAATGCAAACAAAGGAAGGGGAAAATGGGTAGGTGGGGTTGGTGCTGTGGTGGCAATTAAGTGTCCTAGGTCTTGTTTAGGCCCACTTAACAGTAAACAAGCCATTACCATTAGGGGAGACATAAACTACTCCTATACATTTTGCATTACCAGAGATCCATCCACTTTCCCATGTATACATCTTGATTCAAGTTTATTTACATATGGAGGTTTATGTCTGTGTCTTTTTAGAGGTGACCAGGCAGGACAACTTCAGGAAATATCCATCCATTGCAGTGAAAGCTAGTTGACTGAGATTTTAAACATAGTTTGTACAGAGGTCTCACAAGGAGGTCACACACTTTTATCTACCCTCACAGATGTGAAAGGTTATTTTTTGTTTTTAACTTAGATGTTTTTGCAATGGGGCCAGAATTAATACTTTGCTCTAGTTTGACTCTACTGCTTTCCTACAATTTTTCAAATTTTATAATGTATTGGATACAATAAACTCTGTTTAAAATAATAAAGGTCTGGTTTAAACCAACAAAAACAAAAAAATTGAGTTGAAATGATCAGTCAGTAACTCATTTTGCAATGTCTCCCCTAGTCCTGTTAGAGGTGCAGCATGATAAGTAAGCTGCAATCCCAATGCTTGATAGGGTGAGTTACAGGAAATAGACGTCTTGTATACAGCTTGTATACAGCAGGCAAGCTGCAATCCCAATGCTTGATAGAGTGAGTTACAGGAAATAGACGTCTGGCATAGCCTATATTGCTGGTTTACCTTCAACACTAGTTTTTTAACTTCACTCAAGTTTGAAGAGAAGCTGTTATGGTACCATTTTCAGTACTAGTCTAACTTAAACTAATAATAACAATAATAAATAATAATAAAAGTTTGACCAGAGAAACCAGTCATGAAAATAATTCCAGGTAAATGTTCTGAAACCTATAACCAACAATAGTCACATGGTTCCTTTTTAAGCATGGCATTGGCAGCTGTAACTCTGAATTACCTTGATGTCTGTAAGTCAGAATATTTGTTTTTAATGTTGTTAATTCCCCTCGTTTAGGCTTAATAAGCTTCTGCCTAGAAAGTGAGACCCTTTGGCTACACCAAACCTTATTATTCTTATTACTAGGCAGTAACTTTCTACACAATTATCCTGCAAGTTTTTCTTGCTGTGCAACATCTATTGAAATCAATTGGGCATGTACCCAGTTGATCTCCATTGGATTTGCAAAGTAAACGTACAGCATAATGGACGCTATTGCACAGACTGTTCACAGATTGATTTTATCACCAGCAACCACATTATCTTTCATCTAAAGTCTCTCTTTATGCAATATTACACTATATGACTATGTATTCATCTTACTATGGAAAAAACTATTGAATCAGTGGTGCAGGCATTCCATTTACTTCAGTGAGAACTTCCTGTTTATTTAAAAAGCATTGTGAAAAGTAAATACTCCATGTAACAAGGTTTTTAATACAGTTCTGATAACTAAAATTTTTTTTCTGTTTTTATTAAAATTTAGGAGATGGAAAGATATTTAATATCTTCTTGGCAGTGCAAACCATTGTGATTTGAAAAGAGCAGGATATGCAACCAGTAGGGTGCACGAGGAGGAACGCCAGGAATCTTAAGTTGGGCAAACAATTGTAAAGGTTTAGCTTCAGTGCTGATCTGTAGGTATACTTCTATGAAAAGCTGAAAGAGCTGCATCGTTTTTAAATACCTATTTTCGAGTAGCAGTAAGTACTCCTCTTACAAAATAAATGAATGCTTGTATTCCCCTCCCAACACACACACACCCCAAAAAAGTTGGTTGTTAGTTTGCACAAGGGTGGGAAAGGAAACAGCTGAATCCATGGGAAAGAAATATTTTTAACAAGTCTTTGAACTGAACATAATTGGAAGTGGTGGAATAATGCTTGTGGCTTTAACCCCCCCACCACAGCCCATGGATTGATACAAAGCAGTCTGAGATGGTTGAGATGGAATCTGAAAAACTTGAATATATGTTATGGAAGCACTGCCTGGCTTTCTTACAGTGTTTGACTTATTACAATGCACCTGAATGTATCCCCTGCTGCGTGTAAGACAAGAGGTCATTGGGGTGGATGGAAATAGGTGTCACCTTTTTTTTTTTTTTTAATGTTTTTTAAAGTTTCTGGATTTTATTCGCGTGGCAACTCTGTGACTCTTCATACAACATATCTGTGCAGCTCCCTGAAGCAGGAGATAACTTCCTGTTCTTTCCAAATCCCTGAATGGCTAGATACGCTTTCACTGAATGTTCTCTCATTCTGAATTGAGCCATATGTCGTTCTGAGACCCTGAATCTAAATGTCAGAGCAATTATGTTGTAGTTATGAAGTAAGAGGTCACAGGCAGCATAATCACTAATGAAAAGTAATGAGATGCAGGAAAAAACAAAACATAGATTTTAGAGAGGAAACAGATTAGTTTTGTGCATAGGAATGTCATGCTTCTAACAATGTGTTTTTAAAATAGTGTTTAGAAAATCTGATCGATGGACACATGAGAACATATCCAGTAAGAGAAACAAAAAAGGATGAGAATAAGGACAGTTCATCTCTGGAGTTTAATAATTTTGATGTATGCAATTGTTTTACTCTACCTATATTTCTAAGTAGAACGGTATTTTATGCCATCAGTGGGTTTTTTATTTAGGTATAACAAGTGGGAAAATTGCAATGAATGCCAGTTGGCAACTTGACACATCTGACAAGTTGATTAAGCAACTATCAAAGGGACTGCGGTGCATGAGCACTGAAAATGCCACATGACACGCAGTTCCTTAAAATAAAACTTAGGGGGAGGAAAGACTCTGATTTCCAAAGAACTATGACTGCATTGTTGCTTTTCGAAAACTTAACATTGTAGTTTTGCAATAGCCCTCAAAGGTTTCACATATGAAACCCTGTACAGTTCTTTCCCAAATTCAGCTGAATAAACTATGTAATGCAAATCTTTATATATAATGACTCTTGAAACATCCAGATCTGATGAGCCCCCTACACTAAACTAACTGATTCTCTTTCCATGTGGTGGGGTGAAAAAAGTTAAGTCCCTTTTCAGTCACATTTTGTAGAACTGCTACATGCAAAAAAGTACGTGGTAATTCTCTTCCATACCCCTCTTGTAATGGGAGCTTTGCCCAGTTCCGTTTCGCAGTTCCTTTTCTGAATTCATTGCCCTTGAATCTGGGAGAAAGCTGAATTGTCTTTCAAGCTGTACTGGTCAGCAGGCTCGTATTTTCAGTTGTTGGCCAGCACAAGCATGAGTAATCGGGAAGCAATTTTGGAGGGAGGAAAGGAAGGCTGTATCACACTGAAATTTGACAAAGCCGGTCCTGCTGCACAGAGAAGTTAATCCATAGGATGAAAAGTCATATGACTGAAGAAGTTACAAAAAGCAGCAAGGAGGGACATCAGCGGAGCCTGGCTCTGGCTACAGAGGACCATCTAAAGGTACAAAAGTTGAGCAACCCATTCAGTTATTCTGGCTCCCGTTGTTCTGCTAAACGTGAGCTGATTTTTAATTTACAAAGAAACAGCTTGGTCGTGGACCCTGAATATTTCCCATAGACCTTTTCAAATTGGTTCGTCCTTTCATTACAAGGTTTTGCACTCCCATGAGTAACTTATCAAATACGCTTTTAAAAGGAAGTCCACATTTTATGAAGAGAACTCAGAATTCTGTTGACCAATGTTTATTTTTTTAGAGAAATAAAACCAGTTACTTGAATCTGTCACTTCTTTACTGAGGAATTTTAGATTATGAATTATTTCTAGTGGACAACTGGTATTTGAATGCAGGCATTCTTGTTGCCTGCAGTTTATTTACAGTGGAAATGAAACCAAGAAACCCTCGGGGTCTTCACACCAGTTGATTTTTCTCAGACTTCAGTTTGAATGGTTTATTATTTCTTGAGGGGCTAGAAGGGATCACTAGCACCAAAATCAATACTTTGCATTAAGTCTCTGTGTTGTCTTTGGCTATTATTTCACTGATCCAGTTATTCAGGCCCCCCAAAATAAACTGAGTGTGTTGGCTCAGATGTTCTGTCTTTAAGGCAGAAGCTGTTAAAATCAAATCGCCACTCCTCTTCCGACACAGATGCAAGATATATAGTTGAATTGATAGTACAAAAGTTTCCTCCCACCCTTTTTAAATTTGCACTTAAGCTAGAGCATTGTTTTCAAATCAGCCAATAGCTAACTTCAATGTTTTATGGCATGTTAATACAACACTTGAAAATGTTTCTTTTTTGGATAAGACACTTGTTTTTAAAAGTAGAAATGTCTAGAGGGAGATGCTGGATACCTTTGTTTTCTGTAAATAAATATTTTTATAACTTTCTTGGCCTGCCTTTAAACATATTATTACTTGTAGTATGTACATGAAATAAGCAAGAAAAATTAACAAAAGAAAATCTGAAATTAGCTATCAAGAACCTGATTCTGTTCTCCATTGCTCACATTGAATAGTAGCTTACACCTCAGTTAATCTCTTTGGCTATGTCTACATTAGAAAAGTTAAGTTGACTTAACTTTTCTAGTGTAGATGTAGCCCCATGTCGACCTTAGTAAGTCGACTTAATATTTGAAGTCCACTTAATAAAGTTGACTTAGGCGCTAATCCCCGTCCACACTGACTTTAAGTCGACTTAATACAAGCCCAGTGTGCATGTGGCTATGTTTAGGTCGACTTAAGCCTGCTTAAGAATCTGGGCCAAATCTGGGCCAAAATAACCAACTGTCCAAAATCCTATTTTTAAAAATAATGATAATAAAAACTCTTGCATTTAATATGAGATAAGCATGCGGGAAACACACTTTATCTCACAGCAAAATTTAAACATAGCATTCCTGAGAACTCCTCCTATTTTTCCCTTCGTACAAACATTTATCCTAAAGTGACATTTACCCTAAAGTCTGTACGTGCAAGTCATGCTGAGCGCTTGTTGAGCTACGCTGGTCAGCTATATTGCATTTAAGAGTACAGCTTTGATTTGCTTTCTTGGATGGATGGTGGAGGAGAGAAAGAGAGATCCATGTGATTTGTCTCTGTACTCTTAGTTGGGACTGATAAATGAGTTCATCTATAACACCAAATGGTCTTTCTGTTTCTGTTCCACTGTGTAGCTTGTCAGTATTTTTTTTTCCTGAGGAAAATATGTAATATTGGGTGCCTGACCTGGCCTAGTCACCACTATTAAGGAGCCTGTAATTTATAGGTATGCAACATGTTACGTGCACACCTCAATTTGGGTGTCAGTCTTTTTTTAGTCTATACATAAAGTCTGCATTGACATTCTAGCTTAATGTACTGTTAGTTGTATTTGTTCTGATTTTCCATTCTATTACATTCAAATTTATGGATTAGTGAGGATCAAATAAATGGATGTTTGGTGCTTCAATTGATTAATCCAGAAGAAATTACACTTGATAGAAAAATCAGCACAATGGGATGCTGGTTCTAAAGATCTGTAGCAGTTATTTCACTAATCCTTACAACTTCCTAATAAATAACATATTTCAGATTTGTATTTGGTGTCTTGCATTGAATACATTTATTGCCAGATAAATGGTGAAGTTGGTTGTGAATCTGTGCCTCTTTCTCTACATTGTATTTCTTCTGCTTGGGTTTATTTAGGCAGCTCCAAAGTGATATTTTGTTCAGAAGATTGTACAAACCTTTAATTAAACATCTCAGCACATGTGAAGGAGGTAAGTAGTAGCATGCTAATCTTACAGGTGGGGAAACTGAATTATTAGAGAGAGCAGGGAGTTGACCAAGGCTGCAAGCAAAGCGGTAGTAGAGCCAGAATTCAGACTCATGTGGACTTAGCAGTAACGCACCGCATCATCACTGACCCTTAATTTTCCTTCACAATTACATCTGCAACACTTCGGGAATGTAGTTGTGCAGTGACATATTAGTTTAGAGTTTGCTCAAATGTGGCATGGATGCTTTATAACCTCTGCCTCTCAGTCTCAAATTTTTAAAATAATTACATTGCGACTATGTTCCTCTTGCATAATCTTGGATTTTTTCCTTGTTCCATTTATAAAACAAAATCAAAGTGTTTAAATGGCCTCTCTTTGTTGCTTTATCTTCTTCCTCTGGGCCAGTTCCTTCGTTACTGTCCATAATCTTCTATAGGTGATCCTTCAATTCCCTTCCATAAAATTAAGGCATCATAGAAAGAAAAAGCTATGTAATAAGTGAAAGAGCCTTGGTAATTCAAAAAAAATCCAGAAAATATACGTGCTTAAAGGGATTGTAGTTAGTTTTGATTTTGCCAATGACAGGAGTGTTTTAAAGCTATGGATGCTAACGGATATATTTGTTCAAGATATGGCTCGATTTTTAGCTTCAAATAATCCAAAACTGAAAATGCAAAATAAAAAAGAATTAAACCTCTGCATTAACTTAGTCCTTCGGTATCTGCTTACCTTTCTCACAGTGGTTCTGTGTTTGGATGAGTACCTTGAAAGGGTACCATGTTAACAACCTTAGCCAATGCAACTTTCATATGGTCAACTGTTTGACTCAGAGATAACAGTACTGCAGAAAATACTCTTCTTCTGATGCATTATTGATAGATATAAGTTTAAAGCCATAACGCTTGCAGCTTTATCAGGCAATATCTACTAAATCCTGGAAGCGTGTAAGATAACCTAAATGTAATCTACTTCATACTCGCTCCTCTAGTGATGGATAGCGATACAAAAGCAGAACTAATGAAAAATTAATGAAAACAGTTACTTCCATAAGAAAAATGATCTGTTTTTTCCCACCTTTGTATTGATTTTAACTGGCCATATAAGTGGTAGTGTATAATTTTATCCTAAGGTAAAGAAGATTGAGGGCTAGGGGGGCAAGCACATAATTCTATTCATGTTTGTGACATGCTTTCATGCTTAAAAAAAGTACCAAGCACTTTCCTTAGGATGTTGAAGTCGCTTGTGAATACAGACTTCAAGCATGTTTTTTCAGCTCAGGCAAACTGCCATGCTCTTTGCCTGAATCCAGACATTGCATGAGCAGTGGCCTTGGAGTACTTTGAAGGCTAGTAGGAAAATACAAAGAAATAATGTTTAAGAAAAATCAAGTATATTCCATGTAACTTGATTTTTAACATGTCTGATGCATTCATGTTTGTTTCTGACTGATCTTCCCCTTTGTTGGAGAAACATTTTTTAAAAAGTCTTTTTTTGTGAACAAATCAGTATTCTTCATACCCAAGAACCCTGACAGGTTTTGTATGGACAAGCTTAATTAGGTTAAATTGTTCCTTGCCCTAGCTTAAATAATGAGATCCATTCACTTCTTTTTCCTTTCCACTTTACTGTTGATGCCTTTAAACACAGCTGGCTTTTTGTATAAAGTGAACAGGAAGTTGCTGACTTTTTCTAAGATACTGTAACATAATTTGATCTATTCTAATACTTTGCTGTAAGTTGTATATTTAAATTATTTTGAAGCCCTCACATATTTAATGTTAATGTGTCTATGAAGCCCTGAGAGTGCTGCTGAGATGCTATATTAAAGGGAGTGGAAAAGAAGTGTTTTTAGTAAAGTGCTTATGAAATGTTTCTTTCCCCTTCCTCATTCTGTATTGAATTAGACATTTTTATAACTCCTTTGGGGGAGTGTGTTGCAAACCTACCTGAGTCTGTGCTGTGTTCAGGAGGGGGAAGTGAGATGTTTCTGCAGGTACAGGTAGGTGAGTACTATTTTTACCTTCTCCCATTTTTGGAATGCCCTATCCGGCCTGCCTTTTGGCCACATAATTTTACCTTGTTCTGTCCTTCAGTACACAGTGTCAGCCACGTCTGAGGTTGAAATTTTTTTTACACATTGGCATGTTAACAGCTACAGTTCATGACACATTGCCTCTTACGCTGAGCATCATTAAAAACTGAATATTTACCATAGCTCATTGTTTAGCTTTACTCAGTTTGTATTACAGTTCCCCCCTGAAGACCCAATTATGATAGGCCCTCCACAGACATGAAGTGGCATTCTCTAATCTTAAAATTAAAAGAATTGTGGTAAATGATTCTGAGTGGTAAGTAGCTAGTTTTTAATGGTGCCCACTGCAAACAAGGTATATCGCTTGGTGATAGCTAATCAACAGAGATCTGCACAGGGAAGCCTCAAGATCACAATATGAACAGTAAAATGACCTATAATTCACCATCAGCTCAACTTCATGGTAGCAATAGTGAATACAGTAGTGTAGACAGGACTCAGTCTTCATCCACCAGGACAGTAATAGCAAAACCTGCCAATGTCATACGTATGTGCCATGGTGCTCAAAGAACACAAGCCACATCACGGGCAGTAAAGTACTCAGTGCCTCAAAGATTTTACAATCTAAATGAAGACAATGCAAGGGGAGGAATGTAGAGAGGTTACACACACTCTGTAAATGACTGTGTACTTGCTGGTCCTCGTGGGCCTAGGGAAGGTTCAGCACGCAAGCAAACTGTAAAATGAAGCCAGCAGTTGTGACCACATTAGAGAAATCAGCCATATCTTCAAGAGTTGTTTTTAAGAAGAATAATAGGGAAAGGGGCAGGAGAAAGCCCATAAAAGCCTCATATAAAAAGATTCAGGCACTAACCATTCTGGCCCTCACTCAGCAAAGCTCTTAAGCACATGCCTAACCTTTGTGAATGAGAAGGGAGTAGAACATTAGGAGAGTGGGAATAATTGTATGCATAAATTAAAATTAAGCACATGCTTGAGTACGTTGTCAGCTGAGGTCCTCAGCACTGCACCATCCAGTCCTAATTTTCCACAATCTCTAATCCACATTAAACTTCAGAGCCAGAGGAGCATGAAGTATATGTAGGATACATGGGAGCAATATTATGCAACCAGAAAGGTTCTAAGGCTATGTGTACACTTACTAAAATTAGTTCGAATTAGTTAGTTCGAACTAACTAATTCAAACTAATTTTAGTTAGTTCAAATTAACTTAATTCGAACTAACTAAAATTAGTTTGAACTAAGCAGGTGCCATTCATGGCACTTGCTTAGTTCGAATTAGTGATTTCCATTGATTTCAATGGACCAGTTAGTTCGAACTAAGAAATTAGTTCAAACTAACATGGCCACACTGGTTAATTCGAGCTAACTAGTTCGAATTAACCCTTACTTCTAATGCTCTATTTGAAGTTATTAGTTTGAATTAAGGAAGCCCTTCATTTGAACTAACTAAAGCCTAGTGTAGCCATGGCTTTAGTTAGTTCGAATTAAGCCTCCTTAATTCGAACTAACTTGCCAGTGTAGACATAGCCTAAGATGTCAAAGTCTGGAAGCAGATGGAAAGACTTACACACAGCGGTAGCATGAACTGAGCACTGAGAATCACTGACAACTCTGGCACTAGTATTCTGTGTTGACTGAAATCAGTTGTTGAGCAGGAATGGCGAGCTGACAGACTGGGAATGCTAAAGATGTGTGCAGGTATGAAACTATGGGAATAAAAGACATCATGTACTTTCTCCTTAACTCATAATAGTGGAAGGAAGCAGAATAACCTGAATCAAGCTTAGAAGTGGGCATTGAATTCCTTCATTCTTTAAACAAGGGAAAATAGGTAAATTTATATCTCCTGTTGTGATGAAAGGGACAAGTCAGCCATGTTAAATTTATATCAAGCAAGAAATAAAAGACCTCTGGGAAAAGCTGCTCTGTTACAAATTAAATTTTGTTTTCTTTGGGGTTTTTTTCCCTTCGTTCCCCCATGATTTGTATGTTGCTGTACAGACCATGTCTATTTTTGGCTTGGCCATTACCTCGCTATACTTTCAACAAAATGTGTAATGGGCTTTAAAAGTTACCTGCACAACAAATGAAAAAATGTGACGCCCCGCCTTTATTTTTTTACTCTTTTTATTATACACTGACTGCTTTATCTTCCTCTCCCCACCCCTAACCCCCTTTATTAAAAATGTTTTCTCTCTTTGTGTCATGGAGCTTTAGAAACATCAGACATGCCAGATCCAGTAACAGCAAAGGAGACTACAGGACTCCTTGGGGAATCAGAGAACTGCAGGGGAAGACTTCTGAGTCATCACACACGGCGGCTGAATTCCTCAAAAAGAGAGCTTTTTCTCCTCAGTGCTTCTTGAGAGATTTTGTTAAATAGGTGTATACAAAAACAAAGCATTTTAAATTGTCTAAAAAAATGTTTTCCCTTCTCTGGTTTTAGTTTCATGTCTAAATCCTATTGGTTCTCTAGTCCTTCTGTAAGCAAAAAAAAAGTCCAGAACTCCTATTTGGAATAAAAAGCCATAAGATGTACACATTCAAGCTTCTTTCACATTCTAAAGATGCAAAAGGGGACATAAACATGTCTTTTCCTGCACAAGTTCCAAATGGGTAGCAGGGTTAGTCTATTGCAGAAAAACAACAGAATCCTATGGCACTTTTAAAGACTAAGATTTATCACTTTGGACGAAATGGGATTTTCTCCCACGAAAGCTCATGCGATAAATAAATCTGTTAGTCTTTAAAAGTGCCACAGGACTCTGTTTGTTTGTCTCCCTGTGCAGTCACCTTTAAGTTATGCTGGACACTTCTGAAGCATCAGACTGCAGCTCCCAAAACTGTCATCCCATTTTCTTCTCTTTCTTTGCCTTCCTTCCCATTCTCTGGGGCTTGTTTTTCCTTTAGAGAGAAACCAGGAGGGGGTTGGGGAGTCTTAAGAGTTTACAACGATCTTTCATCCTTGCAGATTTGAAACACACAGCCAGGTGTCAATAGCGAACTTCATGTGAAAGACTATATTAAGCTAATACTCCTGGAAGTTGTATGAGCCAAAGAGCCTAATAAGGCCTTGACCATGCTATAGCGTTATCTTGCAGTAAGGCTCCTTACCGTGCGATAACGCTGAGAGCGTACACACACAAACATTGCTTGTTGCGTGGCAATGGCCCTGTTGCCACACAACTTGTAAACCACCAAAATGAGAGTGGAAAGCTTACTGCAGAACAGCTTTTCCATGTTGAATTGTGTGTGTACACTCCCTGGGCATTAGACAGCCTCCAGAAATGTCCCAGAGTGCCAATCGAGGCCACTCGGGGACACCAGAGCTGTCATACTTGTCAATTTCACGGTTCTAACAGCTGTGAAATTGACAAGCCGCCAGGGTTGCCGGCTCCCTGGCAGCAGCAGAACTCCAGCCACTGGGAGTGCCGGCTTCCCAGAGGCAGCGGAACCCCAGCGGCTGGAGCTCCATTGCCAGCCCAAACGCTAGCTGCTACAGTGCATGGTGGGATAGGTGCCCACCATGCACTGCTCCTTGCAACGAAAATTCAAAGGAGTGTGTGAACGCTCCTTTCCGTTACAAGGAGTGCTGTGTGGATGGGGGAAAGCGATATACTATAATGCTTTCCTTGTCCCGCAACAGCTTTATTGCAGGACAAATCTCCAGTGTGTACATGGCCTTAGAGTAGTTCATAGTTACTTCTCATTATTGAAGAATGACTGATAGAGAAGCTAGAAAGCTGACAGGACGCGCCATTACCAGAATCTGTTAGAGTTAATGTATAGGGCCCCAGTTCAGCAAAATACTTTAAACATTTGGTTAACTTAAAGTGGTTTGGTAGAAAAGTTACTCACATGATGCTTAGAGGTTTTTAAGGGTCAGCTTGACAAAGCTCTGGCTGGGATGATTTAGACGGCTTGGTTCTGCTTTGAGCCAGAGGGTTTGACTACATGACCTCCCGATGTCCCTTCCAACCCCAATCTTTTATGAATCTATGCTAAAAGTAGGTCAGGGTATATGTATCTTCCTGAGCTAGGGCTTAGATGTGCATGAGGAAGAGAGAACAGAAGAAATGAGAGTGGTTTATCTAGTTGTTCGTTCTTTTGGATTTTGTTTGTTTTAGTGCTGGAAACTTGTAGGATTAAATATTTATTTTCACTCTCTCCCCAGGTGAAAAGAGCTGCAGATTTAGCATCCCCTTATACTGTGTCCTTGGTACCCTAAAATCACTCTGTGAACCTCACTTTTTCCCATACAAAAATGCAAGCAATCAACACACCAGCATTCTCCGTTCAGAATGTATAATTCATCATTGTAAAATATAGATAATTGACTTGGCAGTAACAGCTCCACCACAGTCATAAACCTATTTATGAATCATTTATAATAGTGGATGTTGGTGGAATACTACAACAGTTAGACGTCATGTTAAATAACATGCAAAGGTACAGTAGCAATCAACTACTTTTTGCCATTTTCTTTTTAAAAGATGAGAAAATACCCACTTTTCTATTATTTATGGAATGATTTTTTATGCACTCATTGCTGCAGCATCGGGGTATATTAAACAGATGAATTCAGCATCACATTAAGCTAAATTGCTCATCTTGAACAACACAAACAGCTGCCTCATTTCATTGTGTGTATACATCTAAAAATGTGTGTTTATGAGAGTTAAGCATGTGTTTGTTAAAAATCCTGAAGGCTAAGCCCCTGTCATGGATGCTGGGCAAACATTATAGTGGACAAAGTGGGAAGCGGAGTAGGCAGTATGTAACCCAAAGCACACAGGTATTCACAATCTATGACCTATTGTAATAATATTTTCTATAAAATATGCCTTGTGAGGTATCAATTGAAAACAACTAACTCGATGATCATTAATATTCTTGCACGATATATGTAAGCAGTGAGTATGAAGTTATGGATCTATGCTGAAATTATGACTAAAGTGTATTTAACCAGGCATGTCAGGGCAAATTGCTAACCCAGGTCTACACTAGACAAAGGAATGTGGATTTATTTTCGTTGCATATAAGCACAAACAGGACCATCAAGACACAGAGGAAGGAGATTGCTAAAAAGCAGATTGTTCTGTCCCCTGCAAATGCCAGAACAGGAAAAGAACAACTGGGAGGTTCCTTCACTATCACACCCCACATCACTTTCCCCAGAGCTCGAACAAACGTTATTTTGAGGGGTAACCTTCAAACGACCCCATCTCAAAGAGTCACTGGGCTAGGAACCAACACTTTTTGGCTTTGGGAGACCATCATGATCGGGGGCAGCCACCATCTTCCTGGAATACTGTGGGTGAGAACTGCCATTTAAAGACAGTGTGTACATTGCGAGATTGTTTTAGTCTTTTAGATGGGAGTTTTCACTTCCATTTATGTGTAACCATTTCAACTTTAGCTCTTAAACTCGCTTAAAATCCCTTCTTCTTTTGTTAACCAAACTTGGTTTCTTTTTAGATTAAACCAACGGGGCTGTGTTGTGTTATTTAACTCCAGTAAATGTGGCAAACTGGTGGGTTTTGTCTCTTTAAAGAGGCACCTGGATGGATCGTATTCTTCTTCTGCATGTTGCAGAAGAGGGCTGGGCACTTAAGAACACATGGGTTTGGAGAAGTTCAGGCCTAGGGGTTTGTTGTGATCAGAGCTGTACGGCACACAGAACACGTATGTGCTGCTGGCTGTGTGCACATCTCCAAATAGAAGCAGCATTTTGGGGGACTCAGGGTTATAATACAAGCAGTGACACAATCTGACTGGTTTGAATTGTGGCCCAGAATGTGACAGAGTCTTGCTTCTCTTTGGAGACTCTGGGAACATGCAAAGGTCAAAGTTTTCACGCTTGGGGGCCTAAAACTAGGGTCCAAAATCCATGTTTAGGAATCTAAACTAAAGCAGCCTCAAGGGTGTTTCACGCCCTCAATTCCCATTGGATGAGAAGGGCAGGGGCTTAGCCCCTTGGGAAAAGCTCGCCCTCTTTCTTTAAGGCTTCCTCATGCTGCTGCTGCTTCCTCCATCGCTGGCAGGAAGCCTGGGAGTCCTAGGAACTCCTCAGCCCTTCCTTCTGTTTCACTTCAGATTATTCTTCATGGTGCATCCTCCCAGCACCTGTCACAGATTAGGGGAGTTCTCCCTTTGCTTTTGGCAAAGAAAGAGGAGCTGTGTCCCCCCCTTGCTCCCATGTTCCTTACTCACTCCCCTCCAATGCAGTCAACATTCCCTGGCTAACAACTCCCACCAAGGCAGCGCCTCATCACGTGCCTTCACTGCTTCACCCCGATTGGTCACATCTCCTGTCACTCCTCGCCCTTTGCCCATGGTGTTCCTCCATGTGCCTCCTCCCTCACTCACCTAGGAGCCTTTCTTGTACTTCTCTCTCTTCCTTTCCCATTCTCCTTCAAACGCTGCCTGAACACCCACTTCTTCATGTGCTCTCTCTCCACCTTGCATTTTTTTTTGAGCCGCCTGTCTCATTTCTCTCTTCTAATCTTGTATAATTTTCTCTTCTTGGCTATTTGACATCATTGTATTATGGTAACCATCTCCCTCCTGGCCTTTCCCTTTCCTTTGCCTAGCATCATGGTGTAGCGGTAGCCAACTTGGAACCCAACACTATTCCTGTGGATAGTTTTCCCATTGATTTGAGTGGGTGCAGGATTTGGCTCTCAGAAGCCAACATTTTCAGGCTGCTGTGGTTAACCCCTGTTTTTTCCAAGGTACGGAGCCCCTACAGCTCCCATTGATTTCAATACATCTGTGAGTGCTTCCCCTTTTTGGATACCAGGCCATGTGGATGGAGGTGCCAAAATACAGACTCCAGAGCCTGCCTGTCAGAGTCCTGGTTTGGGAACTGGTGGTTGAAATTTTCAGCGAAGGGGCTGTACCTTTCATGAGTCTCTGTAAAAGCCATGCACCATTAGGGTGCTATAGTTCTGTTATCAGCCGTGGATAGGGAAAGGTAAAAAATATATATTTTCTCAGCTTCTTCTCAGGACCCACTCTAGGGCTATGTCTACACTTGTTAATTTAGGTCGACTTTAGCTAAGTCGACTTAACAAAGTCGACTTTAAGTCGACTTAGCATGTCCACACTTAAATTTTAAGTCAACTTAGGGGGGAACTTACAAAGCTGACCTAGAGCGTCCACACTGGATGCCTAGGTCGACTTCTAGGGGCTAGGTGGACCTGGGAGAGGTCCACAGTGGTGGGGGGGCACCTCTTGCCAAGTGCCGTCATTATATACGGATATGGGCCCAAAGGTACTGTGTCAAACAGTGACAGCTGAACCTAAGCTAGGCATCTTTATCAAAGAGAAACTAGTTAAATCTCTTCATACAAAATGGCATGCAAGAAAATGTCCTCTATTTCCAGATTATCTTTTAAATAGCTAAATTCCAAAGGGGTAGCCGTGTTAGTCTATTGTAGAAAGACAACAGAGTCCTGTGGCACTTTTAAAGACTAACAGATTTATTTATCACATGAGCTTTCGTGGGAGAAAATCCCACTTCGTCAGATGCTTTGAAGATGGGAAAGTTACAGAATGGGAGGAAATTAAATGCAGGGGAGTGTATGACATAGGATCAGGCCAGGCTGTAACAGCAAATCAAAATAGGTGTTAGGATTCAAACACTGGGGAACAGCACATAGAGGAGGGTGAAGTTGCAGAATTGTATCTTATGTGTGGGGGTGGTGGGGCAAAAAGAAAGTCCCCGAGAAATTGCAGAATTGTATCTTATGTGTTAGAAACTCTTACCATTAGTTTATTTCAGGGTACATTTTTTTGCTGAGAAACAAAGGGATTGAAAAAGGGAGGTTATGGGAAAATAGAGTGTGGGATGATAAATCTGGGGCAGAAATGAACACACCAATTACTGTGGCTTGCACACTCATCTGCTAGATGAAACCAGTTTTATTGGCAGTTGCCCAAGGACAAACACCACAGGGCTGTTGACTTCATGTTGCCCTTTGGTGATGTGCCCAGGTAAGCCAGACTTTTTAAATGGGTGCCTGGCATCAAGAGAAGAAAAACTATGCTCCCTAATGCCAGTTTCATATCCTTGTGTTCTTCTCGCATCAATTAAACATGCCTCTGTCTTGTTCTGCCTGCCAGAGCAAGGGTGGTATTTGCTTTCCTTCCATAACTCCTTAGATTGCTTTTCTGTAGCTTTTACAACAGCAAAAGTTGGCATTTGCCTCCAGCACGGCAGGAAGCAAGAGAAACCATTTCACTTTTGTGCTGTTTTTCCCTCCTCTGCTCTGCACAGAAAGGAAAAAGGTATTTGATGAGTTGGTTGTCTCAGAAAGGTGATGAGCAGGGCCAGTGCTATTGATAATTTGCATTGGCTTTTTCCCTGGGATTGAAATCAAATGGAAGTTTCGCTAGGGTAATATCATGCTTCATATCTGCATTGTACCCAGTGTTCATGTGTCTTTCTTTTTTTTTTAATTACTTTAGCTTCTCTTTTATCAGCGAGACCCAGTGAAGCAGGCTTTCTGGTGCAATGATTGTGTATGTTTTTTTGGTTATAAATAGCCTAAGGCAAAGTTAAGGTTATTTCATTCAACATCAAAGTAACACCTGCTTCTGCTTCAGCAAGGAATGTGGCAGGAACATTTCATGTGGAATAGCTCATCAATGAGTTGTAAGAAGTCTTGGTTCTAATAAATGCTGTAACAACGAGAGTCCTGTGGCACCTT
This sequence comes from Pelusios castaneus, assembly GCA_007922175.1. Taxonomy (NCBI): domain Eukaryota; kingdom Metazoa; phylum Chordata; order Testudines; family Pelomedusidae; genus Pelusios; species Pelusios castaneus. The sequence continues at coordinate 13,414,443 of ML685766.1, forward strand.
ATAGACTAACAAATTTCTTTGGCATAAGCTTTCATGGGCAGCAACCCGCTTCATCAGATGCATCTGACGAAGATGGTTGCTGCCCATGAAAGCTTATGCCTGAAGAAATTTGTTAGTCTATAAGGTGCCACAGGACTCTTGTTGGTCTTGCTGTATATAGATTAAAGTGGCTACCTCTCTGGAATAAATGCTACATACATTTTGTTGCACCATAGGGTGATGATTTTGGTAAAACATACCGTTTGACTGAGACATGAGGCCACTATTATTTAGGGAGCCCCACCAGGATTCTTCTGTTGCTAGCACTGTCTCTTGCCCATTACATTGCACAGTTCTTGCACGTTTTATGATATAGATTTTTAAATGGAGCTAACCTTTTTCGCAAAGCACCATCTGTACTTGGCCTTTCTTGAAGGAAAAAAAAATAGTTTTTTATGCTGATAATTTGCACAGTGACAGAAAGGACGTTTATTCCATCCCAAGCTTTTGTTGGCTCTGTCAAAGGGACTATTGGGTTGTTTTCTGGGTGTCCAGTTGATGCAACTTAAAGGAGCTGCTGGTCCGAGGGCCGATGCTCGACACGTTCTGAAAATCAAGCACCTCATGTTGAACACCCAAAAGCATGTCTGTACATTTAGGTCTTTACCTCTAGCTCAATATTTCATATACTCAGAATGGCGAACTCCTTAACTACAGCAGTAACTGTGACTGTGGACAGCTGGCTTGCGGTGCTACCCACTTTAAAGGATTTTTTTCAGAAAGGCTGCAAACCTGGAGGGCGGCTCTCTCTGTAATGGACAGATCTGAGCCTTCAATGGTATGTTTTCTTTGAGAATTTCAGTACAATTTTTTTTAATTGATTCAAGGATTAAAAATTAAACATCCTTGACTGTGTAATGTGAAAACATAGCTTAGCTCGTTCAGGTAGGTCTGCATTGGATACTATTATAACCATTTCCTCCTTAGGCGCTTTATCCTGTATTCCTTGCAGGCAAAACTCCCATGGGAAGGTGTGCCTGCATAAGGGGTACAGGTGAAACATAACTATGCCTGGCCGTTTGGCTAGGTTAGTACAAGTCTATAGCTCCCAAATCAAAGTTTGCAGCCTGTGATTCTTAGGAACCCTCCAACAATCTTTGTTGCTCCTACAAAAACACATAAAGGTGCACTGTCATTTAGTCTTTGGTCCATGGGAATACATTGGATTCGTGGTCGGAATCATTTTGCATACCAGCCACAGTGTTAAGACTGATACCAGGTCATCTTAACTACAATTGGACCCAAGAACAGAAGAGGACCTCTGTTAAATGCAGTGCCTAAAGGTTCCCTAGGCGCAAGCAGGGGCTGTTCTGCCTGTGACCAGGAGAAGCTGGCAGACTCAAGGAAGACTGGGCAGCTGTGCATAGTGCAATTGTTCATGATATCTGCCAAAACACAGCTTTTGTCTTAGGGCGTTGCAAGAACCTGGCATCAAAGCTCAAGCCTATTAGAGACTGAATGCTGTGAAAGGAAACGTGCTTGAGGTGCCCACAAGGGAGTGGTTTAAGAAATTTTACACTCTGCCTCTCTTGCTGAGCACCTCCAGCTATCTGGCACAAATACTGGCTTCATCTCCATTCTGGAATACAGGGGCAGAGAGGAACTTTAACCAGAACGCTTGATACGTCTCACAATTAACTCAGGGGGCTGCTGGCAGAGATGAGATTCTGCATGAGCAGCCTTTAAACTGGGCACTTACTCCCTACCCTGGGCCCAAATGCAAACCCATTGACCTCCAGGCTGTGCTGTAAAATCCATCTGTTCTAACCAGCTCCTGGGGAGAGGGCAGAACAGCCAGGGCTGCTGTGCAGTAGGATAACAGGCAGTAATCCTGTCTCACCCCGCAAAACCCCGGCCTTTATATTCGAAATACTGGTCTAAAGCAGCCAGAGCTGTGGTGGACACTTTGTAACAAACATTTAGCATAAACCAAAATCAAATGAGCCTAGCATTAAATTACAGCTCTCAGAGACAAACCTAGCACCCGAGTGGTATTAGATGGTGGTGTTGACGTCCAGGATATGGCAGCAGCAGGCAGAAGGTCGGGGGTTGGAGGGCTGGAAAGGGAACAAGGGAATGGGGCGGGGGGGAGGAGCTGTTCAGCAGTGACAGTTGTTACACTTGTACTAAGCTTAGGTGGGGAGGAGCAGATGTCCTACTTGGCTGCTGAAGATGAGGCCTTTAGGCATCTTGGCCCTTCCCAAATAGGATCCCGGGAGGTATGCTGCACCCCTCCTGTTTCCTCTGCCCCATTCGTACGTGCAACCATCATTCCGGCTTTTGATTGGAAGCTACTGAAAGCAAGGACCTTTTCGTATTTGCTGTGGTGCTGCATAATTGCACACCTTCCATCTACCCGGCAACCACCCAGAGGATTCAGCGAGGGAGGAAGTTGTTCATTGCAAGGAACAGGAGGTTCAGAAGTAGAGAGGTGGCATTTTGCAGCTGAGGTGCTATTGTACTAAGGGTATTCGCTTCTCAGCTCTGTTTGGAATGCCTGTCTGCTGGTGACATTTAAAACCGAGGTGTAGAGCAAGATTTGTGCGTCTGTTGCTGCTTTTAGCTTTTCTTTCTTACCTCCCAGTACATCATTATACAGTGCCCTGGACAGCATCTGGGGAGGAAAATATGTAAAAACCATTGTTCAGGTCTAGAGAAGCAGCAGTGCTGGCGGATGGGTGGCATTGTGGAGCCTCATTTTGAAGCTGGTCAGGGCTTGTTTCAATCAATGGTAATAAGTAACCAACTTGCCAACGCCTGCACAGGTGTCTGAGAGTGCTGACATTCAGCGGCAGCGTTTGGTACCACCTGCTGCCAGAATGATTCTCCCCGTGTGTGCTCTGGTCTGCAGGAGTCTATTGAACTTCTGGTTGTCATTATTATTATTTATTATTTATCATTTATACTGCGGTAGTACCTAGAGCTAGCCAGGTAAGGGCCCCCGTATGCTAGATACATTTTTTTTACCTGATGGAGGTCATTGTGGGGTAGGTAATTTGTTTACCGGGGAGGGCAGGAGCCATTTTTCATGTTGATAATCTTAACATGTCATAGGCCTCTTAAAATACTGTAAATAGCAGGTGGATGCAGGCAGAAATTTAACTGTGCTGAGCTTACACTCTGCAGCTGGAGAGAGTGTATTTGGGGAAAGGAAGGTGGCTCCAAGCCATCTTTTCTCTCAATCTTTGATGAGCCTGGAGCCCAGATGGCTCCTGGTGTAATTTAAAGCAGGTAAGTTGCAGGATCAGGCATGGCACCTATGCAGGGGGTGGTGTTGAGATAGCATAGCTGATTCAGTGCTACCCATAGGTTTCCTCCATTGGGGAATCTTAGCTGCCTCTTTCTGGCCTCAGCAGTGCACGGCAGATTGGGTCAGAGTTGAAAATCTGGCCTGAAGGGTTCTGTAGTGCCTATCTCTCTGGAACCAGCCAGGCCGTGTTATAACATCAGAGGTATGGGAAGGACTCTTTAAACCATGTTCTTCAAAGATCTAACAAACACTAAACCAGCCAGACCCCTCAACCAGCAGAGCGTTCATCCTTTGGAACTGGTGGCAGACAGTTCAAGACCTCAAGACCCCAGCCTGCCTCAAACCATCCCCTACCTCAGGTAACGGGGGACAGGGAGTCAACTGCAGTATTTTATAATGTAAAAATTAATTGGATGCTTGCAGGGCCACAAGCAAACTTGCCAGGTTTTACGGATTTCTTAAAGATGGTTCTGCTGTGACTATACATTGTTCAGGGTGCTCCAACCCAGGATGTGTGCACACCTGGGCGTGCTCAGCTGGAGAATGCAGAGCAGTGTGCATAGACTTGCACCTGCATAGAGCAGCACCGCACATCTCCAAAAGGGAGCACAGACGGAGACACGGACCTGCTGCCACTCCATTTTTCTCCACCACCTGTGCCTCAAGACAGAGGGATTGTGCAGCCGCTGAGTCTCAGCATCTCGCCTTTCCTAACAAAGCAATTTATTCACAATTTTTCCTTTATTTTCTTCAGTTATTTCCTTTCTTGGTTTTAACACAACTGGGTTTAGAGGCAAGGTTATCCCTCCTCCCACTTTGTTCTTTCAGCCCTACCTCTTTGGGCCAAAGAGCTTGGGGGTTTAAGCCCTGCTGGACCTGCTGCAGATCTTTTTACCCTGCGTGACAGATGTCAGCTGCCTTGGAGACACCCGCATCCAATTGAAGCGTAAGGTCTGTATAGGGGTTAAAGGCAGGACCCAGAAAGAAAGAGCTATTGGACTGAAATTCCTTCTGATGGAAAGCTCACTAAGCCCCGCAAGACCCACCTTCCCCAAACAACTTCCCAGGGTCCCCAGTGGCTGTTGCTATTCCTGCAGCATCTTCAGAGGCTAGGACTGCTAAGAAGCAGTCTCTTTAATCTACCCCGAAAACAAGGAGAGCTTTCATCTCCTCAGGCAGTGTTTTAAACCCTGGGTCGGGATCCAGTACTGGGTCACAGCACCCTCTGCTGCCGCCACTGAAAGACTGGACTACATTCTCAAAGATGTAATTGTTGGGTTGATTTTTTTTCAACTGGGTCCTGAGGAAAAACAGTTTGAAAACCACTACCCTAAGGGGTACAGCTGAGGCTTTATCTGATGCCAGTAACAGCCATGGGTACCACACAAGCCATAGCATGTGAGGAAGTCTTCTAATAGATAGCACAGGGAGCCATCTACCTCTATGCCAATAGGCACCCCTCAGCAGCGAGATGCTCACAGCCTTTCTACTCCCCCTCAATTACCATTGCCATCCCTGCACCACAGCTTTGAGGTTAAAAAAAGATTCCTCTACAAGATTCTCCAGTACCACACAAACCATCTCAGAACTGGCCCCAGCACCAAACCCTCACTGGATTCCTGGTACCAATCCAGACTTCTGGATACTAAGGCCTTCAGCACCTTCTAGATGTCTCTCCTCAGAGGACCTTTTCCTACTGGAGGAACCAGAATCTCCCCTCTTATGGACCTCTCTGAAAACCCCACCCCAATAACACTCAGGCACTTGCCCTGCTGTCCTCCCCGACTGAACACTAGTCAGACCTCCAGCTGCCTGGTACCAGTGCTTATGCCTAATGCTTCCCTTTCCTGATTAGGGGATGATACTTCTTCACACTATGTTGTCTTTTTCATCTCCATACCATCATAGCCTGCTGAGACACTATTCTGAAGGGCATCCTCTGGACCTACATTGTCTACAGGCATTAGGAGTATCCTTTGGGCCCTTCCTTTTTCTGCGCCCTCGTGGACTAACTGGAATCACAGGAGTCACCTTGGTGAGCAATTTTACAGGGCACTAGCCAGCAAGAGACCCCACTACCCACCAGCACTACATCACTCAGGCACTGACCGGCCAACTTTCAGTGTTGTATGATTGCCCTTTGCTATCTTATGCTCCTTTGGCACTAGGCAGCACTGAAGAACAGCAGGACCCACAGATGGAGGGAAACCCACCCCCAAGAGTGAAGTCCTTCCCCCTCCCTCCAGCCTTATGCCAATGACTTTTGAGCCATCTACAACCTCATGAAATGCCTAACAGAATTGCTTCAGATCCCATTAGAAGACATTCAGGAGATTCAACAGTTCTTGGCAGACAGTCTAAATATTACCCCTTAGGTTAGGGTAAAAATGGGCTTGGCAATCGATGAGGCCCTGTTGTTGCTGCTTGCATGACCTGACAAATACCTGCCAGCCACTTTTCCGCCCACCCGTAAGTGGACAGAGAAGAAGGACTATGTTTCGGCCAAACAACTGGAGCATTTCTTTTCCTACCTCACTCCCAGTTACCTCGTGGTAGGACTGGCTAATGAAAGAAATTGACAAACCCACTCTAGCCCCTCTCCTTTCACAAAGTCCAATCATTTAGCTGTCCTGGGTAGAAAAGCCACTCCTCTGCCGCTCTCTAGTGTTGGGTGGAAAACTACCAAGTCCTGCTGGCACAATATGATTTTAACCTGTATTCCAATTTCATGCATTTCACTGAATATCTGCAGCAGGACCAGAGAGAACAATCTCAAGCCTTCATTTTGGAGGTCCAATTGATAGCTAAAATCTCCCTCCTAGATCCCCTGTATGCTGCAGACATGGAGTCCAGATCCTTAGCCATAACTGGGGTTATGCTGAGAGCATCCTGGCTCCAGTCTTCCGGTCAACCAAGAGAAGTGAAGAATACTGCTGAAGATCTTCCCTTTGGAGGGCCCAGGATCTTCAGTGTTAATAAAGACGCCTCCCTCTAATATCCTGAAGGATTCTAGGGTGACTGTATGCTATCTGGAAATTTCCTTCCTGAAACAAGACAATTTAGTAGATTGCAAATGTCACAACTCCCTCAACTAGTGGTTCTCAGCCTATTTACCACTGTGCGCTGTATATATAGCTCTCTGTGGCTATGTCTACACTTGTTAATTTAGGTTGACTTTAGCTAAGTCGACTTTGTTAAGTCGACTTAGCATGTCCAAACCTAAATTTTAAGTCAACTTAAGGGGGAACTTACAAAGTCGACCTAGAGCGTCCACACTGGACGCCTAGGTCGACTTCTAGGGCTAGGTGGACCTGGGAGAGGTCTACGGGGGTGGGGGGGGGGGCACCTCCTGCCAAGTGCCGGGGGCCCGGCGGGGGCCTCCGCCTTTGCCCCATTGTATCTGTGCCGATTGGGCTGCAAACTGCAGGTTGAGAACCGCTGCCCTAGACTATTTTGGTATGATCTGCAGCAGACTTTCCCAGGGGGAGAACTAACCTGCTAAAACAGGGACCACCCCCTTAGCGTATCAGAGCCTGGGCTCTATCCTGAACCTAAACAGCTACCTTTTAGCCCCAGAGCCCGTGGCCTTGCCATGTTCTTTTATTGCTGTGTAAATATACCATAAATGTCAGAAGCGTTTTTTTACCCTCTACCTTTACAGGACTACGTCCTTCTGGTCCTCATCTAGATTATCTGAATAATTGGTAGGGAGAATGGAAAGACAACTTATTTCCACTTAAAGACTGTCCAGGTGGGATTTTTGTTGCATTTTAAACAGTTATGAATCCACTGAGATAAAGCTCCCTCACAGAGTGACAGCACACTCCAGTAGAACTCAGTCCATGTCTATAGGTTCACAGGACGAAAGGCCCATCACAGGAATTTGTAGGAAGACAACCCTTTGTCAAGCACTACACCATCTTCCCTGCTTGCAGGGATGGTGATACCTTTGAAGATTCTGGCCTCTGAGCCACCTCGGACTTGCCTTCTCAGCACCCACCTCCTTGCTGACGTACTGCTTGAGAGTTTTCTGTGGTGGCTCAACCAGAGATACATATAAGTGAAGGAGAAGTTCAGTTCTTCATGGTGCGCTGTCCCAATATCCCACCTGATGACTGTGCTTTGCAGTCGAGAAGGAGGTGAGGGGCAGGAAGTCCCTGCCACCTTAATGTCCTCATTGAGAGGCATGATGTGCTGTCTGTGCTGCCAGGAGGCTGTAGATGCTGCTTTATACTCTCCAGTCGAGAGCACATGGGCACTCATCTCCTATGGTGGCTCACCCATCGGCATCTCTAAGCGCTCAAGTTAGTGTAAAGTAAGTAACCTTTCCTGCACATAGCACTCAGGACCTCTATTGCCTCCTCTGATATTCCACATGCCAATTAGAGGGCCAAGAGTGAGTCCTGCTGTAGCTCAGGGTGCGAGCCTGTCATTGCCCTGCCGCATGTAGGGACAGAGGCAGACCCAAACCATTTAGGTCTTTTTGGTCAAAAGCACGATCTTAACTATTACATGGAAGTCATCTGGCAAGCAATGCAGATGAAGTATGCTTCCTGTGGACAATATGACTTAATAAGCAACATATTGGCTTCTGTACTAATTGACCTTCTCAAAGGGCTTTATCATATACCCTCATCTAGACTGCATTACTTGCACCCTAACCTTCAGGTGCCAGAGGCACATGCCTTGAGTGTAGCACTAAACCCACCTGTTCCTCATCTCAGCTCCAGACAGGAGAACTGGAAATGCCTCGGTTGTCATTGCACTGCCCAAGCACAACCCTGCCGGTGATCAGGATGATGACTATGGACGGCTGCGGGGGGAGGGAGACGCAAAAGTTCTCAGACACCAAAGTTTACTGTTTTGTTGCAAAACATAGTGGCCAAGTTTCTAAGGTAGGTCTTCCCTGATGGGGAGAGCATAGCACATACAATTGGAACAGCAGCCACGTTGCACCAGTTGAGTTTGCGTGGCCAGGTGGTATGTGGGAGAGCTAAATGTTTCCATTTACCACAGTGTAAACTGAAATTAAAATGTCCTCTTAGGTTTTTTTTTTTTTCCACAGCCAGAATCATTAACTTTGTGTAGTTAAAGACTAGAGGGATAGAGAGAAGGGGCTATTTTTGTTTATGGCCACTGGCAAAATGTCCACCATTAACTAATTAATGTTCAGAGAGCACATTGCATATATAGTGCCTTTTATCAAAGGAGCTCAAAGTATTACATTATATTAGCTGCAGGGCCCCAGGCCTCTGCTTGAAGAGTACTAATGGGAGTGTGGGGCTTTTTTTAGTTGTATGCTCCAAAAAAAATGGGAAAAGGGGAACACTACACCCACCTCTTCCCATGAAAAAGCTCAAACACCAATGCAAACAAATTAGCCACTGGCTTGTGGCTGAACATTGATAATAGCACCTGCAGCCAAGTTTAAGCTGAACTTTTCCATTCGCTGAGCTAGGAAGCATCACATTCATGTGGTCCAGGAAGTTGTCATTTTTGCAACCTGTACTGTGTGACATGGTGCTAATTACTGCAGGGCCAGAAATACAGGATACTAACAGGCAAGAAAATAGGTTAGAGATGAAAGTGGCCCAGGCTATAAGGAGCAGAGCACTCAGCTCATGTCTTGCCCCATGGCGGGAGGAGGGGGGGGGCAGGTTCCTGTCCTATTTTGTGCTACACCTAGCTGCTAGTGTTGGAAGGAAGCAAAGGCTTCATGGTGGGATTAGAAGCAGAGCGCTCAAGTGGGGCGCGAGCCATCCCAAAGCTAGTCTATCTCCAGTTGCTGGAGGCAGTTGCTATGTCTGGCCTATACTGGCGTGAACGGCAGAGCACACCCAAACCAGCTGTGGTGATTCTTCCATGTGCCAAAGCCAAAAAAGTTGGGTGTGGGCTCAGCTGCTGCTGCAAACAATCACTTAACAATAGCTTGTTGGCAGCGATGGCCAGGCTCACAGGAGAAAAACTATGTGGGCACCGATGCTACAGCTGCATACCTGGAGAGCAGACATGCTGCGACATGCAGGAACGTGCCATAGGGGAAGCAGAGTTTTGGGGAGAAGACACTTGAAAGGGCTATTCTGGCCCCCATGTGCCCATATTACAGCTGGAAGACAGCCATTCTTTCCCCCTAGTGGACTCTAAGGACTGCTGGGAAGAAGTGTGCCAATGAGTAGCAAATGCACTGGAAAGTCAGCTGCTTACAATCTGACAGTTGCGCTTTGGGCTTCTTTTTTTGGGAGAGTAAAGCAGCCCCCCAAAAGAATGAAAAGACTCGTGGAGTTGTGGCTGAGCCCAGGGGGGCGGGGTGGCCTCCTGTGGCTGTGGGTGTGGTTGACATGACACTACACCCACCAACTCAATACACATGTGGCACGATTTCCCCCTACGCCCAAATTCCCCTGGCCCGCTAGCACCTGAGTTGAGTGGCCCCACAGGACAATTAATGTAGTAAGAAAAAAAGAAAGAAATAGGGGCAGTGGGATGAGGGGCAGAGACCAACCCCTCACCACAGCCCACCCTAACCTCCCATGCTCTTAACTTTGTTGGCTTGCTGGCTTGGGGAGGGGGCAGGGTTTGCTTGTTTTGAAAGGCAGGGCAGCTGCCCTATGCTGTGGCACCTGACACCCTCAAGTACAGAACTGACCACATCTGAATGCCATTATAAGCAAGGGCATGTGATTTGCTGTCCTTGTCTTGTGGTGAGGCAGCGTGATCAGTGAGTTGATGGCATCTGCAGCCTCCACTTGTCTGGGTCAGTCACTGGTCTCTAAAAGCAGCCTGGGTGCTCGTTCAACCTCCGCTCACTCAGCCATCTTGCTGGCGTGCTCAGGAGACCATTCACTTATCACTGACAGCACAAGCGTGCAGCTTTCAGTAGCCCAGCTACGCTTTTCCAAGGGGCAAAGCCATTGGCTTAGTTAAACATGGCAGTTGGCAAGGAGCTCAGGAGGCGGGGTAAGCTGCTTCCTGCACCATGCACTTATAACTGCAGAAATGCTCAAGTAGTGACAAACCTATTGCAGAACTGGCCAGCTGTGAGGCAGGTGCTACAACCCCAGATATAGGCTGGGTCTTGTACAAGAGTGGGGCATGCTTGGTTCCTTGCGTTGCATGCATTGCGCTCCCAAGGAAGACTGCTACCAGTCTGTTGCTCAATCAAAGCTGTGATCATCAGCCTTGTTGCGTTGGCACAGCAGGGAAGCTCCCCATGGTGCTTCCTGGCCACGGGTGCTGCGGGACACGGCTGCGCTGTGGCACTGATTCATTAGTTATTGCCCCAGCCAGAGTGTGGCACCCAGCTGTCTCTTTAATCCACTATACAGCATGCAGGCCCTGCCGGCTAGTTGGCAGGAGACAGCATAGAGCCCGCTACGGGGTGGGTGCAGAGCTGGTTTTAATCCCTGGCGGTGGCACAGCCACTCTCTGTGTGACTTTGGGTGAGTGATTTAATCTCACGGCGAACCTGGAGAATGAGTAATGTGCGTCTCATCCCTCTCTGGTAGGGACGGTGTGAGAACAAAGATGGAGGAGTAGGACCCAAAGGGGGCACTTGGGTGGGGGTGTGGCACTGCCTGGCACCAGTGTCCAGGGAGGAGCTACTAGCTGAGGACTCGGGTTGCATGAATTGTTGGCCTTCTTAGGCAATGCGGTGTCACCGCATCCCTTCAGCTACCTGAGTGCCACAGGGATGTTACTCGAGTGCCACTAACTCCTTTCGTGCATGTGTGTTTGCCGGTGAGCCAGGCCCCCGCTGCACACCCCCCGGAGACAGAAGCAGGCATGTTTATGAGCTACTACTGCTGCTGGCTGTGGGTGTATGTAATGACTTAGCTGCCCTCTTTGATGTAACCAATTTCCATGCAGGTCAGGCTGCCATTTGGTTTAATGCTTGCTTGCTGAGGCCAGGAGCCTCCCACCCCCCTTTGTTATACTGAGGGAGGAGATATTTACTGCCCCTGACACCCTGTGTTAGCCACTGGCATCAGCGGAGAGGCAGGAGTGGTGAACACAAGTGTCCTGTAGTCATTATTTGTGTGTTCACAGAGCCAAGGCAACCAGTGCATGTACCAACATCTCCCTCCCGCCCCCACAGGGAGGTGCTGTACAAACACAAACCAGTCGCTGCCCCCTGCAGGCCTTCCAGCCAAATAGAAGGCAGCCACCGGCTGCAGGCAGACGAGGGGGAGTACCAGCAAGGGGACCTGGGGCATCTGCAAAGTAGCAGATGACATCTGCCTCAGGTAGACTTGAGGGGGACGTATTGGGTGTGCCGGCTCTGCACTAAAGTGCCCACAGCAGTGAGTCTAGGCACTGGGGCAACTGGGGGGTTTGTAAGGCTCCGGATTCCCCCCCCTCCGTCCCCGCTGCCAGCAGAGTGGCGTAAACGTAGAAGTCCAAGAACAGCTGTTGGTACTTATCTTCCTCTTACCCTAACACAGGGCCTATGCCTATTCCTTCCCCACGAGGGGGCTGGCCCTATGCACCCCTCTTCTCCCACACTGCATTATTAACACTGTAGGCCTCAGTGCAGGGAGGGGGGAGCAGCAGCTCGTTAACTTCCTCTTTGCAGTGAATTTAGAGCGCTAGCGAACCTGCTGCCGTGTTTGCATACGTTGCCTACTGACGCCCTTGCAGGTGAATGGGGAAACTGAGGGAAGCTCTACATGTGGCAAGTAATTGGCCCACCGCTGTACAATTCAGGGTTGCGCCGTTGGTGACATATTGCAACTGCGATAACTGCAGGCAGATGAAGGGGCGTGCGACGCAACTCAGCGGCGTTCCACACTGCCTGCTTACCAAAGACCGTGAGTCTTGGCTCGCCAAGGTGAAACAGCAGGGACTCGAGACTTTGTTATGGAGTTGCTTAGTGGTGTATAGAGCTCCTTTTGAAGGCCTCACCCTTGCAGAACCGGGATTATTTTTTAAAGCCCTCTTCTTCAGCCAGGGACAGCTCCCATGCAGCATCTTATATGGTACTGAAGAAAAGGAAGGAGGGAGCAGCAGCAGGGCGCTGTTTCTGCTACCCACTTCCAAATTTCAGTCCCAGGACCTGGGAGAGCCAACTTTATTTCCACCATGCACCAGGATTTAAGAGACATCTTGTACAGCTGGGTTGTCTAACCCGCAGCCTGAGAGCCAGTATCCCCACCCTCCAGGCTACTATGCGGCCAGCCAAATACAACAGCAGCCCCCTGAAGCTGCAGCTGAAGAGCAGCCCCTCGCCTCCAGCCCAAGGCCAGCCAGAAGCAGCCCAAGTATAGGGGAGGTGGGAGATCAGCCACTTCTAGCTGGCAGGGGACACTACTATAGCTGCACTTGTTGCAACTCCTCACCCTTTGGGAGACTATCGTTCCCCCTTCTGCCCACAGCCTCTGCCCCCTCACCTTACAGCCAGCCTCGCAGGAACACAGGCCACTCCTACACCCTCTGCTCCCAGCAGCCAGCCTATGGGAACTGGCGCTCCTCGTGCCCTTCTTCTGTCCCCACCCCTGGAGTTTCCAGACCAGTTCCTTTGGGTATTGGTCCAACAGCCAGTCCAGAGCAGGGAAAGAAAGCCACTGCCCCCACCGGCAGGTGGGACTAGGGTGGGATGCAGATTCCCATCCACTCTGACTGAGCTGCCGGGGAGAATAGCCAAATGGGCAGCGGGCTACTGCGGGAGGACAGAACCACACCCCTGTAAGTGGGGAGAGCACAACGGCTTTGGGAACAGAGGAGACATGTGAATCACATTTCCCATTATGTCTTGCCCTTCCTCCAAAACGCCTCACCCCACCAGCACCCACCAACAGAAATAAATGTTGGCATCTGGATTCTTCCCTCCTCCCCCCCTTGCATCCTGCGCCAGCCAGCCAGGTGCAGCTGCAGCCCTCCGAAACTTGCTCACCAGCCTCCAAATGAGTTTAAAAATGGTAATGTGGCCCCTCCTGTTAAAAGGTAGGACACCCCTCTTTCTACAGGATAGCTGAGCACTCTGACCCCTCACCTTTGGAACAGTCTGATGTAGGCTCCACCCGTCTCTCCTCTTCGCAGGAGCAGCTAGAGCGGGTCACTCGCCCCATCATGCTCACCAGAGTGATAAAGAACCGGTCCCTCCCTCTTACCCCCTTTAGCCCACTGGTTAGAGTATGCACATGGGCGATCTGGCTTCAATCCTCCCTCCCCCCACATGGAGCAGGGACTTAAAACTCAGGTCTCCCCTTTCTTCAATCAATGTCCTTCCCCCTGTGTCACAGGAGAGCCTGGGGCAGAGGTATCTGTTCTGGTGGGGCTGTTACACTACATGGAATATTAACTGAAGCAGGGAGGCTTAAAGCCTGCACTTCAATAGAGGGCCCTAACCATTAGCCCACAGCTCTCCTCTCAGCCCCCTTCATATTTATTTATACACAGTGGAATAATGCAAGGGGGGAGAACATTCGAGTCCCTGCTCTTAATTAGGCAGAGGGGATACGAACTGCCTAAATCACTTCCCCCACCCTCTTTGAGTTGAGTTAGTGGTAGGTGAGCTAAATGGTTTAAAAATCAGCTGCATACAGGGCTGGGTGGAGTACTGTGAAATCAACTTTTGGAGTGGGCGTAACATGAGTTTTAACAGGGGCTGTAGGCGGTCTGATGCCAGAGATGCTTCAACTTTCCCCTGCCTTTCAGTCAGCCCTGAGCGGGGGAAACCCCAGCTGTCTGCTCTTCTCCATGAAGTGGGGAACGTAGCTCATCAGGCAGGACTGTTGCAGGAAGCAGGGCCTGTCCCTCGCTGGAATAGAAGGGAAAGGAGGAAAGAGATCCCAGTACTGATGCGCTGACTGCCACCCCACCCCAGAAACAGCTGTGAACAACACACTGGAGCACCCCTCTGTGCTAGGCTAGGGAAGGGGTAAGAACAGTATGGCCGCCCCTGCCTTGGAAAAGCGGAGTGAAGAAGGGTCAAAGCTGCAGCAGGTCAAGTCTGGGATTAGAGGAAGCACCAAAGTGCAGAGGAGGAGACTGACCCCACACTGGAGTCTTTTTAAAATCTCTTGAATCTTAGGACAGATGATTTGGGGGACAGGAGTAGCAGGGGATGGGTTAGGCTCTTTAACACTGTCACTCAGCATTATTCCTCCATCTGCCTTTCTTTTCAGAAACCAGCATCTTTTCTATCCTTCCACACCTGATAGATAACAGGGCCATCCTTACAAACCAAAAGCACGATAGAGCTGAAGTGTGAACTCCAGTGCCAGTAACCCAGCCTCTGGGATGCAGCCATCAACCAGGAGATCTAATGACTGAAGCCTCTCAAAGCTATAGGTTAGGAACCTGCCAGCCCCAGTGATTCCAGGAGCGGGTGGAGCTAAACGTTCTCCAAATCAGTGGAAACCAGAAAGTGTCATCAACTCTGGCTGATAGTTCCGGCACCATCAGTTTTTGATGCAATACTCTAAGACTGATTCAGCCACTTTCCATCCACGCTAGACCTTAGATGAGAGAAAAGAGGGGAGGGAGGGACTAACAGAGGGGGAGCAGTTGTGTTCAACCTTTTCAGCTGAAGGGCCAAACATTTTTCATAGATGAGATGGATTATATGCTATGGTTGGGGTAGAGGCTGTGTGCCCTGTTTACCCAGTTGCACCACTCAGATGACAAAAAGAAAGGGAAAACTTGCTGCAGGTTCCGAGTGAGCATGCACTTATCTATGCCCAGAGCATTTTCTCTGCCTTGGAAAGAGTTGCAAAACTCAAACCTGGTCTGCAGCTATTCTAGGCTAATTACATCCCACTCCTACTGCGTATCCTAGTTTTATATGAGCCCGATTCTGTTGACTATCTCACGTCAGAACCTTCCAGCAGATCCCACCCATCCCATGGAGAAAGATTAAAAATTCTGATGTAAACTTCAGCCGTTGCTAAAAAAGGTGTCTGACGTGGACGGGTCAAACACTCAATGAAGATTTCTTTCAGAACGATCCTCCCCCATCCCTGCACATCACAATGATACTAGTCACTAAGGTTCAGGGGTCCACAATACTTTCAGATTAGTACATAACTAAGATTCAAAGGAAGCTAAACACTGAGAGACTACAGATCTTTGGCATACACTCCTTCCTCTGCATTAGACAGCCATAGCCACAAAGGGCAGGTCTTCACTGGCAAATTTACTGCCGTCAGCTCCATCTTGCTGATTGACTGAGCGGGCCTCTGAAAACCCTACTCAGTTGATCAGGATGTTGATCCCTGAAGACCACCTCCTCAAGTAGCGTAGCACTGAGTCCATTTTCTGTCAACTCAGTGCACTGAAGTCACTGCAGTGGGTAGGCATCAGGCAGTCAAAGGGAGATATACAAGTTATTGTAAGTAACTTGCATATCTCCCTTTTACAGCCGCCAAAAAGCACCTGCAGTGTAGATCAGGACTCAAGTCACTGATTAAGATTGGCTCAGACAACACTGAGCCATAAAACAAACAAACAAAAAAAAACCCACGATGAGGGAGACTAAGAGCCAATCCTTGAAAAGGGAATAAATCTGTTCACCTGACACTGAAGACAATTCAATGATGTCAAGTGATCCCACGGGACATGGAGGAATACGTGTCACCAAGATGCTGCCCAAGGAGTTTCAGACTTTTGTTACTTCTTCAGCCCTAGTTTAGGGTAGGACAAGGGAGAACAACAACGGATTTTTTTCAAAGCATTAAAGAATCATGGCAATGAGAACTAGACTGGATGGACTCTGAAGTGGACTGAAAGTGAAGTTTTCATGCATTTCTTCCTCTGATGGAGGATAACAACAAGTCTGTTCAATATCTGATGCACAACTTAGTCTGAAAGAATTATAAAAAAAGAGACAGTGGTACCAGAATGCAAGACAACATATAAAAAAAAATCAAAGTGACAGGAAAGACAGCAAAGAGCAGTTCCAGCTAACTATTTTCCTTCCTTAGAATTATGCCTTTGCCCATCCTTTTCTTCATAATTCCAAAACGATCCAATTGTTCCTCAAGGAATCTCTCCTCTCTGCACAATTCAGCATTGTGTAGAAGTAACAACTCAGCTGAACCGGTTTTGTAGTTACCCCCTTCCCCACCAGTCACTAGTCACAAGGTGTCAAAGAATTTAATGTGTTAAACCAGTTTCTCACAGCTTTACAGGAATTCCTTCCCTCTCTCCATCTTCTCCCTATTCTCATTGGCATGATTATTAGTTTCCACACTTGGGAATGGCTATAATTCAGTAACTGCACCAGGAAGGATATTTCTTTGAGACAGGTACTCACTATTTTACACATTATTAGGGTCTAAATTCATCTCTCACTGACACACACGGTATGTATTCATTTATAATACACATAGCCCTTTCCAACTTGTGGGAATACCAGTGTGGAACCCATACAAATAACTTAATAATTAAGACTGTCACACCAAACGACTCAAAATATAACTGACAGATTTTGGAAGTAAGCCAATATGAATCGGCTTTCAGTTACTGAAAAAACAGATGATGTGTCAGATTCACTCCAAAAAGATTTTAAAACAATTGTGTGAGGCAGTGTGCAGGAAGTGTTTAGAGAGATATTCGAAGTGTTTGTAATGCACATCAGTGGAGGTGAAGAATCTAAGTACTGGAAATGTAGGCACTGTATTCTACACATGAATACAATTATACCATAATCCGGACAATGTTTAAGGGGTCTATTCTATGGACATGTAACTCTCTTAAAGATATTGTAACCTGTGCATGTTATAGACCGCTCATGGCAAATACAGGGCTAGTCTTCATGGACGGTGGTAAAATCGCTGCCCTCAGATCAACCTTCCCAATCAACTGATCAAATCTATGAAGACCCGCTTAGTCCATCAGGAAGTTGACCCCTGAAGACCAGCCTGGTAAGTAGCATAGTGCTGAGTTGGAGGGAGGACTCACCTTCAACTCACCATGGTACTTGCTAGGCATAGGGAAGTTGGAGGTAGAGATACAGGTTACTTTAGGTAACTTGCATATCTCCCTCCGACTGCTGCCGAAAACAGTGGACAGTGTAGACCTGCTCACAGTCTTGTACATTCCCAGTGTGAGACAGTAAACTGGTCATTCACAGTAAGTGTCAACATCCTTTCTAAAAAATAAACTGCCAAAGATTAGAGAAAACTGCCCTGAGTTAAAATTCCAAGAAATGGTTGAAATAAATCTCTTTACCTTGTCTTATCTCGCTGCCCCAAACAGCATGTACTGGAGTCCTTTAAGGCCTGATCCAAAACTTACTGAACACAATGGAAAGATGCCCATTTGCTCCAATGGGCTTTTTACTGGGGTCTTCAACTCCCATGTGCATCTATTTTATGAAGGACATACCACGAAGAACTGAAGCATAATAAATTACTGCCTGTTTGGATTACAAAACAGCTTTTGCTCTTGCTTAAACAATATATGAATCTAGCACGGCTAAGCTGAAGGCCCACAAATATTTTAAATTTCAACTATAATTTTAGGAGAATATTTCTATTAAGGAGTTCCTTGCTGATTTTGTTCCTAATTTTTGTTTAAATACAGACTTCAATAGGCATGTGTTTAATTAATCAAAATATTTAAAACAAAGCAACCCAGAGCTTCCTGTACCTATAACTATGGTGCTGATTCTTAACAGATATAACTGCATCTCTTCTTATTACTGAATCAATCAATTTTGAAAAACACCAAGGATTGCATAGTTCCTAGCATGAGATATAGTAAAGTAATCCACGATTATTTTTAATAAAATAATTCCTTTAATGCCGTATTTAAAATAATTTTAAACATCTGGTCAATAAGATACACAAATATGGAAAAATGCTGCACTTTACATAGAAAGTAAAGCTGAGCATTTAATTATACAAAACAATTTTCTCTGATGCCATCAATATCTTGCAAACTATAGTTTCATAGTCAAAGTACTGCTTTTTATATATTATATGTACACAGATTTACAGCATTCATTTACTAGCTTTGTTCACTGTTGTCCCGACAGAAAAACAGGACTCATTTGAAACAGACTAGTTAGTTAGGGTCTGCAGTGGTCCTTGTGATGGAGGATGTTGTTAAGTCTAATTTTTTTTTTTTTTTTACTTTAGCATGCCAAATAACTATAGAAAGGATTTTCCTTAAAGTAATTCCAGCAGGAAAACATTAAATGCACAGTTCCTGTTTCCTGACTAGTTGCATCAGACAACCATACTTTACCGTGCTGCATCATGGGGCATGCGATGCACTGGGAAGAAGGGGTTTTCCTTGCTCCAGCAAGACAGCTTTCAGCAGAAAAGCCAAATCTTCAAATGCAGAAAAGAAACTCTATTCCAACAGTATTGAGAAACCAGAGTCACCTTCACGAAGTAGAAATTCTGCAAGCAGCTAAACCATTGAGTTTACATTTTTGAGACAATCCCCAATCACTAATTAAGATATTCTGCACATCTATGCTGTAGCACCAGCATCAGAGCAGTTAAATGTACATTCTCAATAAAGTAGTAAATGCTGTGCAGCACCCTGCACATACTCTCCTCTCCCTGAAAAAAGGGGATAGAGGTTTGGAAAGTTTAACGTTTTAAATAGCCTTTCTGCAGAAAGCCAATGCAGGCTGGTTTTGATTCTATTCAATTCTTTGTTCAAGGTTTAGTTGAATTTACTGCTAGTTTAGATGAGTAGCAAAGGAAAATATACAAAAGCAAGGTTTTCATTCCTTTTAAGCTCCTTTTCTCATCATTCTCGTATTTTAGCAGCTCCAGGTTTCCTCAACCCTGAAACTCATCCTATCCAAACCATAGGATGTGAAGCTTATCACAGGACCCTGTGCATTTATACTCACTTCCCTCTCGGTTAAGTCTTCCTTTGGAAGCAATAAGAAAAAGTGATCATATTCCACATCCCTCTGCTTGCTACCTTGCTCCAGGCAAACTAGCTTTTAAAAATAGTTACAGCAACTAATTCCAAAACCAGGAAATGTAAAGAGATACTGAGTCAGGCAGGCAATACACTATTATATTGATAGGTTGCTGGCTCATGATTAAATACATTCATCAGGCTATGTAGTGCCTTGACATTTGTTTTCCTAAATAAGGTTGGGTTAGAGGAAGGCACTACACACAGAACAGATCTCGTAGACTTTGGTGTACTAAAGCAAATGACATAGATAATTTGGTGCACGTCTTATGTCTTCAGTCTGCAAGAGTTAAATATATGCAGGTGGGTTGAGCACATGTGCGCGCAGTGTCTTCACTGTTTTACAGACTGGTTTAACCTGAATGTGATTTATTTTTTAAAAACCCTTCAGGTGCCAAGTTAGGTATTTAATAAAAATTTGTATCTGTAAACAAAAGTTATCCTTATAACGGATTATCTTCCAGAAATTGGAATTTCAGGACAGTGCAACAATGCTTTGGTGTTTTCTTTGGCGGTAAACAGCAAAAAATGAAATGCAAGATTTGACTCATCACTTCAGAAGAGCCTGGTACAAGGCTAGAGAATGCTTCATCTCCCTCTCCTGTTCCATGCAGAATATCAAGTCCCTGAGACAGACACGTGTTATTCTTGGACGAAACAACTGTTTTGTAAGATTAAAACCAGATGATCCAGAAGCAACTCCACTGTCATTCAAACCCTAAATGGGGGGTGCAGGGGAAGAGAGGAGGAAGAGAGAAAATTTAATTATTCTTCAAAATTCCATTGTCAATTTATTCTGAATGGGCTAGGACTACTAAAGACATGTAAGGCAGGCAATATAGTCTAGCATGGGTATGTTCAGCTTTATGTACGTTTTTTGTAAGAGATAAACCTGCAATTCATAAATCTCATGTCTACATTACCTATTACTTAATTTATCTTTTGCAACATAATTATTGTCTGTTTTAACAAGTGGAAGAAAATAGACCCACTAATCACTACGATGAATAACTGCATTTTCACTACAGATACAGATCGGTGAGTGCATGTACAGACAAAAGCTAATAGCGAAGATGCGAAGATAAACTGTCACTTTATTACACAATAGCAGTGTGGAGGCAAACTGAATTTTTGGTTTGTGAGAATGACATTTTAAAATTTGGTTTTAGCCTAATCAGGACCAAAACTACATTTAACGTTTGCTATAAGTCAGAGATTCCAAAAATTGTGTTTTGGACAGACAGAAAGTCAGATGGTGTTTCCAAAACCCCAAAAATAATTTCACTCAAGAGCTGGCCGGGAACATTAACATGTTCGTCAGTTTCTCTGCTGACCCCCACTGAAGAGCAGCTGCTAGTTGAATCTGTCAGCCAGGCTGAGCTGCCCCAGACCTGGGAAGCCCAGACTTCCTAGAGCCCTGACTGGTGGGGTGCTGTTAGAAAAGAAATTTTCTGTGATCCAACAAAGTTCCATTAAATCCAAATCAAGTTTGCAAAGTATTTTGGTTAAAGGAATTAACGTTTTCTGTTGTCAGAAAATTTCTCAACTGCTGTAGAAAGGAGGAATGGTATGTGTGGTAGAGAATACCATAGGGATATACTATTTTGGGTAAAGACCACAGTTAAGTCCTTACTCCTACCCAGAACCACTCTTGTATTTCAGAGATCGGGCACCTCACAAAGAAAGCTGTCTGAAAAAGTACTCAAGTATTAACGTGGTAAACACAGCAAAGAGGAACTGGAACAAGCCAACCATTCACCCATGTACAGTAATTGGTCTATAAGTGTTTAAAAATAAGCCAGGAGGTCTTCTCATTCAAGGCAAAAAAATGGAGTATCTAAATGCTGGTAAGGTTTGCCTTGAACATGCAGTCTATCTTCCATCAGCAGGTTTTTATGGATATGAAAATCCAATTAATGGGGAAATGGTGATTCGCTATCATGTTCAGGATGTCAGCAGGAGCACATATCCACAGCCAACCACTCCCTCCCCCCATTTCAAAATGCACAGAGGTAAATTAATAGAAAAAGGAAGATTACTATGAGCTGCACAATTGACTGGCTACTTCTCTTGAAGCCAGTCTCTTATCACTACTGCAGGCTTCTTCGTAATGAATGCAATTTGTACAAATATAAGTGCTCAGGCTAACTTCGGCTGCCCACCAGCATCAATTCCACTTCGAGATGGTGTTACTTGGATACACTCTTAGCAGTGCCCGTGAAACCTCAGCAAAATGGCTTTATCACCTTGGTTTAAAAAATTCTGATTAAAAACATATATTATAAACAAAATCCAGTTAAAGACAGTCCACAGCAATGAATTTAATATTTATGTCATGAGAAATGACTTTACATTAAAGAGCATTTAAATTTATAAACTAAGGTACATTAAAAGGCACTTTCAGCGATTAGGCAAAGTTTTGCAGAAAATGAAGCAGTATTTCTTACTAGCAGCATGCATTGCATTAAGCATAGTGTCATTTGTTTTACAGTCATTCCTATTAAAAATGCCATCATTTGAAACTTGCAGTTTGTTAAATGGCTTAGAACAAATGTGCGTGTGGGGAAGACTGCTGGCCACACAGGGGCATGAGGCTGTCCTGGTAAGACACAGAAGGGTCACAGTTCAAGTTTGTCATGTGACAACCCTGAAGGATCCAGGGAAAGAGAGCTCTGCAGTGCAGCTGCCAGCACAGGGTTGAAAAGGAGGTCAATCCAACAGGATGCAGCCGAAGGCTCCAGGCAATGTTATAAATGAAACAAACCCCCAGGGATTTTCAGTAACCCAACAGCAATGTCCTTTATAATTCAAAGAACTTTGTGGAGGTGAAAACATTCCATCTTACCTTTAAAAAACAAACAGAATTATCTCAATCTGATTCAGTTCCTTGGAAAAAAAATAGGGCACACATCTTAAATCCCCAATCTTGGATTGGGAGCTGTCAATATTGCAAGATGTTATAACAAAGCAGGGGAGCCAACCCGCCTGGGTTAAGGAGTATTGTTTTTATCTTTTTTGAAGAGAGTTATAAATTCAGTTTATTCTTAAAGTCCTTGGAAATCATGCCTAGCCCACCTTGCAAACTGTAAATTGCATTAGAAAAGAGCATAATCGGAGACAAAAAGACTTATGTTAGATACGTTAATGTTAATATTAGATAGTAAATTCAAACTTGCTAAAGACAACTGTCATCCATTATATAAATCTTTATCAATAAGGTATTTGAGTACCAAATGTTGACGGCCTTTCAATTGGCTGCCAAACATACCCAAATCAACAGACACTAAGGCTCTCCAAATTCATCTCCTGGGAATTTAAAGGCCACTGCATGTTTATTTGACACAAAACAGTTCAAGGCCCAGATTTTTCAAGGTAATTAGGTGATGCTTCATTGCATCAGCATTGCAACACCTCAATGATTTAGGAATCTAAATTTCATTTTCAAAGAAGATTTAGGCACAATCTAAATCCTGTTGATTGCCAATGGGATTTTCTCTTCAGAACATAAATTCCTTTAAAAATAAGGGCCCGAGTCATATTTACTTGTACAGTGCTTTAACAGGCAATCTGGGTCAGACTACTCACAGATCTGAAGAGCTAATTGTTGGCACTGCAAAAGGAATGAATCTGGTTGGAATGACACCTAACACTGGGTTGCTTTGAGCCTACAGCATCCAGACCCCTCCTTTAAAGTACAAGCTAATAGCAGAAGATGCACTAGCAGAACTCCACGTGTGTATCATTCAGTTCCCTCTTAGTTTGACCTTCCTCACCTGCAGCAACTTTGTGTCCTTTCATATTTTGTTTTAAACTGGGGAACAAGCAAGGGGCGGAATAGAAGTGTTTGTACTGACACTTTTTACCTCTGAGGTATTGCTTTAAAAGCAAAAGAGCTTTCTGAGGTACCAAAAATACAAACCGGTGCTCTGTGCTTACAAGTTCATGCTCACATTGTGCACCAAGAGTAGCTAATTGCATCAATTAGATCTGCATCTAAATCTAAATCTGCATCTGCCAAGAACAAAAGAAAACTGGTACAATTCACTGCTAATGACAAAGACCTAGAGTCAAGAGGACCAGGATTTTTGACACTCATGGCCAGACACGCATTTGCTTCAACCCTTTGCCGTCAGACAGACAGACACCTTCAGGATCTCTATCAAGCATTCTTAAAACTACAATACCCACCACGGAAGTGAAGAAGCAGACTGACAGAGCCAGATGGGTACCCAGAAGTCATCTACTACAGGAGAAGACCAAGAAAGACAACAACAGAACGCCACTGGTCATCATCTACAACCGCCAAGTCAGATCTCAACAGCACATCATCAAAGATCTACAGCCAATTCTACACGATGATTCCTCACTCTCTCCAACCTTGGGAAACAGACCTCTCCTTGCTTACACACAACCCCCCAATCTTAAACAGATTCTCACCAGCAACTACAGACCAAACAACAAACATTAAAACAGGAACATATCCCTACAACAAACCACGTTGCCAACTTTGCCCTCATATCTACAGGGGAGGGGAGCACTATGCCCGGCCCCTGGGCTCCCCTCCCACCCTGCCGCCTTCAGCTTGCTGCCGAAGGCAGTGGGGAGCAGAAGAAAACACGGCCGTGGGGGGCCGCAGTGCACGCGGGCCCCGCACTGCCCCGCTGGGAGCGGGACAGCGTGGGGCCCACTTAACCGCGGGGCCTGGGGCGATCGCCCCGCTCGCCCCCCTAGGGACAGCCCTGCTAAAGACACCCTCATAGGACCAAATTAAGCCAGTTACTCCATCAAGGGCTCATTCACCTACTAGTCCACCAATGTGATTTATGCCATTATGTGCCGTAAATGCCCCTCTGCCTTATATATTGGACAAACAGGACAGTCTCTACACAAAAGAATAAATGGACACAAATCTGACTTCAGAAATCACAACATTCAAAAACCAATAGGGGAACACTTCAACCTCCCTGCTCACTCCATTGATGACTAGTTCACAGTGGTGCTCAAACAAATGAATAACAAATCGCAGCTTCAAAGAGAAACTGCAGAATTGGAACTTATATATAAATTCGACTCTGTTGCCTCAGGGTTAAACAGGGACTACTGATTACAACAGGTGATTTGACTTCACCTTCCTCTATATGCTGCTCCCCAGTGTTTGAATCCCAACACCTATTCTGATTTGCTGTTACAGCCTTACCTTATTCTGTGTCATATTTCCCTGCACTTAATTTTCTCCCATTCTGTAAATTCCTCATCTTCAAAGCATCTGATGAATTGGGATTTTCTCCTACGAAAGCTCATGCGATAAATACATTTGTTAGTCTTTAAAAGTGCCACAGAACATTTTGTTTGTTTTTAGGACCTTAGCTAACAGGGCTACCCCCTTAGGAATTAGACACATAGGTGACACTTTAGGGAGAGTGCTCTTTGCTATATAATTGCCAGATTCCTCTACTTCTGCTCTGCGAGGAAGAAGATAAAATACGTCTTGTCAGAATTGGTGCTAGCCCTATTGGGGTCGTAGGTGACTTTCCTTTCTGGTTTTCCCTTTCACAACCCTAGATCCCTGCGCACCCCACTCCCTCCCTTGTCTGCTTTGCTGATCCTACCTTAAACAGGCAAGACATCAACCCCCACGGGCACCAACCTGAACGCTGTCTTGAGTCCGCATTACTGTTTAAGAACCAACAGGAAGGAAGGTGTCCTCTTCCTTCTCATTCTCTCTCACTTATTCTAAAAATAGTATGTATGCCATACAAAAATACTTAATAGGCATTTTCCCCTCTTTTTTTTTTTTTTTTTTTTGCAATAGAGCAATTTAAAAGAACCTTTTAAATCCCTTTCTACAGGAAATTCCCACCTATTATCTGTATTACAGTAACATAGATGTCCAAACTAAGCTCAAGGCCCCATTCCATTAGGCACTGCCTTCCTTCCCCCCGTTTGGGGTAAGGCCTAAAGGCAACAACCAGATAGGAGAGGAAGCAGAGGTACAGAAAAGTGAAGTAACTGCCCGAAGTCAAAGCAGGTCAGTGGCAGGAACAGGAATAGAATACAGGATTTCTGACTCTCAGTCAAATGCCCTCAACAGTGAACCATGCCTCTTCTCTTTCCTGGGAAAACGTTTTAGACGATATGCCAAGAACTGTATCAATGTGAATCAAAAACAGCTCAGCAGTTCCCACAAAGAGGACTAAATTCTCCTGGACTGTGGGAAATAAATGCCTAAAACCTCTTCTGAAGACTCAATGCAAATGTGATTTCATGCAAAACAGAACAGAGTTATATGCAACAACTGTGTCTGGGCAATTTTTTGAACAATTATGGCTTCAGCTAAATCTCTTGGCAATTTCTGTCAATACTCAATGTAGTAAAAAGTGGGGCTGCTTAAAGCGAATGAGAATCACTGGTAAGGCCAGCGGAATAACTGCCTTTCCCTCCCACTTGAAGTATTTGAATTTTTACCAGTGCAAAGCACAAATGAAGATGCTGATCTTGTGAAAGATATAATCTCAAGGGAAGAGAGGTTCGAGCAGAACAAGGATGCATCAGGCAGTTTGAACAGAAAAGGAAGTAGGCTTCTAAATCACTTGGGCCTTGTCTACACTCTCGCTGGTTTTTGGCAGCAGTCGAAGGGAGATATGCAAGGTACATAAAATACCTTGCGTATTTCCATTCGACTTAGTAACTTCACTGTACACACAGCACTAAGATGAATGCAAATAGTGTAAATTCGATTTAGCACTACTCTCACTGCTGGGCTGGAGTTACTATGCTGAACTCCAGATTGATTGAGCGCATCTTGACGGATGCCTCAGTCGAACTCGGAAGTTCGAACTGATGGTGGTGAATTCGCTGCCATCAGTGTAGACATAGCCTTAGTCAGTGCAATAAAGTGAAGGAAGTCCATTAAGTGAATTCAACCAAACTCACCCCTCTAATATGAAGATAGAACCTAATAGAACAAGCTTCCTGCTATCACTCCTTGATGAAATCAACACACCAAGCCATAGCTGGTGGACTGCAAATATGGACAACTTGCTCCACCCCAGACATATTCTGGCTTCCCTCCCAGCTGTCCATCCTGCTATTCCCTACACCAGAGTGGCAGGGAAAGAGGAAAGGGGCACAGGGCTGTCCAGCTTTGCAGATTCTGACGATTTCACTATAATCTGTACATCCTCAAAGTAATGCCTCAGGACAGCTTTTATGTCACTTTACAGGAACTCTCCGATTGTTAAACTGAAACGTGCATGAGTAGCCGAGACATCCCATCAAAACATCTAGTGGGATCTGCAATGGACATATGTGCCATAACCATACTTTAGAAACAGTTATAGCATGAGGCATCGACACCAGAAGAAGATTGATGTAAGGTATCAGACCCAGGATTGAGTCCATGAGTTAGTCTCCACAAGGCAGTTACAATTAGAGAATTATCTCACTGCTTCTAACACCACATCATCATCTGTTTCTACCACCACAGAGTTTGTTAAAGAATTACAGCTTTTTATGGAACTTATCTGAAATTAAGACTGGATGAAGCATGGCTTATAACTGGATAGAAGGGAAACAGAGTCATTACTGACCAGCTTAGTCTTTGTGACTATGATCATAAAAAAGGAGGACTGGAAAGGACTTCCAACAGGTCATCTAGTTCAGTCCCCTGCATTCAAGACAGAACTAAATAATAATTAGCTCAGTTCCTGACAGGTGTTTGTATAACCTATTCTTAAAAATCTCCAGTGATGGAAATGCCATAACCTCCCTAAACAATCTGTTCCAGTGCCCAAGTACCCTGATAGTTTTTCCTAATATCTAATTTAAATCTCTCTTGCTGCAATTTAAGCTCACTCCTTCTGTCCTGTCATCCACCTCTTTGTAATAATTTTATGTACTTAAATTCATGTCCTCCTCAGTCTTCTCTTCAACAGACTGAAGCAGCCCAGGTTTTTTTTCAGTCTTTCCTTATAGGTCATATTTTCTAGACCCTAATAATTTTTGTGCTCTACTCTGGACTGTCTCCAAGTTATCCACCTCTTCCCTGAAATGTGGCTCCCAGAACTAGACACAATGCTCCAGTGGAGAATTTAGCAGCATGGGATAGAATGGAAGAATTACTTTTTGGGTCTTGCTTAAAATAATCCTGCTAACAGATCTCAGAATGATGTTCACTTGTTTTTGCAACACTTGTTTCACAGTTGACTCATTTAGCTTGTGATCTACTGTAACCTGCAGACTCCTTTCTGCAATACTCCTTCCTAGGTAGTTATTTCCCATTTTGTATGTGTGCAATTGATTGTTCCTTTTCAAGTGGAGTGCTTCGCATTTGTCCTTACTGAATTTCATACTATTTACTTCAGACCATTTATCCCGTTTGTCCAGATCATTTTAATTTTAATCCTATTTTCCAAAGCACTTACAACCCCTCCCAGCTTGATAACACTTGCAAATTATCCAAGCAATTTATTTATGAAGATAGTGAACACAACTGGCCTCAGGACCGATCTCCGTAGGACCCCAGGACTGATCTCCATGGGAACCCAGTTGATAATGCCCTTCCAGGTTGACAGTCAATCACTGATAATTATTGTCTGGGAACAATTTTCCAACCAGGTATGCACTCACCTCACAGTAGCTCCATCTAGGTTGTATTTGCATAGTTGTTTATGAGACGACCTTGCTGCAGTATCAAAAAAGTCAAGATACACCGCATCTACCAACCCCACCCCCAATGCCATCCACAATGCTTATTACCCTGTTAAATAAGGCTAACAGGTTGGTTTGCCATTAGTTCTTGACAAATCCACACTGAGTCTTACATACCACCTTGTTATCTTCTGGGTGTTTGCAAATTGACTGACTTCAGTGCCCAGAAAGAAAATGGAACAAATAATTAAGCAAACTGACTGGTCTAATTCCCCAGGTTGTCCTTATTCCTCCTTTCATGGACTGGCTCATGTAATGACCTTCAATCTAGTCCTCTGGAGTCTCTCCATTTTCCAAGAATGTGTCTTTAGGGCACATTCTGAAATTTTATATTTAGGGTATCAGGTAGGCAACCTTTCGCCTTGCCTTCTTTCTGTATGAAGAATCCTTTATGTACCAGTGAATTCACTAAAACAGAAGTCAGAAGCTGTACAATTACTACTGCCAGGATAATTCTGGTACAGAGTGAGAACAAACTGTTCCATAAGATTTACGGATTCCAAATTAACAACTTTTACTGCTTTATAAATCAGTCACATCTACTACAGTTGTCAAGTTGTTCTTCAGAACAATTGGTTTGAAAATCGTCAGTGAACCCAGAGCTTTCTCCAGAATTTGTTATGAGGCAACAGTTCAGTACTCAAACTGCCTCAAAAGGCAAGAATGACAAGTTTGACACAAGAGTGGTGGTGATTATGAAGAAAGAATACTAAGGTTCGTGCTGTACTTAAGTGATTCCGCCTCTTAAGATACTGAGTGAAAGTAAACATAACCTATTTAAATGGTACGACTACAGACTTCTGGAACACGTGCTCCGAAGTACTGTCAATAGTGCAGAGGAATTACAGTGCAGTGAAATGCACTGCAGTGTAGAGGAAAAACATGCTCAGGACCCAATCCAATGCTTACTGAACTAAGTGACCTGTTCGACACAGAATTCCTGCTCAAGTTTAAAAGTAACTGGTTGACAGAGATTGTTTAAAGTGTTAAAAACCTCTTGCTACTGTTCATGCAAATCTCACTAGTCCATTCTATTGTTTATAGATGAATGTCAAGTGTGTTTCTTCAGATCCTGGATCCATTTCTGTTATAGGTGTGTGTAATAAGTGCATTAAAAAAAAGTAAGCATTGGTAGTGTTTGTGTGGGTTTCATGAGATTCGTTAGGACTTTCCTATAGGGTCACTGTAATTCTGTTGTGTGTTATGTACCCCAAAAGATGGCAGAGAGATGAGATAGCAAGCACTACAACAAAACAGCTCTGATATATAGTTGCTGTCAGAATGCATCCCATATAGGTAATCAGAATGAAGGCCCAGACCAATGCCCTAACCTGGGGGCAATTCCCGGCTCAGTCATACACTTCAGTCACTGACCTCAAAGGTAAGTCATTTATAATGGACAGTAGGCCTAAGCGCCTTATCTGTAAAATGCAGATAATACTTTCCTTACCTCACATGCTGTTGTGAGGATAAAATCCATTAACGATTGTTATGTGCTCAGACACTATAGGGACGAAGGCCATATAAATAGACAAGTTGGTTGAACTTTTGGTTAAATCAGTGGTTCACAACTGCTGTATCGTGAAACAAAAGTCTATTTTAAAGAAACCCTGTTAAAGGCACAGGAAGATAACATTCCGTTGTGCAGAAAGAACAGCAAATGTGGATGGCGACCAGCATGGCTTAGCAGGGAACTCTGCGGGGACCTGAAACATAAAGGGAAGCTTACAAGAAGTGGAAGCTTGGACAGATGACAAGGGAGGCGAATAAAGATATTGCTCGGGACTGCAGGGATAAAATCAGAAAGGCCAAAGGACAATTGGAGTTGCAGCTAGCAAGAGATGTGAAGGATAACAGAAAGGGGTTCTATAAGTATATCAGCAACAAGAAAAGGATCAGAGGTGGTGTAGGTCCCTTACTGAATGGGGCAGGCATCCTCGTGGAGGATGATGCGGAAAAGGCTGAAGTACTCAATGCTTTCTTTACTTCAGTCTTCACAGGGAGGGCCAGCTCCCAGGCTACTACACGGGGTAACGCGGAATGGAGAAAAGAGCGGCCCTCGGTGATGGAAAGTTAGGTTAGGGAACACTTAAAGAAATTGGATGTGCACAAGTCCATGGGGCCGGATGAACTGCATCCAAGGGTGCTGAGGGAGTTGGCGGAAGTGATTGCAGAGCCACTGGCCATTATCTTTGAGAACTTGTGGCGAATGGGGGAGGTCCCAGAGGGTTGGAAAAAGGCAAATATAGTACCTATCTTTAAGAAAGGGAAAAAGAAGGATCCAGGGAACTACAGACCAGTCAGCCTCACCTCAATCCCTGGGAAAATCATGGAGCAGGTCCTCAAAGAATCCATCCTGAAACACTTGGAGGAAAATAGAGTGATCAGGAACAGTCAACATGGATTCACCAAGGGCAAATCATGCCTGACCAACCTGATTTCCTTCTATGATGAGATGACTGGATTTGTGGATGCGGGAAGAGCCGTTGACGTGGTATACCTTGACTTTAGCAAGGCTTTTGATACGGTTTCCCACAGCATTCTTGGCAGCAAGTTAAGGAAGTATGGGTTGGACGAGTGGACCGTAAGGTGGATCGAAAACTGGCTAGATCAATGGGCTCAGCGGGTAGGAATCAATGGCTCCATGTCTGGTTGGCAACCGGTAACGAGTGGAGTGCCCCAGAGGTCAGTCCTGGGGCCAGTTCTATTTAACATCTTCATTAATGATCTTGATGATGGAATAGACTGCATGCTTAGTAAGTTCGCGGATGATACCAAGTTGGAGGGAATGGTAGATACTCAGGAGGGCAGGGACAGGATCCAGGGAGACTTGGACAAATTGGAACACTGGGCCGAAAGAAACCTCATGAGGTTCAATAAAGACAAGTGCAAAGTCCTGCACTTAGGACAAAAAAATCCCATGCACTGCTACAGGCTGGGGACCGATCGGCTAAGTAACAGCGCTGTAGAAAAGGACCTGGGGGTTATGGTGGACGGGAAGATGAATATGAGCCAACAGTGTGCCCTTGTTGCCAAAAAGGCCAATGGCATATTAGGCTGCATCAGTAGGAGTATTGCCAGCAGACCAAGGGATGTGATAATTCCCCTCTATTCGACACTGGTCAGGTCGCATCTGGAATAGTGTGTCCAGTTTTGGGCTCTCCACTACAGAAAGGATGTGTTCAAATTAGAAAGAGTCCAGCGGAGGGCAACAAAAATGATTAGGGGGCTGGGGAACATGACTTATGAGAAGAGACTGAAGGAACTAGGCTTATTTAGTCTACAGAAGAGAAGACTGAGGGGAGATTTGATAGCAACCTTCAACTACTTGAAGGGGTGCTCCAAAGAGGAGGGAGCTAGGCTGTTCTAGCTAGGACAGAACAAGGAGCAACGGTTTCAAATTACAGCTGGGGAGGTCGAGGTTGGATATTAGGAAAAACTTTCTCACTAGGAGGGTGGTGAAGCATTGGAATGGGCTACCTAGGGAGGTGGTAGAATCTCCATCTTTGGAGATTTTTAAGGCCCAGTTAAACAAAACCCTGGCTGGGGTAATTTAGGGGGAGTGGTCCTGCTTTTTAGCAGGGGGTTGGACTAGATGATCTCGTGAGGTCCCTTCCAGCCCTATTATTCTATGATTCTATGATCACTGCACAGCAGCTGAGAGCGTTGTCACTACTCACCCTGCCCCCTGCCAAAAGACGCCCCCCACCACTGAAAAGCCCTTGCCCTCTTGGGGAGTGTTTCTTCCAGACTTCCCTCCTGTGGCAAGGTGAGTTGTGACTGTGAGGGGCGATGAGCTCAGGGGTGGGGGGCTTTTCTCTAGTGCAGTGTCACCATAGGTGCTATTGTCAGAGGCTTTTCTCAGAGGTGGGGGCGGGGTTCTGTTTCTGAAGCATCATTGTGTTCTGCTGTTTCTTTTGGCAGAGGGCACCTTGTGGGCTTTTGTGTTGTGAATGGCTGGCCATGGTGCCAACTGTGTCACACCACAGAAAAGGTTGAGAACCCCTGAATTAAATCATTTATTATTCGAAAGGTAGAGGAGAAAAACTGACAAAAAACGTTTGCTACTTTTTACAGGAAAAAAGACCTCTTGCACAATCTAGCCCATTTTAAGTCCGTTGGACTACTCCTATCAGTCCTCACCAAGATGAGAAAAAGGATCATAATGTAGCCCATAAAAAGCAAAGGGTACTTGGTGGAAAACAATCCAGCTACATCAAACTGGCCTACAGCAATTCGGATTCATTGTGCCCTACTCTGATACATCTTGGTTTATAGTACTTCTATGTCTACAATACTGACTAAAATGCTCTTTCCTCAAATTGCATTTAATGTATTTAAAAACTGACCTTTTTTAAAAACAACTTGTTTAAAAGGAGACAGTGAGATCTTGAGTATAGATGGAACTTAGATCTCTATTTCCAGGCAGCTAAAACCCGAACATGTATATTTCTATTTCTCATGCAGCTAAAACCCGAACATGTATATTTATGACGTTACCTTTAGTCTAAAACAGAGCTTCAGTACACTGTTACAGAGGTACACGACAAAACAAAATATTCAGCCCCTCCCACCCCCAACCCCGATTTCATTGCAACACTTTTACATGTAGGCAACATGTTTTCAAATGTCCTTTCAAATGTAGGCAACATGTTTTACATATTGAAACAAATTATTGCAAATGTAATGTCACCATTTATTCACCATTATGCCCACGATTCGTATACAGATGTCACTTTCTATGGCTACATCAGATGCTTAGTTTGTACCTGGAGGTAATGAATACTGTACAAATATGTCATGTTAGTTAATAGACAATTATTAAGCTGAAGTTTTCTGGCTCTTTGCCACATCATTTTAAGCAATATAGTGTCAATTAAATTATAAATCTCTTGACCCTTCAGATGTCATCAACGTTTATGTGTTACCAATATGTGCAGCCTAAAGCTACAATGCAATTAGTCATTTAAATTGCAGATACCTTTCATGCATAAGAAAAGAATTTAACTTAATCTTTATATACAGAGAGCTCTACATGGGCCAATGAGCTGCAGTCCTTAAATATATGAATGGCAGTCTAGAATATTTTAGTCTATTTACATGGTAAAATATTAAGTCAAGAGTATGGCCTAAACTGACAACTGCCAGGAAATTCAGAGCTGAAAATGAAACTCCATCTCTAACTGACATGGTTGTGCTCAGGTCTTGCAGCAATGCACAGTATTCTTTGTTTCAAGTCTCCTTTTTCGGACTACAAGACACTGCATCACTGCTGGACTTAAGAGTTAAGAATAGAGAATGATGGGACATGCTGTACCCCATGTACACCCTTAGTGTGATTTGTGTATCATTCATGTTCACCCTTGTAGTGTAACTGTGGAATGCAAAGTATGCCATTTAAGGTGTTTTTGGAATGCTCATAACATACTGAACGTTACTTAATGCACATGTACAGATACGAAACTCTGCTGTATCCTAACCCCAAATGTGTCTCTCACATGGCTGAATAGATGCAGACAAACACAAAGTTGTGGTTCCACATGCAGCAGAGACATGCATACAGGAACAATAGGCTGGCCTAAGCATGTTGGCTCATGGGAAGAAATCATACCCATTGCCAGACATGGCTGATCACCTGACCCCAGGTGGGGGGAGGTCTTGTTAAAAGAGAGGCATCTTTGTCTCAAGGCTCTTCCTTGGAATCCATCTTCTAAGCAACTTCAAGGACCAACAACAACCCACAAAGGGAGGGCCTAGTTGCAAGAGACATCACAGCCAGCTATGGATAAATCAATATCACAGCTAAAAAGCTACTGAAATATTAACCTTAGTTGAAGATGAGTTACTTTTTAGTTAATTGTGACCAACTCCTTGACTCATTATTAATCTCTTGATTTATATTATTCTGACTTGTATTCACCTAAAATCTTGCGGTAGTCAAACTTTTATTTGGTTTATCTAAAGCGGTGCATGTGGATTGAGGGCGTGTAAAGATGTTGCTTGGAGTGGCTGAGCTGGTGCATATCAATTTCTCTGATCCATTGGCAGACAAATGTAAATGTGCTTGCAGGCCCAGCACCCTGCAGTAAAGGCTAGAGCCATGGCGGCAGTGCAGCAGGGGTGGGGGATGATGCAGCATGTCTGTCTGGGCCAGCCAAAAAGGTCTTTATGGGTCAGGTTTATTTTCATTGGTTTCAGAGTCCAGGTTTTGTCACCTCACTTTCTAGTGTTGTGGCTCTGGGCAAGAAAACAACGTTTTCTATGAAGGTATGGCAAGGTATGCTGATCTTTGGCAGTTTCTGGAATGCCAAGTAGTATCTTGCCATGGAAGGGCTGTTACCATAAAGACACTTGGCCAGTGTTAGAACTACTAGAGACACTTTTGGAACTCTTGGGTTCAAACAATTGATGAAGTAAGTTTGTCTGGGTGCCAGTTCTGAAACAGCAGGTGCCCAGGGGGATTTGAATATGAGGGGAAGGTCATGGATTTAGAGGTATCTGCAACAATAACATTTTTCTGAGCTAAGATATGCTGCATAAGCACAATGTTTAGGGTTTAGACCTCCTTGGAGAAAGTCCAGCCTTTATAGAGCATTAGGCTTTTTGGTACTAATTCTTCATTCTTTAGAAATGAAGGAATCGTATGCCTATAATTTTGCCAGGGCTTGATAACTGAAGCCACATGATATAAGCACATGTTGCTGTTACCCTGGATCCTAAATCCCATCCTGCTGACTAACCATATTGTCAAACTTCTGTAGGCTGGAGTTGAGGTCCCACAAAAACAAAGGTATGTGCAGGGCTGCGAACTGATCTCCCTACACCAGCACTGGCCTGATGCTCTGCGCTGCACGAATCATGGAGTAGGTAAATGGGAACACTGAACCTTTTGAAAAAAGTCCCATTTTTAGGACCATAGGTGCCTAAGTCTTGTTGAAAGTAAGTGGGATTTAGGTTCCAAGAAACATGAAAATGTCTAAGAGTTCTTTGGAGGAGATTTCAGAGGACGTTTGAAAAGCACTTAAGTCCCATTTTCAAAAAGTGTCTTAGGAGCCAAATTTCATCTCCTTTCAATGAGAGACTATGTATATAAAATTATTTTTGAAAATGCATCTTCAGTGCTTTTCAAAATGTTATCCAGATTCTCTGCTGAAGAATTGTCACTCTAAAACAGACAACAGATCAGGAAACACTGAGGGGCCAGGAACTGATTTTACCACATAGTGGTGCTGCAACTTTTAAAATCAAATAGCCACACAGTCTAGGGTGGAGACAAGAATATCTAAAAGGGTGAAAGACAGTTAATTTAGTTTTAGGTTTGTATAATGCAACCACAAGCTCTGATGGTTGGATATACTATATAGCTGCACACAGAATGAAATATTATTAGCATGTAATGCAAGTACACAAAACAGAGCACAGATATAGTGCTTCCATGTTAATATCATGTTCTTCTTCTGCACATACAGACTTAAGAAATACTCATCTTTGCTAGAGTAGAGTATTTATGCAGCTAAGGCAGTGAATGTGTGTGAGACTGTCAAGAATTTAACAATACTTGTTAAGTCTACATTTACTTTTACTGGAAGTTAGCACATAAGTGCTAAGGCACTTGTCATTTACTGCCTTAAATGATCCATTCCTATTACAGACAGAACAACTGCTCTCCAAGTCATCTGTAGAGTTAGGTTTCTTCAATAACCAAGGAATAAGCCTGAACTGTTAAAAAAAATCCATGACAGACTACAATGAGAACAGAAAGTTAATCAATACAAGTGTCACTAACTTGAAAGCAAGTGTCTGAAAGAAAGCACCTACAGCAACCTTGGATTAGCAGATGCAGCTTTTGTTTATTTCTAAATTGCTAATATAGTATTGTAGGCTAGAAAGCAAAAATTAGTGTGGCCAACAATGCTATTTCTCACTCTCCCTACAAATACATTAGTGTAAATTTCTGGTCAATCTTTCCTATACGTAATAGAATAGTCTGAAATTCTGTCTTCAGAAGTTGAAGATTGAGAAAAATGTAGTGAATGCATATTAAGTTTCAAAATTCTACCTTAAAGAAAGGTATTCCTATACTATATTCCTAATGTATGAGGCTATGTCTACACTTATAAATTTAGGTTGACTTTAGCTAAGTCAACTTAGTTAAGTCGACTTAGTGCATCTACACCTAAATTTTAAGTCGACTTCGGGGGGAACTTACAAAGTCAACCTAGCGTGTCCACACTGGGCGCCTAGGTCGACTTCTAGAGGTTAGGGTGACCTAGGGCAGGTCCACGGGGGCAGGGGGTCACTCCTTGCCCAGTGCCAGGGGGCTCAGCCTTTCCCCATTGTACATGGGTACAATGGGGCAAAGGGGAACAGGGACCCTGGCAGGGCATAGGGGCAGGGGGGGCATGCCAGGCTCCCCCTGTGCCCCCCCCCCCAGCAGGGAGGACAGTGGGGGAGTCCTAAGTCGGCTTAGGGCTATTCCAGGTCTACACTGGCTTAAGTCAACTTCAAAAGTCGACTTAAGCCTTAGGTCGAATTAAAATGAGGTTTTATAATGTCGACTTAATTTTCATTAAGTTGACTTTATTTTCCTTAAGTCGACTTAAGCAACTTGCTTAAGTCAACTTAAGGAAACTGTAGTGTAGACGCAGGGTAAATTAAGTCGACTTAAGCAAGCTTAAGTCGACTTAATTTACAAGTGTAGACGCAGCCTATGTTAGCACTATACCTGTATGCAGTATGTTATCTTTTAAGTGTATGATAAAGTTGTAGGAGCTAGAACTTGGCACAATGGAAATGTAAGTTTTATAAGCACTATTTAGAAACTGATTTTGTATTTCTTTGGCAAAAGGGACTCCTGCATTTAAAAGCTTTTAAGAAAGTTTTGAAAAAGGATACTTTTCACTACCATGCATGACTACCTCCATTCTACATAGTTACACTTGATTGTGTCATCATAGGTAAAGTTATATGGCTCATTAACCAATACAAAACATTTAATATAATGCATAATCTGAAGAATCAGTGAAGGATTTTGTGGCTGAAAGTGGTTTTCCTTACAAAAGCTAGCATTCTCCCCTTTCATGGATTCTTGTCACAAATACATTTTTAAAGTCACTCCATCTTACAATTCGTTAACATTTCCCCCCATTTTTGGACACGTGGTAAAAATGCATCAGAATTAAGTCTAAAGGCCTCTCCTGACCACTGTGTCCATGGTAACCATACTCAGGGACTAGACTATTTTATATCTTTATTAATTTCTCTGAAAAAGTACAACTAAAAAGATAACCTTAGGAATGCAACTTGTATTACATAACACATTGTCATGATAACCAGATTCTGTTACAAGGGCTTTATTTCAACTTCATTTTGAATGCTGATGTTTGATCTTGGTAAAAGAAGACAAAGGTTCCAACAGAGGATAATATATGCTTGTGTCAGTATACCTTAGTTCCCAGCTGATCATTCCAATTTTGTTCTCTGAAGTCTTAAGTATTATTCTAAAATAATTCACAATATTTTGTTTTAAAATGTTTAGAGTGCAGGAGTGATCAGCACACAAGAATGAATATCTAATACTGCAAATAGTCTCAAGGAGGAAAGAGGTGAGAATATAACCTATAGAGGAGGAAGAAGGAAGTTCTAGAGTGAGAGGCCATCACAACCCAAGGTGCAAACCCACTTGTGGGAAGTAGATGAGTAGGGAAGAGACATGGCACACGTTACTTAATGAATTTCAGCCTTTCACTTGTGATTTTGGAACCACTGACTGGAGCCGTTACAGTCTAATATGTTAAGTTTCCCTCTGCAAGTGCTCACTAGATTTCTGTATCCAGTGAAGGTAGAATAGAACATAATAAGTTAAGTTATGTAGTTGAAACATTTCACTTCAACACATTTTAAATCTAAAATAATTTCTCTCCTTCCTTAAATACCCTAGAGCTTTAGTTTACATTACTGACTATGGCCTGAAACGCTTGCATTTATTTATTTATTTTTTAAACCGACTTATAATATGAGGGGACAGAAAAACTAAACATGACATTTTATCATTTTATTCAAATCTGTGTTGGAGCACAGAACAATGCACCAATATGTTTCTACTTTTCCCCTCGCCCCAAACTATGGACAGACTTATTTTATTCCTGGCTGTTATAAACCAGGAAATTCCAACATTTAAGATGGAGTATAATACTTTCTATACCGAAATTAATAACTACACTCTGGAAGTTTAAATGCCTCAGAGAATTTGTCCAAAATTACGATTTTATAGGTGCTCAATTGTGATGGGCCTAAAGCCACATGGTACTTGGATTAATCAGTTTGAATTCCCTGAACAAATTCATCACAACTGTGTACTCATACCATGATTGCATGCTGGGAAACTGTGCTTCAGAACCTCTTTGTCACAAATGGTGTTAAGCAGGGCAGCGTGCTCTCATCTATGCTATTTACCATTCTCTTTGGTGTTTTGCTGAGAGATTCTTTCAATGACAGAGTGGGGTATTTACATGTACTTCTGCAGAGCTGATAGCATCTTGAATCTCTTCTATTGTCATACTCACACTAAACTGATTGATTTGCTCATTGGGGGCTCTTTGCTGATGACTCTGCACATATCGGTAAAGACATGCAGCACCTAAATCAACAGCTTTTCTAGATTAGCCAAATGATCTGAATTCCCTCAGCTTCAGGAAAACCAAAGTGCTTTACTCATCTGCTCAAGGAAAGAGTTATTCTGTCCCCAAAATCACAATTAATGACCCTCTGCTTAATGCAGTAGAAATATTACTATCTTGGCAGCAATTCATCTAATAAAGCCATGATCGGTGATTTAAAAAAAACCCAACACACAATGCATTTCTAATGCCACTTCTGCCTCTGGTCAACTCACTGCCTGGGAATGTGAGAAGCATTTGACTTCACACCAAGATTAGTGTCTATCATGCAATCATATTCAGCACTCTTCTCCACAGCTGTGAAATAGGGACACTATACCAGGCATGTGACAATGAGCATGTTTTCAAAGGCACTGTCTGTATCTCATCTGTAACACCAAGAGGTTAGACAGGATATTGAAACATGGAAGTTCTCAGTTGGCGTTGCATAACGAATGGTGAATCCCTAATCATACAAGCACAAATTCACAAGGCTGGTCATCTCATATGTATGGATGGTATGTGAATTCCCAAACCATATCTTAGGAACAGTTGTGGGAGCAGGTATTCTGGGAGGTCAACAAAAATAAGGACACTCTCAAAGCTCACCTAACGTTAGCCAAGTCTAACTGAAGACATGGGAAGCTGCTGCTGCTGACAGATCAAGATGAAGGAAAACCCGTTGGTCTGCAGTTAAGCCATAGAAAATGGCAACGTGGAAAAAGCTGAAGAGAAGCATGAGCTAAGAAAGCAGGCTGTGGCAAAAATATATGGTTGTGTCTGTCCAGTATACAGACATATCTGTGGAGTTCTTGTTTGTATATATTTGTGCAAGGTGCATTGAAACAAAAACACTCATATGTCGATTATGAGGAGAGAACTCGAACAGCAGCCTCTGAAGAGAGGCTGTTGCTTAGAATGTTTTGTCATGTTAACAATGCCTTATAGGTGTTCTACTTCTGGTGATATTAAATGGGACTCAGACTTATTTTTGTTTATTCTAAACCAAATATTAAGTTCTTTAGATATCTGGAACACCATTTCAGACCTTACCACAGAAAGACAGAGAAAAGTTTACATTCACGTATCTGTCAAATGCAACAAAGCATCAAAAAATATTTGAGAAAGAATCAGGTAGTCTTAGACATAAACCATTCCTCTGTCCCCAAGATAACAAATACCACCACACATTGAAATGAAGAGTTGCATTCAAAAAATAAAGTAACAGATGTTTTCAGATGTAAAATTATCTTCATGACATCCTTTACTAATCAGTATTCAAGGATTTAAATGTGGGTCAAACAAATTAGAAAGGCCCTAAAATGACATGGAATTAATAAAATGCACCATCAAAAGTTAAATTTATGATTATGCAGTTCCAATGGAACTTACGACTGAAATGCTACCAAGTTTGTGTCACTTCAAGTTGACATCCAAACCATTTTTTAGAAAGTACTACATGAATGGCCACAACACACAACACTGCAAGATCACTCTATTCTCAGCTGTAGTGTTTTTGGCAAGGTGCTACAGAACTTTGAATAAAGGAAATAATGGACATGCCACAAAATGAGTGATGGTTGAAATATGTAACAGAAGCATTACACAGACTCTTGTCAAAAGAAAGCTAGTAATTAAAACCTTTAATCTCTATTTGTTATATAGCCTTTCCCTATTAATCAAAGGCACCATTACAAAACCAAAAGTGATTAACTAAAAAAGCTTAGTGCGAAAGGAGGGAGAAATGATGAAAGCTATCATAATGCCAGACTCATGTTTTCAAGTCTTCCAATGGAGTTAAATTTTAAAAAGCGCACATAAACTCACTTCTACATGTAGGAAAAAAAAAAAGAAAAAGACTATTGATGTATTGATTTCAAGGAACATAAAATGTAGCTACTCAAAAGGAAGAAAAGTTCTTCATACTTTTTCCTGTGGCTGCGTCGAGCTGAGTTCCTCCACCTTATTTGCTCTGAAGGGCGGGATGGCAACCCAAGTCTCCCTTCTTCGCTTCTCCAGTTTGAATCTTTCTGACCCGGAAGGAGACTGTTCACCTGCTTTACTTCCCTAACTACATCTTTTGTCATCTTGTCACAGGCACGGCTAAAAAAAGCCTTGAGGGTGAGAGTCTTCACTCTCTTGAAGAAGTTGCAGAAAGCAAATAAGTGGAAAGATGAAGGTTCTTTCCAAGAATGTCTCATTAAACAACCATACAATCACAGAAGTGTAGAACTGGAGGGGACCTCAAGAGATTATCTAGTTAAGTCCCCTGCACCCCAGGCAGATCTATGTAAAAACTAGTCTGTTCTTGACAGGTATTTGGCTACGCTATTCTTAAAAACCTCCACTGACAGAGATTCCACAGACTCCCTGGGCAACTTATTTCAGTGTTTAAACCATTATAACAGTTAGGAAGTACTTCTTAACATCCAATCTAAACCAGCCTTGCTGAATTTAAGCCTATTGCTTCTCATGCTAGCCGCAGAGGTTAAAAACAAATTCCCCTCTTTCTTCCTTATAACAAGCTTTCACGTACTTAAACTGGTATCCCCTCTGTCTTCTCTTCTGCAGACTACACAAACCCATTTCCCCCCCCCCCCCCAATCTTCCCTCATAGGTAATGTCTTCTCGACTTCAAATAATTTTTGTTGCTCTTTTTGGACTTTCTCCAGTTTGTCCATCTCTTTCATGAAATGTGGCACACAGAACTGGACACAATGCTCCAGTGAGGGCCTTAATAGCATAGAGCAGAATGAAAGAATAATCTTTTGGGTCTTGCTTAAAATAATCTTGCATCCCAGAATGATGCTCACTTTTTTTTGCAAGTGTTTCACTGTTGACTCATTTAGCTTGTGATTGATTATGACCCCCGGATCCCTTTCTGAAGCAATCATTTCCCATTTTGTGTATGTGCAAATGATGTTCCTTCCTAAGTTGTCTACTTTGCACCTCTCCTTACTGATTTTCGACTTTCATCCTATTTATTTCAGACCATTTCTCCTGTTTGTCCAGATCATTTTGAATTTTAATCTCATCCGCCAAAG
Source organism: Pelusios castaneus (assembly GCA_007922175.1). Lineage (NCBI taxonomy): Eukaryota > Metazoa > Chordata > Testudines > Pelomedusidae > Pelusios > Pelusios castaneus. The sequence goes on from ML685766.1 coordinate 13,456,028, forward strand.
CACTTGAAACCTCTCCCATCTTGATATTGTCCACAAAACTGTATGTGTACTCTCTATGCTATTATCTAAATCACTGAAGACAGGGGACAGAACGGTTCTCAAGAATGACCCCTGCAAGACCCCACTCCATACGCCCTTCCAGCTTGACTGTGAACCACTGGTAACTACTTTCTGGGAATGGTTTTCTAACCGTTTTTATATTCACCTTATAATAGCTCCATCTAGATTGTACTTCCCTAGTTTAAGGCAGCCGTGCAAGACAATCAAAGCCTTACTAAAGTCAAGATACACTACATCTACTGCTGCCCCCCAAATATAAGGCTTGTTATCCTGCCAAAGAAAGCTATTTGGTTGCTTTGACATGATTTGTTCTTGAAAAATCCATACTGATTATTACTTGTCACCTTATCTTCTCAGTGTTTGCAAACTAATTGTTTGATTATTTGTTCCATTGTCTTTCTGGGTAATGAAGTTAAGCTGACTGGTCTGTAATCCTCTGGGCTGTCCTTATTCCCCTTTAAACAGATTGGCCCTTTATTTGCCTTCTTTTGGGGTTGTGGAATCTCTCCCATCTTCTATTATTTTTCAGAGAGAATTGCTACTCACTCCTACATCGCTTTAGCTAGTTCCTTGAGTATTCTAGAATGTGTTTGATCAGGCCTTGGTGATTGGAAGACAAATGAACAAGTTAAAAATGACAAAAGTATTTTCCTATTTTAGCCTCAGACCCTACCTTTTTTCACTGGTGTTCACTATGTTAGATAGCCATTGTTACTAGCCTTTTCAATGAAAATTGAACCAAAAAGTCATTTAGCACTTGTGCCATTTCCACATTTTTTGTTAGTTTTCTCCTGCCTGCACCTATTGAATAACAGGCCTTCCCTCTCCTTGGTCTTCCTCTTGCTTCTAATATATTTATAGAATGCTTTTTTGTTATTATTTATGTCTCTAGCTAGTTTAATCTTGTTTTGTGCCTTGGCCTGTCTAATTTTGTCCCTAAATGCTTGTTTATATTCATCCTTTGTAATTTGACCTAGTTTCCACTTTCTGTAGACTGAGTTTCTGATTGTTGAAAAGCTGGTTAAGCCAGGGTAGTTTCTTGACATTTCCTAGTTTTGCGGCAGAGTGGAATCATTTGCTCTTTTGCCTTAAATGTCTCCTTGAAAAACTGCCAACTATATTGAATGGATTTTCTCATTAGACTTGCTTCCCATGGGATCTTAGTTACAACTCCTTGAGTTTCCTAAAGTCTTCCATCTTTAAATCCATTCTGCTATCTTCCCTTCTACCATTCCTTAGAACCGTGAATGCTACCATTTCTATCCAGGGCAGATTCATGGGAGGGTAGGGGGTAGGGGAGGCAGGGAAGGTTGCCTTCCCCTGTAGCATGGGGCATTGGTTACTTGCTGGTGGTTTTGTACCTTGAAGTCTTTAAACCTTGATTTGGAGACGTCAATAACCCAATCATAGGTTAAGTATCTACTGCCTGAGTGGGTGGGAGGTTCTATGGCCTGCATTGTGCAGGAGGTCAGACTAGATGATCATATTGGTCCCTTCTGACCTTAAAATATATGATCACTGTCACTCAAGCTGCCTTCTACTTTCAAATTCTCAGCCAGTGTCTCACCATTTGTCAAATTTAGAATAGCCTCTCCCCTCGTTGCTTTCTGCACCTTCTCAGATACAAGCCTCTGGCAGGCAGCACACCTGCTGGGATGCCACGTCAGGTCAACAGATAGGATGCCTCTGTCTCCCTCAGAACAGACTCACCAATCACCATTACTCTATTTCCTCCAAGTGGTGGCTGTGATCGCCCTAGCCTTGAAGGTACATAGTTTCTCCTCTACCTCATCCACCCTCGCCAGGGCAGTGTAACACTTGTTCATCACTTTGGTCAGCGGGTTGAGAGCAGGGGTGGAGCACTGTCTGCCACCAGAAGTAACTAGTGGCCAGTGTCCTCCCTGTGACACAGTCGTATCCTCTCCCAGTGGCATGACAGCAGTCCTCTCTAGCTGGATAGCTTCCTCAGCTTTGGACATCTCCATGTGAATACTCTCAATTCCTAGTGTGCACGGATGCTCCTCAGCCCAGCCACATCCTCCTGTATCTCTCTCACCAGCTTCCTGAGAGATTCCTCTAGGAGACATCTTTCACACTGGACAGTCTCCCCAGGCTGGCTTTCTGTGAAGGGAAATGCAGGCCACAGGCGCTGCAAATCGACACCAGGATCTGGGTTGGCGATCCTTAGTTAGGGTCTCTATCTAGATGTAGGTGTGGGTGGAAGAGAGAGGAACAGTGTTGTTACAGGTGATGTTGTCCTTCCTAGCCATAGCAATTATATCAGGACTCCCACGTACAAACTCTCTCAGACTTGAAGATCAGAAAGGACCATCACGATCATCTAGTCTGGCTTCTGGCACAACACAGGCCTCAGAACCTCACTCATCCACTCCTGTAATAGACCCCTAGCCTATCACTGAGTAACTGAAGTCCTCAAATAGTTTAAATGAATTAATTAAATTAAAGATAATTTAGTATAACATGGAACAAATGCACGCGAGCCATTTCAATACCTCAAGTCCACATCCAAGGCTTGGTGAATCCAGTGGTCTTTTCTTCCTTGGCCCAATGGCTGCCAAAGCTGTGAGATTGGCTTCTCTTTGTTGCATCTGTGCCAGCTCCAACTGCTGCATCTAGTTTAAAAAAAGAAAGTGTAGCATTTATGGTATACTGAAGGGCCAGTGCTGTTCATCCAGCTTCAGCCATCTGATCTGTCTTTTATGTAGCTTATAAAATCTACATCATACGTGAGACTTGGGCTTTTCAGAATTTACAGTTCCAAGAGTTAGACCCACAACCTCCTTAGCCATTTTAGGAGACTAGCAAATGCTAACCCCACTCCACACGCCATGGCATTGTCCTGAGGGTTACATGTTTGGGGAAGACAGCACCTAGATCAACAATAACAGAGATATTCCTGTTCCTCAACTTCAATGAATTTTGCTTTAGTGAGACCAACATTTTGGCTCAGAATCAATCTAAGTGGCCAAAAATTAATATTTTGGGAGTAGAAGTTTCTCAATATTGGGAACTGTTCATACTGTGCTCAGTTTCACTGGTTGTGTCCATTTGAGCAAGCAGGAGAAATTCTGAAACATGAGCTGCATTTCTTGACGTTCGTTTCCACTGCAATTATCTGAAATTTAGTTTAGTTAACCAAGGCCTGGTATTTGACACGAGTGAAGTTCATGGGGACAGAATTTGGAGTTTGTATTTGACATGTCTCTATCACTTCAGACACTTATTCTCGGCTGTTCATTAAAAAAATTCCCTCAAAATAACAAGTCAAAACTTCACAAAACAGATTCCATGATGAACTGGTTGGACAAAAGTCAAAAGGAGGAGGAGGAGGAGGATGAACAAGGTTTTTAAACACACTGTCAGGCTATCACTAAAAATCTGCAGCAGTTTTAAAAATAAAAACAAAGGTCATACAGCAGGGCAAATACTGCCACTTCCCAGGTACAGTGGGATATTCTTATGTGGTCTATAGCATGATGGACTGACTCAAGAAAACAGAGAAGGAGTATTTTTTCCCTGAGGGAATCCATTTATAACCAAAGTCAAAAAGCAGAAAGGAAACAGTTTTCCAGCTCAGGCTTCAAAACTTTTTCTGACTGTGACCCCATCCATTTGATGTTTTAGACATGTGTCAGTTACAATTTTTTATATCGAAATGGCACCACTTCCTTTCAATTCCTAAGGAAGTCTCAGACAATGCTGAATTCCTTACAAAGTTTTTGACAGCTCAGTTCAACCACTACATGCAAGGAAAGAAGTTATACTTTTCCTCCTCTCACAAAATTTAACTGAAACTCTCTGCACTCCACTCAGATTTTGCTGTCTAACTACAAAACGCATGGGATGCAACAGTACAGCTGTTACAATACAGAAAAGAGACAGGCAGGGCACAGATAGACGAGTACATAGTTGCTGTCATCGACAGCCTAAAGTTAGGGAGTTTAAGACTCTGATCCTGAGCTTTGTGCAGGTGCAGCTCTGCGCAGCTCACTGAAGTATCAAAGTCTAGACAGTCAGGCCTTCCAATAAGTGGCCAGATTTTCAAAGGTGTTGAGCAGCCAGCAGTTCCCACTGAAGTCAGTCACTGAAATTTTCTAAAAGTGTTTTAGAATTAAGTCAATTAATAATGATGGATCACAACAATGTCCATATGACAGCCACCTAAACTGGCAAGCTGCTTCTCCTAACCTGACCTACACTTCAGCCACTGAAATAGAAGATGTTGCTGACATTCTGCCACTCTCTGAAGGATGAGGATTTTTGTAAATGCTACTCAAAATTTAGGTCTCAAAAAAAGTATAAAGGTGAGAGTCTTTGGATCAAAATCAAACCAGAGAATGTTCACGCACATTTTCCTCCCTTGGATTTTTAAACTTTCATTCTATAAGAATTACAGCACAAAGATTTTTAAAATCTTGTACACAAAGATCCAATTGCTGTGAAAATGTCTCAAGTTACAAAATAGTTTTTGTTGCTGCTGGCTTTTTTAATAATATAAAAGGGTTTTAAGTCTGGTCTTGCAGCAGTCAGGAACTTCTAGGGTGACACAATAACCATTTTAGTTAATCTTACCTGCAGCAAAAGTTTAAAAAAACAAAAGTCCTCCTGTATAGTGAAATGGCATTTTCAGTATAGCTGTAATCACATAAAATGAAAGGTTTTCATATTGACTTCTTTTCCATTCAGTCCCTCTACCAATAAAATATTTCCTATCTAGCTCATGGAAACTGTATTTCTCATCCTCCACATTTCAATAAAATATGCAAAGCCTCTATCCAATATTAAACAGATTACATTTTTGGTGACAAACCCTTTTTAAAATAATGTTTAACTTATGAGAAGACCAGCAATATTTCAGCTATGAGATGCCAGAATGGTTCCTGAGATTGAGACCTTTGACTCATAGACTTTAAGGTCAGAAGGGACCAGTACGATCATCAAGTCTGACCTCCTGCAAAATGCAGGCCTCAAAACCTCACCCTCGCACTCTAGCAATAGACCACTAACCTATGACTGAGTTATTTACCTCCTTAAATCATGATTTAAGGACTTCAAGATACAGAGAATTCACCGGTAGGTGAACCATGCCCCTTGATACAGAGGAAGGCGAGAACCCCCAGAGTCCAAGCCAATCAGCCCTGGGGGAAAATTCCTTCCCGACCCCAAATATGGCGATCAGTTAAACCCTGGGCACATGGGCAAGTCTGATGTGTATGTGATATGTTGAACTAGGTCATGTTGCCTCAACTGTGTAAGAAAGAAGACATTTAATGCATTATATTTGCATTTACAGTTATTTTGGTCGGAAGAGAACATATATTTTGGTCATACACACACAGAAAGCAAGTATGAAGTTACCTTAAGAAAGTTACAGGGAAGAGGGAAACTGTGCTTTTCTGGGACCTAGAGAGCAGTTTTAGTGTTCTCAAGGACGTGCTTTTGCTCCCTCCCCGCAATATCCAATGTTTAAGACAAGCAGGTTCACAGAAAAAGCAAAGTAAGAGCAGGCAGGTCTGCAGTAAACAGAATAGACAGCAGAACAGCAAATAGGCTAAAGTTGTGGGAGGACAAGAGGCAGCACTCTGGCAGATGACATATCCTAGCAGAAAGGTCATCCAAATGCTCAATTCTTCATGAGTGCAGGACATGACAAAATACTTAACAGAAAGCGTGACACCCACATACCCTGAAAAATACTCTTCTACACAACAGTGGAAGGAGAAATAGAAATGGAAAAATCAAATGCTAGAGAACCCTATCATGCATGCTAAACAGAAGGAGCAACATAAAGAAATTAAACCTTTGCAAAAAGAGTATGTAACTATTTACATGTAAACAAAAATGTAAGAGTATTACATAGCATGGACAGGAAGCCAAACAAGTAACAATTCTGGCCTTGGTTTGGAGTGATTCAGAAAAAATGACTGGAAAATACAGGTGTGGCTAAACCAGGAGTGCCCATTACATGGGTGGATTTAGTATTTAGTAAGAGATGGAAAACTTCAGCATACCAAAATTTTAAAAGAACACGTAGAGAGAGAGGCTGTATCAAATGATTTAAAGCATCAGAGGAACTGAGAGAAAAGGAAACTGGGGAGGGCTGAAAGACAAGTTTATGTATGCCTAAGGGTTATGCATGCCATTCAGCAATAAAAATATGTTCAGATAATAAAAGCAGTAACATAGATGAACAAAAATATGTATGTAGAAGGCCTGAGGAAAAAAGGAGAAGGCAGACAAAGGCATATGAAAGAGAAAATGAGGAAGACAGTTTACAGAATAAAGAGAAAATATATTATCATATGAAATTGGTAATTACAAGGAGTTTACTCAGAAGATCATTTAGTGTTTCCACTAATTTAAAAAGGATTTAATTATCTGTTTAAATCTTTCCCATTGCTGTACATTATGTGTACTACTTGAAAGTAATTTCTGTATCCAGAACAAACAGCCTACGTTAAAAAAAGACAAAATTTAAAATTTCAATGGTCTTTTTTTAACCTAGGCTGTTTATTCTGGATACAAAAATTAATTTCATCTCTCATTTCTCACACTCATTTCTTTCTACCTTGCTTCACCTAAAGGCTGAGGAATGTAAATGGTTTAAATCCTCCCTCTATCCTTTGTGCATCAAGTTTCCAGAAACTTTATACCCCTTCCTTCTCTTGCATGTTCTTTTTTATTGTCTTCTACTAAGGTATCTATCTATGTTCTGCATTCACTTTTTCTGCATGCCAACCTTAATCCTATGTAAAATTTATTTTACTTTGCTGCCTCAGGCTCTTCACCAGACCTCAGGAAACCTAACCCATTGAGCACTGCAGTCTTCACATCTCAGTTGTTTTGCAGGCAGTTTTCTGACCTGCAGGGTCAATGTCACTGAATGCCACATTCTTTCCAGCAAAAGAGCTGGAATTTTAAGACTGCGAGACTAATGTATTTGCCATCTTCTCCTCTTGGCCTCTGATACAGTTTTTTCTTCCACTCTGATTACGTCCTTTCTAAATTCAAATGTTTTAATTAGCCATACAATTTGTTTCTACTAGCTTTTTGTTAATTGTAATTTAGAGATGAATCAAAGAAGCAGACTATATATGGTATGAAGTGGTTTGGTGTGCAGCTCTTAAAAATGTATTAAATAAAAAAAGCTATATTAAATTAACTGTGGATTTAAAAAAAAATTTCATATGCAGTGTCGGTGGCAAAGGAGTCTAGAGTACACACTACCTAAGAACTGTCCTGCTTGGCCAGATACCTAATCCACTATCCTGACAGTGGCCATAACCAGATGTTTCAAGACAAAACATAAGACATTTCAAAAAGAACCTGCACACACAGGAATTTTCTTCCTGAGTCAGTAGCTGGCTTATGCCACAATATATGAGGAGATATATCCCTTATAGAAGAAAACTGCCTAATCCTCTTCTGAATCCCACTAAACTCTTGGCCTCAAATAGTTTTGTAATGAGTTCCAGAGGTTGATTATGTGTTGTGTATAAAAGTTTTTCTTCCTCAATTTTAAAGTTGTTGCATTTCCATGATATTGATGTGCCATGAGTGTAAACTGGAACACATCATTTACCTTAGCTATGCTATTCATATTGCAAACTTCCATCATGGCATTTCTATACAATCTCTTCGGTCTCTTCTCACATAGAAATTTCTCAGTAGCTATTTGTAGCACGCACTTCTGGGACTCCTATTTCAACTATATATTGAGACACAAGTTGACCAGGCTGAAAAAAGCATGCCAAATGATGGTATATTACATAATGCCATCATATATTCAGTACTTCTCATTCTTTTTATATTAGAATATTGTTTGCTTTTTTGACTGCCATTGAGCATTTAGGCAGTCTGTAAGGATGCAAAGGTCCTTTTCTGAAGAGACTAGTTAACTTAAAACCAGCAGTGGGTATCAGTGGTTCCTTCCAATGTACTTTACATCTTGCATGATTTTCATCTGTAATCAGACTGTCCAATTACTTACCCTTGTTAAGTGTCTGAAATATTTCTTCTCTCATCTTGTGATAACTCAACTGTTCTCTTTGCCACCTCACTTTTTACCTCCTTTCACTGATTAAACACACTAAATATTGGTCCTAATATAGAATTTCAGGTATTTCTATTTTTAAACCCTTGTTACACTGAAAACTATTTATTCCTACTATTTTCTCATGCTTCACAAGTTTATAATCTAGAGCAGGACTTGACCTCTCAGCCTGTAATTAGTCAGGGTATGTCTACACTGCAATTAAACATTTGCAGCTGACTCAGGCTCGCAGGACTGAGGCCCAAGCCAGGATTCTCCTTCATTATGGGATCCAAGAACTGGGGCTGCAGCCTGAGCTCAATCACCTACACTGCAATTAAACAGCCCCTAAACCTGCATCAGCTGACACTGCCCAGCTGCAGCTGTTCGACTGCAGTGTAGATATACCCTTAGACTTTAGAGCTTCTTTAAAAGCCTCTCTTAGGTGACTTTTCAAAGACTTCTTGATAGCCCCAAAAGACCCTACAGGATCATGCTTCAGGCTCTTGAAAGCTATGTAAGACATTTGCTACCTTCCAGTCCTTCAGGGAGAGTTAATTTACAGAGTGGCTCATCAGCTTTATTTCTAAGTTGCTTCAGAACACAAGGATACATAGTCATGTGGTCACCACCTCATTCCAGCACCTCCTTGACGCCTCAGTACTTTATTGTTTGCTGATCTTTATTTCCTGAAAAAATACATCTCCAATATTCTATGTGATACTTGCCCGATACTGCTCTCCTATAAAAGAGTTTTTATTTGTTTCACCTGCATGACAATGTGAGCACTTCAAATTTGCTTCATACATATCCTACTTCTCAGAGGTGAAGGGAAGACGTACTGAAATCAGGATCACATAGCCAAATGATTAAGGCTATGGTCCCAAGCCATGGTCTAGCTGCTGCTGGAAGACAAGACAGCTGTTGATGACATTCTGATGTCTTCACCCTGTTTCCAACTCTTAACAGCTTCTTACTATTATATAGAAGGTGGCAGTGGACAGCAATATAGGAGCTACTTTGGAGGACTAGAGTCACTAGTGGAAAAAGGAATTCCTGGAAAAACAGACAAAAAATGGGGTAGTACGTGAATGGGGAAAAAACACAGTTACTAACCTGTTGTAAATGTTGTTCCTCAATGTGTTGCTCATGTCCATTCCATGTCAAATGTGTGTGCACACCACATGCGTCAGTGGTGGAGATTTTTCTCAGTGGTGTCCGGAGGGCCAGCTCTAGCACCCTCTGCAGTGGTGCACACATGCATCAATATCAGGGGCACTGCCAGCTCCCTGCCCCCAGTTCCTTTTTGCTGGCTCTCTGGCAGTAGGGACGGAGGGTGGGTCATGGAATAAACATGAGCAATACATCTCAAAGAACAGTACTTAAGGAAGGCTAGTAACAGTTTTCTCTGAGTGCTTGTGTGTGTCCATTCCATGTCAGGTGACTCACAATCACTGCTCTGGAGGTGGGTCAGGAGCTCAGACATGGCAATTGCAACACCATTCTGCCGAAGCCTGCATCATCCTGGGCTTGTTGCATAATGGCAGAGTGGGACATGAAAATATGAACAGAAGACCAAGATGTGGCCCTGCAACTCATCCTGTATTGGAACCTGAGCTAAGAAAGCCACTGATGAAGCCTGTGCTCTTGTTGAATGGGCTGTCAGAGTGGCAAGAGGAGCAACCCTTGCCTGCTCATAACAGATGTAGGTGGTGATCCAGGAGGAAGTCCTCTGAGATAAGACTGGCAAACCCTTCATTTGTGATCACTGAGCAATGAGAGCTGTGTGTACTTTTGGAAGGGATTTGTTCTTTTGATGCAGAAAGCCAGTGCTCACCGGACGTCAAAGATGTTCAGGCCTCTCAACGGTAGAGACATGAGACTTTGTGAGGGAAGACTGGCAAGATGATGTCCTGGTTGACATGAAACGGCAATATTACCTTTGCTAGAAATGCAGGGTGAGAGCTCAGCTGAACTTCATCTTTCTCAGACACAGGATAAGGAAGTTCTAATGTTAGGGCCTTGATTTCAGAGACTTATTTTGCCAATATAGTTGTCACCAGAGGGGGAAAAAAAATCTTTCCATGACATGCGATGACAAACTGGATGCCATGGGCTCAAAGAGAGGCCCCAGTGAGTCTGATTAAAAGTGGGCTGAGGTCCCAAGGGGGAACCAAGCCTCAGACCTACAGAAAGAGCCTGTCAGGAATCTGGTCTCATGGGAGAAGATGGATCTGCCCTGGATATACGAGTGAAAGACTGAGATGGCCAGCAGGTGTAACCCTGATTGCCAGGCCTTGATGTTTCAAGTGGAGTAAGTACTCCAAAATGGAGTGCAATGGTACCTGGGATGGGGAAAAGTTTTGTTCCACTGCTCAGTGGCAGAAACATTTCCACTTTGCCAGGGAACACCCTAGCAAAGGGTCTTCTGCTTTCCAGAAGGCCTCTCCAAAACTGAGAGGAGCAAACCCAATCCTTAAGTCTTAACTACGTAGCATCCACACTGTCAGATGTAAGGTGGTGAGGTTTGGAAGTAACAACTGACCGTGATCCTGTGAAATCAAGCCTGGACAGTCCGGGAGTGTCAAAAAGGCCTGCCATCAACAGGTCCAGCAACATGTCAAACTAGTGTTCACGGGGCCATGCCAGAGCGATCATTATGACACACGTTTTGTCCCTCTTGATCTTTGAGGATGAGAGAGATCAGTGGAAAGGAGTACATCAGGTCTCTCGACCACTGCAGGAGGAATGCATCTGGAAGCGAGCAGTTCTTACGTCCTTGCAGAGAACAGAAACGGTGACATTTCCTCTTCTGTTTGCTTGTGAATAGGATCACCTAGATAGTTCTCCATCTCTGGAAAATAACCTTGACTACCTCCATGTGGTCAAATTCCAAAGGGGTAGCCGTGTTAGTCTATTGTAGAAAGACAGCAGAGTCCTGTGGCACTTTTAAAGACTAACAGATTTATTTATCGCATGAGCTTTCATGGGAGAAAATCCCACTTCGTCAGACGCTTTGAAGAGAAGGACCTGCTGAGGTCATTTATCAATGTGTTCTTGGGAAATATGCCCCAGAGAATTGTGAGGCTTCGAGGTGGAACATATGTTCCACACCAAAGTCCCCTAGATGGTGGGCCTGTTGGTAGAGAGCCAAAGATCTCGCTCCTCCTTGCTTGCTGACATAATATATTGATGCCAGATTGTCTGTCAACACCCACACTACCTTTCCTGACATCTGGGGAAGGAACCTTTTCGCAAGTTAGACAATTTGCCCTGAGCTCTCTGACATATATGTCATGTAATCTTCTCTGCAAACCAGAAGCCTTAGATCTTGAGGGAGCTAAGGTGGGCTCCCCACCCTAGGTCTGAGGCAAGGAGAGCATCAGGCCACAAAGGGAACTCCTCTTTCTACATGGGTAGGGTTTGTCAAACATGCCAATGAAGCAAATACTCAAGAACGGGTCGTAAGGATCACGTCTAGGCTGCCTTGTTGGGGAGAAAACAAATGCTAACCACATTTGAAGGGGTTTGAAGTGCATCTTGCATCATGTAGATGCAGGTACATGCTGCTATATGACCCAGCTGCCTGAGGCAAAATTCTGACCATGGTGAGGTGGTGAGCTGTGACTTGGGTGATCGGCTCTGACATGGTCTGATGTCTGGCTTGTGGGACCAAAGCTTTTGCCCAGGTAGAGTCAAGGACTGTCCCAATGAATGCTAGTCTTTGCACCAATACTAATATAGATTCCTGTTCATTTATCAACAGGCAGTTCTTGGCAGGTGGCCCAAAGTGCCATGATACTGGGACAGGCCAGAGCTTCCAAGTGACCCTTGATGGGCCAGTCACTGAAATAAGAGTAAACTTTATTCCCTGATACCTGAAGTAGGTCACAACTACCACCATACTCTGTGAATACGTTTGGACCTGTCAAAAGGCCAAATGGGAGGCGTATGAACTGGTAGCGATAATCTTCTACCGCGAACTGTATGTGGCCACAGAAAATATGGAAGTATTTGTCCTTTAGGTTGAGGGCAGTATACAGGGAGGGGACGATGGAGGTCAGGGAGACCATACAGAACCCCAGTTTCTTGAGTTATGTGTTGATGAAACATAGGTCCAATATGGGCCATAGGCCACCTTTGGGATTAGAAAGTAACTTTCCCTCTCAGTTATAGGGGAGCTTCCTCTATGGCCCCTACCTGTAGGAGAGTTTGCACTTTCTGACTGAGAAGTTGCTCATGAGAAGGGTCCCTGAAGAGGGGGGTAGAAAGGAGGGATTGAAATAAACTGAAGGAAGGGTGTACCCCAGTGTGATGGTGCTTAGCACCCACTGATTTGATGTTAGAGCTGTCCATACAAAGAGGCAGAGTGAAAGGCAGTTTGAGAAGAAGGGGAGGCTTGGATCCTGGGTTAAGTCTGCTAGGCCACCCGCTAAGGACTAACTATTAACTTAACTAATAAACTATGTATGCTAAATCTACAGATGAAACCACTAGTAGAAAGCTTGCTCAGACAAGCATGTTACAGCACCATCACTGGTGGTAAGAAGAAATGAAGAGGGATGAGGAACCAGCTGTGTACCACTACAGAGGGTGCTAGACATGGCCCTCTGGATACCACTAAGGGAAAAATCTCCTGCATTGGTACATATGGAGTGCACATACACCTGACTTGGAATGGACATGAGCAAACACTTGAACAGGAAAATCAAGCATCTGGGAAGACAGATAACCAGGCAATTGGAAAGCTTTTTGTGGGAAGGGGAAAAGTTAGTCTGGAGAAGGAGAACAGATAACTAGAGCTATAGAGCAGTGGGTGAGGTGAGGATAAAAGGAACAGAGATAGGGAAGAGACATGAAGAGAAGTGGAAACATTAGTTCTGAAAAATAAAAATGCAAATATTCATAACTACTAAAATAAATTAGATCCTCTCCCACTCTCTCTCTCTGAAAAAGTTGCAGCAGCTGCCACAGGAATTTTAGGATTTAAACCAAAGAGGGGTGTGAAGATAGCAGTCTATGCAATACACAAATGTCGGGGAGCCAGCACCCAAGACACCAAAATGTGAGACACACTATTAACCTGAAGAACCACTGAACTTAATAATTACAGTTTCCATGGCACACACACAAGTTCTCAAAAAAGAGGTGAGAGAAAGGGAAGCGTGGAAGATGAGGTTTTTAGATTCAGATGTAAAATGAGCACAAACATGACAAATCTTCTGGAATTTTCAGTTTAAAATGACACTAATCTCTTATAATATTCCTATACTTAGTGCATCTGTAAATCACACTGGAATAGAAGTATTAGTGAACTAGAGAGAAGTCAACAAACTGATATTTGAAAGCATAGAGTATTTGCAGAAGGTATGAAAATACTAAGTTTCACTTTAGGTGAAGGGAAAAAGAAACTATATTCTAGAATAGAATGGGGAGAGCCAGAAAAGACCTAGCATATTAAGGTTCAGTGATTCATAAAAGAGAGGTTATCCCACGTAAGCCTGAAGTAGCAGACTTGAGAGGGAAAGCCATGAACAGTTTTCCCAAGCTTTGGGAATGTTATTACACAAAAGGTTAACATACAAACTTAGTAAACATAGTAGAAAGCATAAAATTATTGAATGGATAAAGTAATAGCTTGAGGCATGCTCAATAGCACTCTAGAAAGGAATGTATACTTACTGTAGGTGATAATTTGCTAACAGGTTTGGGTGAAGGCAGAAAGTAAATAAAGTATCAAGTTTAGTGTGGGCTAGATAGAGCACGGGCAAATAAGTGGCGGTTAATGTAAAGACATTAATGTAGAGATGTTAGAGTGAGGTTAGGGCCAAAAAGGGCATTGAAAAGGCAATAATTGTTTATAATCTCATTTTAAAAGCACACACTCATTGTCCAACTCTCTAGATGCACTTACAACAACATTTTAATAAGATGTTGCAACCAGTTGTTGGATGAGAGCTGCCGTTTGAAGTGGAAATCCATCGGAGGGCCCTGAATTTACAAGTATTCACTATTAAGACAAAAGCCTTCAAAATGCCCTCCTAACTCCCCCAAAACCCTACCTGCTGTGAAAAATACTATATCCCCCATTAAGAATCCCTAGTATAATGGTCAAATTGCAAGTAAGAGTATATTGATATGTAGGCTAGTGTTGTATCAAACTTGAGAGTGCAATGCAACTATCTAGATAGAAGGAAAGAACTGAGAGTGATAGGAGAAAAAGGAAAAGGAGAAATAGCGTTCAGTGCATGAAGAGTACAAACTGGAAGCATGATACATTTTTTATAGTAGATGACAACACATCATTTATGGAATACAGAGAACATGGCCAAGATTGTCAAAAGTGACTGGCTATTTCTGGTCCCCAGCTTCAGCCACAGAGGGAGTTTTATTTTCGGTTGAATGGATGTCATATACTTCCTTAAAAAACAACAACAATCAAGCCCTTAAGTGGTCAAGGTAGGCACCAAAAACTGAAACACCCAAAGTCACTAGTCACTTTTGAAAGTTTTGACCCACGTGCCTAAATTGTTTGAGTCTTTTATTATGCCTCCTTTTCCAAGGCTGCAAAACCCCAAAGTTACTTGAGTCCAGTCCTCTACAAACTGTTTCCGTCTTCTGATAACTGAATATTCCTTCAGGACTGGTCGCAGGCTAGTTTCATTTTTAAACTCCTTATGTGTTAGATGCTTACCACCCATTGTTTAGATCTTTAATGGAAGGAAATTAAGTTGTATTTTAACAGGCCCTTACATTTTTATTTTATAGCTCTTCATGGTATGATCCTTCCTCTTTCTTTCCATGCTTCGATGAGCATGTTAAATAGTTAAAAAACTTTTACATAACTATATAGTTAACAATAGTTAAAACTGTTGACATTTAAAGAATCATTGACATCCAAGTTCCAAAAGGAGTAGCAGTGTTTGTCTAAAGACAACAGAGTCCTGTGGCACTTTTAAAGACTAACAGATTTATTTATCGCATGAGCTTTCGTGGGAGAAAATCCCACTTCGTCAGACGCTTTGAAGATCTAGTTCAGCAAAACAAACAAGGATTCCTCTGGCTCCTTTAAAAACTAACAAACTTATTTATTGCATGAGCTTCCGTGGAAGAAAATCCCACTTCCATCAGCTGCTTTGAATATGGGAAACTTGCATGTGATAAATAAATGAATTAGTCTTTAATAGTGCCACAGGACTCCTTGTTTGTTTTACTGACAGCCAAGTAAGCCCTTTAAAATGAATAGGGCAGTTAACATCTCAGAGCTATTGTTTTGGGTTCTCAGAAAACATTGAAATTGGAAGCACTTACAAAGGACCTCTCTGCCACCACAACAGTTAAGAGCTTTTTTAAAAACAAAAACAAAAAACAAACAAAAATACTCTGGAGAACAATTGAGAGGTCAGTCTGTGCCCTGCTCCTCCTCACTCTGCAGGTTCTTTGGACTCCATACTTTGGCAAAACACTGCTTGACAGGGATGTTGGATGCTTCCAAAGCTGCAGGGCTTTCCCCTCCAGGTCTCTTCTACTACAAACTTTGGCTTTTTGACTGTTACCTATGATCCAGAGACTGGAAATGCCCCTGCGCTGAATTGTTCTGGATAGCCACCATGACCACTCCTTCTGGAGCAACGTTTGGAAAGACTGCTCTGGAGATCGCAATATCCCATCCCGCAGGTGCACCAAAGCCTTACAGATGCTCAGGTGTTGGACAGGCAGAAAAGTAGTCTGGGAGACAATGCCTTTTCAAGTTTTAACGCTGAATCATCACAAAACTATCAGTTCTATAGGATATTGTTCATTTCATTCTGCTTTTAGACTCTGAGTTTGTATTTCTTAATGTAATAAATCGGTTCTCTTCAAGCTTTCAGTAAAGTCTCAGCACTGACCAATTTGATTTAGGCTCAGTTAAACTCTCAGCCCAAGAATGGAATCTATTAAGAGAAAATTATTCCTAGTTCATTAGGTTAAGTTAACGAGCTGCATTTGCAATCTTGTGAAGCTCTACTTACCTCATTTTTTAAAATGACAACCGATAGAGCAGCAGGCAACCAGAATCTCAGACTCGTGCGAAGATCGCTATTATTTAAAGTAGTATAGCAAACTTACCCCTGGATTCTTTTGATGAAGAGGTAATTGGATGGAGCATTCAGTGGGGTGTACAAATTTGATGGAAATATGGGACAGATGGTACAAAGGCCGTTAAAAGACGTGAACTCAAATTAAGGAAGGGCTGAGCACTGAAGTCAGGTGGAGTGTCTTCACCATCACATTGCCCTCTTGCTAGTTTAATAATAAATCATTTTTAACAGGGAACTGAACAAACTATTCAGGACCATACTACTGTGTTACTATTTTTAGTCTAATTTCCTACTGTAGCTTAGGATTTTTAGACTCTTGGTGCAACACTATTTGGAGACAAAGCAGTCCATTAATCAATTTCTTACACATAGGTATTTCTAGGTTGCAATCCTGCATGAAAGAGTCACCCTAAAAACCAAGAAAGCACTTGGCTAGAAATCATTTATGAAAGAAAAATAATGGAAATCAGGATGTAGCCACACACATTTGAAGAGAGAAATTTATTGTGATCTCATTGACATGAGAATCAATTTGGGGAGAGTATTTAGGTAACAATCCCAGTTGTAAATTGTATGCTTGATAATATTCTTATCACAAGATTTAAAAAAAAAAAAATCACATAGTAAAAGCAAATTTCTCCCTCTGCCCCTCTCACTTTATGAATTTCTCTTTCTACTCTGGTAGAAATCCAGAGCTTTGATTTTAGGACTATTTTACTGGATTTCCATTTGTTTTGCCTCAGCTCCTACATTAATCCAAACAATAAGGGCCTTTAAAGCATTCATAAATAACCTGCTATGCTGCTGGCATCTAGGAGCCAAGTGCAGCAATGTTAAGCAACAACAAATTTCATAGTTCAAAAGGCACAGTTAAAGAAAAAGGTTGCTCAGGAGAAAAAGAAAAAAAATCACTCATTTAGCGCAAAGATCCTTAAAAATTGCATGAAATCAGTCAAGTAACTATAGAAACCAATTTCTTCAGCTCTGTATCACACGTCTCACACCTCAATTGTCTTTATTATCATCTGCTGTCAGATCCTTAATCAGAAATGTGAACAGGCTTGATGATTTATTCATTCAGCAGGGAAAAGAATCTGTAGGTCAAGTGAAAAATTTCACACACACGCCACACACACACACACACACACACACACACACACTCACTCTCTCTCCCCCCCCCCCCCCCCCCCCCCCCAACCTTAGGTACTTTCATTTCATTCTGTTCCCAGTAGCTCTGGGGGCAACTCCAGTGAGATCCAATATTAAGGCTCAATTAAAATAAGCTCCAATTAGTGGAGCTTTTTCTCTCAGGCTAGAAGAGTCAGGAAATGGATATTGGGAAATGTAAAAAGTCAGCTACTGAGAGGAGGCTGCAGACATAAATGAACTTATTTGTTGATTTCTACAGTTGCTATGCAGAGGCCTCTGGGAGTAAAAGCTTAACCAGTCTAAGCTATAAACTAAAACCCCTGCAGCTAAACATGAACTGTGTGAAACAAGGGCTCCATTCCAGAACAGAAAACTGCTGGGCCCAGAAAATTAAAAGCCAGAGGCGTTTTCCATTTAAAACTAAATCCCAGTACCGCCTCCCAGCCAAAGAATTATAAGCAGTATCAGATTTACAAAACGAACAATTACCCTGGAAAAATGTAGCCTATTGTATAGTCCCAGATGCTAAATCTCAAAGTTTCTTTTTTTTCCCTAATCCCACATTATATTCCTACAAAGTACATGGCTGTAGTTTACAAAGAATCATTTCTAGACAGGCCTAAACTATGAAAATTAAATGTTAAAAAGAGCTCATAATTCATTGACCTCATTTGAAGTACTGCCCTTGCCTGTAGCAGTTCCTGTCCTTCCCCAAGGCCTTTGCAAATGGTATGCAACAGCAAAATAAACCCTGACCTAATTGCCAGGAGAGGGCTGCCAACCTTCCCTCAAAACAAAGGCAAAACGTGGTAACTTGAAAGTCTTACCTCTTTTGCTTTCTGCTTTAATCGCAGCTGTTCTGGATCTTCTTTATTGGAACGACTCTATTAAAAGGAAGAGAAAAATTTAATAGAAATTTCTGACATGTAAACACCACAGCATCCATTAAATATTTAACAAGTGACAATTTTCTCTTCTGATTGAACATCTTAGCTTCAGGGGTGAACGCCTCAATCCAAATTGGCTTTCCCCTCCTCCCCAAGCCTCCCTCCTCTTCATCTGGGCTGCCTCTGTTCTAGCCTGGAGGAAGCTTAAACTGCAAGTGATGCTAACACTGTCAGTCAGGTCCAGTCTAGGCATGATGTTGTTCATGTCAGTAGCAGACACTTAAAAGGACGGGAAGTAGAGAAGAAATTGTTCTTGTTTAAGTACAGCGAGATCCTACTAAGTCTAGAGTCCATACCCGCCCAAGTGGTTCCAGAATATAGGCCCCAGAATTTTATCTGGCTTTAAACAAAATAAACTTACTCAAACTGAACCAAGACTGCATAGAGCATACTTAGTGGTGCAGCAGTTACACATTAAGTTTATGTTCTATCAACTATTTTAACTTAGGGAACACAGGCTAGAAGTGCATCAGATAGTGGACTGCAATTCAACTTGCAAGCATCATTCGTATACAATGGAAACGCCACACTATCAGTGGAAACAAACATTTTGACTAGCCATCATGTACAGGTATTGAGAAAGGCAAGCAAATTTAATGCAGAAACAAAGGCAGCAAGTCAGAATAAAAATGGAGAATAAATGTTTCTTTTGGCTTTCAGTTTAACCAGCAGACTGAATGGATCAAAATACAGCCTTTGAATTTGAAAGTTCGTAGTTATCTAAACTTTATTCCTTAGGGTTTATTTTTATTTCTATATCAATCACCATACTGTGTGAGCATATTTTGTTCTTGCATTTATTTCTGAGAGATTAGGATTTTGAAATCCTGAAAAAAAAAGCTGGAGAACCACTGGACTGGAGAATAGATATATAGGGAGGTGGCAAAAGATATTTACCCCGTGGCTTGCAAATGAGCTAAATACCCATCTTGAAGAGAAAGAAACCCAAAAGCAAAGTCAGGGATTGAGAAATTTAAAGTAGAATATAATGGGACAGGTGGCTGGTGTTCAAAAGGCTATAATTTTCTGGGTGGCTAACAATAAGATGTTCTCTCACCTTGGCTGCTCGTAGAAGCATTTCTCGTTCCTCTTCATCCTTCCTCTGTTTTTCCATGTGATCCAGCATCTCAAGAAATTTAAGTTGTGCTCTGGTGTCACTCGATATGGTGTACTTATTACTCTCCTGAAAAGAGATCTTCATTAGAGCTGCTCGAGCTTTTATAGACTGCTAAAAACCTATCCTAGGCCAAATAATTTATTGGAAAGAAGCTGCATTGTATGAAATTATCTTTTTCAAACCTGGAAAGTACATGATTCTGCTTTGAGAGGATCCATTCGGATGTCTCCTCTTCAAGTATAGTATACACGTTCAAGTCTGACTATTCAGCTACTTAAGAGCCCTCTGTCATTAGCATGAAGTTCCTCTATTTGGCTCCCTATTTTCACTGTCTTGTAAAAAAAACCTTAGGTTCTAGATTTATGTGATTTGAAGTTGCCAGTTTATACCCTGGTGGAGGGGGCGGGGGAAAAAAGCATGGCAATCACATAAACCATTTTCTTACTGAGCAAACAAAAAAACAAAAACAAACAAAAAAAGGTAAAAAATGTTCTAAAACTTGAACCCTGATCCATTTTCCCCACCTCCTTAATAAAAGAAAACCATCTTAGAGAGGAACTATATCGCCCACTGCTGGAAAAAAATTAATGTAAATGTTGCAGCAATTACTTCAGCTAGTCACTCCAGAATATATTAAGCTTTACTGGTATTTCCAAAAGGGATAGAAGAAGAGACTATTTAGATTTTCCAGAGCTAGCTATAAGATATTTAGATTGAGAATGAGAGTGCACATTAGCACAGTTTATCACAGTTTCAGGAATACATGCATTCACCTTGGTGGATTAACACAATTCCCATTAATGCTAACGGTAACTACTGTACATTTGTGAATGAAAGCAACATTAGGCCTTTTAGTGTACATTAATGGGAAACACTCATTGCTCCCCTCCCTAAATTTTTTGAATGGAAAACCTCTAGTTTAAATGTGCAAGCCATGGCAATTCATTTATATTTTTGCTCTTATTCTTTAAAGTTTATTATATTTAATATGTCACATACCATCTAAATTTTTTTCATTTGTTCCAGGTAGGTTACTTTAGTGTCTCCTCCTATTGGTGACACTCTTTCCTGCTATCTCAGGTTTTTAGTATCTCTATGTATTCTTCTTCTCCTCCCTTACCACTTTAAGTTGTCACCAGACCAGCCCAACAGATTTCACCTGTTCTTTTTAAAAGCCTTTCTACTATAGATCTGTTCTTGTCTTCTGTCCCTTTTGTATAGGGTTCCAGAACACTCACCCCTTCCTTTCTCAAACTGTCCCGACCTTAACTTCAATATTATCCCCTGTGGTGTGGTGTTGATGCAGTCTTATTAGGCAAATATTTTGGGACTGTCTTTGTAATTTAACCATTGTCATCGTGTTACAAAAATCACGTGGGCAGCCACCAGTTTTTAGTGTATAGTGGCTTTCCGAAAAGTACCCTCAAATACTCTGCAGCATACACAATAAGTTTGGGGGCAAAGATAAACTCAAATATATGAGCAGGTCAATCTTTATCATTTTAGTTTATACATTCCATAGAAAGAATCTACTGCCAATCAACTATTTAAAATGGAAAAATTATAGGACCAGTGGAAGTGAAAATCTCCTGCAATCCACAATGCAACCCGCTCCTAATGCAGAATCCTCAACCTTAACAATCCCTATCTCTCTCCGTGTATATCGTGAATCCCTCTTCTAAGAGTTCTTGTATTGTGGCATTGCATCAGGATCCCAGTCAGGAACCAGGGTCCCACTCTAAGAAACAGTTCCCTACACCAAAGGGCTTGCAAACTAAATAAGCAACCCAAAAGCACACCCTTAGACCCCATTCTCCTCGGCTCTTTTCACCTAATTCTGCTATTGCTCTAGGTCTTGTACCATTCCCTACTGGATGTGCCTTATTCTGAAAGTCAGTATTGGTATATTAGTAGAATTTGTTTTGAAGTAACAACATAGAAGGTTGCATAGAAACACAGAATGTTTCAATACTGTTTTGAATGCTGGGTAAGGAAGCTATGTGAAATTAAAATGCTTGTGTACAAGTTTAAGATGTTGAACTTTGAGGTCCTGAAGTTAACACTATACTAATGCAGGCTTAAAGTAAGAAACACATAATTTTTAAAAGGTGATCTGAAGACCCTTTACCAGTCCGGAACGTCAGACATACAACTTGAAGCGTCCAAATGCAAGATTTAAAGCTTAAGGAGTGCAGAAGCAGAGATTTGTTACACCAGTTCAACAGGTAACAGCAACTTTTTTTCAACAGTTTAATTGTAAAAGTCCTTTATATATGGAACATGTAAAAACTGAACATGTTAACAAACCTCCCTGTGAACATTTGGCATCATAGCCATTCATTTTACAGCCATAAAAATTAACTATACATTTTATTCCTGTTCATTCTGCAGTTCCAATACTGCTCTGGAAGAGCAAGAATCTGTTCTTATTCATGCATCAATACAATTGTCAAGTTTCCAATACAAGATTTAACTCTGCCCTCAGCTACACACGTGCAATTCCAGCAAAGACACTATAGTTGCACAGGTGTAACTGAGACCAGAACTCAGTTTGCATGATCTATTATTGCATATCACAAGCCAGAAAGCTGGATTCTCACATGCTGGGTTGAAGATGCACACCTTGCAGTTAAAAAGAAAAAAATCCTTTTGTTTTAAACTGAGCATGTTTGCTCTACAACTAATTGAAAGGCAAACACAGAAGCCACAGTGTGAATACCCAATAAATGTTTTTTAGACTAGAACTGCACTTTAAAGTTGGTTTGTTTGTAACTTATGCCCACATATGTTATGGGATTTTTCAGGTCACCTCCCAATCACAACCATCAATCTTCCCCCACCCCCACACCAATGCATGAAGTCTCAGACTAAGGTGAACCAATATCCTTTTAATATGTTGGATAAAATGCACACAGCTCTCCAAATATTTTACTTTAATTTTGCACATATATGCATACTCCTGCACAGAAAGTGTCTCTGCAGCCACTAGATTATAGAGGGATTATGAGGCATGTCTTCAGTGGGAAAATACCTGGCAGCAAGTTCAAAAGTAGATATGTTCCCTGTATGTGACTTGCTGTTTCCTCATTCAGTTATTATGCTGTTACAAATTAATGGGAATTCTGACTAAATCAGATGTGGTTTAGTAAACCAACTCCTGCAAAAGAATGCCTCCTCCCCAAACCCCAACATCAGGGAAATAATGAAAAATGGAGGCCCCAGAGGAATAGATGGCTCTTTCTAGCTCAGAAAGAAAAAAAAGACCACTACGTAGTGGGAGCACTGAACTCCTATAAATAAAGGCCAGTGTAGTCATTTAGATAGAAAAGTCTGCAGAATATTCTAATTGCAGCTATCAGTTGAAAACATTTCTGAAAATGGCTACCATCTCTCCTTGTTCTCAATAGATCTCAAGCTACAGTTGCTCAGGGAAGATGGAGACTAAATTCCATGAAACAGCAGGGGCACTCAGTCCTGTTGAGAACAGCCTTTGCAAACTATACTTCAGCCCCAGTGAGAATAATGGGAGATGCTGGCCACTTTGAAAGAGCACGTCTCCATGGAATTCCCTGTAGTACACCATTGTATCTGTCTGCTTCTGCAGGAAAGAATGGGGAAAACTGCCCACTAATCCTTTAAAAAAAAAAAAAGAACCTTCAAGTGTAGCACATGAAGGCTATGTCTACACTGAGGAATGAAGGTCGACTTGAAAAAGTTGACTTTAATATTTCGACTTTAAGTCAACCTTATTAAGTTGACTTAGAGAGTCCACACTGGACTCCTAAGTCAACTTAAAGGGGGCCTTACTAAGTCGATTTAGAGACTCTACACTGGGGTCTATAAGTCGACTTGTTCGGTCCAGGGAGAGCCAGCCCCACACGGGGCTGGATCTCCCCGGGGCAGCAAGCCCCCGAGCGGTCTGGGGGAGAAGGGAGCAGCTCCCTTCTGCCCCGGACCACTCAGCTCCCTTCTGCTCGGGACTTCTCGGGTCCCGGGCAGAAGGAAACCCTCCTAGCCTGGACCACTCGGGTCCGGGGGAGAACTTCCCTGGGACCCGAGTGGTCCGGGCCAGGAGGAAGAGCCGGAGACCGGCGCTCGGCTCAGACCCGCACTCCAGCTGCTCAGCAGTGGGCAGCTGGAGCAGGGATCCTGGCAACAAAGAAGCCCCATGCTTCCTTCTCCCCGAGACCCGTGATCCAGCTGCTCGGCAGCTGGAGCGTGGGTCTCGGGGAGAAGGGAGACCTGTGCTCCCTCCTGGCCGCGACCGCTCGGTCCGGCTAGGAGGGAGCCCGGGGCTCCCTTGGCCAGGACCGCTCGGTCCCGGCTTGGAGGGAGCCTCACGCTCCCTCTTAGCCAGGGCTGCGCTCCAGCTTCTGAGAAGCCTTTGGGCTTCTCAGAAGCTGGAGCGCAGCAGTGCCAACAATTGCCAGCACTCCGGCTCTTTAGAAAACCCCACGGTTTTCTCTGATCAGCTGGGGCGGCGGCTATTGCTACACTTTTTCTACACTTGTGTCACACTACAAAAAGTGATTGTCAGTCCTCACACATTCTCACCTTCTATTCAACTGGTGTGAATGAGCCTCTCCTGCCCTATTGAATTGACTTTGTCAGCACTTACCATTATTATGCTACTCCTCCTGGCAGGTGTATCTATACCTCTCTACTGTTGTTTCCATTTCATGCATTTGACGAAGTGGGCTGGAGCCCACAAAAGCTCATGCCCGAAGAAATTTGTTAGTCTTTAAGGTTCCACAGGACTCTTGTTTCTTAAAGGACCTATATAGTCTTAATTCCAAGCTTGTTAGTACAGAATAAAATTTCCAGAGAAGTTTGAGTAAGTGCTGAAAATTGAAGGAGGATATACTAATTTTTTCCTGCATAAGGAGTTGAACTCCTTTGTGAAACATTCAGTTGTATAGAGTTGCTAGAGATGCCTCCACAACACAACTTCTTATTTGCTTTAACTGCTGCTGCACATTGATTCATCCACGACACCTAAAAGTCTCTTCCACACACAGGGTGTGTCTATACTTGTAAATTAAGTCAACTTGAGCTTGCTTAAGTCGACTTAATTTAGTCTGCGTCTACACTACATTTTCCTTAAGTCGACTTTACTATTCCTGGTTTAAAGTCGACTTTAGGCTTAAGTCAACTTTCTAAAGTCAACTTAAGCCAGTGTAGACCTGGAGTAGCCCTAAGTCAACTCCAAGTCGACTTAGGGCTCTCCAGGACACCCCCACTGCCCTCCCTGCTGGGGGGGGGCACAGGGAGAGCCTGGCATGCCCCCTCACAGGGTAGGGCAGAGCCCTGCCCCTATGCCCTGCCAGGGTCTGTCCCCCTTTGCCCCATTGTACCAGGTACAGTGGGGCAAAGGCTAAGCCCCCTGGCAATTGGCAAGGGGTGCCCCCCCTGCCACTGTGGACCTCTCCCAGGTCCACCTAGCCCCTAGAAGTCAACCTAGGCATCCAGTGTGGACGCTCTAGGTCGACTTTGTAAGTTTCCCCCCTAAGTCGACTTAATTTTATAGTGTGGACATGCTAAGTCGACTTAGCTAAAGTTGACCTAAATTAACAAGTGTAGACATAGCCACAGAGCCCATCACATGCAGGAAATATTTGAACTACTTTTATGTTTCAAGACTCTTTTGAAATACCACACAATCCTTTAACTATGGCTATCCCATTATTGGAGCATCTGCAAACTTCTCTTGCCTTACTATTCACAACTCCCACGTAATTAAATATACTTAAAACTTTTCTTAAATTCAATTTCTACATTTTCCATGTAGAAACATGACCATTTATTCCTGCTGTTCTCTAGTTTCTAAGCCATCACAGAATTTTAACTTCTACAACATGACTACATGAACACTTTCAACAAGAAAGTATCCAAGGCTATCAAAGGCTTTTTGAAAGGCAGAAGTACCTATTGTTCTCCTTTTGCTAATTTCTTGATTCCCACAAAAAAACTAATAGGTTGGAAAGGCAGGTTTACATTTACAGAGCTTAAAGTCCATACAAATTCTGCATGCTGATAAAAACTGGAATGGAAAGAGACAGGAATGTGTTCAAACCCAAATTACACACACTGTTTGCTTAGCAGCAGGCTTACTTTGGGACATGAGCTTCTCTCATAAACCATTTATTTATTTATTTAATTTGGTGGTGGGGGGAAGAGGGGGTGAAAGGGGGAGGTCTTCCTACTGATTCATCTCATTATAAAACTGCATCATCATATAACATCATAAATACCCAAGAAGAGAGCTGCCAAGATTGGATAGCTCTCCCTACTTCATTGATCTGCATGGACTACCAGTTATAAAAAGTGGAAACAATTTAGTAGTAGTGTAAGAAGATTTATCCGAGGATTCACATGTGTTGTCATGACTAGACACAAGAGAGCTAAATTTACGAGATTATGGAAGCTTCAACATCAGTTTCCTTACTTTGAGAGTATGAGAACACTATAGCACATTTTGAGTCAGTCACCTCAATAAAAGTCACATTGAAAAGTTTTATCAGTGACTGGCTGACAAGACGCAGAATGAGGAATGTTCATTTTATAGTGGAATCAAAGATTTTTTTGTACAGACTTTTTTTTAGAAAAACTAGAAAAAAAGCACTGTGCATATTGCCCTCTGTAGTATTTACTTCTCTGTCAAGCAAAGGGAAGATTACTTGCTTTTGGTCTGAATTTCCAAGCGGATTCCTCTCTTCTCCTCCACCACCTCCCTCCCCCATTTTTTACCACTCCTTTTGTACATTGAAATTTTTTTAATATAATCTGAGTTCTATGGCATACTTCATATCCTATTGGAGATGCAGATTTGAAATCTAGTTCTTTTGCACATGTATATCTGAATTTGTTGTTCATCCAGCTGGCAGAACATGTGCAAAAAAACAGGAATACATTCCCAAGTTGCAAGTGAATACCTACCCAAAGTCTGAAAAAAATGAGGGCCTATGGGAGAGGAAGAGGCCACTGGGAGCACATAAACCTAGAGAGGTCCTTAATGTCTACATTTGTGCTGTAACTTTATCACACTTAAATATATGCTTCTGCTTACATTATAAAAAAGGTAGCTCAAAAGCAATTAAATATTATAGTGGAGTTCATACAAGAAAAACACTACCTATGCAAAACCAGGTTCCTACAAAAGTCTTGTTTTTCAGGGCCTGCATTTTTGCTCAAGACTATCTATAGGATTGTGAACTGTTACAGTCTTTATTTTGAGGAAATTGGACATGTGATGAAGTGTTATAATCTTTCTATCTTTGCTTCTGGCAACTCTTGATCTGATTGGCTCTCATTCCATCAGTCAGAAGTAGACAGACATCTATGTGCCACATTAAAACCATTGGTTGAAAATTGCCCTTTGCTGTCTTTTGTCTGTGCAGGATGCTAAAGGCATACTTCTCTAGTGTTTCTGCAAGTTTTCAGCTTCTGCTACACCTTTTTTTTAAACAAATAAGTTTCCAGTTTCCAAGTCTTTGGACATACAGAGTTGTCTAATTCTGCAGATTTCCAAATGTTTTTCTCATTAGCATTTGGTACACTATTTCCAGATTGGAGTTCGCTCCCTGTCATCCTTCTAGTTTGGAACATGCTCCAGTTGCTTCAGATACTACTGCAGTATCTGACACTATCTACATATTTCCCACACTCTGATATTGCCTCCTCCATGTTTACTTGTCTATAAAATGTGTTTCTTAAAAGATCTCCGTGTGACTGAGCACATTCACCTTTCATGAGTGCCTCCTGTCTACTGGGAATGATCCGGCACTCTTTCCTTTCCCTGCTGCCAGAAGCCCTCACCAGGTGGGTTTCAGTGGCTCAGTCCTCCAGCTAAGTCACTGAGGTAATAGCTGAACAGATGGATGAAGCCCTTTGGGGTAAAAGGTCCAACAAGGCCCTTGTTAACATCTTTAGCCCTGTCTCTGGGCTCAGATCTCACCCCTTCTGGGCTAGCTTTAAGTTCATGCCTGTCCCAGTTCAGAGCAGTGCTCACAGGGTACAGGCTACCCTGCTATAGGACAATCTCCCTGGAGACTCTCTGCCTTTATCAGTTCTTATGGCCCCAGCTCTCCAGCCATGTCAGTCCCCTTCTGGGGTAACAAAGTCCAGCAAATGGTTGGCCCTCTGCCCTGTCCCTGTTTAATTCCAACCCTGTGTTTTGGCTTCTAAACTAAACTTGTCTTCTTCTTGTGGCTTTGGCTACTTTGCCCATGGAGAGGTGGGGGAGAAACCAGGCCTGCCCACTGCTCTGAGTCCCAATCCAGGAATCCTAGAAATAGCAGTCGTGGTGCTTCCTTGAATAGCTGCTGCTGCTGCAACATTCCTTGGGCCTTTTCACACGTATCCCCTTTCTCTTCACCCTTGCCTCAGGGGTTGAAGTTCTCAACTCTTCTGCTTCTTCCTCAAATGCCAATCCCATCAGAATCCACCCTTCTGATTCTCCACTGAGCTCCAGCAGTCAGCAAGGAGCACTCCTCCTTACTCCTCTAGCCCCAGCCAATCACTGATTAGATTAAACCATATAGCTCTTTCTAATGGGACCTGCTGTGCTGTAGCTTCTTCCACGCAGCCTTTCCAGGCAGAAATGGAGGACCGACTTTCCCTGCTCCGTTCCTAGGAAGGACTACGATAGGACTACAAGGCCTCCAGAAGGGGGCCCTCAAAGGACCTGTTACAGTGTCTCACTCCTGTTAACAAAAACCAACAGAGTCCTGTGGCACTTTTAAAGACTAACAGATTTATTTATCACAAGAGCTTTCATGGGAGAAAATCCCACTTCGTCAGATGCTTTGATGAAGTGGGATTTTCTCCCACGAAAGCTCATGCAATAAATAAATCTGTTAGTCTTTAAAAGTGCCACAGGACTCTGTTGGTTTTTCTGCAGTAGACTAACACGGCTACCCCTTTGGAACTCCTGTTAGTTTCTCTAGTTATTAACTTAGTTGACACCATAGTAAAGAACAGAATTATCAGACATAGATGAACATGATTTGTTGGGGAAGTCAACATGACTTTTTGTAAAGGGAAATAATGACTCATCCATCTACTAGAATTCTTTGAAGAGCCAACAATCATGTGGACAAGGGTGATCCAGTGGTTATAGTGCACTTCCATTTTCAGAAAGCCTTTCGTCCCTTACCAAAGGCTCTTCAGCAAAGTAAGCTGTCATGGGATAAGAGTAAAAGTCTTCTCCTGGTTAAAAGATAGGAAACAAAGGGGGAGCAAGTGATAGTTTTCAGAATGAGATAGGTAAATAGTGGTGTCCCCCCAGGGGGCTGTACTGGGACCATTCAATGTATTCATAAATCTGGAAAAAGGGGTAAGAAGATGGTAAAATTTGCAAAGGATAAAACACTATTCAAGATAGTTAAGTCCAAAGCAAACTATGAAAAGTTAGAAAGAGATCTTACAAAACTGAGTGACTGGGAAACAAAAAATGGCAGATGAACTTCAATGCTGATAAATGCAAATTAGAAAATCCCCACTATGCATATAAACTGATAGGGTCTAAATTAGCTGATATCACTCAAGAAAGATATTGGCGGTATTGTGGGTAGTTCTCTGGAAAGATCCATTCAACATGCAGTGGCAGTCAAAAAAGCTAACAGAATCTTGGAATCATTAAAAGGCACAGATAAGACAGAAAAATATGTCTCTTTATAAATCCATGGTACGCCCACACCCTGAATACTGTGTGCAGATCTGGTTGCCTAGCTCAGAAAGATGCATTGGAATTGGAAAAGGTACAGAAAAGGGCAACAAAAATGAGCAGGGGTATGGAACAGCTTCCATATCAGGTGAGATTAATAAGACTGTGCCTTTTCAGCTTGAAAGAGATGACTAAGTGGAGAATATGATAAAGGTCTATAAATTCATGACTGGTGTGGAGAAAGTGAATAAGGAAGTGTTATTTACTCATAACACAAGAACTAGGGGTCACCAAATGAAATTGATAGGCACCAGGATTAAATCTAACAAAAGGAAGTATTTCTTCACACAACACACAGTCAATCTGTGGAACTCCTTGCCAGGGAATGCTATGAAGGTCAAGACTTTTAACAGGTTTTAAAAAAAAGTTAATGGAGGATAGGTCCAGTGGCTATTAGCTAGGAGGGGCAGGGATGCAAAACAATGCAAGTGTCCTGAAGCACCTGTCATTGGTCATTGTTGGGAAAATAGGCTAGAGGGATAGAATGACCACTGATATGGTCCAGTATGTATGTCTGTTCTTTACAAATAAGCTGCATATGGGAGGAAGTTAACAATTCTATCCATTTGCCAACTATATAAATGGCAAAATCCTAGCTCTGCAAGAGTGTTTTCACCAATTTATAGTGTGACAGCCAGGCCTGATGGCTACAGGAAGGTGATCCTATAAAGGACAGGGAAGTGGGTGGGTGCAAGCCCACCCACTGCTAAAACCCCTCCCCCAGCCTAAGGGCAGGAAGCACTGGACCCCGCTTCAGTTGAACTTGGGGGACAACTAATGAAAGAAACCAGGAACTGGTGTGAAGGTCAAAGGCTCAAAATTAAGGAATCAGAAGGGGACACTGAGCAGAGAACCTCGGACAGTGCCCACTGCTCCTGGAAGGTGTCGAGGGAGCCAGCAGCTGCTGCCCAGAGGAACTATGCC